>JAQPZY010001644.1:370000-995000 GCA_029931535.1 Margaritifera margaritifera | reverse complement strand
ATTCTTACGTATATAGCAAGGAGTTAGAGGGTATGGGAGTAACCAACGTTGTCGCCATGGTCCTTGTGCAATCGGAACATCTTCGGTCTTTTCCATCGCATCCTCGAGAAAACCTCAGACGTAAATAATGGCCATTTTGAACTGCCCCCAAGCCAGTGAGTGTTATTACATCATAATGACTTCAATACGTCACAATGACTAGATGACGTGCCATCACTAACAGCAACGTAAGCAATAGCTTCAGGTTATTGAAACCGAATGATTTCTTCAAATTTTTCATTACATATTGCAGGAATAACATTAAAAATTAAAAGTGCCGGTATTTGTCATTGACTGTTGAAACGTCGTCGAGTGTTATTTTCAACACTTATCGTTTTATAAACATCCGTTCTTCACATATCTTGCCGGATGTTTGTCCGCCAAAAACTTGCCACTTTGGGAAGTATCACTACTAATATCTCCGAGTCTCTTTCAGAGAGTCGAAGCTATTCGACTCGCATGGGAAAGAGATGAGCATGTTCCGAATGGGCCTTAGCGGTCACAGGGGGTTAGAAAGGACGGGTGAACCGCCCTTGGACTAGCGATACTAGTGACTGCGTGCGAGTTTCTTTGTGCTCGGAAAGAAACTACAGCTCAGAGGAGGAGAAGCGTTCCTTGATTGTTGGGGAAGTAAAATAATCGACAAGGCCAAAATCTCGGTCAGTAGGTCTGGGTTCTTATCAAAATGTATGCCAAAGGTCAATGGTTAAAATGTTATAAGCTACCATGATTAAAGATACATTTTTCATAACTATAAATAGTAGTTAACATTTTGAAAGAAAAAAAAAATATGAATAAATGAAGAAAAAAAATGAATAGTTTGATACTTGATATGCCAATATCAAAATATGTGAGGAGAAAAGGAGGATGAATAGACATACTTTAAATAGAATCCTAACGAAAATACTCTGAGATCCGTTTAAGCGAAATGTAAGTGAGTACATATTTTACGTAGAGAACAGTCAAGATTTGTGTGGATTTTTAAGGATATTAAGCCATGTTTGAAGACATCATCAGTAGAAGAAATTGATAATTTATTTCTGTTAAGTCTCAGTTAGACATAACGATTGGAATTATTATGAAACATCTTACTCAAAAAGGAGAAAAAGTTGAGTATATATATGTTTATCATAGAACCAGGCCTATTAACATAATCAACAGAGGCAAAATGGATAAAGCAATTGAACCCTTATTCAAAATTTTACAATCCAAATTTGGACAGGACATAATCGAAAGGACAAGATCGATGTTTAACATTGCACGTAGATAAGTATCAACCACTCCGAAGAAACTCATACATAGATTTGACTGAATGGATTAAAAACAAAATAGCTCGTATCAAGGTGAGAAATAAATACTGTATATATGTTTCTTGTAGGCAATTGTATCTATGTTAAATACACCAAGTATTCATTTAGATAGACCATCAAAATACAATTTAGATAGGTACAGCAATTTGCTTAATAGATGAAATTTGGAAATTTTTAAAATAATTTTATATATCCATAAGTGTGTATGAGTTACTGGAAAGAGAAGACATCATAACTGAGAGAAACTACATCATACCTATTAAAATAAATGAAATACAGAGACAAAGTCATGTTAACAGGTTAGTCATATTTCATAGTGGTGGTCCAAACGTCTACATAGATGGAAGGCACCATTACGTAGGAATAAAATAATTTTCAAGATTGCTGTCATCGTAGATAAACGGACATCAATGACAGAAGGATGTCTGTAATAAATGCCTGAACTTTCTAAATGCAATATTAAATTTCTAAATGCAAAAGAAATATTTGTAGAACGCAGATTACTATGTTACAATGTAGACAACTTGATAGATACTATGTTACAATGTAGACAACTTGATAGATACTATGTAACAATGTAGACAACTTGATAGATACTATGTTACAATGTAGACAACTTGATAGATACTATGTTACAATGTAGACAACTTGATAGATATAATGCCTGAAGAAGGTTTTAGTATTTGAAATTAAAAAAAAAAAAATATCAGTATCAATTAAAAGTTCCGTATGTCATATACTCTCGTTTTCAAAGTACCATTGTACCACACGCACACACTTTTAATCGTGCTATTCAACAAAATGATGTTCATTTGGTACACCTTACTTATGGTGACAAAATATCATGGACACTTAAAACAGCCAAACACATTACATCGGGGTATTGTGTTTATCTCGAATTAATCCACAGGAGATACAAACCAATAGTTTACCTAGGATCAGACTGCACTATTTATTTTACTATGCGTTGGGTAAAATCCCTAAGGTAGTGTAAGAATAATTAGGTCCGAAAAAAAGAAAAGAAAATCTATCGTGTTCACAGACAAAAACGAAAACATTTTAATTCAACCAATGTATGCCATATCTCTGAGAAGGAAATATTTATAAAGATTGCGATCACGATGACTTAACAGACACGTGTTGATGTCCAGCACATAACAAATGCAATTTCAGTTATACACACCCAAATGCATAAAAGTATTCATTCATAACTTGTCCGGTTATAACCGTCATCAGTTCTTCAAAACATTAGTTAAAAATTATTACGATCAAGCGGTAAAAACATAGCAAACAACGAATATATTTCATTCAGTCATAGTTGACATTTTCATGAAAGAAGGAAGAGAAATAACACTTAAACGGACGATTATGTTTGTAGTTGTTAAGAGTGTTATGGAACATTTCAAGCCCAAACACTTGGAGATCTACATGACTATTATGTGAAGCAAGAAACGGTGTTGTCATGTGTTAAACGGTGTTGTCACGTGACATTTTATAGGAATTCTGTGTTAAAAATTATAAACTAGAACCTGCTCATTATTGCAGTCCATCTGGATTAACAAATGATGCAAGTTTAAAGATACTGAGTTAGAACGTTTGACAGACTATGATATGTTTTTGATGACTGAGAGTGGAATAAGAGGTGGAATTAACACGATTCTGCATAGATACGCCAAAGCAATTAATAAATACTACTTGCAAAAAGACGGTAAGATAAAAATGGACGGTGAGTACGAAAGGTAAAGATCAAGGTCATTCATTATGTACCTAGTTGCCAACAAATTTTATGGACTGATCAATACATGCTGGCAATAAACCTTAGATTGGCAAATGACCAACAAAGTAGATGGGTAGAATAAACTCTAATATTCGTTGCATTTTAGAAACAGATTGGGAGATTCCATTACACTTACACGTCTAGCTCCAAAGAAATTAATTCCATAGGAACATGATTTGCCAGAGTTACAGAACAAGTTGATAAATGAGCACAAAGATACAAAACAGCTGTACCAAAACTGTTATGTACATTTGAAACAAAGAAATATGTCATACATTACAGTAATTTAAAGCTTTACATACGGTTAGATATAAAATATACATATACACAGAGTTGTCTTGGTCTAACAAAAACCATGGTTAAAACCATGCATTGAAATGAATACAAGTTAGAGAAAAAAAGCAACAAATGCTTTTAAGCAAGGTTTTATAAAACAAAAATGATCTATAACGCTCTATTAGTCAACAGATGGAAAATCTCAGATAAAGAACAATAGATAAAATATGCTCAGGTGAAAATAATTTTTAAATGCTTAAAAGATGTATCTTTCGCAAAGTGAACAATTATTGACGATGACATTTATGCTAGTCAGCTTGAAAAGCAACAATATCAAATTATGAAAACCAATTTACAGTGTTAGCGTTATCAAACAGCTAATGTATAAATTCTGCTACAATAAGCTCAGAAACAACTGTGATTCAAAACAGAGACTACTCATGAACAATACCGATTCATTGTGCATACATTTTGAGACATATAACTTCTGCAATGACATGAATGATAACATCAAGTTTTATGATACTTGTGACTATCCAAAAGACAATATATTAGGTATCCCAAACAATCATATAAAGATATCTGGAGTTTTCAAAGATGAACTAACATCTGTTCCTATTCAAGAGCGTGTAGGATTGAGATCCAAACTTTATTCATTCACATCAAATAAAGATGAAAAGAAAGTTTGTAAAGGAATAAAAAGTGTAATAAAAAGAATTAAAAATTCGAGATGTACAAAGATTGTTTGTTGCATCACAAGAAAATTACCAGGAAATGAATTTACTCAGATCACACAATCATGAGATGTATGGCATCACAATGAATAAAGTAGAATTGTCTATGTATGACAACAAAGGGTCTTTGGGTTGACAATGAATAAAGTAGAATTGTCTATGTATGACAACAAAGGGTCTTTGGGTTGATAACATAAATACATCATCCTATGAATACGTAAGAATTTCATGGGTTATGTGTGATGTAGGTATGACATCGGCAGACGGACACGAGTCTGGTAGAAACACCTTGTACTGATAAGGGAAGTCTAAACGCATTAAAAGTTTGTTCCTTTTGTTCAGTTGGAGAGTTTCTATTATTTCTCTTTTCATTTCATTAGGAATAACAAGGTTCCTGCATTCAATCTCTGTTAGAGTTTTAATGCATATCTAGTCTTTCCACAGTTTGTGACTGCACACATTATCATGTTATCAGGTCCCTTTAGGTACATTTATTCCTGTTAAAACATAATTGTTTTAAATTTCTTGTTTTGAATGTTTACCTGAGCATCTTAAACAAAATAAATATACATTTTGTCACCATCCACATTTTTATTTTCATTGATTTGAAGGTGGATACCCTGCTGAACATTACTTACTTTACAATCACTACTTTGTAATCTATTATCAAGCCAGACACAATGATTGTCAGTGTAGAAATTGTTAACAATTGTGTTATTGAGTTCTGTGTGCTTTTGTTGCTCATCAGATAAATACTTTGTAGCTTCGGTAAACTCTTGCTTCGGTTGAAAACTATGAGAATAGATCCAGACTTATGTAGTCACTGAAGTTTTTTATATTGCTGAGTTTTAAAAAAAATCTGGATCACCGTCACAACGTTTTTCACAGTACCAAGACACCCTTTAAACTTTTTCTGGGAGAATCAAGCGTAAGGTTTGCTAAAGTTGTATTGGCTGCAATTTTGATGATTACCTCCCTAGTGATGCAGCCATAAAAGAAAGCAATTAGATTTCTATATTTGCCACTAACTGATTGGAGAATCGACTTTTGGAAATACTGTATCATACTGCAGACAACTGTTCTCCTGGCAGTAATCCTGGTTACCACCTTCTATCACTTCAGAAACTTTTTCAAGTGTAATACTAAATGTGAAATCCTGTGAAATAGTACACAGATACAGCGGATAAACGATCAGATAGGATATGAAAGTCTAACGGTATTCTAAACTTTTTTCATACACCGCAAACTATATAAATTCAGAACCAGTATCATCATTGAAAGTAATCTGTAAATCTACATCTTTTCTAATGAACTGCAATATATCTATTTCATGTTTGAAATGAAAAAATTAAGATTTTTATTCTGTTCTGTTTTCTTGTAACACACCTGTATTTGACTTTACTTTTGTCCCGTCCAAGCTTGTAAATAAATAGGCATTATCTCTGATGTGTAAAAATTTAAATTATATAAAAGATGCAAATAAATTAATATATTTAATTGTTGGCATAACTTTTGACAAAAGCCCACGCATGGTGACTTATATGGTTATATTACTTCACAGCAATCACAGAACACCTGTTTTCCTCATCCGTGCTGCTTTTTAGTTCTCCAGCAATAAGAAACTCGCACCCAGCCGCCTGTTCCGCCAGCCCGATGGCGGTTTCATCTGACATTTTAATCCCCGGTGACCACTGAGGTGATGGCGGCAATGTAGGTGTGCGAATGCGGAGACCTAAACACTCCACCACGAGCTGGCGTGATCCTACAGTTCTCCAACTGACCACATCACAGGGCATGTGTACAGCTAATTACAATTATTTTAACGATTTATACATAAATCATTGCCTGTACCGCAGATTATGCTGACGGAGAATGTAAATTAGCATATACTCTACTGGTGCTATACGTAGTTGTAGTCGAGGGATTTAACTAGTAATAACCTGATAAACATACTACGGATTTGTCTCGAACTTTTAGCAACTTTTTAATTTTTTTAATCCTCAGGTCTGACTAGTCTAGGGATTTTAAGAGTAGTGTACATTTTGAAAGTCCTATAATGAGATATTCTCGATATATCCATGTATTTATTTCGTCTACATGAAAAGGGATTGCAGTGATATTAAATTTCACAATGATCAGAACTCCCAAAATGTACACTGTTGCTGCCGATCTTTCTGACGAAAAGTTTATGAAAATTTCATTTAAAGCAATACTCATCATACTAATACGGACTCTTCGAGAACAATTAACGCATTTTGCTAAGTAAAACAAAACAAAACAAAAAAACAAACAAAAAGAAAAACACAAAAAAACACACACTTCTCTATCGTTATTTATCACGCAGAATAGAACTTTGGTAACTCATACATCAACCAGTAACATGAAGGACTCGAATATTTAGCATTACTCAAACAAATGACTTTCCCAGTCCTGCCGTAAAAACCTTCCTTTGCCTGCGACCTCGAAAATCTGCAACAACCACTAACTTAAACGAAACAACAGTAGGTCAAGTTTTTGTGTTTTGAAAATTGTAGGAGGGTGAAGTCCAGTAATGAGTACATGCTTATCACGTTTGTTCACTAATTGGACGTTTGAACAAGGTTCATAGTCTTGAATGTACATACTTTCCCATTCACCGTGTACAGTCATACGTTCGCCAAACGTATCTTTCGTACATCGACCCCTTAAGGCAAAGTTCGTACTTCTCCGCTCATGATTTATGTGCATCACGCTATGTTTTGGAAATGGACAGCATTGGGTAAATAATAAAAGCGATTTCTAAGACCGAAAAAACTCGATCTACTCGAATACTAACTAATTACCAGGATAACGAAAGGAGGATATGATTGGTGTTAATATGTCATGTAGCAGGCTATACCATTTGTAAATGTGACATGGGTGATATGGGGAGCCGACCGAAAATCTCGTGCAAACAAATTAGGTGTGCGACCCCTTACAATAAAACTATGCTATATCTGCATATGCGTTTTCAAAAATTTTTGGTTGCAAAGGTGAAATTGTGAAATTGCAAAATATTAACATGATTGGTATATCCATGGAATCAAGTTAGCAACCGCCCCGTCTGCCCCCCCCCCCCCTTAGTACGCTACTGCTTCATGATTCTATACCTTGAAGATGTAAAGAGAGCTAGAGGATAAAAGTACACAAGCTGACATAAGTAAGTTTAGAGTAGACATTTTAATAGAAAGTGTGATAACATAAACTAGACATCAGCATGTTGCACAGTCAAACGTTTGTTATACACCTTTTTCACATGGACTCAACAGTTGTGATATACAGAAGATGACAACATATTATTTGATCATTACTGATAAGAACTAGTAAATCATGGGTCATCATTATTCAAAAAGTATTGACAAAATCAGAATCGGACAGTAAACCAAAATACATGTAAAGCATGCACACCGAATTTATCAATAATATGGCACCAAATCCTATTACGGTCTGGTGTAAGAAAACTACATGCAGCTATGAAATGATCAACGACAGAAATACAAAAAAAGCTTGACTCCATGAGAAGAAGGGGGAACGGATCCCGCTGACAAATAAAACGAAAATTTTTGAATTCGGTGTATTTTTAGGGTGGTTAGAGCGGTGATAAGAAACTATACAGAATACAGCCATCATTTCAGTTTAATACCGGTTTCGGAGAAAATGCCAAACTAATTGTAAACCGTTGTGGTCTTCATTCAATTGAGTCCTTTGACCGGAAAACATACTGGGATTATAAAAGATCCGCGGTCAGTGAATATTAAAACAGTAAGTGCGTAGAGTAAACAACTATTCTGGTACTTTCTTCTACCAAGTCATTGTAAAATTCAGGCATCCCGCATGAACTCATACCTTAAAGAGTACAGAAATCTATATACCTATTACCCATTTGCAACTTCGAGGTCAATCCTACGGATCATACACTGAATGTATGCCGAGATCTGCCATTCGGACCACCTCGGCTATTTACGAAACAAGGATTGACCGTTAAGTTGCGAATGCATGGAACTATTTTTTCATTCGTAACTTCTCAGTCAATGCTACAGTCAATTCAATCGTCAAAATAACCGAGGTGGTCCGAACAGATTTCGGGGTGGTTTTTTGGGGGTTTTTTTGTTGTTTTTTTTTGCGAAGAAATTTCCGGCGAACGA
Organism: Margaritifera margaritifera; assembly: GCA_029931535.1. Taxonomy (NCBI): domain Eukaryota; kingdom Metazoa; phylum Mollusca; class Bivalvia; order Unionida; family Margaritiferidae; genus Margaritifera; species Margaritifera margaritifera. The sequence goes on along the minus strand of JAQPZY010001644.1, from coordinate 986,701 downwards.
AATGTATGAGTTTCTGTAATTATTACGCCGACATACATCTGCGGTATATTTTTATTCTCCCGGAAATAGCTGACATGGTTCGAATGACCTATTATCGTTTAACCCTCATACATCGAGTATATTACGGACATGTGTGCTTATGCACAAACCGGAGTTTACCGCGAGAAGCACAGCTTCTTGTCCACACAGGGATTCAAACCAGGCACCTATGGCGCCAGAGGCCAGTGCGCTAACCACCAGGTCACCACCTCTATATTGTAAATCATACAAGGAGAAGTTAGAAGATATATCAAATGACTTCATTGTGCTACTTGTATTCGAAAATGTAAATAAAAAACGAAGCAACTGAACAATCATTATTTTTACATTCACATCTGTAAAGACCGTGTTCTGTTTCTCGTTAACATACTTGCAGAGCAATTACTTTAACTAATGACATGCTTGTCTCAAAACTAACTGTAATATACAACCTCCGATTTTAGCTCGACGGTTATAATTGATTTTTATTGGTGTGCATCACAGACACACATCAACATTTTGGTGTTTGACTGGCATAATAAATTATGCAGTTGTCGTCAGAAATGTAAAGCACAATGAAAGAAGAAGTTCTAAAGTCTAAGATTGACGTTGCGACCACATTTAAAAAGTATTCAATCTTACGTGCACTTTCAGCTTTAAATAATTAGGACATGCCCGTACTTTTAAAACTTATAATGTTTAGTCTGCGTGCGATATGTGTATTCACGTCAGTGGAGATTAAAAGATTAAGAATGGCAGGTAGCTTCGAATGTTTACTCTGCACCTGCTTGCAAGTGAAAAATATGGCGTCCTTCTTTATTTAAAAATGTAAAGCACACATCCAACTGAAAACAGCATTGATCCAGATCTGCAATGGCATATGTCAGGGTCTATATTGTTAGTTCTATCAATGATTTTGAGTGAAAAGCCTGGATCCTGATCTGCCGGCGCATTATGCGACTGGATATCTGGGTCTAAGATGTTTGCAGTTTCGTGAGTGCTGTACACACATTAGTATGGTGTATGTCGGGCATTACGTGACGACTAGTTTTGGTTTTATTTCAGTTTGATCTTCGTTCTGTACATGAATATAATGTAGCGATTTTTCTCTGCATCTTAAATCGACACTTTTTTGATAAGTATCCCCATATCAAGAATGGGATGGTCCAGTTATGAACAGACTCGCCGGGTAACTTGATAGGCCCTATACAATCGGCGGCAGAGTCGGAAGAGAGCCCCAAACAATAATAAGTGGTAAAAGCTAGAGCTCAGGCCCAGAGGTATTAAAAAAAAAATTAAAAATCGATACCAGATGCGGCAGAGAGTGATAGCGAGGAGGAAGGCGAAGAAGAGGAAGAGCCAAACCCAATCCGAGAAAAAAAAACATTCAGATGAGTATGGTTACAATATTCTACATAACCAACAGAGCACACAGTTTCGTAGAGTCTGTGTGCTCTATCGGGTGGAGATCCTTGAGAATAAAGCAACCCCCAGTGAAGAAATGGAGAACAGCAGTGAGAACATTCGCAACATTTTATGAAGCCGCCTACACATTATACCCAGTCAATATCCTGCTGGAAGTATGCGAGTATCTCCAGACCTGTCATGGATTACGGGCCTTACACGAATCAGGAGAGAGGAGACACAGACACCAGAGGAGTGAGTGGCAGAAGACATACAAACGGACGCATACTAGATCCCGAACAGCCCTTGTTAGGGCTACTAGCGAATTTAGACAAAAAACTTCAAAACAGCCTAAAAACTGATTGGTAATAAATATGGAAAATTGAACTCGGGATGGAGATTTGCCACAAATGCCCACAAATAACCAATTTAGATCACAAAAGCAATAATAGACAGCTAATGCCTAATGATTGCTTTCTTTTAGTAAAACAAAATGTACGCTCATAATACCTAAATTTAAAACTCAAGTTGGTTAAGAAAACTTGGTACTATGATTTAATGCGACTTACGCATATTTCTGAAAAGGATTAGACTGAATATAGGAAACGGCGCAATATCTGGCTTGAGTGGCACAAAATGGGCAAGTTTAAACTGGGCTTTCAATCTAACCCCTGAAAGCCCATTTAGGCGAAAACTTGATGGCCCTGATTGGCATGCTGCTGAATGAACTAACGGCGTTGCAAAACCCAAATTGAGATCACTAAATTTATCGGCTATTTTAAGATAACATTATTGGTATATATTTTTCGGAAAATATACAAGCACGCATAGTACACGAAAAATAAAAACTGCACAGTAGGAAAATTCACAACTCAGAATTTTTTAAAATCGGATATGTGACTATCACATTTTTGGCGTTAGGGTGGAGACAGCCCAACTGGAAATTAGGTAACTGGGCATAGATTTGATATTAACGAAAAAAAGTAACAGCCATTAGGCAGAGGAGGACGGACAGCTGAACATTCGAGGCGCCTTTCTTCCTGCGGCTTACATGGGTGGCATCAAATAGCGGTCTATCGCATAAATTAATTAGCACGCAAAAGCGTGCACTAAAGTAGTCGCAAATGTAAATTTTACGAGAAGCGCCTTTAATCCGATACAAGCAAGATTCTGATGTATATCGTCCGTAGAGCAAGAAGTTAAGAGAAAAGCGAGAAAGTCAAGATACTCTTGAGTTAAGTCTTATAATAAGTAAGCTAGGGATGAAATGCCGGAAGAAGACTTTCCACGACTCCAGCAATACTAAAGGTGATAAAGGGAATACTTGTTTATCTTGTACGCATAGGCAAATGCAAGAGCTCGAGAAGATTTTTCGGGCGCCCATACGAATCTCTGCAAAAACCAGAGTACGTACAGCAAAGGGGAAAAGTTCGCTACCAAAGCTGTAAATATTCGTTTATGCACTTCTCCTTACACGTCACATAATAATTGGTGGCAGCGGTCGGATAAGAAGAAGTTGTTTGTTTAATTAGTTTTTTAGCATGGTATATAGAATACTAGATGACGAGTGGCTTAAAACGCCACCTGATTCAAGGCGTAGACAAAGTGCTGAGGATAGAGATGTGGCTACAGAGTTTACGCTATTTGACGAATATTTCAATGAAACTTTCGGGATGGTGGATGGTGGTTCGCCCAAGAGGGGCTCACGACGTACAAACCTAGCGCCAATGAAGATATCATTCAGATTGTGAGTGTTCTAGCAGCGAAGCTCGAAGGTAGTCTGAATAAGCGCATTGATGACAAGTTAGAGGCAGCCCTGTTCATGATGGTATTGCCCAATTAGCAACTAGTACAAGAAATGATGAGGCGCAAGTACAAAAGAACGCCCCGTGCGCCTCTGCGCTGACGCAAAGGTCGCATACTTCAGATAATGTGCCGTGCACTTATGCACAGCCGCAGGGTTAGCTTGCGTCTGGGTCGCATGCGCTATCCAATGAAATCTTGGCGCCAGACAGTAGTAGTACACAACATGTTAATATTGTGCAAGATAGTAAAAACGAAGGCACCGATTCTGATGTGAGAAAATCAGATTATATAACTTTCACCGTGTTTTCGACCCCACAAATTTGCGCAAGCCGGTGGGTGCTACAATACGTAATATACACAGTGAAAGTCCTGAGCCATGGTTGGGAACTCAGGAGTCTACCACAGATAATTTGCCAAATCAAACGAGTCAGACTAAAGCATGTCATATGAAACCAAAACATTTGATGTGACTGATTCCTGGTTAGATTATAGGCCTCATTTCGAGGCATGTGCCCACCTTAATGGTTGGAGCACCGAGCAAAATGGCATGTATCTCGCTGTTACCTTTCGCGGACAAGCACAAGGCGTCCTCAGAAACCTGAAGGATGGTGCTCGTGAGAATTATGAGCCTCTTTCAAGGGCTCTAGAGGGAAGATTGTAACCCCCCAACCAAACTGAATTGTATAAAGCGCAGCTAAAAGAGTGAAGACAAAGAGGGGCGAAACACCTCCTGAAATTGGACAAAGTATCAGGAGACTTGTTCACTTAGTCTATCCCAGAGCATCAGGCAATGTAACTGAAGTTCTGACGAAAGAAAATTTTACTGACGCACTGGTAGTCACATATGCGACTTTGCATTTAACAGGCGCGGACAAAACGTTTAAATGATGCCATACACCAAGCCGTAGATCTGGAAGCCTTTAATAGCCCAGAAAAACAGCGCAAGGGTGATCGTGGCTACTATCGTTAGTTAGGAGCCGACGAAAAAGAAGGGAAAGAAATATCAGAATCAGTGGTGATGGAGCATATGCTAGTTTGGCTAATTATGATCGGAGAGTTCCATGACGAAATAAGTATGTTGAACAGTCGTCCTAGCGCGACAAGTTCGCAATTACTAACAATTGAGTGGACTCTTATAAGAATTCTGACTCTAAATCCCTGACTCGCGTCAAATGTTTCAGATGTGGCCAGAGAGGACATATTAAGGAAAATTTTCCAGAATTAAACAAATCTGAAAAAGATGGTAACAAAAACATGAAGGGACAAGTTACAACCGGCGCAGCGCGTAGATTGCGCAGGCGGTAGAGCTGGCGCCGTGAAAGTCATTCAAACTGACGCTGAGGAAAAGAATATAACCGGCGGCACTCGGTTGGAGTCCAATCTATAATTACCGAGGTAGGAATGCATGTAGCACCCAGCATCTAAGGTTGCGATACCAAGTGTTTGATTGATACTGTAGAGAACGTCACACTGGTGTCTGAGAACTTCTATTTGCAAACGCCCACCCAAAACCGGCCTCCACTCGTCAGAGCTAAGCAAGATATTGTCTCCGCAGGAGGTACCATGCTGATGCTTTTAGGACAGATAACTTTCACTTCTACCAGAGCAAAGCAGTGGTGGCAAAGATTGATGTCACCAGGATAATAGGTTTGGACAGTTTGAGAGAAAACAATGTGCCCATTGATGTTGCGAAGGTCTTACTCAGGAGTGGTGACAAGGCACTGCCAGTCACGTTTGAAGGAGCCTTAGGGTGCTACAGGTTCAGCAGGCTAACTACAAGAGCTGCAAGAATCGGCAGTTCTGTGCGAAGGCCTAGACTGGAGAGTGAGCAATGGGAAGCACATATACTGGCGTGCGGGATAAAGTAACTGCACAAGAAATTTGAATGCACATGTGGATATGAGACGAATAAGCTGGCAGACTTAAACCAAAATAACATTTACAGCCGTTAAATCGATAACGGACAGCGAGAGCGATTGTGAAGCTCAGGATATAGGGCAGCTCAGAGACCTGTTGGGGAACCAGGGAAGACGTGCCAGCCACATCTCAGACTTGAACAGAACCTGAAAAAGATTTTGGGAGCGGAGGAATGTTCCAAAAGCCTGCACCACCAGCAGCTCCAAAAAGGCCATGTATGGAGCCGGCAACAGTAATTGCGGGAACTGCGGTGGAGATCACTCTCTGTACACGAACTCCTCCATCAGTGTAGTTCGTCCTAACAATACATCAAAGGATGGGTCTGTGCAGACAGAATTATGGCAGACATCAAAAGATCAATCTATACAGATAGAGGCATGCAGTCTGCGTAAGGATAGGCCTCTGCAGATATAACTAATTGTTAGGAACGTGACAACCCAGTCCAAAAGGGAGACGACGAAACGGCGATGGTTCAGAAAAGTTGAGACAACTCAGAGACTGGAGAAACACGGCGAGTAGTGTAACAGGAGTTCTATGAAAGAGATTGCTGACATTTGTTTCCGAGTATATAGCATAGCGGTAAAGTAACTATCCTATAGTAAAACCTAGAATGTAAATACATTGCTCTATCACGTGCCAAGTCATTGTAAATCAATGCATCGTGTTAAACGTTCTGGTCGATTTGATGATTTGTTGATTCATTTATTCTCTTAATTAACAGTTGTTTCATTGTGGTTTTTGTTTGTTTTCAAATGCGGGACGTATTTCTAGGAGGCATGAGTAATTAAATCGATTTTTTTCCCGCATCTTATGTGGGCCGTTTTGATCAGCATCCACGTATCAAGAATGGGATGGTCCAGTTATGAATGGACTCGCTGGGTAACGTGATATGTTTTCTTAATACCTGGTCCATATAAAGGCCGAACTTGCGCTGATTAGATATTCTGATGTGAATCGTCCTTAGAGCAAGAAGCGAAGAGATAGGCGAGAAAGTCAAAATACTCTTGAATAAATATTCTAATAAGTAAGCTAGGGGTGAAGAGCTTGAAAAGGCTTTCCACGACTCTAGCGATACTAAAGGTGATAAAGGAAATAATTCTTTTATCTTGCACGCATAGGTAAGCGCCAGGGCTCGAGAAGATTTATCAGGTGTCGATACCAATCTCTGGAGAAAAAAAAAAGAATACGAACAGCAAGGGGAAGGTTCGCTATAAATATTCATTCATGCACGCCCTCTGACATGTAACACTACATTACTTTTAAATTTACTTATTGTTGCGTTGATCTACGTTTAGTGCGGAGAGCCGCGGTAGTTCAGTTGGTAGAGCGTCATGCGCGTAATCCAAGGGTAGTGAGTTTTGGTATCCGCCCAGGTCAGCCTGGGTAGGCTGCCTCGGTGTGTCTTTGGGAAAGGCACTTAGCTCCCATTTCATAGGCATGGTATTGTCAATAATGTTTTAAATGTGCCGTTAAAACTAAACAAAACAAAGAAATATTTAAAAAGATAACAACGGTTTCGATTTTATGGAAGGGATTCCCCTTAATGTAGAGACGACCGAGAACTCTGAGATGTACTGATCTTAGTCCGACTGAGATGTACTGGTCTTAGTCCGACGACCATTTTTCCTTGCTGGAGCCGGAGAACAAACCGAGAACCGCAGTGTTATCAAGAGAGGAGTGCAATCGGAACACCTCAAAACCTTTTTGTACCAAGAATTCCAGTCAATGACAATGACAAATTCTTACACACAAGTTGCAATACGCAACATATGACGTAAAATAATAGTATCTCACTTTGCATGCGTGTACATCAGCTATGGACGATACAATTTTTTTCACAGTAATTGCAATTTCACTCAGATTGACAGCAATATCACAGTCAATACTCCAGTGGAATACGAACAAGCTGAAACTTAAATATATGGATGTCGACATAATTGGAAATACGGTCATGGGTGCAAAAGCCCGAACGTGTTCCTTTGGGTGTGGAGCGACCACAGACTTTCTCGGTAAATTATCTGGAACTTCTCGGATGATTGCATTGTAATGAATGATGCGATCATCTGAAAAGTTTCAAGTGGTAGATTCATTCTGGGACATGGATTTCTTAACGGATCATTGGTCATTCATATCAGTGATAATATGTGGACATAATAAGTGATCGTAGATTACCCCCCCCCCCTCCCCCAGTTTAATATAAAATAAAAAAATCGGAATGATTGTTGTCCAGATTTTGAACATTTAATGGCATCTTAATATAAAATATTGGCCTTATTTTAATTCCTTCTTAAGATATAATTTCTAAATAATCTTAAAAAATCCAGCCGTAATCACTTGCTTTGATAACTGTTAAACTTTTTCACATTCATTAGTACTGTGGGTTTAACGCCATTTTTCAGCACATGATAGATTTTTGGCGGCCAGTATATTTGGCGGAAGAAGAACCCGGGAAGAGCCACCGACCCACTGGAAGCTACTGGCAAGCTTTCTCACATACCCACGTTGGCCGAACCGAGACTCGAACCCACGCGGACAGAGGTGAGATGTCAGTGATCTGTAAAGACGAGTGCCTTAGACCACTCGGCCACCCGGTACCTCTTATTAATACGAAAGTGTTATGCAGTTGTATAATATATATAAGCCACTCGGAAATTCCATTGATCCTGATGGCATATTTTCACTTGTTTTTATACGTTATTCATTTTTCATTCTCCCAATGTACAGTTGTATAAAATCTTATATTTTTTATAATTATATTCATGCTAAAATTATAATTTTGTGTACCATTGTCCGTAATGTGGAGGTGCCATTTACTAATGATAAGTTATAAATACAATTTTCTGTCATGTGCTTGGAAAAGAGTACTTTTTGTGCCGAAATAAACACACTCACTCACTCACTCAATCAATCAATCAATCAGTCAATCAATCAATCAATCAATCAATCAATCAATCAATCAATCAATCAATCAATCAATCAATCAATCAATCAACCAACCAGCCAATCAATCAATGAATGAGAAATCCAGGTTTATTGGATAATATGAAAACAGCAAAATAAATTAATAATGATAAATAATATGGCTAATATGGTTGACATTGATAGCAAGAAATTCTCACTAAGAAATGCCATATACTCCAGCCTTGAAAAAAATATTAAAAAAAATAAATAAATGGTTGAACTGTGCAAATCATAATGTGATCTTACCGCATTAATTTTCTGGACAAAATAAGTGTGGAAATAAAACAACTGGCAATGCCAAAACACTGTAATTAAACTGTTTAAGTTTATCACGGCGGCTATTTTTGGTTTGTTTGGAGGGGTATCGAGATGAGAAGTATAATAACGCTTAGATGCATTAGGCGGGATTATAATTACGTTTTGACAGTGCAAACTTTCTAACCGAGAATAATATTACTAGTTGTCCTCCCTATTTACTAAGTATAAAAATAAAAGTACGTTAAGCCTTTTCAAGATCAAAGAACCACTAGCTCTTTCGCGATTTGCATTCAATTTACAGTTATTGTTCGCCTTCTTATTGAAATTTGCTGACAGCTAGCATCCTCCATCTTAGTGAAAGTACGGAATCACAGTATTGTTTCTTCCCATGATGCACTGTGCCGTGCCTATTAGTCTGGTTCCCTGCTTCATATGCACACTGGTACGCACTCCGCTACACGACTTACTAATCGGGAGACACAGATTTGACTAGTTACCGGTCTATGATATTGGCTTGCCAATTTAGGCCGGGTACCAGTGAAACGATTGAAACTGCATGTTTACTTCCCACATGCATAATGAGATGGCAAAAATCGCTGCATGCTTCTTCACTGCATAATTCGGTCGAGTAAAGTAGGAATCAAGTTACATCCGCAGAGGCACTTTTCTTATATCTGCAAGGGGGATTTGCATTCTATACACTAAATTCGTGTGAAAATTCGTAGCTTTCTGTTCATTGCATGCACATATTATAGTGCCAAATTTAGTTATTACAGGTTGTATTGTAGTTAGTTATGCCTGAAGGAAAAGATACATTTGTATATAATTTTCTAAACTATTTTGATAAATTTAATTATTTGTTGTTGTAGATCCGTATTTGTTGTTAATTTTAGTAACTGTGATTACTGTTAAAAGTGGTGTTATCCACAGCGTACTTTAGCCTCACAGTGGGGGATGTTACAATTAGCTGTTGTCAGTCCATTGAAAGAAAGAAACGTATTATTGGCGGAAATAGTGTATTTGTAGACTTACAATAACTCACTGACAGCAAATTTCCCTTTAACGCCAAACATCTAGTGTTGTGACCATTTGTTGTGAAATTTATATCTCTTTTAGAAGGTGTAAAATGCTTAAAATATAGTTAAGTAGTAGCAGTGTAATTTTGAATTATTTAGCTCATAAAGAAATATTTTACAAGTAATTTCTCACTAAATATAACATTTTTGAAAATTCTACTACTCATTAAATGTTACAAAGGTGTGTATGTGTGTGTGGAGAGTGCATATATGGCTATAATTTGGTTATATTATTTAGGCTTTGTGCATTTTGGTTTGTATGCTAGAGATAGATAAATATCTGCAGTTGACACAATTTGACCATAGGTTTGACTCAGCATTTAGCCTAGAAACGTCTTCAGAGAATGCTTTCTCTGAGGTCCGCTAGTTTCATTTTTAGGTTAGGGCCAACCATAGTGCAGTCAGAGTCTTCAGTTAACAGAGCAGAGAGCAACAGGTAGCAGAAAAAAAGCTAGAAATGGAATCAATGGTACCTCTCCAGCCCATAAAGAAGAAAAGAAACAGGGTCATGGAGGAAGACCACAGGGAATGAGGCAGCGAATAATGCAGACGCAAACGTCTACGCCGCAAACCCAGCGGATGCCGAGTGCCCCCCACCCGCCCACCCGCCCTGGAACCCAGACCTACAACACCTCCACCACCACCACCACCACCACCACTGCCAATGCCGCCAATAGCGAAATCTACTCAGCAGGGGGCAAACAGGGAAGGGAGAAGGAAAAAAAGAAAAAGGAAGAAAGAAAGATACAAGTGACCCAAGGTGAAATCCTAGGGCAATATGCTGAAAGGAGGAAACCCACCGCTACCTCACCTCGAGCATTGGCAACACCAACATCGGAGAAAAAAATACGGAAAATCCACCGGTACAGCAACTACAGGCGGAAGCGTGTAAACAACCCCACTCCGACCCCCCGTAGAAACACCGATAGCACAGCGGGAAGTGAGTAAGGCTGTCGACAACACCGAGCGCAGAAGACAAATAACCCAGTATTTGTATGACCAGTCGTACGCAACGGGAGTGGACACCCTTTGGACCAACCGGGAAGTGGCCAAACAACACATTGAAGACTACGGGACGATCATGGATGCAAAGAGACAAACCACGCTAGAGGGCCAGCAATCACAATCAAAATCTAGCAGAACCCGAACCAGGAAAGCTACCTTTAGCATCTTCAAATTAGAGAATAAATATGCCGAGTGCCCAATAACATTAGCGACGTACATTTGTAAGAAGCTAATAGGGTACTATAATATTGAGGTCCAACCTGTCACATATCTGACGTCACTGGGCCAGTTGATAGTATTGGACATCATAGACTCCGATAACCCCAAAGAACGTACCTGACGGAACTTTGAGTCCGAGATACCAGCCCATCCGAAGCCATTCTTAATAGGGGGCGGTACGGATGATATCCCATAGTCCTTTTGAGGGCTAAAAGAAAGAATACCTTTTGCCTATGGGGTTTCATTTTCGCTCTAGAAACTCATTTCGATCAAATCTCTTTTAAATGTCCAAATTTGGTCCATTTGACCACCGTTTAAAAATACTCGCTATTGTTTGCACTTCATTATCAGTAATGAGTCACTTATACTCACTACTGATTTATCTTTTCGGAAAAATGAAAAGTACACTACGTACACTAAATTCAAAATTGGCACAAGTAGGAACATTTTTTAAACCGGATAGTTTGATCTCAATTACAATATGTGGCTTACACACAACTGGCTGTTAGGGGCAACACACATTAGCTAACTGGGCATAATTTGATCATGTTTGTTCGGGCGTTTCAATTTATTCCTGTTCCGCTTCGCGCTGCCATTGACGAGCCCGTGAAGCCTCACCTTTCAGACACTTAATTAATAAGCGTGCGGTGCACTCAATAAAGCGCCAAGCACCCGTTTGACGAGAAATTAATAAGGGCGCGGTGCGCCCGCTAACCATTCGTAAATGGCCTAATGGTCGAACGAATTAAATTTAAACTAAGTAAATAAGTGCAGTCAGAATAAGGAAATAAGAAACAGAGTATGCAAATTTACTAAGCAGTAGGATGAAAGAAATTATTAAAAGCCACTTAGGACAATACATGTTCCACTCCTCGACAGTAGCTGAGTACAAGTTTTTAATCTAATTTAATTCATGTATGTAACTTATAATTTTGTGTTATGTGGTGATGGTTTGATATTATTACATTTATTTTCCTACAACCATTTGATACTAACCATACTCTTACTAATCGCCTCTTCCAACAATGAAAACAATAGTCATAGGCACAGAGTTATTCCATATTCTTTACATAGGAATGCAAGATGACACTAAAATCACCTTTTTATGCATAGCTAAATCAAAATTTTCTTTTGGCTTCATGGACCTTCCCAAGCATCTGCACATCTTTTTCCAGGACACCTTTCCCTCCTTTTACTACATCAACAATTGTTATGAAAGTAAATAATCAAGGAGTGCGCCGTGCGCACATTTTTAACAAGTCGTACATTGTCAAATGACTTCACACGACTTTATTTCAAACTCATCAGTGCAGTCAGTCTGCATATATAACTAGAAGGGTTCATACAGAACTCAATGTATAAAAGCAAAACCCTCTGACTTGTCTAATTCCCAAGCTGAAACGCATTTACATCAAATATGCGCTACAATGCATAAAACAAATTGCTTTTCAAAATAATATAAAACATGAATGAAGAAAAACATATAAACACGTATGTGTCCAAGAGTCATTTCATCCGCCCAGAACTAAATACAGGTAATATGATACGCATACATAAATACGCCAGTACGTACGTGCATGCATGCATACAGATAAACATGTATACATACATAGAAACAGACAGATAATTAAATTAAATTAAGTGGTTATTCCTTTATCCTACGGTGTATACTTCAAAGATAAGGTTGAGAGAGAGAGAGAGATTGATTTATGAAGTCGTACTCCTGCGATGAAATTGTGACACAATTCAACGCAAGTTAAAGAATGTGGTGCTTAATTCCAATTACTTCAGGAAACAGTTTAATGCTAGGACTGGTTTTCTAACCCAATTTATATAATATACAGACAGACTTTGACCTAAATTATTCATATTCCTTCTGTAGTGTACAGGATGAATTAACTCTCAACATGCATTGCGGTCTCATTTTGACACAACTCCTTGATATTTCTGCCCTCATAACTTTGTCTTTCTTTCTTTCTTACTTTATTTTCCTTGTTCCATCCTTTTTTTGTTTTACTTCTTTCTTTCTCGCCGTCTTTGCCTCATTCATTCCATTCAGCCATTCATCCATTCATCTTTCCTTCCTTCTTTCATTTTCTTTCTTTCTTTCCTTCTTCTCTTGTTTTTGTTTTCCTTCGTTCTTTCCTTATCTCTTTCCTCCTTCATTCCATCTTTCATTTCTTTCTTTCTTTTTGGAAATAATAACGAGTAATGGATTTTATAGACGAGAAATACGGAGAGTCCCGTTTTTGTTTCTTTTTGTTCTTAATTCTTTATCTCATGCTTAATTTACTAAAGCATGGATGCTTTGCACTCTACTTCAGAGGCGATTAATCACGACACTAATGGCGGTAAAACAGGTGCGATTACAATTAGTGCTTAGAACAACTCAAAGTCTGTTCACAAGTCATCATATATTTCGGTAAATTACCATTTTTAATGTACGCAGATGTGACAAAATGCATCAACTGCAAAATCGACTTCAAAATAAATCGTCATGTTATTGCCATAATAAAAAAAAATTGTGTCGAGAACTTTTTTCACAGAATATGGAACTAATTATGCATGGATCGATTAAAAAAAAAAATGGATCTCAAGTTGTTTAAATGGTGCAGCCTGTACAGTGTAAAAAACATTTATGGTTTTTCTTATCTTATTCTTATGGTATAGCTTCACATTAATTGCCCCGGATATGTACTTTGATAGTTGAACGAGAAAGCAAAGAGTGCATTCGGTTCCGTAATTGTGCATATGTTTAGAGAAAAACTTACACTTTTATACATTGCCTTTTGAATCCATTGTTTAGTCTCAAATAAGCATTTCTTCTAATTTAAAAAGTACGTTTAAAGTTAACGTTTTACCATGCGTTTTCTGAATATGTTTTCAATTATGATACTCATTTGTATCCTGAACAAGTCATGAATGCAACTTCCGCATGTCAGTAGCGTTTTTAGGACGTTTCTTTTGCAAAGTGGGCCAGCAGAATAAAAGAGCGTGGAAATCCTAAGAGTAAGCTTGACCTCGCTTGCATAAAACGTTGCAACTTTTCTAAAATACACTTCCCACTCAACATTCAGCTCAAGGTTAGAAAACCTAATTATGAAGAACTTGTCTGTTCCGAACATCATAATTGGCCAATGTTCCAAAACAAGATAATCGTTCCAAGACGTGGCATTGATAAATTGTCTTCCATTTTGACTTTCCTGAAAATGTTACGGAGAGTCAAATTGTTTGGTCTTGATGGAATTTAGATGATAAGTAAATAAATATGAAGAGTGGGGATAAAATAGGGGTGGGCGTTGGTGGTAATATATACTGTTCAACCTATATATAAGGGATACTTCGGTGACAATATACGTCTTCTGTGGGCAAGTGTTCTTTATTTAAAAGTTGAATCTGCAAATAAAAAAATGAAAAAGGATACAAAAATATTTTCTTTCATAAACATGTGTGCTTTATATGGAGATGTCCGCCAAAACAGGTATCTATATAACTATTAAAAAAATATTTAAACCACATGACGCTTTTCCATTTTGTCCTATAAGTCATTAGTTTTAAATCCTTCATCAATTCGGAGTCGAGCTGTGTGCAATGCTAAGTATCGTTCACAGGCACGTGGAGGATGGATGATACCCCCACCTCCAACACCGCGACAGGATGTATAATTTTCCAATAAAATGCAAGTGCTCCAGATTTAAAATCACCTAATTCGTAAGTTTTTCTTTATTACAATGCCAATTATGCCACTATTTTCCTTCCAAGGACCTGTATACAGATGGAATGATAGCATTTTCTACTATCCATCATTTTATCCTTGTCATTATCGCGGCTATCAATCAATCCGAAGTCGTTATTCCAACTTTTGACTATGATTGACTCGGCATTTGTTCTTCGAGCGCTTTTAACCTTGGTGGCCATATTTCTAATCCAATTTTCATCAAACTTATATTATAGGCTTATATCACCAAGATCTTGGACAAGCTAGATAATGAAAGAGTTCCACATATATTAATCAGGTGATCTTATATATGGTTGACTGAATTTGTTATCACTATGGAGGCCGTTTCCATCCAACTTGTTTCGTCCTAATTGGTACTTTTAGCACATTTTTCGCCATATCATGCTGAGGAAATTGGAGCTAAGTGCTTTTCCAAACGTAACACTGAAGCAGGTTACCCAGGCTCTCCTGGGACTGTTTCGAACCCGCGACCCTTCGATTACGAGTTCAACACTACCACTGAACTAACGTGCTCCCTTATCAAACTTGAAATATCGACTTATATCATCAAGATCTTGAACAAGCTGGATAAGGTGTGAGATCGACACATATTAATGAGGTGATCTTGCATCGGATTGGCTGAACTTGTTACCTCTCTGGAGGCAATATTTCTGATCAGAATTTGAGCAAACCAAGAATATAAGTTTGTATGAACCAAGATCGTGGACGAGTTAAATAATGAGGGAGGTCCACACATATTATTGAGGTCATATCGCAACTATGCTAAATTTGTTACCACTGAGGAAGCCATATTTCTCATTCGCTTTTGATCAAACTTGGAATATTTGCTTATATCATCAACATCTTGGTCAAGGTGGATAAAAAGCTATATCTACTCATCTTTATTAGGTGGTGTCGCCTGTGATTGGTTGAGCTTGTTACCACTCTAGGGGCCATATCTCTGATCCGATTTTTAACAATATCAGAATATAACTTTGTATCATCAGGATCTTGGATTAACTGGATAATGAGCGAGATCCACACGTATTATGCCTATATCTTTGGAAATAGTTGTTATCAGACTATAGTAAAATGGATTAAATCGGCATGATATAAAGGTTGGGAGATATTTTACATAGAGTTGTGTTCTTACAATACTACATACATTTGCGCACTGCAATTGTCAACTGTTAAATTATGTAACCAGCTGAGCGATATCAGGCCTCCTGTTTCCGTTTTATCGCACATTAACTTCTGTATCGCGGCAAGTTTCACCGATGGCTGACGTTAGATTAGCTAATCTAAAACATACATAGCGAGTCGTATTTGTCACTGACCTATGTGTCGAAGGCCAGTCTTCATTAGTGCACAAGCAATGTACTTGCATGTTCTTAAACCACTGGATTTGACCCGTGGTTGTGGTGTTCATAGAAAGAAGCTGGACCAATAGACCGTTCTTAATAAGATGCTCATTAATATTCATGTATTACGGAAATGAGTCTAAGCAAGGCAGTTCGGCAAAACAATACACAACATCATTCACTGCAATGTAATTAAAATCAGACTGTTTAGGTACCACCACTCACACTAACATGAAAAAGAGACAAGAACAAAGAAACAATGTACATGGTGCATAAGTAGAGTACGCAACGCCTTCAAAAACCTATTTTCATCATATATTTATCTTATTTATATTCTCATTTGTCCTCTTATTCAAATTATTTATAATATATTAATACATTTTCTTATATGGGAATGTAATGTATGTGCACTAACTATTCATAACACTGGTATTGTTTATATTCCGTTAATCTTTAACTGCGTGTTTCTTAAATTTTCCTATGAGTTCATGCAGTTGAACATGTGCAAAATATGCTACCTTCAGTAATTGTGACATGACGACAACGACGACGATGATGATGATGATTATTATTATTATTATGTAACCTGCTAAGGTATTGACACCAACGTCAATAAACAACCATTTCGAAAACGTACACGCTGATCAATATAAATTCATAGACATTACTTTAATGGTTCACTTCTCAGCGTAATCTTGGTAATTGAGATGTTGTTTTCAAGGTGGGTGGGTGCGTGAATTATTAACTTCACCATGATAGAATATAAACAACTTACGAGTTAAATTTAGAAAACCAGACTGGCTGTTCTTGGACTGGCTGTTCGTTGTCACTTGAAAAAAAACAACAAATAAAAGTTGAATGTTTACAATTTCAAAGGAAATGGCTGCTTAATCAAGCAACGAAAATGCTGTTCCTTATCTTGATGAGTGGTCCCTCATCATGACATATAACAACAATCCATTGACTTAGTTGCTCTTTCTTCTGCAAAGATGTAATATATTGGAAGCTTAAGTCTTTATTGATTTTTGATTCTAGTATTTCCAGTACACAACCGAAAACAACAATATTCGTCACGGTTTTGCTCTTGGGCGTGTTCAGCGGTAACCATCGATGATGCAATTGCTATTGCATGCGCCTAGCTTAGCCTCTTTATCGACCTAGTGACCTGGGGTCATATAAAAACATAAATAACCACCTTAAGGTCGGTCCGAGTACTCTCTGGCTCTTCTACTTTTAAAAGGAGCGACATAAAAATTAAGGTGTTGGGGCGAGGAGGGCAGGCTGAATGCGACTCAAATTGTTTAGACTAAATTGCGACCTTCTATAATACTTGAAATGGGCTTACGATTTCTACAAAATTTATAGAAGTGTATCCTTCTTAACTGCGAGTAAACTTTCTCATGTGAAAACGGAGCAAATTTTAGGCAACTAATCCAGACAAAGCTAAATTGTTTCAGTCCTCTTTTTTGAAGATGTTGGACTGTTCTGTCCTCAAATCTACAACTGAGGATAACATATAGGGTTGCGATTCAACTCACCAGTAGTATATAGAGAATGCATATCCGGCCAAATCATTTACCCCCCCCCCATCCCAACCTAAAGCAATTGAGAAGAAAAAAAAAATATCCAGCCACTCTCCACCATAACAAAAATGTAAACAAAATTTCCCGAAAACAGAGCTCCATGCTATTGCATTCATGAAAATATTTTTTTCAAATTTTTCCGGCCATCACTCAAATATCAATGCCAAAATTGCGCAGGTATTTGAATGAAAACGATTATGGTTATATACTACGTAAAGGCATGCTAGAACTTTGTACCCTTGCTACTAAAACCTTCATGAAAAATATTTGTACAGACCATAACCGGCTACCAAAACTATGGTTGAAGTTACCTCCGAAACTACGACTGCAAAATATATAATAAATGTAAATGTTTATGATTTAGTTGGGGTATGAAAATCTTTCCTATCAAAATATAAACAAGTGTATAATAATTATAAGTTACTGCATTTGTATGGGAAAATATGAACGAGTTTTTTTGAGCTATACTCACGACGTCAGGAGTGCAGTATAGCTCAGAAAAAACGAGTTAATATTTTCCTATGCAAATGTAGTGACCTTTATATTATATACTCATTTTGCTTTTCTACCTAAGGCTGAATAATAAAAAGAACAAACTACAAGGAACAAAGTAACTGAATTTCTGCTATATTCCAAAGTAAATACACAACCATAGTTAAACAAATACACAGTAACAGTATTCATACACACATGGCACCGCCCAGCGACCTTTGAACTTGGTAGAGTACCGCGCGCTCAGTCATTCGTTTCAAAAAGAAATCTCATTTTGGTCTACTTAAAATTGAAATTTTGAGTCATATTGTGAATGACTGCGCCTTGGAACAACTTTCCCAGTTGATCTGGAATGGAGGGATTTTTTTTCTTCTGTCGATTTAACTAAATTCTGCTCTTTTAGCTGTGGTGGACTTGCGATATTAGCTGTGTCGATTACGTACGATGTACATGTAGCTGGAGGGACTGGCGTCAACAGCAAGCTACACATGTGTTACTGTTCTGCCATTGATAGTTTGGAATTCTTTTAATTGAAATTCTCAAGAAGATGCAGGATTAAATATTTTTGTTAGGGAATATCAAATTCATTTCGTTTTGGAGTGCAGTAAATTCTCCTTTTGGAATGTGATTTCTGTTGGAAATGTAGTCTAGATTGCAGTGCAGTTTCGCGCCGTGGATCAGAAAGTACATTTTGAAGAAATTCAAGGTGCAGAAAAGTAAGTACATTTATTGTCATTCTTATTACCAGCTATAGATGACATATTTATATGTATCCTGGACTCCCCTATTTTGACGCACTTAAGAACTTACTTTCACCTTTTCAGAAATATAATCCTTTCATAGTGATACCTCTCATTGGTATAGAAACATTAGTTATTTTAGCAAAGCTTGCATAAAAAATGACAATGATATATTCCCTAATACTCTTCCTTGCATGCTTTCAACAAGACGACCCCTCGTCGGAAAGTTTGTGTATTACGTCACCCATTATGACGCACTTCACAGCAGTCTATTCTATTAGTGACACCATTGTACATATGCGCGGGGAAAAACTATATTACAGAGGAACATCAATAGGATATAGAAAACTCAAGTTTATGGGAAAAATTACAGACAGAAATTTAACTTGGCATTCCTAAACTTTTCTTACATTTATCATTAATTTGGTTTTGCTTCAGATTTTGTCTTGAAAGGAAAAATAATCAAATTTGGAAAAATCATGATGGTATTATTATAAAATTGTGTAGTTATCATTATAAAATAATTAGATTCAGAATGTAACCTTTTTCCCAATACTTAATTGGCATTGTGAACATGCAGAACCTCAATCTTTGAATGTACTGTTTTTGGAACATCAAAACTATTTTGCATCCTTCACGACTTATTTATCCAGAATGCAAATAATCAAAGACAGAAGACATAAAATTACAGGAGAAGGTTTTATTTTCATTATTTATCATTCGTGCCATTATCAAACAAATCTTAAAAAAATAAATTGGTCAAAACAAGTTAAATATCAAGAATGTCTTAAAAGATTAATGAAAATTTACTGTTAAATTAAAAGTGCTTAATTATCAGATAAAAAATCCTAATACTTTGATTTAAATAAGCAAAAATGTAAAAAATACTAATTTAATTATGAAGTATATCGTAAAAGTATATGTTTCTTGTAAATTTCCACAAATTATAATAATAATAAATAACCACCTCTGAAAATCAGTTATGACAGATCCACATGAAACTGTATAACATTGTACACCTTTCTAAACAGTGTTACTGATGCAGTTATCAGCTGTGAGTCACGTTGCTAACACATGTTGAGTAGCAGACTGGATGCCTATTATGGCGGGAAGTTGATTTGCCCCGTCAGAATAGATAGTAAGGATTTTTATGAGGACTTGCTGGTTGAAAAATAGAGAATTAGTGAAATGGCGTTTTTTTTCATGGTAAGTGTCTTTGTTTCATTTAACAACCGAGAAGGATAGGATTTTCTACAAATTTTTCTCTGTGTGTGACTCGATGTTGATCAGTGTACATTAATGTTGTGGTTGTGAAGTCACTGAAAGATGCGTTTTCTTGAAAACTGGACGTTTATGACACTGCGTCAAAATAGGGTAACGTCAAAATAGGGTGTGGGACGACTGTCACTTGTATGATCTTTGCTGGATTGACCCTAGCTACATGACCTATATGACTTTTACTATAAATCCAAACATTTTCTCAAGAAATTAAAACAGGCAAAATTGCAAAGCGGCTGGGGTCTGAGAGCCCATTTCGTCAGCGGAAAATAAGGCTTCTTCGTTATCGTGGCTTATTGGCTCCGAGGCACTAGCTTTATACCAAAATCCGCCTTCTTTAGTTGTATTTTCTCGAATTTAGTGCTTGGACTTGTAAAACTTGGCGGTCTCTGAGAGAATCGGAATATCATTTGGTCTTAAGATGCCTTTTTATGCTATTTTTCTTATAGACTCTAGAGAACACGATTCACAGTCTGAACCATAGGCTAAATAAGTGTTTAAATTATCAGAATGATATTTTCAATACTGCATGTCTTACGTTTGTTGTCATAAAGCCACCTCTGGACATTGTGAATATCACGTTCAGTCACTTGCTTGGTTGAAAGTTTCTTTTGTGACTCAATGTATTCATCCACATAGTCAGATTAATCATCTGTACTCGCAAACAGCTTGCTTAGTTCATCCACAGACAAATCTAATAAAGCAACAGCTCTGGTGTCTGCTACATTTACGTACATTGTTTGTTTACAATAAAAAGTAGTTCCTAACACGCGATACTATTTTTAGACACACGTGTCGTGCAGTATGAAGCCGTGCAGTATGGAGAAATACTGCACGATTCTGACAATGCAAAGTTAATGGAGAAAAAAATGAGTATATAATAATATTCTTTTCATAGCTATCGTACGGCGATGACATAAGGGAGTATCAAGACGGGTATAATTGGGGAGCTATTTCATTTGTGCTGTGTTTACTTTAGCGATACACAATCATACCTAGAAATTCTCGTATAGTGTCATGTGACACAGACATTCTGGAATTTTCGGCTTTATGCACATAGTATGAAACGCTTCAAAAACAACAGTGATAAAATGTTGGGTCATTTTATGAATGGTGGTCGAGATTGATAGGTATGCGTTCATTCTGTTAAAACTGTATTATTTATATTGTGCTGTAAATTTAGATTTCATTTTGAAAAAAGAAATCATTGATTGAGACAGCTTTAGAATGGATAAATGTTATTAGGAGACTCCAATGAAGAACAATACTCTTTTGTACACTTTGTTACGATCGTGGAAAAATATATTTATAACTACTGTGACAGATTTTACACATGCGCATTACTGAACGGAAAAGTATGAAAGGCTAGAAAGGTCATTTGAATACACATTTTGCTATCGTGGAAAAATGTACTGACTGAACTTTCAAGTACGGCAATAGATATTTCCCATGAGCATTGCTAACGAAAAGCTGGAACGTTTTTTTTTAAGAACTTTATTACTATTGTGGAAAATGTATTGATAATTACTGTATTGGACTTTTACACATGCTTATTGTTAATAACGGCTGAGAATGTTATTTCGATATCTCTGATTACCGAACTGTTTAGTCATGCGGGAGAAATACATGAAACGAATAGTTAATATCTGACAATTGAGGCGATAATAGCAGGCCAACAAAAGAACCTATTATCATTGCAACATTTAAAAGTTCACATCGTTTGTAGTCATTGTAGCCCAATAAAATGTCTTATGCATCTGTCGAATTAAGTTTTTTCTGTCATTGAATTTAATAAAAATATTTTTTAAAAATTCAATTTCTGTTTTTGTTCAGTTATTAGAGAGAGAGAGAGAGAGCTGGGGAACGTAAAAATGTCTTGTAGCTATAATATGAAGACAGGTGAAAAAGAATCTATATATTTATTTGTGACGAATATGAAATCAATACCATGGTTCAAATAAAGAAACATTACTTTCATATACAGACATCGTCGCATTACTACAAAAGTCAGAACATATACATACTTATTCTTCAAATATCTTAGATTTCCATGTAGTGACACTCATTTAAAATGCGACAAAAAGTTTTAGAACGGAGAAGAACATATTTATAATGATCCTGAAAGTTCAGTTGCTTACACACATATTAATCAATTGTGAAAACAAAGTAAGCGTGACAAAAAGAAAATAAAATACCTTGAATTGAAAGAATGGCTAAGCGAACAATCTACGTACACATTGCATACGCAAGCTAGAAAAAGAATTCCTTACATAAGGGTATATGTTAGTCACGTGGATGGCGAGGGGCAGGCAGACATTATTGACATGCAAACATATGAAATATACAACAATGGATACAAATACATCTAACCAGTAATATACGTCTTCTCAAAAAACACTTCGGCTATGATAGTGAAAGCGAAAAAAGATAGGTTACATACACAGTCCGTTCAGTGAAATCTTTAATGAGCGAGAACCAGAAAAATATTGTCCGATGAAGGGAAAGAATATTATAACCGCGAGGTTAAGGAATTATTGGAGAGAGAAAATATCGAATACTTTTCCGTCAACTCAGACAAGCAAGCGCCTGTCATGGAAAGGTTTCATAGAACTTTGAAAATAGAATGTGGAAATATTTAACTCAAAATCAAACCAGAAATTGGATAGATGTATTACCTAGGTTTATAAAAGAATATAATAATAGCCACCATAGATCGATTGATATGACTCCACTGATAGCCAGTGACCCGAAAAATAGATCTAAGGTATGGATAAACGTATTGGGTTATCTGATAACCGATACTTATGGGAAGCCTAAATATAAAATAAGTGAGAATATTACGATCTCCAAATATAAATTTATTTTGTGAAAGGCTCTCATTCTAATTTTACGGAAGAAAAAATCAGACATTTTAATTTTAAGTTACCTTGCTGTATATAAATTGGAAGACTTAAAGGGAGAAAATATTGAGGGGATATTATACGAGGAAGAGGTATTTCTATACGACAAACAAGATGACCTGTTTAATTGTTTTGAAAACGAACAACATGAGAGGTAGAAAAATATGTGATGGCAAAATGGAAAGGACATGATGATTCTTTCAATAGTTGGAAGCCTGGTTAAAACATTGTGCCTTCTAAAGGAAATGCAATATATATAATTGCTTACTCCAAAATTCAAGGAACCACCTTAGAATAAATCTAACAAATTATAGACGTATATTTTGACATATTGTATGATGAAATTATTCCGCTAAATCAATCTGAAGATGTTTTTTGGTATTGTAAAAGATTTTAGACGATAATAAACTTTCCGTCATCATTAACAAAAAGACTGGATATATCTGCTCAGAAGTTTGGAAGCAGATAATGATAGGCACGGAAAAGAACATTATAAATATTGTAGAAGCAAATATGTTTAGTATCATTCCATTTGTCTTTTAATGAGCCTGAACAGAACAAAATAAATAGAATAATTAACGACTTAAAAGCTGTAATGATGTGTATGGAACAATGATTTTGGAGAGTAATAACAACGTCAGGTTCACATTACAATTTCAGATAGTATAAATGGTTGAGAATATTAAATATCATTTCAGAATAACATGTAGCAAAATGTTTTTATATCCTTTTGCTCAACTACACAATTCTTATATCATCTAACACACGCTCCAAACTTCATAACTGAAATTCAAAATGGATCCATTTATTAAAATAATACATTTTAAAACAGTATAGATTTTATCTCGTCGTTCTGAATATTTACCCTAGCATCAGACACAGAATACATATACATTTTGTGCATCTGCATTATCTTTTCTGTTTATCTTCAGGTGTATGCCCTGTTGAACATTTGGTAATTTAATACCTGTACTATGCAATCTCTTATCATGTGTACTTCTCAAATCAAGTCGAACACAATGGTGATCATTGTAGAATCTGTTAACACTTAAATTACTCTACCTTGTTATGTATTCATTAAAGAAAGAAATTCCATTTATGAACTTTTCGTTGACATAATTTACTATTTTATCAGAAGAAAGTGTATCGTACTGTCGGAAAATATTGTTCCGTGTATACTCCTAGTTTGTACATTCTATCACTTTAGCCACTTTATCCAATGTAATTGCAACTATCAAATCGTGAGGAAGGACGAAAAGATACAATGGACAATTGTCTGAAAATAAAGTGGTATTCATAATTTTTTTTATTCTCCATAAAATAAAAAATGAACAGCTAGTGAAACCCTAATCTATTTTGTTGTCCTCACAGACGCTGGTAACTACAAATTTCTAAACGTCATACAAATGTTGTAGTAATTCAATTTAAAAATATCATCACTACCATAAAACATTTGTTCTGTTTCTGGTAAGCATTTTCCCAACATGTTTACAACTGAATGATTAGCATCTCATTTAACGTTTGCATTAAACGAGATGATAAAAAAGACCAGGTACATGACACTAGGTCCCAACCTAGGTACTACCACTTGAAGCATTTGTTCAGGCTTTATACTACTTGGAGTGTGTGTGTAATAGAATGATGTGTTGGAATTAGATTTGGTTTTTGTTGTTGTTGTTGTTTGTTTGTTTGTTTTTTATTATTATTTGTTTGTGAGGAGCTATATATTTTCCATATGTTGGGATCTTTTTTAGCTAAATTTTAATGGTCTGTGTAACCAACGTAAACACTAGTACTCATTGCAAAGGCAATCTTTACATACTTATAAGTTACCTGCTTATAAGAAGGTTGGTAAATATAAAAAGTATGTTGTCTAAATTTCTCTAAAACAGCATCATGATGAGTAGGAGAAAATAGAGCAAAAGGATAATCAAAATTATTTTAATATTTGAGTAAGCAAACAACGTTCGTTCAGTCTTTCATTTACGGAGTTGAGATACTTTGCTGTGTTTTCGTTCAACTCATCAGTTTTCTTCTGCAACTTTTCTATATTTTTTTGTGTGTCTTCTTCTCTTTTCATCATCTTTGGATCAAATAACATAAATAGATAACTTGTGGATCCCTGACACCTGACTCTGAATTTCTATATAAGACATGTGGATCCCTGAGACCCCACTCTGAATTTCTATATAAGACATGTGGATCCCTGAGACCCCACTTTAAATATGAATATGATTCTTTGGAGAATAGATAATTACTTCATGCGAATGCCAGGCTTGTAGCTATTGCACCTCTAATAATAACTCTCTGATTGATATCAAGGCCGACTTGGGTAAGGTTTACGTATGTAATTCTCTGTCTAATCCTACAATTATTAGGTGGTTTCATCGTTTAAAAGATCGCGAATCCATTGAAGAAGATGATCCACGTTCTGGAAGACCGTTTTGGTGAGAAGGAAGTGGCTGCTATGAAGGTGGGAATTTATGAAAATTCTCGATACACAGTGGAATATATGGGTCTCGCATTTGTTGACAGCTTATCAAAAACAAACTCGGGTTGAAATCGCTAGATATGAAAAGAGTGACGTTTGAATGATATTGTCACAGGTGATGAAACATGAATTTACCTTTTTGGAAACCGACTCAAGAGAAAATAATCAAATTTGGATAGGAGAAAACAATCAGTGATCATAAATCGCTCCAAGTAGTCTGACTGTCAAGAGAGTTGTATACACATTATTTTTCGATGCAAAAGGTTTTGTCGTTCAGGTACATGTGCCTGACTCTACTAGTGTCACTGGAGATTTGTATGCCTCCAAAGTGTTGCAAAAGTTGTGTGAACACTACTGAACCAACCGTCCGCGCGCCGGTACTTGAGGTATCCATCAATTCCATGACACCGCACCGCCTTATCATATCCGCTGTCTCGACAGACTTCCTGACGGAACACATCGTTCAAACTTTGCCACATCCTCCATACAGTCCTGACTTAGCTATAAGTGAACTTTGACTGAATCCCATTATCAAAGATTCGCCGAGGGACAGAAGATTTGAAAGCCGCCCTGGTGTTGGAAGTGCAGTTTTCCAGTTTATAAAAAACATCATACCATTAAAGTGAATGCAAAATGCACCAAAGCCTCTAAATGCCAAAGGAATAATAAATTATGTAGTTATTTCTGCGACTCCTAAACCGGCAACTACGACTCTCTTTCCACCTGAAGCTCTATCCATGCTCTCCTCGACACAGTTAAAAAGCTTGTAATGCTCGATCTCTTTAGCCAAATAATTCCTTATTTCATGTATCTTGACCAACATGAAATTAATTGTTGGTAGGTAATATTGGATTCAATGGTGGTGAACTTGGTATTTCCTCTCCCATTTAAACGTATGAAATAGACAGCTTAGATTTCAGAGTTGCATCAGATTTATTGGGCATTGTTTGTTTAGGTGAGAAAGTACGTTACCAAAATAATTGGTGTTACATTAAATGAATTCTGTAGGAAATGGTTAAACTTTACAAAACCAGACCAATATGTTGATGAAAGAGGTCTCGATATAAATTATGTTATTCCTTGTGCGTCTTTTAAAGTATCAGATCCAAAACACACACACACACACACACACACACACACACACACACACACACACACACACACACACACACACACACACACACACGCACAAAATGCTTTCACAGGTCAAACACTACATTTAACATAGTGAGAGCGGATTTTAAAATGATAAAATATCAACCAGAAAGAAATACTATGACATAATAAACAAGTCGAAGCATTAAAACCCGTTTAATTTACGATTGATGAGACTTTGAATCACATTGTTTTATCTATTTAATATCTTGTCTAAATGATTTAACTTCGTAAGAGATAGACACTCCTGTAATAATAACGGTTGGTTCAACATTTTCCAATGGAAAAATGCATATAGTACACATTTATATGTTTTTATTTTGTGTTTTGATTTACAACGTTTTGTTTTCCGTCTGTTGACTTTTAAGATGAATATGTTTAAATGTTATCAAACTTGCACTCAGTGCAGAAATAGGTGATCCCAACCTAAATGATAATAACCCAGTAAAATACAAAATACTTAATTCCGTTTAATGTCATTCAATCTTCTTTCAACTGTCTGTAATTCGTTTAAATTAGAAATTTGCTCATCTGAGAAGTAACTGCTAGCATGACAACATTTGATATTTTTGCAGATTTTGCGTCGATAAAATCTCATATGTTTCAGTCCAGTCCAATATACCAGACTCATTGTCAGTTAAAGTTTTTCCAGTTATTTCATTTCAAATTCCATTTGCTAAGCTAATTTTTAATTCAGTTTTTATATTCTTCATCACTGCAACTTCTCTCTCTGTTATCTTTTTTGAAATCTAAATCTTTTTCAAGTTCTTTTTGATCCAGTTAAATAGTGTAAAAATGACAGAAAGTCTCGAAAGGGATATTCAGCAGTTTGATAATTTTGATAACGATGAAGATAGATATGAGGAACAAAGTCAGGATGCATCAATTGAAGATTATGAACTGATAT
This sequence comes from Margaritifera margaritifera, assembly GCA_029931535.1. Lineage (NCBI taxonomy): Eukaryota > Metazoa > Mollusca > Bivalvia > Unionida > Margaritiferidae > Margaritifera > Margaritifera margaritifera. The sequence continues at coordinate 959,412 of JAQPZY010001644.1, read as the reverse complement.
AAAGGATATCTGCGGGTTTTGTTTTAGTAGATATAAGTAAATATTTCATAAGTGAAGTGGAAACATTGTATTGTCCAGAGCTTCCACTTCACGAGTGAAATATTTCTTTATATCTACTCAAAAACATAAAGTTTCTTTTTATTATATATATTGTTTTAAAAACCATCAATTTGCATGGATTGTTTTCGTTCCATTCTGTGCCGAATGAGATTGACGGCAGCGTTTCTACATCGATCAAAAGAAGTTTTAAAATTTTGCAATCATTTAAGGACTGCTTCTTTTTACAAATTTAACTTGCACATATAATGTTTCAAATTGTTTTTTTTTTTGTTTTTTTGGTCAAATTAATGACAGTTTTCATACGAAAATGAATAGATGTTTATTTTCGTTAACACATTTCTTGCGCGCATTGATACAGCGAAGAATGTTGGAATGGGAGAACCGCAGAAATATCACAGAAATATTCAGAGTGTAACATCTTTACACACAAATCTTTTAATGATTGTGAATTTACCTCTAAGGATTGTTTATTTCTGCATTCGAACTTGAATTGTCCGGCTTTGGGAAGCTTGCAACCTAGTTCGGTAGCAGATATATCACAAAAATTTCGATTGTCACTCAATTTTTTAATCTACCCCCGATTTCTCCAGCGTCTTAAAACATGAGTATTACTGCGACGAGAGTTAAAATCACTACTTTAACAATTTTATTGCTACATGTAATCAAGAATTGTTCCCCCTAAATCTTGCATCGTTTGTAGTTGATTGTATTGAAAAGATATACGATACTGAATGAATGACACTGAATATCGAATACAAACAGGTCATTGAAGTTAAGTTAGCACGATTCATGTGGAAAACTATTTTTAAAAAAGTTAATACTTGAAGACTAATTTTTGTTTTGTGAAGTTCGGTTTTAGGCATTTTGTTAATGGCACCTCCTCAGTGATTGCATAAATGTACACTAAAGAGTCAATAGTCTTGACATATTTTAAGATATGTGCATTCTGATGGAGAGAGAGAGAGAGAGAGAGAGAGAGAGAGAGAGAGAGAGAGAGAGAGAGAGAGAGAGAGAGAGAGAGAGAGAGAGAGAGAGAGAGAGAGAGAGAGAGAAAGAGAGAGAGTGAGAGAGAGAGAGAGCATCAGAAGAAAAAGAAATAAAATGGGTCTAAATATGGAAATACACGTTTGAATAACATTCATAAGAGCATGTATATTTCACAAATGGGGAAAGAAAGTACTTCAAAAAGTGATATCGCCAATGTGGCGATAAAAGTGTATCGCCACTGTAGTGATATCAAATTTCTCCTACAGTATCTCATTATGAAATATATAATAAAATAATGTATGTAATGAAGGATTTTACATTTCTAAAAAATCTAGAATTACCAATTTAAATGATATTTATACATTACAAAAAGTTTGCAAAGATACCAATTACTATGTTAGTGAAGAATTCATCAACTAATATGCAATAAGTGCGTACCGAGGTAAAGATGGTCAAATTTGATATGTCTGGAGGAAGAATGGAACCAGCAAATGTACATATTACTCAAGCAGATGGGGATGAGTTTTTAAAAATCAGCTTAATGCAAAGTCAACATGGAGGTTCTTAGCTAAGAAAGAATTTGAATAAAGTGACAGCAGTTAACTTTTTACAGACGAAAATAGATTTGTCAAATTCCAGAAAGATCTATCATTTGCAAGGAGTACAATTATTGACCATGACTTAGTGTTAGTCAGTCTGATAAACAAAAAGATCAAATTAACCAAACCAATTTTAGTTGAACTTAGAGTGGTTTCGTTATCAAAATGGCTACTGTGTGAATTTTAATATACAAGTTAAAAAATAAATAATGTCAGGATGTTGATGATTGAACCTGATTCATTGCGTATATATGATGCGATAGAAAACTTTCACAACTACATGAGGGACAGCATAAGATTTTATGATACAAGTGACTATCAAAAGGACAACATATTTGGTATCCCACAAATGCCTAAGAAAATTTCAGAAGCTTTCAACGATGAGTTGAATTTTGTTCCCAGTAAAGAGTTTTGCGGGTTAAGATCAAAATTGTATTCATTGAGGACTGATAAAGATGAATAATAAGTCTGCAAGGGAGAAAAATGTGTGATTAAAAAAGAATTTAAAAATTCGAAATCTACCGAAATAGTCATAAAAGAAAGCAATACCATTTCAGTATGTATCATTAACTGATTGTGCAATTGATTCATATAGTACTGTAAACAAATGTTTTCCAGTTGGTGGTCATAGTCATCACCTTTTAACAACTATGAATCCTTTGCAAGTGTTATTATTATTCTGAAATTCTGAGGAAGAGTACAATAGTACGGTAGACAATGATATGCTACAATCCGAAAGTCTAATGTTGTTCTAAAACAATTTTCACCATACAATGCAAACTGTGTGGCTAAAGTACCGGTGTTGTGTGCATTACTTGCCCCTCATCGTAACTTTTTTAATTTATCGTTTAAAATGCCTTTTTGAAGCCTATTTGTTCTAACCGAAGCAGGTAAGCAAAAATCTTTGATTATCATGAAAAATTGTAGTCATTAAACTTTAAAAGATCATCACTTCAGTATGGTATGGTTAGGTCTTAATTAGCATTCTTCCCAAGTTATTAGTCACTGTATTGTTACCATCTTCCTCTACTTTCATATTAAACGAGACGAAAGAAACACTACCGTGCACAATCAATATATATGCGCTTAGCTTTGCTAACACGAACGTTTGCACAGGTTTAATGTTGTTCTGTGTCTATGTGATACAAGGATTAGTTGGACAATTATATTTAACTCTTTGTGGTATCGTTTTCTGCTTGTGAGGTGTGATGCATTTACCGTACATTGTCATTTGTTTGCTAAAAAGGGTTTATCAAATTTGAAATCTTTTACAGAGGCATGTAAGTAATCAACCCACTAACACCTATCACAAGCGCATTTAATATGTACTCGTATTTTACCTGTTCACCAGAAGGTTGGTAGAAAGCACTAGGTTTAGGTTACCTTGGCTTTTTCTCAATTCTTGCATTATTTTCTGGTCGAGTTGATGCTTCGGTATCGTGCAAGCATGTATATCTACATCACTATGAGTAGATACATATGACAAATGTGGATGATTTTGCTTGTTTAAATATTCAATCACTAAACTTTGTTCTTTGATCTTTCATTCAAGCAGTCAAGTGTCTGAGCTCTGTTTCATTACATTCTGTGAATCTGCTAAGTTTAATCATGCCTAATTCCTTATTTTCAGATCCATCCAGATCAAATAAAATTGAAAAGGCGGCTTCTTACAAATGCTAGACCGTAAGCTATTACTGCTGCAATCATCATTGCTTCCGCCGCCATCTTAATATTTATGTGATAAATAGTAAGAGGCTTGCTCCCACTGTGCTGAAAAATGTACATTTGGTACACATCATTTTGTTGTATCACAAAGTAACAAATTTTGAAACTGATGCCAGCTTTCATTTCACATCCTGAATTAGCAGGGCTTGATATCTTTGTCAGTTGAATTGTCAAAACATTTTTCCCTTCTACATAGTATTATGTGATTCTTCTAACCTAACCTGATGGTTAGGTCGATATTATTTTACAATATAAATGAGTAAGCAAAACATGGGTTGTTTACCTCTAATACTTTGTAAAATAAATAATTAAAAAATCAATAATAAAATCACAATCTTGCATGTTTAACATACAAATTGATTCAAATTGTGCATAAGGCTGATATTTTATTTGAATGACATATTGATGTGAAGTTTCCATTGTGTGTAACTATTATTCAAGAAAACGTGACGAAACATAGTTAAATCTGTTAGCATAGCTAATGTTGGTGGTGTTATTTCAGTTTTGAAAAGATCTAACAACCCTTTCGTTACATGATATTCAATATCAGCTCATGATCCGGATGTTTTTGTCTCTTTAACAATCAAAAGCACACCATTTAGCCCCACACGTCTATTCATACTATAGGCATACTACTGGAATAAAACAATAAGCATGCCGGCATAAGGTTGGTTTTATCTTGAAACTTCCATTTGTTAATTTCGATTTTCAATTTTAATTCATCTTTGCAACACCCAAAGCAAGACTCTCTCTCTACCCATGCCTGTGTTCAATTAAGTTTTAACTGTCTCTATGTTTTCGTTTATATCTGTTTAACTGTATCACTTCTACCACTAAATGCAAGAGTCCTTTTATTTATTTCAGTTATGAATGTATCTGTCTCTTTTGTAAACTTTTGTTCCAAATCATTTAAATCTATTCTTATTTGTTTAATCTTTTTTGTCCATTTCGCCAATATTAACTTTTATTTGCATAACAATAGTTATAGTAATATTAATAACAATAGTAATATTGTTTAATTGCATAACAATAGTTATGCAACTTATAATATACGCTTTTTTTTAGCCTGATCTGAAACTTTGTATCAAATGCACATATGATACAGTTTTAGATTCCTCGCTGTGGAGGATGACGTCTTCTAACAACGGTAGCGTTACAGTTACACTATATGTAGATTCTTATATAATGTGAGTAGATGCATGGAATCAAAGTAAAATAACAACAACAGTATAAAAACTTGTATTTTAATTATGAAATATTTGTTTAGGGTATATAATAAACACATCATCAGGACAGTAACTTGATCTGGCTGCTAGTATCGCGTCTCGTTTGATAGCGAAAGGACATTTGATCACGCGATACAATCACCCAGATCAAGTTACTGTACTGATAACCTTCATGTACCAAACCAGTATTATTAATTATTTTTTCGGTCAACATATTCTATCGTATCTAGTTTTGATTGTTGAACATCAGCATGCAACTTGTAAAATTCAGTGAATATAACATCTTCTTACAGTTTTGATCCCATCACTCAAACGTGTAATAGATAAATCATAATTAAATTGCATAGCTGTAATTAAGCAGTTATTAAAGTTTATTCTGATCCTATTGTCCTCAGCTTTCTTAGTTATTTCGATTCAATCATTCTTCTTCAACAACTCTGACAGGGTATTAATATGAGCTGTCACTCATGACAGTTATTTTAGCGTTAAAATCATTCAATATCTTTGTAATCTCTTTATCGTTTAGTTTAATTAACTATTCAAATCTTTCTGTATCTGTTTTAAATGTCTCTGTCGAATTCCATAGTCTCCTAGTGATTTCTATATCTTCTCCATGTCACGTTCCAGAGCATCTATATCACTGTTTATACTCTGCTCGATTGGTTGTAAATATTGTTGGACGTTAGGTATCTCACCTGCTCCTTCTCTTACTGTTTGTAATGTTTGAATAGTATTAGACAACATTTGAAGCATTGTGTAAACAATCGCTTGCATCTAAAATTGCTGTTAATTCATTGTCAACTTGTCCCCTCCATATCTGATATATTTTTTATTATTGTCCTACGTACTATTGTTTAATATTACTTGCTTTGTACAAACCGACTAGTAACTGCATCAGTTAATTTAACAGGATCACATACATTTGTGGTACGGTTATTTGTTGAGGAATAAGTGACTGTTAATTGTTGGTCCTGTTGTAGCTTCTTTTTCCCCCGATTTTGTCTCAGTGTTTAAACTTAAACCGAACACACTAGAACCACTCAGAGATATTGTACCTCTGGTACACTTTTGCTTTAACGTGATCTTTGTCATTATTGTCTTTTTATCTGACGTTAAACACGTGTTATATGAATACCATGTAAAAGTGTTTTACTTTTTCATATTTTTTATTTTATGCTGATATTTAATCTATTAATTGCATCCCTCCATAATTGTTTGCAATAAGCACGACACTGCATGAAATACTGTCTCTGTTAATAACAATTTTTACAGGTAGAGACACTTGCAAGCACGCATAATAGTCACTAGAGTAATTTGGTGGTATTGATTTGATCGAGGAAAAAGTATAAACATTTAGGTTTCAAACCCCACAAACTGCATCAGGTTCAGTTGATGCTGTGTAGTTCCCTGACTACTGAATCCTAAAACCTTTTGAGATGTTGATCGTTAAGTACATTGTCTAATTGCTTGCAGTGATTTTAACTTTTGAGTTGTGTTTTAGACACTAAAGACCTACACTTTCTTTGCTGTTACTATTTTCAGTCATTTCCTCTGTCACTTTATTCACATACATCTCAATGTTGCAAAAACCCTCAGTAATTATTACAGTCCTTCTTTCATTTTTGTCGTTTATGTAATAAAATATATTGTTTTAGCTCATTTGAAATAGTGTAATACCCACAAACAAAACATTAAATGAAAACTAGTTTACCATTTCTGTAATCAGTTGGATTAGTAACAAGATTTCTTTTTCAGGGAGACTGTCGGTTACAATATAACTTTCCATTTGCATAGGAAAACTTTAAACAGTCAAGATTTAATGTTTTCGTCTGTTTAATTTGTAACTGCGTAATCACGGCCTTTGTTGTAAGCTTTTCAAAAATGGAGCTTCTCTCCAAAGCTTCTCTTATTACTTTTCTTTCAATTTCTTCACATCCTCTAAAGAAATTTTGTTTGTTTGTTTGCTTTGTTTTGCCTTTGTTGTCAATTTCTTGATGTCCACCTTCAGTGAGGCTCAGTCTTCTTAGCTTTCTGGATTTATCATTTTCTTCATGATTGCATTTTTTTAATATCTTTTTGAAGCTGCTGTACTTCTTTGATGATTAAAATAAACTCATTATAGCTTATTTCATTATCACCGATCGCCTTGTTGTTCAACTTGCTAACGGCAGATGTTACTATTTGATCGTGTTTTACAATTTTATAATACATCAACCTTTCCTTGAAAGGTTTGGCTACATGCTTTAATGTTAAATCAAACCCGCAAAAACTAAACGAGCAACTACATCGGTAGCTATTCCTGCAACATCCATTCCAGCTGGTGTTATTCCATACCAATTGGAACTGTTGCTATGATAGCCTCCACCCAGTTTAAAACTTTCTATTTTAGTTTGTATACTACAAACCCTCTATACTGATTGATCTCTATGACCCAATAATTTCTAATCTTAATAATAGTTTGCAGTCTAAAATTAATACCATTATCAGTTATTATATACTGTGCACACTTTGCATTGGTTTTGCCGTTGGTAGTGTAGGATATAAAGTAATATACAATATAGGTGCACGAGGTGTTTTCCAATCAATTATATACAGGAAAGAGTCAGTTTAGACTGTGTTGGAAGTGTACAAAATATACACGTGCTAGGCACAAGCACACGTGTAGAGCACGACCTTGGAGTGGTAACCTGTTTTTGACGTTGTGCTGTGCAGTGGCTCTGTCGTTCTAGGATGCACTGTTATAATTTTAAATGTTTCATTGGCTTGCTATTCAGGACACCATTGGCACTAATTTGCCTAGAGGTAAACGTTTGCTTGTGCAAAAACATATGCAGTAGTCAATTGCAAACCCCCCCCCCCCCAAAAAAAAAAAAAAACCCAAAAAAACAAACAAAAAAAAAAAAACAACAACAACAACAACAAAATGGGATAATTAAGTTTACAACTTTCTTACTATCCATGGTTGATGGTGAGTCAAGTGTGAACTCGTGAGCCTCAAATCTTTTTTCAAAATCAAATTGTATGCTTGTTGTAGTATGATATACATTCAGTTTATGTTTATTTGCAGATAATACAAGTGTAAGTTTATTTGCAGATGATACAAGTATAAGTTTATTTGCAGATGATACAATTCTCTTTCTAATCGTAGATCATCCCGTCGTAACCGCTCATAACCTCAACTCTGACTTGAAACAAAGTTCTCAGTGGACAAATACTTGGCTTGTATCTGTCAACCCTTCTAAAACTGAATCCTAGGAAAATTAATAAACCCTTCCATCTACTTCTATATATGCTCAGTCATAAAATTAAGGAAGTTGACACGCACAAACATCTTGGAGTTTTCTCTCAAATGACTGCTCATGGCACAAAGAAATAGACTATATAAAGGAAAAGGCATGGTCAAGAATTAATGTAATGCGTAAACTCAAATTCCAACATGACAGGAAATCTCTAGAAATGATATTTACGTCTTTTATACGACCCATTCTGGAATTTGGATATGTGGTTTGGAACAACTGCACATTACTCGAGAAAAGAGAACGAAAACAAAATACAAAATGAGGCAGCCAGAATTGTGACTGGTGCAACAAAATTAGTATCTATTGAAGCGTTGCACCGAGAAATAGGATGGGAAAGTCTTGAATCCAGATGACAAAAACACAAGTTTCACTTTTGTATAAAATGACAACTAGTTCAAGCACTCCCTATCTCACATCTCTGATCCCAACAGCTGTTAGTGATATTACTCTCTATGACTTACGTAATGTAAATAATTTCAAATTAGGACAGGCTAGAACAAGTCTTTATCATAACTCGTTTCTTCCTTCGGCCGTTCGAGAATGGAACACATTATCTATTGAGACTCGTCAAATTGACTCCATTAACAACTTCAAAAGCCCATTGAATACTCGCGACACTTATGTTCCCAGACACTTTTTTATTGGGGTAGAAGGTAATTTCAAGTCCTTCATGCCCGACTTTAAAAAAAATTTCAGTTCAGTTAGTCAACATTTATTAACAAAGAATATAATCGGCTCATCTCTTTGCAGATGTGGATCTGTAGAAAGTTCACAACACTTCTTTTTTTCTTGCGTTTATTAACAAGAACAATGCACCGAACTGTTTCAATTCGTCAGAACATATGGTAATTTAACTTTAAATACCTTCTTGTATGGTGATACAACGCTTCCGTATGAAGTAAACATTCGTATTTTCGATTCCGTTCATAAATGTTTTGAAAAGTCCAGAAGATTTACTTAAGCGCACATGCTGCCATCACGCATGCACTTCCACGGGTCATGGACAGCTGCAAACAGTAATTTCCCCTATTTTTCCAAATGATCCGCCATCGCCTCCGCAATGACTCGCTCAAAATGGAATCACTGTTCACTTTTAATCTCGCTTTTTCTTTCTTTATTTATTTATTTTTGTCCCTCCCCTTTCTTTTCTCCCTTGTTTCTCATCTTTCTACACAATATTTGATACATTTTATTTGACACATCTTTCTTTTCTTTATCCTCGTCTTTCACTCACTCCCTCGTTGTCCATCCTCCTGCTTTATATACTATGGCTAAATGCTAATGCTTAAACAAGAGACTCTTCACTTTGACTATTAAATAATTTAGTTTTTTTGTCATTAAAACTTAATATTGTCGGCCATCTATTCATATATATTTACAATTTTTGTGTCGTAAAAGGAGAAGAACATTATAAGATTTTGGCATTCGTTCTCATCCTTTACCTTCTTTATTGTATCTCTTTTCATTTCCGACTACAAAGTTATGAAATAAAATATGTTTAGTCAACATTAGTCTCCAGGTAAAAGCTATGATGTTTATTATTCAGAAAGTGAAAGCATTTAGCAATTTGAGTTTAATTTTACGTTTTTCTCTACAGTGTTAACAATTTTGTTAAGCCAAAGTTCATGTGCTATCATGTAGTCGACTGCAAACTGACTAGGTGAAAATGGAATAATTTTGCTTTTGCACTTTCTCCAATATTCATGTTTGATAGTTGACCTACTGAAATCTGAAACAACTTCTTTCAAAACATGCTCTAGGCAACTGTAAGAGCAGATTTAAATGCTAGATGGTCAACAGAGTTATTAGAATCTTTTGTTTCACTAAAAATTTGTCTGTTGTTAAAAGCTATGATATTTATCTTGCGATAAAGCATTGGTTTGCGTCGTCTCTGATGACGAGTCAGGCCATCGGGATTATACGTGCTATATTTTGCCTGAAAAGAAAAGTTACAGCATTTCTGGGATTGTGTTGTATACAAACAAAAGCTTATCATGTTGACCTGGCTAAGTAGATCAGCTGCAGAGCTCCCATTTCTGATAGAGGGATTTCTCACATGAAGGAAAGAAAAAGATCAACGAAAGACATGTTTTCAACACTGTATAGAAGTTTTCCTATCCTTGGGTGGAAATGGTGGTGACGGTGAAGGGGGGAGAGGAGCTAAAATTCCTAGAGCACTATTGCAATATATTATTTTTGTTTATAGTAGTAGTAGCTCTTTTTGTTGTTCATGTAGTTGTTATTTTCTGGAACATGTGCCAATTAGAATTTCAGGAATGAAAATAGCATCTTACACAAGAGTTGCTCTTATATTTACATAGTATACTCTGAGCAAGGACAAAACTTAGTTTGATCAATAAAACTCAGCTTCAGTGGGTGCTACCCTATGCATTTTTTTGTATCTGTTTATCGAAGTAAGATAAAAGAAACTTGTATCTTCAAATTTTACCTGTTTTGAAAACAAGTAAAGAATAAATTAATTAGGAGCCTGTTATTTATATTTCTTTTTGTACATCCCATGAATAAATTTAGTGTTTCATTTGTTTTCTGACTGGGAAGGTAATTTTCAACGCTAAACAGGCTCAGGAGTGTGTTAAAGAAACCGCTGTCACGTGACGGTACTAACTCATCTTGTAGCAATCAGCACATAATCACTTTGCCATAAAGATTTTTCTTTGAATGTGGCAGTGAAAATATATGGGAAAATAAAGGAAATAACGATATCGATTATTTAAATTCAAAGACATGAGTTTTTACATTAAAATATGGAAATAAAAAGTACTGTGCAAATATATGTATTCTTTGTATCTTTCATTGATAATATTGTTTTCATCTTTATGATAAAAAAAAACAAAACATTTTGTGACGCTACAGCGCGCTTCTCCCGATACTATAAAAATTCATGCGGAGAATCTGACATATTGTATTGTTTTACCACCTTGCTTTCAAAGGTATTACTGCTTATTTCAATGTTATCGTCATTAATTGTAATATCTAACTCTGCATCTTTTCTGAAACTTTAGAGCATATTTTTATGTTTTAAATCAACACCTTAGCACTTTTTTATGTTGAATGTTATGCTTCAACACAACTAGCTTTGACCACACTTTTATCTCGTCCATACTCGTAGAATAAAATAGGCATTATCTGTTGATACCGACATTGTTACTTTCATGTTCAATTCATGAAATATTTCTATCACCTCTCTGAAAATTGCTGAATTCGGTACAGTGTAGTCTGTGTCAGTATTTATTATGTGTAAACAAATTTTCCATATATTTATTTTGCGATCACTAGACGATAAGGCTTGTCCTTTCTGTATAACACTGCTTTCACAGGTTCGCTGCGCTTCCACTGTCGCCCAAGACTCAGTTGCTGCGCCAGTAAACATTATGGTTGTTTTACCTCTTGTTACTGAGATAAGGGATATTGATTTTAAAAAAAATTCCTGTTGTCATATCTTTTCTATGCAAGTGAACTGGTGTAATATGAGAGGTATCGGGGATACCCTGCTGATAAAAATTACCCTCTGGCGACAAGGGAAGTTAACATTACTGTCGCCATCTTGAAAGTAGGGCCCTGTGCCGACAAGGGGAATTTAACATTAACCCATAGGTTTAACAGCATGGGCCGTTATGGTCACAAGGGGAATGATATGTGAAAAACGTCCATCGGTTGAACAGGGTGGAATGGTTTGTGGAGTAAAGGGGAATGGTAATGAGAACACTGACACCGACTGACCAACACCCACTGACAAACATTTCATTGGGAAATATACATTGAGGGGGACTGTAGCCTTCTATTGGCACAGAATATGATTGTGAGAAGAGCAAAAACAAAATTAATGACAGGCATTAGCTTGTTTTTACAATCCAACACACGTTTTTATATTATCCAACCCTAGAGTGAAAGGCAATTTTCATTTTTAAGTATGTTGCGCAATATCCAACGACAATACTGCATGGAGCAAGTTTAATTTACTCTGTTGCAACTGTACTGTTTTCGTTTTGTCGCTAGATTTAATACGCTCACTTTCTGTCTACATATTATCGCTTCGATAAACATTGGCAGAAAGTATGTTGCAAAATATCCCATGTCAGTGTTGTATGTGGCAAGTTTGGTTCTCTTTCTTACGAATGTACTGTTTTCCATTTGTTGCCCTAGATTTGATACGGTCACCGATCCACTTCCTATTGTAATTCGCTGTTGGTAAAAACGACAGTGAGACATTGTCACACTGTCAAACAAGAAGGCCTAGCAAGGAAAATTACGACGATTGCAACTAATCAGTAATGAGAATAATGCGCAAGAATTTAATTGGCTTATTTGGACAAATCAGATTCACATAAAATGATATGTTAACGTGTTGACATATGAAAAATATGAAACTGCAAACACTGTATGTAAAGTGTACCAATTATATATATATATATATATATATATATATATTGTTTAAGCACATTTTATTACTAAGAAGATCACAATTATGTATACAGGGCAAAATGACTGGAAACAGGTTTCTCAGTTTACAAATGTCTTTCCATTATAAACATAAATAATTAAGTAACTAGCACGCAGGCAAAAGTTCTCTAAAAAGTCGAGACAGGTGACGTACATACATATAATGAAATGAGAGGGATGAAGGAAGGATAAGAGTGGAGGGATAGTGTTTGGTGTAGTCCGTAACGTAACATTTTAACTGTAGTCATAATGGAACAAAAATTAATCATATGTTTGTGAATCTTTTTGTGTTAATAGTAATTTTCTGCATTTCCTTTTATGGCAAAATGTAGTTTTTTTCTGCTGTGTAAAGTTGGTTGCCAAATAAAAGTGTATCCGAATCAATATTAATATTCATTACTGATAATCTGGGAAAAAGCTCATTGCTTTTGTTATTAAATAGTCTCCATTCAAAATGAAAACTATTGTCGTTTTCTATTGGAAATCCACAAGAACAGGAAGGATTGGCGATAAGATTACATCTAAATAAATCATAATTCAGCGAACTGTATTTGTGTCTTAATCGGCATAATAGCACAGAAGCTTGGCTATTACCAAATGCTAAATAACTCGAAGGAGAAATTTTGCGTTCGGTAATTTCTTATTTTAAGGTTAATATAGATAAACAATTTCTTGTGGATTGTGGCAGATCGTTCCATGAATCGATAAGTGTTGGTATATACGATTTTTTTAAACAAAGAGATTGTACATCGATATTGAATGATATTGTTCGAATTTCTCAGATTATAAGGCACAGGGTGGGAGTAAATCAATTATATAACCCGGGGAGTGGTTGTTTTTAATATAAAAACTACAGAGATTTTTTGTATGTTTCGTCTTTTTGCGAGAGTAGGCCATCCAGAATCAAAATAAAGTGCTTCTCTGCTATCACATTTTGGTAGTCCAAAAACTATTATAGCTGCTTCAAGCTGTAATTCTTCAAGTTTTTCGGAATCTGAATTGGTACAGAAAGATTATATTTCAGATGCATGTTCCAGAATTTGGCGAAAGTAGGTCAAATTAATTTTATTCAGGTTATGTTTTGATAATGCATATTTAAACTTCCTCAGTCGTCCAGTACGCATAGATACAGAATGAATTATAGATTGAATATGGTTGCTCCAAGAGTAATTGGATGATAAAATAATTCCCAGATGTCGATGTGATGTAAAAAAAAAACCCCTAATCTTTTCACCCGAAATTCAAGATCTGGTAAGCATTCCAGCTCCCTGTTGGTGAAAAGGACGTACTCTGTTTTGGATGGATTAAAATTAACAAGCCAGAGATTTGCCCAATCCGATAATTTTGGAATATTATCGTTAACCCGCTTTGAATGAAAAGTGAATCGGGCGATATGCATTATAAAGAAAAATCGGCTGCAAAATAATCTAATATGTGATTTTAAACATTCGGCTACATTATTAATGTATACAATAAAAAGAAAGGGACCTAATAGTGATCCATGAGGTATTCCTGCTGTGAGTCCAAGGTTTGATAATTCATTTCCAACCATGACTCTTTGAGTCCCGTTAGCTAAGTAATCATCTATCCATGCCAATAAATTTCCATTAATTCCATAGCTTTTCAATTTAAGTATTAATCCATTATGTCACACTTTATCAAAGGCTTTGGATATACCACAGAATATAATGCATGAAATTTTAACTTTTGTCAATTGCACAGCAGATATTATGATAGATATCCATGAGCTGATATGTTTTGTATGACCATGTATAAAACCAGACTGATATTTGTATAGAATATCATTTTCATAGAAATTATTATACATATATTTAAAGACGAGTCTTTCGAAAATTTTGCTATTATTACTCTAGGTTTCGAAAAAGAATTTTCTTGCTTATGTTTTCGAGTTGTTGGCTCTATTTCTTTGTTTTTTTTTTTGTTTTTTTTTTTGTTTTTTTTTATTTTTATTTTTTTGGGGGGGGCCTTTTTATATGATGGGGGCAGTTAGCTTTTTCTTGCTTCTTTTTTCAAGTTGTTTACTATATTTCCTTGCTTTATATATTTTTGCTATATGATAGGAGCTGTTAGTGTTTAATGCGTTTTTTTCTCAGTCTGTCTCTTAATCTGATTTATCGTCATAATCTGAGTTAAACCATATTTTGTCCCCTGGTCTAATTGTAACTAACTGAGAGGGAATACACTGTTGAGAAAACAGACATATAACATTATAAAACAATTTGCACATTTCTTCGATGTCCTAACACGAATTAAAGGATTCATTCCATACGTAATTAGCAATTAATCCATTGAATTGTTCATAATTGCCTTTTTTGTATAGCCTGACTTTTCGTTTGAATGAATTAATTTTGAGATAATCTAGTTTTATGCTGACAAATGTGGTCTTGTGATCGCTGATATGTTATTCAACAGCCAGTGTACCAGATTCAGCTATATCGTAGCTTGCTGATACGATAATCGGATCAAGCAGTCTCCCTGAGTGCGTGGTGAAGTGAGTTGGTTCATTTATTATGTTAATCAGATTGATTTGCACTAAAAGATCGTGCAGTTTATTGTTCATTGGTCTAAGAAGGTCGGCATTTAGATTACCCATAATAATTATGTACGGAGCAAATTTCTCGCAGTATTAATACTGGACTAAAAGGCCAGTGTGTGTGTTAGTGTGTGTGTGTGTGTGTGTGTGTGTGTGTGTGTGTGTGTGTGTGTGTGTGTGTGTGTGTGTGTGTGTGTGTACACTCGTGCGCTAAAAATTTTGGATTAGCTAGTTCAATAGACTTTTTTTAAAAAGTTTTTTTATTCTAATGTTGTCATATCTATTCATGTGTGAAACTTCGTGCGCTATAAAATTATTATTATTCTTTTTAATTATTGTTTCATCCTAATAATGGCTTAGCGTTAAATTTTATTATACTCGCTAGAACTCTATATTTGCATGCTGCTCTACTCAGATATTTTAAGTCGCTTAATTTCGACACTGAAGATGAATGCTTGACCTATGGTGAATAAGTATACACTAGGCACGTAAAAGAGATTTGTGATTTTGAAAACTTTGAAAGTTCCGCTAAGTATTTGTCGTTAAATCCCTGAATGTTAAATACGAATGTGTTAAATTTTAGCAAACTCTCGACCTGTGTTCTGCACCTGTCATAATTATTTTCATGGACATGTTCTTTGTCTTGTATGACATTCAGTCCCTTCATGTATGTGTCTGATTGTCTATTCCTCCATTCGTCTGTACATGTATGTGTCTGATTGTCTATTCCTCCATTCGTCTGTACATGTATGCGTCTGATTGTCTATTCCTCCATTCGTCTGAACATGTATGTGTCTGATTGTCTATTCCTCCATTCGTCTGAACATGTATGCGTCTGATTGTCTATTCCTCCATTCGACTGTACATGTATGCGTCTGATTGTCTATTCTTCCATTCGTCTGTACATTTATGCGTCTGATTGTCTATTCCTCCATTCGTCTGTACATGTATGTGTCTGATTGTCTATTCCTCCATTCGTCTGTACATGTATGTGTCTGATTGTCTATTCCTCCATTCGTCTGTACATGTATGCGTCTGATTGTCTATTCCTCCATTTGTCTGTACATGTATGTGTCTGATTGTCTATTCCTCCATTTGTCTGTACATGTATGTGTCTGATTGTCTATTCCTCCATTTGTCTGTACATGTATGTTTCTGATTGTCTATTCCTCCATTTGTCTGTACATGTATGTGTCTGATTGTCTATTCCTCCATTTGTCTGTACATGTATGTGTCTGATTGTCTATTCCTCCATTTGTCTGTACATGTATGTGTCTGATTGTCTATTCCTCCATTTGTCTGTACATGTATGTGTCTGATTGTCTATTCCTCCATTTGTCTGTACATGTATGTTTTTGATTGTCTATTCCTCCATTTGTCTGTACATGTATGTGTCTGATTGTCTATTCCTCCATTTGTCTGTACATGTATGTGTCTGATTGTCTATTCCTCCATTTGTCTGTACATGTATGTGTCTGATTGTCTATTCCTCCATTTGTCTGTACATGTATGTGTCTGATTGTCTATTCCTCCATTTGTCTGTACATGTATGTGTCTGATTGTCTATTCCTCCATTTGTCTGTACATGTATGTGTCTGATTGTCTATTCCTCCATTCGTCTGTACATGTATGTGTCTGATTGTCTATTCCTCCATTTTTCTATACATGTATGTGCTAAAATATAGAGTGTGCAACTACTCTCGCAGCTTGTGATGCATCTTTGCTGAAAACTTGGTCCAGGTTATAGGCAACAGATGTCTACATCGTTTGTGCTTTTAAGATCTGATGAGTTTTCAGTTTTACGTCCTATTTTGACAGAGCGATGGTGACAAGTGTATTTGTTTTTCGAGTGCACTTTACTTTTTATTATTTTTAAAAAGTTTGCAAACTGTACACAAAACATGATACATTAGAGCTGTTTCATATGATTGTTGGCGTCAAAATCTATTAAAAGGGACTAACAGCATATTCCATGAGACAGCATCCAGATCAAAGCACCGTTTCCGGTAGGTTAAAACATGTGGCCCTGTATTTTCTAAACTGTTTGAAACCGATAATTAAGCTCAAGGTCAAAACCATAAAAAAGCAGCGCTGTAGCTCAAGGTACTTAATACCGAGCTCAAGGTACTTAATACCGAGCTCAAGATACTTAATACCGAGCTCAAGGTACTTAATACAGAGCTCAAGGTACTTAATACCGAGCTCAAGGTACTTAATACCGAGCTCAAGGTACTTAATACAGAGCTCAAGGTACTTAATACCGAGCTCAAGGTACTTAATACCGAGCTCAAGGTACTTAATACAGAGCTCAAGGTACTTAATACCGAGCTCAAGATACTTAATACAGAGCTCAAGGTACTTAATACCGAACTCAAGGTACTTAATACCGAGCTCAAGGTACTTAATACAGAGCTCAAGGTACTTAATACCGAGCTCAAGATACTTAATACAGAGCTCAAGGTACTTAATACCGAACTCAAGGTACTTAATACTGAGCTCAAGGTACTTAATACTGAGTTCAAGGTACTTAATACCGAGCTCAAGGTACTTAATACAGAGCTCAAGGTACTTAATACCGAACTCAAGATACTTAATACCGAGCTCAAGGTACTTAATACCGAGCTCAAGGTACTTAATACCGAGCTCAAGATACTTACTACTGAGTTCAAGGTACTTAATACCGAACTCAAGATACTTAATACCGAGCTCAAGGTACTTAATACTGAGTTCAAGGTACTTAATACCGAGCTCAAGGTACTTAATACTGAGTTCAAGGTACTTAATACAGAGCTCAAGGTACTTAATACTGAGTTCAAGGTACTTAATACCGAGCTCAAGGTACTTAATACCGAGCTCAAGGTACTTAATACTGAGCTCAAGGTACTTAATACCGAGCTCAAGGTACTTAATACCGAGCTCAAGGTACTTAATACTGAGTTCAAGGTACTTAATACTGAGTTCAAGGTACTTAATACCGAGCTCAAGGTACTTAATACCGAGCTCAAGGTACTTAATACAGAGCTCAAGATACTTAATACCGAGCTCAAGGTACTTAATACCGAGCTCAAGATACTTAATACCGAGCTCAAGATACTTAATACCGAGCTCAAGGTACTTAATACCGAACTCAAGGTACTTAATACTGAGCTCAAGGTACTTAATACTGAGTTCAAGATACTTAATACCGAGCTCAAGGTACTTAATACAGAGCTCAAGGTACTTAATACCGAGCAAATCGCCTCTTCAGATGAAAGATCATCGATTTTTGATCAATGCTATACCAAGGATTATATCGACGAGAAAATTATGGATCGAAGGAGTAACATTTTTTAAAGTAAAAGATAGAGCTGGAATATATGTACGCTACTTAAGAAGCAACCGAGGACGCATTGTACTTGACCACGTAAGATAAACTGTCAGCATTAGCGTGGGAGTTATGACATAATGTGAAGTTCAGTTCTCATAATGTTGGTTTATGATACTCATATTTACATTTAAGGTTTGTGCTGAATTTGTATCTTTCTGTCAGAGGAACGGTTTGGTTTTAATATAAATAGACACACGCAGGACATGCAAATATAAATCAGCAACGTAGAGCTAAACTATAAACAGTACGAAGAACACATGTAAAATGTTTAAGTACAAAGAGCAATGTAAGTGTCAAACTCTGTTTCTATCCTCGTCCCTATCGTATATGTATGGATATAGAGCGGGCCATATTTTTAAACTCGTTGTGTTCATTTTATATGTACCTATCGGATTATGATAAAGGTTTCTTCTTCTTCACTTAAAATAATTTAGACAGAATAAAGTTCAGCTCTATGAAAGTTGACTTATAAATTTCGGAACAAGCAATATCATAGTTATCATCATCGTTATCGTGTTCCTTCTTCTTCTTCTCGTCATCATCATCATCACGAAGATCATCTTTATTTCTCGTACGTCTTCATCGATAAATATGCCTGGACAGTTTTTCTTAATCTGTTGGTTTACATAAATAAATAAAATCGTTACAGAGACAGATTTATATATATAGTGTCTATCGATGTATACGTGAGAAATGTAAGGACGTTCGAGGCGAAACATTAGAGTAACGTTTTGCAAAATTATTTTTTGTTTGCACTAATTAGAACCAAAAGCAACCTAAAATGAAATGTATAGTTTGCTGCGCATTCTAATGCACGGGGCTCTTCAAAATGTATGCCCTAAAATTAAGGAAAATGAAATAAAAAGCATAAGTAAAGCCTTTAGTCCTATGCATAATTCATTGACAAGAAACATAGCAAAGATTAAACGAAAACTGTAACTACTAAATCAGTGATAGAAAAGATGACACGTCGACTAATTTTAGGTCGTTCTTTCTTTTACTTATTTTAAACTTTTACCAGTGAAAAGATTAAGGTGGCTAATATTTTAACCTGCTATCTGCGGCTGACACTATCGAAGCAAGACGTCACAATCATCTTTTTTGTGCTGTCGTACAGATGAGGTAAAATATAACAAAACAACTATTATTGTCTGTATGTCTGTTCGTCCGTGCACCAGCTTCCTGTAAAGCTTCATCTTCAAAACGTCTAGGGATTAGTTCGAAGATCAGCAGATTTTGTCAGTACTTTACTGAATTATAGGTCTTGATCTCAGGGAAAATGGGATAACTGGGACACCTAAGGAAAAAATCCGTCACATTATCCTTAAAAGAGCAGCTTGTGTTTTTCACTGATGTAACTTTGCATTTCTACTTAAAAGGACTGTTTACGTATTTTATTAAATGTTGACATAGAAAACTAGATAGAAAACGATCCATATTTCCATACAACATGTAAATTTATGGGCTCTGTGTTAATTATACACTTGTAAAGTGCGGTGTGGCAAGGTTCTCGTGCTTAGATTATATGCAAAATTAAACCTACTTCTTTCTTACATTCCTATATATGGATGTTCCTGTTTTCCAGTGTAGAACACCAGAAGAGAATATCTCTATCTTTCATCACATGATTGTTGTCTTAAATCATATGACGTGAAAATAGAGATTTTTATTGGCGGATAGCCATTTTGACTTGTTTGCATGACGTCATTTGCGTCACGTCGCGATTGTCTGCTGTTATTTTATGACTTTCATTTCTGTAGTTATCGAATCTATCTGCGTTTTAACCTATTTTCCAAGTTGGTGAGTGCATGCTTTTCCCGAGTACAGTCAGGGAGAAATAAGTAAAACCAGCACGTGTATCCTTGAAAACACACGATATTAGCGTTTACCTGCAATTATAAGCATATTAACAGTTTTCTACCCTTCGTTATCATTCATCTTTATTTTCTACTTTAGGACATTAATAACAACATAGAGATCAAGGTACAGATATGAGAATGACGACGACATGACGTACAATTACAGATATAAATCACCAACCCATGCATACGTAAACGAGAAGACAATTTTTTAAATATATTTTATTGGAATGATTCTGTGCGACTGTACCATTCCAGCGTTACCTAATGAGGAATGGTTCCAGTCATTGCTACAGTCTCCCCTCGTAGGGATATGGACGTCCCCTACCGGGTAAGTGGTTGAACTAAGTGCATCCCAATGAATCGAAAAAGACAATCATTTTAGAAGGCATTAAGCTCCAATTTTAAGATCAAAACTGTTCATATTAAATACCTTGTAGTAAAAAAAAAATAAAAAATATCCCGGGCTCGAAATAAAATCCCCCTCCCCCCCCCCAAAAAAAATAAAAAATAAAAATAAAAATAGTGCCCTAATCTTAATGGTGTTATCCATAGATAAATCATTCCTTCATTTTTCTCCAATTCAACATACATATGAGGTACAAAATACAATTTCCATGGTAGAGAACTTAGATAAATATTACATCAAAGGAATGGAACAGTTATATAACGGCATAGTCAATGCCTTGAAGTCATCTTCTCTGTGAAGTAACACAGGGAGATTCTTTTCAGTTCATTCATTCATCATCGTTTCTATAGTTAACCTTTTCTAAGATGAAAAAAGGGGAAAAAACAACTTTATGTCAATTACAGGGAACACATGAAAAACAATCATCATTTCTGTTAGTTGCAACATTCATCTCAAATTCCTGCAGAAAATATTGCAGCTGAAATAATACAATTATATTTGTGCAGACTTCTGGGTCATTCAATCAACACTTGTAGGGGAACACCCTATCCGATAAGTGCTCGACAAATTTTTCGTCAGATATATTATAAAAATGAGCACCAAGTAGAATATCAAAGTTATTGAATAATATGCGACCAAAATCGATCCTTCATTCTTTGTTGGGTTTTATTTCAATTTTATTTTTAACATGAGAATAGCATATGTGCGATAACATCATGAGTACTGTAGTGATTACAGTTTTGAATTATCATATTTTATTACATACCCATTTAATATTACATGGTTGATCTGGCATTCGATACGGATGTTCAATCCGTATTTCCGTATCACACACCCAGATTAGAACTACTCTGGTGCCTTCCTAGACGTCCGCGCGTCGATATTTTTAAACGCAGTGATTCAAACTTTTATAAATTCCAGTTCGTTTTCAATTTCGTTCATACTATAATGCTATATATATTTAAAAGACGTAAAATAGTGGAAATGTAATAGATACAAAACCACATAGGCATGGACGTCCGCAGAGGGAGGCGGCAGATAGATTCCTGCGGACGCCCATGCACATATGTGTTTTGTTCTGAGTCGGGAGAAAGAACTCGTTTGATATTTCTTATGAATACGCCTCGGGTTAACAGCCTGAATACGCATCCCTATGACATATCAAACTCGTTCTTTCCGCGGGCTCAGAACAAAACACGTGTGTAGTTTTGTGTATGTATGGAGTGACCAGAAACTTGGCAATTTTTTAAAAAAGTTTATGCTTTGGTTGACCGCGGTATTTGACACAAAATGGCGAGTTTAATATAATGATGTACATTTTTAAACCTGTGAAATGATGGATCAATAAAACATTTGTGTTTGAAGTGGTTATTCTCTTATTCATTTATGGTATTTTCGTATAATGCGCTTCCATTCTTTCTTAGTCGGAAATGTCTGAGCTTGTGCAGCAATATCATAAAGTCTTTCAAGCCTTATTTGTGAAGAATTATATATATATATATATATATATATATATATATATATATATATATATATATATATATATATATATATATATATATAAGGAATACGTCCCTTTTGTTTCATACGGTCATTTCTGCAAAGAAAAGTATACAATTCCAGTAAAAATATTCTTTTAATCAACGTAAGCATATCACATAATTCGCAAAGGGAATCGAGCGTTCTCTTATCAATTTCAGCGACAATTCTGTTCACTCCAAGCATGCTTTCGCTCTGGACATGGTCTTACATGAGAATTCTTGAATGTACTTTATAAATTGTCGATGAAATACATCTATTTTTGTAATGTCTTTCGATTCAATCTTTGTCCACACTTCGCCACCATAAAGCGCTGTTGGAATAATCTTTGTATGTAGGCCTGCAGTAGTTAAGGGGTTTAATTTTCATTCCCCATTCCGATACGGAAATATAGCGATTTTCTTCTTTTTGAATATGCCTTTCCTGCGTTTGCTACGCATCTCGTGTCTGAGTTCACAGGGATAACTACGTGTTTGGTAGATCGGGAAATCGGTCTAGTGTTTCGACCAGTTTTCCATTTGAAATTGCAATCTTTCTTGTGTGATCATTACATAATAACATTATCGATATGACGTAACGCTTAACGATGGTATATTGCAAACTTCATAAGTTTTTTTTCAAAACCGATCACTTCCGTTTAGGCATTATGGGGTTGCTGACTACATGCAAGATTTACTTACCTCCGAAACTGAAGAGCTTGACAGCATGCAAAAAATACACACCTCTGAAACTGAAGATTTGACAATGAAGTGCTCCAATGAGCATGGGAAATTTTACGTTTTGCAAAAACACATCTTACCACATTTTTAGAAAGAATTGTATTTAGTTCAAATTACAATCAAGACATATATTACACTGACCTTAGCAAGCCATCTCAACAATCAAAGTAAAGGGCCAAGTGTTTGGAACTATTTTGTTAGACCATTGACATACATACGTGTCCCCCAAGCTGGTCGGCGTAGGGATAATATCCAAAATTGTATAGTAAATCGCCAAATATCAGAGTCACTTACTTAGCGACGATGGTGCAGAGTTAGTGTATTGTAGTGTTATGAACTGTGGGAGAGATTGGACGTGAAATGACGTGGTTGCTACTTCTCTCTCTTATTTAATAATAAAAAAGAAAAGACAAAAGTCTTATACAATTTTAATAAACGAAATAACAGTCTTGTGGAGAAAAATAAAATATAAAGTCAACGAATGGATTGATTATGTTTTCTTTAACGGCACTTTTCACACATTATTGGCTATATCATGCCGATAAAATGGGAGCCAAATGCCTTTACCAAGGAAATGTAGAGGGCAGCCTACCCGGTCTGGTCTGGGTGGGTATCGAACCCGCGACCCTTGGATTACGAGTCCAACGCTCAGGTATACAAAAACCTAGGGAAATATTAAGCGATTTACGACCTACCGTAAATCGGCCACGCAGGCTTTCTTTTTACGGAAAACCTAGTCTCGGCCTGAGCAGACTGCATCTGCATAAATTATTTGCATTTATCAGTCTGGGGAAATTACAGAAGAAAAAAAATACACCCCCTTGCTGATTATTTATATAAAACGGCTACATTTTTATCCATCACTTGATCAAGTGTTGACATCTTCAAGAGTACGAAGTCAAAATGTACATGACGTCAAAAACTGAGTTACGCATTCGTATACAGAATTTGATCTCACAACACTTTCCCTGATTGATATCAACTTTGCTTTTGTTTATCTAAAATGTGTGATTTGACATGATTTCTTTTTCATTATTAATTTAATCTGCCTTTGACAACGCCACAGCGCAGGCTTGAACCAAAATTTGCTTTCGTTTCACTTCCTTTTTTCCCTTGTCCTGGTTTGGCTTTCCATTGCATGGCGATGAGAGCCGAAGCAGGCCGGGTTACCCAGGCCACGGAAAACCGAGATGATCTCAATAATTAATGCCATACTGAAAAAAGATCTCTCACCAAAATACCATTTTCTTTGTGTATTTGATAAGAGGAGTAAATGATCTTCAACCTGAAAAAATTGGAATAAATTTAAATACTCATTAAGATATTATTTTATGGACAATTAGTTGTACGGTACTTACCTACAGTTTTCTATGCAAAGATCCTTACTTAGGAATATATACATGTATTCAATTAAGAAAGGAGAAAGTGCATACCAACCTCTAAATTTGTAATTAAGTTTAGATTGCTTCGTTTGTTTTCGTAGATGTTAATTTTCGTGGCTTTGCCAAAAAGATGACACTTTCGTCTGTACTTAAACGCGTCCTAGCCGAAGGTGTCCTAATGTTCCCCCAACCCCAAATTTTTTTTTCGCTGCGTAGTAAAATTCGAGTTCCAAATCAACCACTAAATCTACGATAAATGGTGCGTGAATTTACGGTACTTCTTCACAAGCCTCTTCGTTTTATTTTTACATTACTCTCACTTTGACATACCTACTGCAGTTATCTGCTGCCTTTCTCCTAATATATGCATTTCTATGTACATTAAATTCAGGTCGTGCTTTTTCATAACAGTTATCATCACACCACGCACCGTCTTTTATTTTCCTCGATGAGGTTAAGCAGTGAGTTTTCTCCAAACAAGGGAAGTGCACAAGCAAACACAAATTGAGAAAAAGTATGAATAATTTGTTTTTTCTTCATCTTTCCAATTCATTATGATGATTAGAGTCTATTACAATATTATTTACTTTATTTATTGTTACCAGTTTTATATTTACATGCAATTCACTGAACGGTAGTACACAGAATTCATTCATATACATGAAATCTTCATATGACAACAGAAAGTAATCCACAGAGTTCCGCCCCTTTGCGGAGCAAGATGCATATTCCCCTATACCATCATTGACCCATAGCCACACATTGGCTAAAACCAATCCCTTGTCTTTAAATAAATTTTGTAACCTTCGAATCCAGGTGTCAAACACGTGGTCTTTGTTTACTCTTGTCTGCACTACGTACTCATTTGTCACGAGAAAGTCCAAAATATAATGTATATTTGAAGTTCTAGTATTAAAATCTCCTAAAATGAAAACTTTACCAGTTGATCATATTTTACAATACAGGTTTTCAAAAATTTAATTTGGTCAGCATCTTCATAAAAACATTTGAATCCGTAGAGCAGAAATAGATATCATCATCAAGTTCACACTTTTATAAAGCCTTACCCATAGATAGCCATATTTAAATTTTTAAATTAGATTTAGTTAATATTTTAACCATAGCTTATAATAGACACAATTTCCCTACCCCACCCCCACCCAACCGCCCACTCCACCGCCCACCCCCAAAACAGAGTTGTCATTAGAATTAAACCAGGTTTTCACTAAGAAATACATATAGCATATTTGCTTGTATCGAGTCAATAACCGATATACTTCATCCAATGTTTGCAAAATTCAGTGTTTTTACGAGTAGCGAAGTCACGACTTTTTCAAAGTGAATAACTGATGAAATATATCCGTTATTAACTCAGAAGAATCACATTATCTTTTTATTTTATGCTCCAACATGTTGGCTAGCTAAAGTGTATAAAGGATTTAAGTAGTAGATTAAGTTCATAGTGGAATTCGAACGTGGTTCTCATGTGTAACAGGTCGACGTGCTACCCACTGCACCAAAGGATAAACAACAAATTGTTTGGTCATAATGTTATCGATGTCTATTGAAAAAAGTTCTTCAATGAAAAAATAAAACTGATAATTCACTCCAGTGAACTGTCAAAATTATTTCTCTTGAAAAATTGACTAATTCACGGACTAGCATAAAATAAAATGTCATAATCAGAAATGAAATTCAAAAAGTCATGTTCATATAACTTTCTTCTCAATCCACATAAAAGTACTTAGATCTTATCCTCTATTAGAACCTATTCTTGAGAATTGAACACGTGATCATCAAAGTATAATCTGTACCTGATGAACTTGACTCTGTACTTTTTTCGTTCCTGCCTTATGATTTCAAATATTTTCTCCCTCCGTTTTTACCCCAGCAATAGGATAATGTTCTCGTGCTCAAAGCTTCCTCTCAGGCCACATCCTTTTGTGTTACCGAGGTCATTGTCACATTAAATGATTAAACAATGTGACAATGTGACTGTAAATTGAAATATTTGTAAAACTGACATTTGAACCATCCCTCCTCCCACGGATCCCCTGGAAGGAAGCCACAAATTACACCCCTCTTGCACATTGTTACCGCGTGAACAGGATAAACAAAAACAAAAACAACAGGTTTCGTGAATTTCCAACCAACGGTTTATATGGAGAGGTGGGAACAGGAAGAATACTTGACGTGCAGACAGAGGGTATCATAATATTCCGAAGCTAAAGCGTGGGGACAAATAATATTTATAATGGGAACAAACTCTAATAAATTATGGAACTAAAATGAGACCACAGTTCTCAATATTTTTGCTAGACATAAATCGTCTCTCTTTTGATTGTTATTTTCATGGTGAATTGACAGGAATATTTATTCGATAGCCTATATTTATTTGCAATTTTGGTATTAGAATTTATATCACAAATAGTCAAATAGTTGTATCCTCATTGTGCACAACACTTAGTACTGTCTATATCATAACACTTAGTACTGTTTATATCACAACACCCAGTACTGTATATATCACAACACTCAGTACTGTATATATCACAACACACAGTACTGTTTATATCAAAACATTCAGTGCTGTCTATATCACAACACTCAGTACTGTACATATCACAACACTCAGTACTGTCTATATCACAACACTCAGTACTGTCTATATCACAACTCAGTACTGACTATATCACAACACTCAGTACTGTCTATATCACAACATTCAGTGCTGTCTATATCACAACACTCAGTACTGTATATATCACAACACTCAGTACCGTATATATCACAACATTCAGTGCTGTCTATATCACAACACTCAGTACTGTCTATATCACAACACTCAGTACCGTATATATCACAACACTCAGTGCTGTCTATATCACAACACTCAGTACTGTCTATATCACAACACTCAGTGCTGTCCATATCACAACACACAGTACTGTATATATCACAACACTCAGTACTGTCTATATCACAACACTCAGTGCTGTCTATATCACAACACACAGTACTGTATATATCATAACACTCAGTACTGTCTATATCATAACACTCAGTACTGTCCATATCATAACACTCAATATTGTCTATATCACAACACTCAGTACTGTCTATATCACAACACTCAGTACTGTCTATATCACAACACTCAGTACTGTCTATATCATAACACTCAGTACTGTCCATATGACAACACTCAGAACTGTCTATATCACAACACTGAGTACTGTCTATATCACAACACTCAGTACTGTCTATATCACAACACTCAGTACTGTCTATATCACAACACTCAGTACTGTCTACATCACAGCACTCAGTACTGTCTATATCATAACACACAGTACTGTCTATATCACAACACTCAGTAATGTATATATCATAACACTCAGTACTGTCTATATCAAAACACTCAGTACTGACAATAACACAACACTCAGTACTGTCTACATCACAACACTCACTACTGTCTATATCACAACACTCAGTACTGTCGATATCATAACACTCAGTACTGTATATAACACAACACTCAGTACTGTATATATCACAACACTCAGTACTGTCTATATCACAACACTCAGTACTGTCGATATCATAACACTCAGTACTGTATATAACACAACACTCAGTACTGTCTATATCACAACACACAGTACTGTCTATATCACAACACTCAGTACCGACTATATCATAACACTCAGTACTGTATATAACACAACACACAGTACTGTCTATATCACAGCACTCAGTACCGACTATATCATAACACTCAGTACTGTATATAACACAACACTCAGTACTGTCTATATCACAACACTCAGTACCGACTATATCACAACACTCAGTACCGACTATAACATAACACTCAGTACTGTATATAACACAACACTCAGTACTGTCTATATCACAACACTCAGTACTGTCTATATCACAACACTCAGTACTGTCGATATCACAGCACTCAGTACTGTCTATATCATAACACTCAGTGCTGTCTATATCACAACACTCAGTACTGTCGATATCACAGCACTCAGTACTGTCTATATCATAACACTCAGTACTGTCTATATCATAACACTCAGTACTGTCGATATCATAACACTCAGTACTGTATATAACACAACACTCAGCACTGTCTATATCACAACACTCAGTACTGTCTATATCACAACACTCAGTGCTGTCTATATCACAACACTCAGTACCGACTATATCATAACACTCAGTACTGTATATATCACAGCACTCAGTACTGTCTATATCACAGCACTCAGTACTGTCTATATCATAACACTCAGCACTGTCTATATCACAACACTCAGTACCGACTATATCATAACACTCAGCACTGTCTATATCACAACACTCAGTACTGTCTATATCATAACACTCAGTACTGTATATAACACAACACTCAGCACTGTATATAACACAACACTCAGCACTGTCTATATCATAACACTCAGTACTGTCTATATCATAACACTCAGTACTGTCTATATCACAACACTCAGTACCGACTATATCATAACACTCAGTACTGTATATATCACAGCACTCAGTACTGACTATATCACAACACACAGTAATGTCTATATCACAACACTCATAACTGACTATATCACAAGACTCAGCACTGTCTATATCATAACACTCAGTACTGTCTATATCACAACACTCAGTACTGTATATGTCATAACACTCAGTACTGTCTATATCAAAAATCTCAGTACTGACTATAACACAACACTCAGTACTGTCTACATCACAACACTCACTACTGTCTATATCACAACACACAGTACTGGCTATATCATAACACTCAGTACTGTCTATATCACAACACTCAGTACTGTCTATATCACAACACTCAGTACTGTCGATATCATAACACTCAGTACCGACTATATCATAACACTCAGTACTGTCTATATCACAACACTCAGTACTGTCGATATCATAACACTCAGTACCGACTATATCATAACACTCAGTACTGTCTATATCACAACACTCAGTACTGTCGATATCATAACACTCAGTACTGTATATAACACAACACTCAGTACTGTCTATATCACAGCACTCAGTACCGACTATATCATAACACTCAGTACTGTCTATATCACAACACTCAGTACTGTCTATATCACAACACTCAGTACTGTATATAACACAACACTCAGTACTGTCGATATCATAACACTCAGTACTGTATATATCACAACACTCAGTACTGTATATATCACAGCACTCAGTACTGACTATATCACAACACACAGTAATGTCTATATCACAACACTCATAACTGACTATATCACAAGACTCAGCACTGTCTATATCATAACACTCAGTACTGTCTATATCACAACACTCAGTACTGTATATGTCATAACACTCAGTACTGTCTATATCAAAAATCTCAGTACTGACTATAACACAACACTCAGTACTGTCTACATCACAACACTCACTACTGTCTATATCATAACACTCAGTACTGTCTTTATCACAACACTTAGTACTGTCTATATCACAACACTCAGTACTGTATATATCACAACACTCAGGACTGTCTATATCACAACACTCAGTACTTTCTATATCACAACACTCAGTGCTGTCTATATCACAACACTAAGTGCTGTCTATATCACAACACTCAGTACTGTATAGATCACAACATTCAGTGATGTCTATATCACAGCACTCAGTACTGTCTATATCCCAACACTCAGTACTGTATATATCATAACACTCAGTACTGTCTATATCACAACACTCAGTACTGTCTATATCACAACACTTAGTACTGACTATATCCCAACACTCAGTACTGTCTATATCACAACACTCAGTACTGTCTATATCACAACACTCGGTACTCTCTATATCACAAAACTCAGTACTGACTATATCACAACACTTAATGCTGACTATATCACAACACTCAGTACTGTCTATATCACATCAGTCAGTACTGACAATATCACAATACTCAGTGCTGTATATATCACAACACTCAGTGCTGACTATATCACAACACTCAGAACTGTCTATATCACATCAGTCACTACTGACTATATCACAACACTCAGTACTGTGTATATCACATCAGTCAGTACTGACTATATCACAACACTCAGTACCGACTATATCACAACACTCAGTACTGTCTATATCACAACACTCAGTACTTTCTATATCACAACACTCAGTGCTGTCTATATCACAACACTAAGTGCTGTCTATATCACAACACTCAGTACTGTATAGATCACAACATTCAGTGATGTCTATATCACAGCACTCAGTACTGTCTATATCCCAACACTCAGTACTGTATATATCACAACACTCAGTACTGTCTATGTCACAACACTCAGTACTGTCTATATCACAACACTTAATACTGACTATATCACAACACTCAGTACTGTCTATATCACATCAGTCAGTACTGACAATATCACAACACTCAGTGCTGTCTATATCACAACACTCAGTGCTGTATATATCACAACATTCAGTACTGTCTATATCACAACACTCAGTACTGTATATGTCATAACACTCAGTACTGTCTATATCAAAAATCTCAGTACTGACTATAACACAACACTCAGTACTGTCTACATCACAACACTCACTACTGTCTATATCATAACACTCAGTACTGTCTTTATCACAACACTTAGTACTGTCTATATCACAACACTCAGTACTGTATATATCACAACACTCAGGACTGTCTATATCACAACACTCAGTACTTTCTATATCACAACACTCAGTGCTGTCTATATCACAACACTAAGTGCTGTCTATATCACAACACTCAGTACTGTATAGATCACAACATTCAGTGATGTCTATATCACAGCACTCAGTACTGTCTATATCCCAACACTCAGTACTGTATATATCACAACACTCAGTACTGTCTATATCACAACACTCAGTACTGTCTATATCACAACACTCAGTACTGACTATATCACAACACTCAGTACTGTCTATATCACAACACTCAGTACTGTCTATATCACAACACTCAGTACTGTCTATATCACAACACTCGGTACTCTCTATATCACAAAACTCAGTACTGACTATATCACAACACTTAATGCTGACTATATCACAACACTGAGTACTGTCTATATCACATCAGTCAGTACTGACAATATCACAATACTCAGTGCTGTATATATCACAACACTCAGTGCTGACTATATCACAACACTCAGAACTGTCTATATCACATCAGTCACTACTGACTATATCACAACACTCAGTACTGTGTATATCACAACACTCAGTACTGTCTATATCACAACACTCAGTACCGACTATATCACAACACTCAGTACTGTCTATATCACAACACTCAGTACTTTCTATATCACAACACTCAGTGCTGTCTATATCACAACACTAAGTGCTGTCTATATCACAACACTCAGTACTGTATGGATCACAACATTCAGTGATGTCTATATCACAGCACTCAGTACTGTCTATATCCCAACACTCAGTACTGTATATATCACAACACTCAGTGCTGTCTATATCATAACACTCAGTGCTGTCTATATCACAGCACTCAGTGCTGTCTATATCACAACACTCAGTGCTGTCTATATCACAGCACTCAGTACTGTCTATATCACAACACTCAGTGCTGTCTATATCACAGCACTCAGTACTGTCTATATCACAACACTTAATACTGACTATATCACAACACTCAGTACTGTCTATATCACATCAGTCAGTACTGACAATATCACAACACTCAGTGCTGTCTATATCACAACACTCAGTGCTGTATATATCACAACATTCAGTGCTGTCTATATCACAACACTCAGTACTGTATAGATCACAACATTCAGTACTGTCTATATCAGAACACTCCGTACTGACTATATCACAACACCAAGTACTGACTATATCACAACACCCAATACTGACTATATGATCGTTCTTGGTCATCTCTGTTGTCTCCTCTTTGTGTATAACACTCAGTACTGTCTATATCTTTACTCTTGGTCCTCACTGTTTAATCTTATCCGTATCATAACCACCTTTTATAAATGTTCTGTTGAATATAAAGATATGTATTTCCGTCTACACTTGGATTTTCAATAAAGTATACAAAGCATATTAGTTCGCATTTTATATGAGAGTTGCAAGCGTCTGGTTACCGCCAATAGTATAGTGTAATTGGGACTAGATATAGTTTATCCATAGTTTGTTGGAATGAGAATCCGTGCTTATTATATTTCTTCACCTTAAAGCTTAAAGAGACAGTTTTCATACATTTAAAAATAATTTTGACATAAAACGTTTTCCTGGAAAGCATGTTAGCTTTACACAGATCCGATAAAGTTAGAAGCTTTGTGTTAATTATACAAATGTAACGTGTATCATGATAAAGATTTTTTATTGAGAATTTAACATTTACTTTAAAAAGAAGCTTTGTGTTAATTATACAAATGTAACGTGCATCATGATAAAGATTTTGTATTGAGAATTTAACATTTACTTTAAAAAGTATTTGAAAAGTAACCTACATTGGCATCGACTTACGGCGTATGTAAATATTGATGCATGCGCATTATTTCTGGGTCCAAAAAATGAAAATGATTGATACAGTACGTGCATCATTGAGAAGAAATGGGTTGAGTACTTATCTGTATAGTGCACGTGATCTATCTGCTAGTTTCACTATCAGTTAGAGAAATGTAAATAATAATAATAATAATAATAATAATAATAATAATAATAATATCTTTTTTAAAAGGAAAACATATTTAGATTTAAAGCCAATCTCCATTTTGTCCTCATAAAAATGTATATAAAATACATACGTACATCATCATATAAAACGTAATCCTACTTAAATAGCGGACAAAAACGACATGTCAAATAATAGAGGATGGTCATTAATTTAAAACAATAAATGAAGGGGAAAATATGTGTATGCAGTAAAGTCGGAATCTAAGTCTTTATGTCTTATTCTCATTTATTACAAAATTCCACCTTTTCCAAACCTCCACTTGTGCACCGATGCTTTGACGCAAAACAAGTCACATTAGAAGGGACGCATAATTGCGCGATCAGTGTCTTCATTTGGCATATATCAAGAAAAGGAATTCTTCTCAAGATATGCAGATAAAAAAGTAATGCGGTTGGTCATTATTCAGTGATCATCTAAAGAGAATGCAGTTTAAAGAAACTGACTGTATTTGTGTAGCATTAACATGATGACGATACTACTACTACTACATGTGTTACTACTACTACATCTAACAATAATTAATGAGTAATGCATAATTATTAGGAGATTTAAATTTGTTTTAAGATCCCACTCTAGAACCCTTCTTAGAAAGTCGTGTACGAAATTCATTGACAAATACTACTTCCTTATGCGCCGGCAGAGAGAGAGAGAGAGAGAGAGAGAGAGAGAGAGAGAGAGAGAGAGAGAGAGAGAGAGAGAGATAGAGACACACATACACACACACACAAAGGATTGGTTCTGTTTGTCTGATGCAATACTTCGGATTCATAATTATCCTACACATATCATTAACAAGACATAAAACTATACAAAAACATCTTGGAAATGTGTTGATAATTATGTTCATCATGACCAACCTCTCAATAAAGGATGTCTTTATCGATGTATATCATGCAAATGCTGAATATAGGTATGTTGAGTTCTCTCAGTGAAATACCTTTTTTACCCGCGTATAATGTCCATTTATATGCGAACAGCATAGACTCTACTTTTGTCGTCCCAAACATATACCAGCATATAAGGGTATACGATCTTGGCTCAAAGCACGTTCAAGATGTACAAAATTTGATGTTACTGGCGTGTTTAAGACAGTACTGTGTGCTGTGATATAGACAGTACTGTGTGCTGTGATATAGACAGTACTGACTGCTGTGATATGGTCAGTACTGAGTGTTGTGATATAGTCAGTACTGAGTGTTGTGATATGGTCAGTACTGAGTGTTGTGATATAGTCAGTACTGAGTGTTGTGCGCATGAGGATACAACTATTTGCGACTATTTGTGATATAAATTCTGATATAAAAATTGCAAATAAATATAGGCTATCGAATACATCTACAAGGGACATATTCCAGTCAATTCACCATGAAAATAACAATTAAAAGAGAGACGATTTATGTCTAGTAAAAATATTGATAACTGTTGTAACATTTTGGTTCCATAAATTATTAGAGTTTGTTCCCATTATAAATATTACTTATCCCCACGCTTTAGCCTCGGAATATAATGATACCCTCTGTCTGTACGTCAAGTATTCTTCCTGTTACCACCTCTCCATATAAACCGCTGGTTGGAAAATCGCGAAACCTCTTTATATATATATATATATATATATATATATATATATATATATATATATATATATATATATATATATATATATATATATATATATATATTTATCCTGTTCATACGGTAACAATGTGTGCAAGAGAAGTGTAATTTGTGGCTTCCTTCCAGGGGATCCCTGGGAGGAGGGGACGGTTCAAATGTCAATTTTACAAATATTTAAATTTACAGTCACATTGTCACATTGTTCAATAGTTTGACTAAAGTTTGTGTATGCAGTGACAGTTGGCAGAAACACGGATTTCGGGTTCTGATTCGTGGGTCACCGTCAAGGGTGGGGATGGGGATGAGGTGGGGGCGGAGGATGGGTGAGGAGAGGGAGAGTGGTAAAATATCATAAAAAGCACTGGGGGATAGGTGATTTAACATGACCAGTTATGTTAGTTTGACAAATATACACGAGAGTTTTCAGTGTGAATAATTGCGTACGATTTTTTTATCTTTTATTTTTTCATTTCATTTGAAGACAACAAGGTTTTAAAAACAACTAAAGGTCTCTTTCTTACAAAACCCCCTGGCATATTTACATTTCTTACATACAATAAATAAATCAATCAATCAATAAATAGACAGTTTATTAAGATTTTTTTTTGCTCTAGGATGCTCCTTGTAAGCAGTAGGTACTTTTTATATTTCATATGTAAAATGTATTTGTATAATGATTATTCGAATTTGTATACTTATGAGTTCAATGTAATCGTCGACATCATAATCATTACAACCTGATGATGATAATTATGATGATTGTTAGATGACGCTAAAATTTACTAATGCGAATTCTAATAACAAGAAATTTCTTCAAGATATACGAGAATTATGAAAATAAAAGAGTATTCGGTCAGGGTGTATTGGGCAGGATTTTTTCACATAGATCGAAAGTTTCGTTTCCAAAATCATTTATAAAGTGGTATTTATCTCACAATTTTCGTATTATTTTTCTGAAAGTGTTTTACACCGAATGTTTTACTGTTAGACACAGTTTAAAGAGGCTGACTGTATTTGTGCTACAACAGGTACTAATACTAACAATAATTAATAGTGCCTGAAGCAAATGCTTGAAGATTATGCCAATGAATGGTTCGTATCATACAATTGTAGAACCATGCAATATTTTATATGTTGAATTAGTCAATAAAATAGTACTTCACAATGAAGGAAATATATCAATCTGTGCGAGGAAAGCATCAAATGACTGATATAAAAATTGAGCATAGTATCTCAAATATTTTATTTTGAAATATTTTCATTTATTTTTAAATATACTCCTATATTAAATTTGGATTTGGTCACGTCCAAGAAAGCAATTCTTGATATGAAAATTATTCTGAAGATAATGAGAGGATATTGGCGATTACTATTTTTAAAATACTCAAATGTTTTCACGATTATGACAGAATTCTATGTAAATAGTATTATGCAGTAATGTAAAATTCAAATGGGGCCAGGTTTTTGAAGAAGAAGGAAAAGAAATCAAATGTGCACTGTGCTCCGAATAATGAGCGCCAAAAATGTACTTTCAATTACTGGCAAAATTATAAACATAAAACATTCATTGGTATTTCAAAATTACGCTGGGGTAGGATTGATATTCTGAATGATATGGACCAGCTTTCCCCGTGGCGTCACGTAATGGCGAGATAATTGACAAACAAAGATTAAAACCTTTACAATCCTTCATACAAATTTAGTGAGCATTTCACTATATACTCAGAATTTTCGCTTAAGTTCTTGGTAATATTAGTCTACCCAACTATTGTTTTTAACAGCTGATTTTTGAAGACATTGCTATGGTAATGGGTTGTCATGATTATCTCGGTGAATTGTCATTTATCTGTTAGCTCCGTACACCGACTTGAGCTCAAACATTCATGTCGTGAAGATGATGGTTGGGTCCACTTTTCCCAGACTTCCGACTGGGCACCGATACTTTGATTAACAAAAAAAGTCACATTAGAAGGGATGCATAAAATGCGCGGTTAGTGTCTTCATTTGGCTCATATTAAGGAAAAGATTTCTTCTCAAGATATGCGGATATAGATGCAGTGGGATTGGTCTTTATTCAGTGATCGTCTGAAAATAATGCATTTAAATAATTATCAGGAGATTTAGATGTGTTTTAAGATCCACTCTTGAACCCTTTTTTGAGAAATCATGTACGAAATGCATTTCTTTCTTATGAGAGAGAGATAGAGAAATACAAAGGATTGGTTCTGTTTGTCAAAGTCAATAATTAGGAATCCCAATTACCCTACACATATGCCTAACCAAACATAAACCTGGACAAAAACATCTTGGAAATGTGTTAATAACTAAGTCCATCATGACCAACCTCTCAATAAAGTATGTCTTTATAGATGTACATCATGCAAATGCTGAATAAAGGTATGTTGAGTTCTCTCAGTGAAATACCAATTTACCCGCGTAAAATGCGCATTTATCTGCGAACAGCATAATCCCTAATTTGTCGTCGCAAACATATGCCAGCAGATCGGGGTATACGATCTTGGCTCAAAGCACGTACAAACTATACACAAATTTGGATGTTACTGGCGTGTTTAAGAGGTAAAGCAAATGTTTCATTTCAAGCTAACTTTTCTTCGGCTGCCTTGTTGAACTGTTTGCCATTTTGGTGTTAATAAATATGTAGTCTTTACTACTTTCGTCGAAAGCCAAGGTTTATACTTTTCACACACACACACACACACACACACACAAACACACACACACACACACACACACAGAGACAGACAGAGATATTGCTGATGATATTCTTGATGACAGCAATTATGATGATTATTATGTTTCTGAAAATAGCAAAGACGATGATGATAGTTGTGGTTTGATGACAAAAACGACTTTGATAATGACGACAACGGCAATGGCTGATGTAAACGATGCAGACGAGCATGCCGGTCGATTTAGATGTTCTGTTTCTCATCATGAAAACCAGCAGCAGCAATGCCACTACTACTATAAGTCCGGGGGTGGGGGTGGGGGGTGTACTGCAGGTACACTTTTTGACCAAAATAAATGAATAAATATAGTGAAAGATTATAAA
The DNA here is from genome assembly GCA_029931535.1 of Margaritifera margaritifera. Lineage (NCBI taxonomy): Eukaryota > Metazoa > Mollusca > Bivalvia > Unionida > Margaritiferidae > Margaritifera > Margaritifera margaritifera. The sequence goes on along the minus strand of JAQPZY010001644.1, from coordinate 921,718 downwards.
AAAAGCATACGAAGCTCTTTATCATTCCCAATAGTACAGTTAATACCTCCCCTAATCGGAAACATTTCGATTGTAAAATTATCTACTAAAGAAAGCCAATTCATCATTTAATGTGACAAGTTCGAGTTCTTTATTCAAACAAAGCATAAAGTTGGTGACATATTTACGGTATGTGTGCAATGAGAAGAACAAGCAGCACAAAATAACAGTGCAAAGATCTATGAATATCGATGTACGATCTATAGAGTACCGCTTTTCTTGTTTCCATACCAATGTACATAAAGTTTTCCAATGTATTCATTATTCCTGTCTATGCATTTGTCAATATTTTTAAAAAAATTATAATGTGGGATTAGTATTGTAATATCGTGATAATGAATTTCTGTATTGACTCAGAGCAGGCCATACAAGTAAAAGGTTATATTCGTTTTCGATTTGATTTAGATTACAAGGTTAACAGATTCTTTGATTTCTATGTATGTTTTCAAATTTTCTTAACTCAATTTCAAGTTGATGAGACACATCGCAATGTGGTCAGGATCCATCTGTATTTCTCCAACGAAATACAAATTAGGTATTTTTCGAACTTGAATTAGTTTTTAATACTCTATACACATCAAGTTTTTATGAGGCTGTTAAGTCATAAATCCAAGTTTTAATATATTCATCTTCTATTCTTCTAATTACAGCTTCCAATGGCCCCATCATTAGTCTGTCTCTCCCAAACTTCTGGAAAACCAAGATTAAAAACTAACCTTTTGAGATTCGGTGGCCAAAACCCTTGTCAACGTTTCAATAATTACAGAATAAATAAGACTATTTGGTGAATTTATAATTGTATACCAGTATTTTAAATTCTTTGCTGCCTTGTCACTTTTAAAAGATAACGTCCAAGTTCACAATATATGGCTATATTTTGAAGTCTGCAGTTTGTACAAGGAAAACGTATTTAAGACAACGGTCTAGTAACACAAAAGGATGTAGCCTGAGAGGAAACTGTATCCTATTGTTGTGGTTAAAAGGAGGAAAAAACTATTTGAAATCATGACGCAGGAACGAAAAAAGAAAGGACAAAGAATTAAGCTCACCGGCTACAGACTATACATTAATGGTCACGTGTACAATCCTTAAAAATACGGTCAAATAGGGAATAACACCTCTAAAATTTTTATGAAATATATGAGGATTGAAAAGAAAATTAAGTGAGCAGGACTTTATAAATTGTTATTTCTGATTATGACATTTTATTTCTTAGTGAAAACGTATGATTTAATACTAATGACAAATCTGATTTGAATTATTAGTAATTCCGAATAAGATAGTATATGCAAGACTGAAATTAAGAATTAGATTGTAACAAACAAGAATATGTGACAAATGACTTAGTCAACTCAGAAAAACATTTTAAACGAATGTATTATGGAATTCTTTGGAGGAATTTAATATTATGCTTAATTACATAAATAAGGTATAAAATTTCGTTCCACATTTAAATTAATTAAATTTTTTTATCACACAGCTGAATTAATTAATACAATATGATCCAAATCCAACCGCAAAAACCGCAGGTCCGTCAAAAAGGTAAAACACACCAACCTAAAATTAATTACTACACTTTAGTCACAATGGACTGGATCCCAGGGTGTTACGAACCACAACCCACGAAGCTGTAAAAAGAAAAAATTTCAAAAGATTTTATTTCTCGTGACAAACTCCATCTTTCATAGAACCCATTTTTCTATTCAAAGGCTGTTCTGCAAATAGAAAAGATACATGTAGTTTAATAGGTAACAAGGGATAACAATTTAAATAGAAAGGATACATGTAGTTTGATAGGTAACAAGGGATAACAATTTAAAAATCAATACTTATGTGCATATATACATTACGTGTTATTGACTGAATGAAATTACACTATACAGTTGCATTATATTAAATGAGACACGGTATTTGTAAAGAACTGAGCAATGTCGAACAATTTTAAATCCCAGATGGCGGGAATGAAATGACTGACTAATTAGTAAATCAATGAAGGAATTTGATTGAAGGGTCAGAAACCAATCCCTTTTGGTTTTACATAGTGGAAGAATGCTATTTCCTGTTTACATAGTTACCAGTTCTCTTTGTAATGATGACCCTTTTTTAATGTCAAAATATGGCTACCTGTGGGTAAAGCTTGATACAAGTTTTTAAAAAAAAATAATTTAATGATGATCTCTATGTATGCTCTACATAAATTTTACCAAAGGATTAAAATGTTATTAAGTATGAAGGTGTTGACCAAATCGTTTTATACGAAACCACCAAATTGAATTATTGGAAATCTGTATGGTAAAATATGATCAACTGGGTAAAGTTTTCATTTGAGGAGATTTTAATACTAGAACTTCAAATATACATGTTATTTCGGACTTTCTCTAGCCAAATGAATACAATTTTAGTAGTACATACAAGAGTAAACAAACACCACGTGTTTGACACATGTGGTCGAAGGTTACTAGATCTATTTAAAGACACTAGTCTGGTTTTAGCCAGTGGGTGGCTATAAGTTAATATGCGTTTTGCTCCGCAAAGGGACGGAACTCTGTGGATTACTTTCTGTTGTGACGTGTTGTCATATGAAGATTACATGTATATGGATGAATTCTGTGTACTACCGTTCAGTGAATTTTTCTGACTATTCACCACTATATGTAAATATAAAATTAGTAACAATAAATAAAGTAAATAATATTGTAATAGACCATAATCATAATGCTGATATGGGGTGATGGAAAAAAAAAAAAAAAAAAAACAAACAAACGAAACCTTTGGTGAACTGGATAATATTATTAATATTAATACTTTTTCTCTGCTCATGTTTCTGCACTTCCCTTGTTTGGGAGAAAAGTCACTACTTAACCTCGTCTGGGAAAATAAAAGCGATGCATGGTTTGACGACAGATTTAAAAAACTGGAGACCCATATCTCTCCTAAACACAGATTACAAAATATTAAGTAAAATTTTAGCTAATAGAATACAAACTGCAATGGAAAAAATAATAAATATCAATCAGAGCTGTGGAGAACAGGGGAGAAATATTTTAAATAACACATTATCTATCAAATCAATTATAGACTATCTAGAAACAAAAAAAGATACAGGTGCAATAATATTAATAGACCAAGAAAAGGCCTTTGACAGGATTGAGCATAACTATATACTATCAATATTAGGAAAATCTGGCTTTCAAAATGAATTTCAACTATGGGTTCGAATACTATACTCGAACATAACATCCTGTGTACAAATGAATGGTACAAAAACTAAAGCTTTCCCAATTGAAAGATCTGTGAGACAAGGATGTGCCTTGTCCATGTTATTATATGTCATAGGCATAGAAATCTTAAGTATAAACATACATAAGAACCCAAAAATAAAGGGAATTAAAATACCCAATCTAACACAAGAAAGTAAAATGGTGCAACACGCAGATGATTGCACAAATTTTATAAAAGAAGCGGAATCATATACAGAACTCATGAAAGCGGAATACGAATACTTTAGCAAAGCTTCAGGCTCAAAAATTAATCATGAAAAAACTGAAATTGTATTAATAGAACAATGGAGAGGAAAACATCAAGGAATACCAAAAGAAAAAATAAAAGAACAAATTAAAACACTAGGTATAATTTATGGAAAAAATAGCAAACACACAAATTATTTAAATATAATAAAAAAACTAAAAAAACACATACAAAATTGGAACTTTAGATACATAAATCTACTAGATAGAATACAAATATCCCAAACCTACCTTTATGGAAGTGTATGGTACGAACTGAATACGATAGACTTTGAACAGCATTATTTGACACAAATAGCAAAATTAATAACCAATTTCATATGGAACAATGGAATTCACCAAATAAATAAAGAAACCCTATACAAAGACAAAACAGAGGGAGGAGCAAATCTTCCTAATCTAAGATATAAACAAGAAACCATCATAATTAATAGACTAAGAAATATTTATCAGGAAAAACAACATCCTTGGAAAGCATTATATAAATACTGGTTTGACCTAATGCTAAATAACAAGCCAGATATATATCTTAATAATAATATTACCAAAATACTAAAACCTCCGAACAGATTTTTTAAAATAAATCAAACCATACAAAACAACAAGAAAGATTCAAAAATATGGGAAATAGAAGATGACGAGAAAATATATCAATATATTCTAGCAAGAAAGACCAAAAATTACAAACACAAAGTTGAAAAAGAATATTTCCATTTAAATTGGAAACAGATTTGGAACAACTTAGCAACCATAAAGACAACTAAATTACAAACCAAAATATTACTATATATACATGATGCATGGTGGACTGGTGAAAGGGCATACATCAGAAAAATAATAAAGCAAAAAGAAAACTTAACCTCCAGGCAGAGGTTACAAAAAATTATAACTCATAAAAAAGGGGAAAAAAGAGGCAAGGAAATTCACCCTCAGGATAATATACCTTGAAGGGAGGATAGTACAAGCCCAAGTTCTAATTGAAAAAGGGAATGAAATAACTCAAAGAATATGACAGAACAAGAAAAAATCAACCTTGTGCAAAAATAGAACTAAAACTGAAAACCTTTATTTATTTTATACACAAAAACACAGCAAAAAAAAAGGGGAAGGACAGGAAAAATAACATAATAAAAATAATTACCATTAGACAAAACAAGGCGACATCTCTAAGTCTTAACCAGCTATACATGCTGGGAGGAGGCTAAGGGATGCCGACATAACGGAAAATAAAAGCGATGCATGGTTTGACGAAAACTTTAATAAAAAGCAGGAACTGAATTTAATGTACATAGAAATGCATATATTATGAGTAGGGCAGTAGATAAGTAAGTATGACAAAGCGAGAGAAATGTACAAGGAAGTAAGTATGTCAAAGCGAGAGTAATGTACAATCAAGTAAGTATGTCAAAGCGAGAGTAATGTACAATCAAGTAATTATGTCAAAGCGAGAGTAATGTACAATCAAGTAAGTATGTCAAAGCGAGAGTAATGTACAATCAAGTAATTATGTCAAAGCAAGAGTAATGTACAATCAAGTAAGTATGTCAAAGCGAGAGTAATGTACAATCAAGTAATTATGTCAAAGCAAGAGTAATGTACAATCAAGTAAGTATGTCAAAGCGAGAGTAATGTACAATCAAGTAAGTATGTCAAAGCGAGAGTAATGTACAATCAAGTAAGTATGTCAAAGCGAGAGTAATGTACAATCAAGTAAGTATGTCAAAGCGAGAGTAATGTACAATGAAGTAAAAGTATGTCAAAGCGAGAGTAATGTACAATCAAACGAAGAAGCCTCAGAAGAAGTGCCGTCAATTCACCTTTATTTTGTGGAGTACCAACTTTCATACATTGAGTTGTTTTGGACCTTGAACTTAACAGCGAAGCGAACAATTCTATTTCTGTGGAAACAATAGAACCTCTTCCACTACCATGCATTTAAGTGGTGGAAACAGGAGGACTTCTTCCACTATCATGAATTTAAGTGGTGGAAACAATAGGACCTCTTCCAATACCATGCATTTAAGTGCCGACCAAATAAACGAATTCACAGTATAAGGCTGAAGGTGTCAAATTAATAGGTTTTTGGAGAGAGGTTAACGAATATTACAAAAAAGAAGGTGTCAAATTAATATGTCTGAATCGAAGTCAAGAGGTTTTTGGAGAGAGGTTAACGAATATTACAAAAAAGAAGGTGTCAAATTAATATGTCTGAATCGAAGTCAAGAGGTTTTTGGAGAGAGGTTAACGAATATTACAAAAAAGAAGGTGTCAAATTAATATGTCTGAATCGAAGTCAAGAGGTTTTTGGAGAGAGGTTAACGAATATTACAAAAAAGAAGGTGTCAAATTAATATGTCTGAATCGAAGTCAAGAGGTTTTTGGAGAGAGGTTAATGAATTTCTGTTACGACACTATGGTCTAAGAAAAATGTAACAGAAAGAAAGTGATCAAATCATGTAAAAATCAACAAGTAATTTATTACTAGATAATTAAAATGAAAAATCAAAAAGTCACTTACAGTAATGCGTTTTGAAATCCTAATAATCCAATAAGAATGATTGTTCTAATCACAAGTCCTAAATATAGAATGTTCCAAATTCACGGCTGTGTCCTTGAATGTTATGATGTGCTAATGGTCTCCAAAGTCCTGATGTACTAGTAATCTTGATGTGCTGATGTCAAAATGAAGTATTCCAAAATCTCTGAATAAGTTCACATAAATTCCAAAATCATCAATTAAAAATCCAAAATCCAAAAGTTTATGAGCACTGTTATATTCCAATGAATATTTAAAATAATTCCTCTCTTAGAATTTGGAATGAATTTTCACACTGTAATAGCTCTTTACAAGACTGATGGTAATGTCAAAACTGAAAAAATGTCCACCACACATGGTATATATAAAGATTGGTCACATGACAGAATGTTCTAGAATATGAGTCATCTTAATGGAATTCTAACTGTAAACAAAATTCAACCTTGACCTTCAAATTGAGAAAACATATTGATCAAAACAACCTAATTCAAGGACACTAGTTAAACATGTTTTTTGCTGATAAACATTAAGATCTAAGCAAATATTAAAGTGAAGAAACATTTATAATTTCCTAAAATATTTATAATATTATATAAACATCATACATAACACCTCCTCTCATAAAGAAAAAGAAAGATTTATATAATAAAGCTTTCTTTTGAATATACATCTAATACTACAATAACCAAAATTACATAAGAACATGTTTTATGATACTGGACTTAATTACATCAAGCAATATTTCATTTCTAGGCACGTGAGAGTGCATCTGCAATCACATTGTCTTTTCCCCTGATGTGGTTGATGTCAATGTTATATTCCTGCAATATCAAACTCCATCTCAACAATCTCCGATTTTTATCTTTCATTTTGTTGATGAAAGTAAGGGGATTGTGATCACTGTACACAATAATTGGAGAAAGAGCTGAGGTGACATACACTTCAAAATGCTGTAAAGCCAATATCAAAGCCAAACATTCCTTCTCAATTGTGGAGTAATTTTTCTGGTGCTTGTTTAGTTTTTTAGAAAAATAACACACAGGGTGATACACACCACTTTTGTCTTCCTGAATCAATACTCCACCAACCCCTACATCACTTGCATCAACAGATAATTTAAATGATTGGCTAAAATTTGGTGCAGAAAGAACTGGTGCATTCTTAAGCATGGCCTTTAACTTGTCAAAAGATTCTTGACACTTGTCAGACCAATGAAATTTGGTTTTCTTACTCAATAAACTTGTAAAAGGTTCAGCAATTTTGGAAAAATTGGAACAAAATTTCCGATAATATCCAGCCATACCTAGAAATCGCATCAGTTGCTTTTTACAAATTGGAACTTGAAATTCAGAGATAGCTTTGACCTTAGCTTCTATAGGTTTAACTTGACCTTGTCCCACAATATGTCCTAAAAATGTGACACAAGCATGGCAAAACTCACTTTTGCTCAAATTAATTGTCAGATTCGCATCGCTGAGTCGATCGAAGAATTTTCGAATGGTTTCCAAATGATCTTCCCAGGTGTTGTTATAGATAATGACGTCATCGATATAAGCGTCACAATTATCAAGACCAAATGTTATCATGTTCATCAGACGTTGAAACGTTGCAGGCGAATTTTTCATTCCAAACGGCATGACTTTATATTGATGTAGTCCATCTGGAGTTGCAAATGCTGAAATTTCTTTTGCCCTTTCCGTCAGTGGAATTTGCCAGAATCCTTTTAAAAGGTCAAACTTGGTGACATATACCGCATTTCCAATTTTATCAATGCAATCGTCCATTCTTGGGATTGGAAATGAATCAGTTTTGGTGACACTGTTGACTTTTCTATAGTCAGTACACATACGGAATGTATTATCTGGCTTGGGAACAAGAATACATGGTGAACTCCAGTTACTTTTACTTGGTTCTATGAAATCTTTCTCCAGTAAATACTGAATTTCTTTCTTCAGATAGTTCTGTTTGAGAGGATTCATCCTATAAGGATGCTGTTTCACAGGCGCAGAATCTACAATGTCAACGTCATGATAAATTTTACTTGTTCGTGTAGGAACATCAGGAAACAAGTGCTCATATTCATGTAATAGCTGTTTTAGTTCATTTCTTTCCTGTTGTTGTAGATGTGAAAGTTTCTGGTCTAGGTTGTTCAATATTTCTGAATTCCGAAGATTGGTTATACCAGAGTCACTATAGTCTGATCGTACTCCATCGTTGATATCTTCACTGTGTGGGACAGGTACAACTAAATTAACAGAATAATTAGCTGGGCTATCTCTGTCAAAATATTCCTTTAACATATTTATATGACAAAGTTGTTTCTGTTTCCGTCTCCCAGGAGTGTTAATGATATAATTTAAGTCATTTACTTTCTTTGCAACGGTATAAGGGCCATAAAATTTAGCCTGAAGAGGATTTTGAGGTATGGGAAAGAGAGCCAGAACTTTGTCACCAGGTTTAAAACTCCTTTCCTGTGAATTTCTGTCATACCTTAATTTCATTTTTGACTGAGTAGTGTGAAGAATAGTTCTTGCTACTTCACAGGCCTTTGACAACTTGTATTTGAAATCAGAAACATAATCAAGAAGATTAATCTTTGAGTCTTCATTTTAAAGAAGTTTCTCTTTCAATAATTTCAATGGTCCACGGACAGTATGACCAAAAACTGGTTCAAAGGGACTAAAACCCAACGACTCTTGAACTGATTCCCTAACAGCAAACAACAACAAAAGAACACCCTCATCCCAATCCTTTTCTGTATCAAAGCAATATGATCGAATCATATTCTTCAAAGTTTGATGAAATCTTTCCAAAGCACCTTGACTTTCAGGGTGATAGGCAGAAGATTTAAACTGTTGGATGCCTAATTCATGCATAACTTGTTGGAAAATTCCAGACATAAAATTTGACCCTTGATCTGACTGGACAGATTTGGGAAGGCCAACAAGTGTAAAAAACTTCACCAAAGCTTTCACAATAGTTTTAGTTTTTATATTTCTCAGAGGAATTGCCTCTGGAAATCTTGTAGATGCACACATGATGGTCAACAAGTATTGGTTGCCTGACTTGGTTTTAGGTAAAGGACCAACACAGTCTACCATTATTCTACTAAATGGTTCATCAAATGCAGGAATAGGTTGCAGATGAGCCTTAGGTATCTTCTGATTGGGTTGTCCTACCATTTGACAAGTGTGACAAGATCTGCAGTATTTAGAAACATCACTTTTGAGTTTCGGCCAATAAAAATGATTCAAGATCTTGTGATAAGTCTTACGGACTCCTAAATGACCAGCCAAAGGAGTTTCATGGGCTAAATTAAGAATTTCCTGTCTATATGACTTAGGAACAACAATTTGATAGCTCACTGACCACTCGTCACCAGCGGGTACATCAGGTGGTCTCCATTTCCTCATAAGGACCCCATTTTTCACAAAGTAACACACTGGAACTTGTGTGGCTTCAGTTTCACTAATAGCCCTCTGAAACAAACAAGATATCTCGGGATCTTGCTCCTGTTCAACGACAAGGGATTGTCGTTTGTCATCCTGATTGAAACAAAGAGAATGAGTTGCCAAAAGAGGATCACTGTGATCAATACCATTTGATTGATCAATACCTGAGGAAAAAGTGACCTCATCAAAAGACTAACCAATACATGTGTCAGCTAAAGGAATAATATCCTGATCAACATCACTCTCAAGAGCTCTTTTTGCCATAGCTCTAGTAACTGCACAAGCAGGGTACAAATCAGGGATTTCAGTTTCGACAGGATCAACTTTCTGATCCAAACAAGGCTTGTCAGTTACAAGTGGATTAACCACAACCTTATCTCCAGCTAGGTCATTGCCTAGTAATAAATGAACACCCTCTATGGGTAAAGAAGTCACTGCCTCAACAGTCACAGGTCCAGAAACTAAGTCTGATGCCAAATTTACACAATGGAGAGGAACATTTACAAAGCCGCACTCTACTCCCTGAACAAGAACACTTTCACTTGAAGAAGACTCCTCAGACAAAGGCAAAGTACCTGATAATAAAAGACTCTGAGAAGCTCCAGTGTCCCTTAATATTTTAATTGGGATAGGTTTGGCAGAATCACCAATAAGTGATATAGAACCTTCTGACATGAATGGTTCATAAGCCTCCAAAATAGAATCAGACTGGGGTTTGTTTGACCCAACAAATGTATTGCTTTCAATACAAGACCGTGACCTTGACCTCGTAGAAATAAGAGCATTTGGAAAAGCTCTGTCTTTTCTCTGTTGCTTATTTTTCAACTTGAAGCAATCAGAAATAACGTGCCCTTTCTTTTTACAATAAGTGCACGTAGGAAGAGATAAGGATTTCTGATCAGTCTTATCAGATGTTTGATTCCTAACAGTTGTGCTGTTGTGAAATTTGGAAGTACTCGAATGAGATTGAAATGGTTTTTTACCAGAAAACTGCTGAGAGGACGACTTATTGCCAAATGAAATTTTGTGAGTCAAGGAATAATCATCAGCCATACGAGCAGCATTTTCCAAAGTTTCCACATTCTGCTCGTCAAGATAGGTTTTAACATCACTATGGATGCACCTTTTGAACTCTTCAATTAACTTTCTCATGCACTCTATCCCCTCCTGGATAGGTTTTGAAATGAAATTCTGAACATTAGATGCCATAGTAAATGCTTGTTGGTTTCACACAAAAAAATTCTCTTTTAAAAATCTTTGCCAAAGACAACAAAAATTCAGAGACAAAATCAATATGAATTTCAAAGATAAATTTAATATCTCTAATATGCTTTAATGAAATTCAGATCCCAGAAGACGAGCCCCCAATTTCTGTTACGACACTATGGTTTAAGAAAAATGTAACAGAAAGAAAGTGAAACCAACAAATCATGTAAAAATCAACAAGCAATTTATTACTAGATAATTAAAATGAAAAATCAAAAAGTCACTTACAGTAATGTGTTTTTAATCCTAATAATCCAATAAGAATGATTGTTCTAATCACAAGTCCTAAATATAGAATGTTCCAAATTCACGGCTGTGTCCTTGAATGTTATGATGTGCTAATGGTCTCCAAAGTCCTGATGTACTAGTAATCTTGATGTGCTGATGTCAAAATGAAGTATTCCAAAATCTCTGAATAAGTTCACATAAATTCCAAAATCATCAATTAAAAATCCAAAATCCAAAAGTTTATGAGCACTGTTATAATCCAATGAATATTTAAAATAATTCCTCTCTTAGAATTTGGAATGAATTTTCACAACTGTAATAGCTCTTTACAAGACTGATGGTAATGTCAAAACTGAAAAAATGTCCACCACACATGGTATATATAAAGATTGGTCACATGACAGAATGTTCTAGAATATGAGTCATCTTAATGGAATTCTAACTGTAAACAAAATTCAACCTTGACCTTCAAATTGAGAAAACATATTGATCAAAACAACCTAATTCAAGGACACTAGTTAAACATGTTTTTTGCTGATAAACATTAAGATCTAAGCAAATATTAAAGTGAAGAAACATTTATAATTTCCTAAAATATTTATAATATTATATAAACATCATACATAACACCTCCTCTCATAAAGAAAAAGAAAGATTTATATAATAAAGCTTTCTTTTGAATATACATCTAATACTACAATAACCAAAATTACATAAGAACATGTTTTATGATACTGGACTTAATTACATCAAGCAATATTTCATTTCTAGGCACGTGAGAGTGCATCTGCAATCACATTGTCTTTTCCCCTGATGTGGTTGATGTCAATGTTATATTCCTGCAATATCAAACTCCATCTCAACAATCTCCGATTTTTATCTTTCATTTTGTTGATGAAAGTAAGGGGATTGTGATCACTGTACACAATAATTGGAGAAAGAGCTGAGGTGACATACACTTCAAAATGCTGTAAAGCCAATATCAAAGCCAAACATTCCTTCTCAATTGTGGAGTAATTTTTCTGGTGCTTGTTTAGTTTTTTAGAAAAATAACACACAGGGTGATACACACCACTTTTGTCTTCCTGAATCAATACTCCACCAACCCCTACATCACTTGCATCAACAGATAATTTAAATGATTGGCTAAAATTTGGTGCAGAAAGAACTGGTGCATTCTTAAGCATGGCCTTTAACTTGTCAAAAGATTCCTGACACTTGTCAGACCAATGAAATTTGGTTTTCTTACTCAATAAACTTGTAAAAGGTTCAGCAATTTTGGAAAAATTGGAACAAAATTTCCGATAATATCCAGCCATACCTAGAAATCGCATCAGTTGCTTTTTACAAATTGGAACTTGAAATTCAGAGATAGCTTTGACCTTAGCTTCTATAGGTTTAACTTGACCTTGTCCCACAATATGTCCTAAAAATGTGACACAAGCATGGCAAAACTCACTTTTGCTCAAATTAATTGTCAGATTCGCATCGCTGAGTCGATCGAAGAATTTTCGAATGGTTTCCAAATGATCTTCCCAGGTGTTGTTATAGATAATGACGTCATCGATATAAGCGTCACAATTATCAAGACCAAATGTTATCATGTTCATCAGACGTTGAAACGTTGCAGGCGAATTTTTCATTCCAAACGGCATGACTTTATATTGATGTAGTCCATCTGGAGTTGCAAATGCTGAAATTTCTTTTGCCCTTTCCGTCAGTGGAATTTGCCAGAATCCTTTTAAAAGGTCAAACTTGGTGACATATACCGCATTTCCAATTTTATCAATGCAATCGTCCATTCTTGGGATTGGAAATGAATCAGTTTTGGTGACACTGTTGACTTTTCTATAGTCAGTACACATACGGAATGTATTATCTGGCTTGGGAACAAGAATACATGGTGAACTCCAGTTACTTTTACTTGGTTCTATGAAATCTTTCTCCAGTAAATACTGAATTTCTTTCTTCAGATAGTTCTGTTTGAGAGGATTCATCCTATAAGGATGCTGTTTCACAGGCGCAGAATCTACAATGTCAACGTCATGATAAATTTTACTTGTTCGTGTAGGAACATCAGGAAACAAGTGCTCATATTCATGTAATAGCTGTTTTAGTTCATTTCTTTCCTGTTGTTGTAGATGTGAAAGTTTCTGGTCTAGGTTGTTCAATATTTCTGAATTCCGAAGATTGGTTATACCAGAGTCACTATAGTCTGATCGTACTCCATCGTTGATATCTTCACTGTGTGGGACAGGTACAACTAAATTAACAGAATAATTAGCTGGGCTATCTCTGTCAAAATATTCCTTTAACATACTTATATGACAAAGTTGTTTCTGTTTCCGTCTCCCAGGAGTGTTAATGATATAATTTAAGTCATTTACTTTCTTTGCAACGGTATAAGGGCCATAAAATTTAGCCTGAAGAGGATTTTGAGGTATGGGAAAGAGAGCCAGAACTTTGTCACCAGGTTTAAAACTCCTTTCCTGTGAATTTCTGTCATACCTTAATTTCATTTTTGACTGAGTAGTGTGAAGAATAGTTCTTGCTACTTCACAGGCCTTTGACAACTTGTATTTGAAATCAGAAACATAATCAAGAAGATTAATCTTTGAGTCTTCATTTTAAAGAAGTTTCTCTTTCAATAATTTCAATGGTCCACGGACAGTATGACCAAAAACTGGTTCAAAGGGACTAAAACCCAACGACTCTTGAACTGATTCCCTAACAGCAAACAACAACAAAAGAACACCCTCATCCCAATCCTTTTCTGTATCAAAGCAATATGATCGAATCATATTCTTCAAAGTTTGATGAAATCTTTCCAAAGCACCTTGACTTTCAGGGTGATAGGCAGAAGATTTAAACTGTTGGATGCCTAATTCATGCATAACTTGTTGGAAAATTCCAGACATAAAATTTGACCCTTGATCTGACTGGACAGATTTGGGAAGGCCAACAAGTGTAAAAAACTTCACCAAAGCTTTCACAATAGTTTTAGTTTTTATATTTCTCAGAGGAATTGCCTCTGGAAATCTTGTAGATGCACACATGATGGTCAACAAGTATTGGTTGCCTGACTTGGTTTTAGGTAAAGGACCAACACAGTCTACCATTATTCTACTAAATGGTTCATCAAATGCAGGAATAGGTTGCAGATGAGCCTTAGGTATCTTCTGATTGGGTTGTCCTACCATTTGACAAGTGTGACAAGATCTGCAGTATTTAGAAACATCACTTTTGAGTTTCGGCCAATAAAAATGATTCAAGATCTTGTGATAAGTCTTACGGACTCCTAAATGACCAGCCAAAGGAGTTTCATGGGCTAAATTAAGAATTTCCTGTCTATATGACTTAGGAACAACAATTTGATAGCTCACTGACCACTCGTCACCAGCGGGTACATCAGGTGGTCTCCATTTCCTCATAAGGACCCCATTTTTCACAAAGTAACACACTGGAACTTGTGTGGCTTCAGTTTCACTAATAGCCCTCTGAAACAAACAAGATATCTCGGGATCTTGCTCCTGTTCAACGACAAGGGATTGTCGTTTGTCATCCTGATTGAAACAAAGAGAATGAGTTGCCAAAAGAGGATCACTGTGATCAATACCATTTGATTGATCAATACCTGAGGAAAAAGTGACCTCATCAAAAGACTAACCAATACATGTGTCAGCTAAAGGAATAATATCCTGATCAACATCACTCTCAAGAGCTCTTTTTGCCATAGCTCTAGTAACTGCACAAGCAGGGTACAAATCAGGGATTTCAGTTTCGACAGGATCAACTTTCTGATCCAAACAAGGCTTGTCAGTTACAAGTGGATTAACCACAACCTTATCTCCAGCTAGGTCATTGCCTAGTAATAAATGAACACCCTCTATGGGTAAAGAAGTCACTGCCTCAACAGTCACAGGTCCAGAAACTAAGTCTGATGCCAAATTTACACAATGGAGAGGAACATTTACAAAGCCGCACTCTACTCCCTGAACAAGAACACTTTCACTTGAAGAAGACTCCTCAGACAAAGGCAAAGTACCTGATAATAAAAGACTCTGAGAAGCTCCAGTGTCCCTTAATATTTTAATTGGGATAGGTTTGGCAGAATCACCAATAAGTGATATAGAACCTTCTGACATGAATGGTTCATAAGCCTCCAAAATAGAATCAGACTGGGGTTTGTTTGACCCAACAAATGTATTGCTTTCAATACAAGACCGTGACCTTGACCTCGTAGAAATAAGAGCATTTGGAAAAGCTCTGTCTTTTCTCTGTTGCTTATTTTTCAACTTGAAGCAATCAGAAATAACGTGCCCTTTCTTTTTACAATAAGTGCACGTAGGAAGAGATAAGGATTTCTGATCAGTCTTATCAGATGTTTGATTCCTAACAGTTGTGCTGTTGTGAAATTTGGAAGTACTCGAATGAGATTGAAATGGTTTTTTACCAGAAAACTGCTGAGAGGACGACTTATTGCCAAATGAAATTTTGTGAGTCAAGGAATAATCATCAGCCATACGAGCAGCATTTTCCAAAGTTTCCACATTCTGCTCGTCAAGATAGGTTTTAACATCACTATGGATGCACCTTTTGAACTCTTCAATTAACTTTCTCATGCACTCTATCCCCTCCTGGATAGGTTTTGAAATGAAATTCTGAACATTAGATGCCATAGTAAATGCTTGTTGGTTTCACACAAAAAAATTCTCTTTTAAAAATCTTTGCCAAAGACAACAAAAATTCAGAGACAAAATCAATATGAATTTCAAAGATAAATTTAATATCTCTAATATGCTTTAATGAAATTCAGATCCCAGAAGACGAGCCCCCAATTTCTGTTACGACACTATGGTTTAAGAAAAATGTAACAGAAAGAAAGTGAAACCAACAAATCATGTAAAAATCAACAAGCAATTTATTACTAGATAATTAAAATGAAAAATCAAAAAGTCACTTACAGTAATGTGTTTTTAATCCTAATAATCCAATAAGAATGATTGTTCTAATCACAAGTCCTAAATATAGAATGTTCCAAATTCACGGCTGTGTCCTTGAATGTTATGATGTGCTAATGGTCTCCAAAGTCCTGATGTACTAGTAATCTTGATGTGCTGATGTCAAAATGAAGTATTCCAAAATCTCTGAATAAGTTCACATAAATTCCAAAATCATCAATTAAAAATCCAAAATCCAAAAGTTTATGAGCACTGTTATAATCCAATGAATATTTAAAATAATTCCTCTCTTAGAATTTGGAATGAATTTTCACAACTGTAATAGCTCTTTACAAGACTGATGGTAATGTCAAAACTGAAAAAATGTCCACCACACATGGTATATATAAAGATTGGTCACATGACAGAATGTTCTAGAATATGAGTCATCTTAATGGAATTCTAACTGTAAACAAAATTCAACCTTGACCTTCAAATTGAGAAAACATATTGATCAAAACAACCTAATTCAAGGACACTAGTTAAACATGTTTTTTGCTGATAAACATTAAGATCTAAGCAAATATTAAAGTGAAGAAACATTTATAATTTCCTAAAATATTTATAATATTATATAAACATCATACATAACAATATTACAAGAAAGAAGGTGTCAAATTAATATGTCTGAATCGAAGTCAAGAGGTTTTTGGCGAGAGGTTAACGAATATTACAAAAAAGAAGGTGTCAAATTAATATGTCTGAATCGAGGCCAGGAGGTTTTTGGAGAGAGGTTAATGAATATTACAAAAAAGAAGGTGTCAGATTAATATGTCTGAATCGAAGTCAAGAGGTTTTTGGAGAGAGGTTAATGAATATTACACACAAAAAAGAAAAGTATATCATCAGATGAATTACCAGCAAACGACTTTTTTGA
This sequence comes from Margaritifera margaritifera, assembly GCA_029931535.1. Classification (NCBI taxonomy): domain Eukaryota; kingdom Metazoa; phylum Mollusca; class Bivalvia; order Unionida; family Margaritiferidae; genus Margaritifera; species Margaritifera margaritifera. The sequence goes on along the minus strand of JAQPZY010001644.1, from coordinate 904,793 downwards.
ACATTTTAGAAATACATGTATACATAGTTCACCAGACATTTTGAAGTAATTATACGAAAGACGATGGGTTAACCATGTACTGCCAAACGCCGACACACTTGAAACACTTAAGATGTCGTTATTACGCTACAGGAAATTTTGAGAAAAAAAATATATGTTACGTCAAAACTAAAAAGATTAGAAAATATAAGATCTGAAATGATTGTTAATTCCGTTGATATTATTAATCATTTTCTGTTAAAGCTCTTTAATGCAATTTTAAAAGTGGCATATATTCAGACTAATGGAGTAAAGGTGTTATAGTACCCATTTACAAGAAAGATGGTATTGATAATACTGATAATTACAATGGTATTACACTAAACAGGACGAGTGATAATTACAGGGTCTTATACTGATCAGAATGAGTGATAATTACAGGGGTATTATACTGATCAGGACGAGTGATAATTACAGGAGTATTACGCTGATCGGGACAAGTATATAATTACAAGGGTATTACACTGATCAGGACGACTGATAATTACAGGAGTATTACACTGATCAGAATGAGAATAAAATTATAAGGGTATTACACTAATCAGAATGAGTGATAATTACATGGGTATTACACTGATCACGACAAGTATTTTAAATGAAAGGTTAAGTATGTGAAAGATAAAATTCAGATTGGTTTTTGAAAGAGAAAGTGTACTGTCGATTGTACTTTTGTTGTATATGCAATTATTTCATGTTTAGGTTATAGTGAAGTAACTGCTTTTAAAAAAAAAAGATTTTAGACAGAGTTATACTCATGTGCTTTGATGGTCCGAGTTACATGAAAAAAAAAAAAACACGGTACGTATATATACTCAGGCGTGATTGTTGGAAACCTATATTTAGTGGGTTAAGTAATCGTATGCGAACAACAAAGGTCCAATTCAAATATGCACTTCGCATCTGTCAACAGTATTGATTCATTGATATCTTATGCGTACAACAAAGGTCCAATTCAAATATGCACTTCGCATCTGTCAACAGAATTGATTCATTGATATCTTATGCGTACAACAAAGGTCCAATTCAAATATGCACTTCGCATCTGTCAACAGAATTGATTCATTGATATCTTATGCGTACAACAAAGGTCCAATTCAAATATGCACTTCGCATCTGTCAACAGTATTGATTCATTGATATCTTATGCGTACAACAAAGGTCCAATTCAAATATGCACTTCGCATCTGTCAACAGAATTGATTCATTGATATCTTATGCGTACAACAAAGGCCCAATTCAAATATGCACCTCGCATTTGTCAACAGAATTGATTAACTGCTATCTTTATTTCCTCTATATATTACAAAGAGTGCAATCGACAATATAAAGAATACGGCAAAAATGGAAAGTTACAGCTATTAAAGGAGATAAATACATACATTTACAAATTATCATACATAAATAAATGCATATATAGTGAACATTCACAGTGAGAACCAAGGAAAATTAACTTGATATATCGTCAGGTCATAATTCGTTTTCAGCATTTTGTTCTACAGATTGTAACAGTGGAATTACCATTTAATTGAACACAACTGGCACAGATGCAAAGTGGCTTTGAAGATTTTCTGCTATAGCGAAATGGAAATACAATTTCAGAAAATTAATTAAATGATTAGCATTACTAAACCTTAAACGGCTAGCAACACAAAAGCTAGTAACGGCAAATCTCATTAGTTTTAGGGGTAAAACACAATATCCAAGATTCTTCATCAAATACATTCATTGCTTCATTCATATAAAAGCAGTGGGGCGATTATCCAGTGCGACGATGTGGATACTACCAATGATGAACCACATAGAATATATGATGTTAATAAACTTAAGTTTAGGGTTACTGACAAATTTTTAACGAAGAATACGTTCATTATCAGCATTGATACAGTCCAAAGTTTGTTGTGTATTTTCTCCACATAGAAGCAACATTTAAATTACATATGACATGGAAATACATAAGATTTTCATTGCTTAAAATAATTAACAAATCACGGGTCATCATCCCCAAGAAAGTACTCACAAATTGATTTTGATAAAGGTAATTTTTACAATGGAAATAATTGGGCATTTCAGATCAAATTTTTGTTAGATGTTCTAGGTTTCTCAGACATATGGAATAACCAGTTAGACATTTTAATACCATTTTGTTACATGTTCTGGTTTTTTTTCTTCAGACGTATGGAATAACCAGTTAGACATTTTAATACCATTTTGTTAGATGTTCTAGGTTTTTCAGACGTATGGAATAGCCAGTTCGACATTTTAATACCATTTTGTTAGATGTTCTAGGTTTCTCAGACTTATGGAATAACCAGTTAGACATTTTAATACCATTTTGTTACATGTTCTGTTTTTTTTCCAGACGTATGGAATAACCAGTTAGACATTTTAAGACCATTTTTGTTACATGTTCTGGGGTATTCAGACGTATGGAATAATCAGTTAGACATTTTAATACCATTTTGTTACATGTTCTGCTTTTTTTTTCTCAGACGTATGGAATAACCAGTTAGACATTTTAATACCATTTTTGTTAGATGTTCTAGGTTTTTCAGACGTATGGAATAATCAGTTAGACATTTTAATACCATTTTTGTTAGATGTTCTAGGTTTTTCAGACGTATGGAATAAACAGTTAGACATTTTAATATCATTTTTGTTAGATGTTCTGGGGTTTTCAGACTTATGGAATAATAACCAGTTACACATTTTAATACCATTTACTTAGATAAGAGAGTTTTTCAGAAATCTAAGCTAACTTGGACAGCTTCGGTGAGAACATCAAATACGTTATAATAGAATGCTCGGTTTATTATTTAAACAGTGCCGTGTGTACTCGCTTATAAACCCTGTCCACTGCAAACAAGATAGACCCTGATCTGCCGTCACATAATGCGCCGACAGATCAGAGTATATATTGTTTGTTCTACTGATTACTCCTGACAAACTGCATAGACCCAGATCTGCCCGCGCATTATGCGACGGCAGATCTGGTTCAGTGCAGTTTGCAATTGGACTTGACTTACAAGCGAGTACAAACGGTATCTTGATTTTATAAAGGAACCTCTTTGTATTTTTGCGCTGACTAGATTTAGAACAGTTTCTCATCGATTAACAAATAATTAGACCCATATGATGGAACACCAAGAAATTAAATGTACATAAATATTAACTAGAAAATAATGATAAAAAAATAAACGAAAGGAAAGAAAAAGGAGTGAAAATGTTATCACACACACAAACTATATATACATGTGTGTGTGTGTGTGTGTGTGTGTGTGTGTGTGTGTGTGTGTGTGTGTGTGTGTGTGTGTAGCCAATGCCATCTTGCATAACTAACGTTTCAAAGGCAAAATAAAAACATGACGAAACATGAAACACGTTGTGACATTTGCAATCTTAACGATTTTTTGTTGTTGTGCTAGTTGAGTCTGCACCCGCTGCAACTTTTGTGCCCAAAGCATATTATATAATTATACGCAGCAAACAAAACAAATAGATCTAGCTTTTCTCAGTTATCCTCTGTGCTGCAACCGAAGTTCCATTACGTTTTGGGAGGAGTACACACACAAAGAGAGAGAGAGAGTGAGAGAGGGCGAGTCCGCTTCAGGTTCAACTATGGCTGATAAATACGAACTGAGGCCTGAATCTGAGTCACGATTCATTTTTCTTTAAATATTGTATGTATTGCAAGACAAATCTCTACACACAGAAATTACACGAATCGACCAATGTGCTTATTCTTGTAATGTTTTTTGTATGTTTATTTTCCTACAGTTACAATGTTAGAGGAATAAAGTAACGTTCGCTTTGCGTTGATATTGAGATTTGTTTGTCCTGCTATAATTAAAGTTGCCCGCCTATGTGACAACAGGAAAATATAAGAAAGGGTATCTTGTGCCCCATCAAATGTGTGGGGGTTTGCCCGGATTCTTATACAATATCCACCTCACACTACCTCCAGGACGTTTATGAGTACCCATGCAATACAAGTTGACTGAACTTGTTGGAAAATCAAAGTAAAATATAGTCAAGAACAGTGTAACTGAATAGAAAGAAATAAACAAAGAAGAAATAGACCTGAAAACAGGAAAATCTGCTTGTACTTGTTCAGGAAGCACTTTACAAACTGCACACGGAAATTCTTCTCATCAAATGTTCCACTCTTTGCGAATTCTCTCTCTCTCTCTCTCTCTCTCTCTCTCTCTCTCTCTCTCTCTCTCTCTCTCTCTCCACATACACACACACATATATCAATATATATATTTCTATCAATATATCTATCTATCTATCTATCTATATATATATATATATATATATATATATATATATATATATATATATATATATATATATATATAATCACCAGTGGCATCGTCCCCCACATTCATAGGATACCACAATATGTTACGCTGTTTTCTATCTTAGCTTTCCTTTACTCCTTCCCAATCTATTCCAATATTTGTAATGTTGCCCTTATGCTAATCCATATTTACCATGCACTGTAATTATGTTCTAACCTACATCTGTGACATGTAAGAAGATCACACACACACACACACACACACACACACACACACACACACACACACACGTGCATAAGCAATGGCACATATGTCTAGATAGGAACAAGAAGGTATTGTTGTTGCCGAGTGATGTCAATATTGTCAAATTTATATTGTTAGCATTAACACTATTTTAACATTACTAAGAGTTGACGTCAGTATGGTCTTCTTGATGTATACAATTTTCAAATATAGAAAGTTTAGCTATACACTATCAAATGTCACATTAATTATATTTGAAACTACATGGCTGAATGAAACATGTATACTATATATATATATCTTCTCGAGAAAAGAATAGTAGAACGGTCATTTTTCGGGAGCCAGTTATTCAGAATGTTCGATCATACAGGTTTCCACCGTGTCCCTCGAACATTTAAGACCCCAATCAATTGAAATCGATTATCCGGATGATTATCTCCAGAAGGATCCAGAGAATCTGCGTTTTACTGTTTGAAATCAAATGAGTATGAAAATATTGATTATGCTTACAGTATTGCTGTCAATTTCACATTAAAACTCAACTTGTATACATATATAATAATAAAAGAAAGGATTCAATAGTTTGTGCAACGAAAACGAAAAATTGAGAGGATTCCGGCTGATTCTGGTAATTTTTGAAGCTCATTCACAATCAAAATATGGCCCCATATTTAGACTGACTTCAGGAACTCATGTGAATTTAACCATACGAGTTTCATGCCCATTGCGGGATTAAATCTATTAATCCATTTATTCATCTATTTATCGATTCATCCGTCCAACTGTCCTCTCCATCCATCTATAAATACATACACACACCCATACATACATTTTCTTACTTACTTACAAGTTAGGTGTTGTTTGGAAAGTATACAATAGTCACTACATAATACCAAAATTGACACAATTCCAGTATAAAAAGTCGGCGAAGAATTTATTAAATAGAAGGCTGCACCTTGAGAGCGAATAAAGTTTCAAGTATCCAGCCAGCTAGCTAGATAGATGGATCTAGATGTAAATAACATTAACTGGGCAAAGTCAAGGGAAAGGAATCAGTGAATAAAAAGGGGGAACAGATATGCTTCTTTGAATCAAATTTCAAGCATTTCTAATTTAGTTGCGTATTTATTTAGTTATGGGTTGTTGTTGTTGATTATTATTATTAGTATTATTATTATTTGCAAATTATATTTGCATTATTTGTCTATTGAACTTCAGCTGGTAAAGGAACAGCATAGTTGAGAATACATTTTCATACTAGTAGCGTATATGTTCGCACAAAAATGATGGTTTGATTTGGTCTGATGTTTTAAGACGCAACAACATATGAAGGTTATTTATTGATAAAGCACTTGGAGTAAAGTGCCTTGCCCAGGGACACACCACAGTAGTCGACCAGGGCTGATCCAAAGGTAGGATTCCAACCCACACCATCTTTCTCCCGAGTTATCGGGCTGACCACTGAGTCACCGCAGCTGTCTCGCACAGAAAGATGAAAAGTGAGAGAGGCTTTTTTTTAAATGTCTTTTGTCACTGTTTGTGTTGGCTGCAAGGTGGAAATATGATGTATGTAAATGGTAAATGGTTTAGGAAGATATTTTCTAAATTTTTGGATGCTTTATGCATATTGATTTGACTGAAAAGAAAGCTGAAAAATGGATAGCAATTTTGTTTTGGTTTTCGGATGGAAGCTGTTTGCTATACTATTGAATGCTTACTTATTAAATTAAATCAATCAAAGGAGCGGCGGTAGCTCGGTTGGTAGAGTGTCGGATTCGCAATCCAATGGTCGCGGGTTCGATATCCGCCCAATTTGTAAAACATTTGGTATTTACCAAAGTTTCTCATTTTATCATTTTTTGGAAGGGATAATTTCTCGATTTCTTTTCCGCAATCGACGATATCACCGCATGTAACCTTTTCACCTGTGTGAAAGCAGTAATTGTCCGTACCAATCAATCTTTATTTCCTCCATAAGGAGAGTTCATTTACAAACATAGAAAATAGAACAGAGAGAGATACATTTAACAATTTACATTGAAGATTTCGGAAAACATTCCAGAAAGTCAGTGATACATATTTACACTAATACAGATGAGGAAGAAACAAATACAATATCAATAGTTAGGAAATACATGAAAAAATACAAAATGGCACATAATCTTTGTACATAAATGTATTGGAAAAAAAATCTTTTATTACGGTACAGATCCATTAATGATAATGACTTTGCTTTTAAAGTAAGGTCATATAGGTAGAGAGTTTTGGCAGGAGCTGATTGGGAAATTTTTGCTTTTGACACATGTTTGGTCTTCAGGCTATGAAGTACACTCGTGATACAAGGACGAGAAATTGGAATGAACATATCTGAAACTGGTGAAATCGTGTTTTGTCAAGTATACTTTCAATGTCAGTTCTTAACAGTTTTAGCAACTGTGATTCGTCGTTACTTTGGGTAAGTTCTATGTGTAGTTCAAGTCCAAACTTGTCCAACACGTACCAGTGAAAGTCGTTGGCAATTTGTCTTGTTAATATACATGATGTGACCACATGCTGAAGGAGGTCGGTATACTGTTGACCACATTTTTGACAGTGAGTAACGTCATGGCCTGGCTTTAATAGGGATGCTATAAACCTGGTTAATTTGCGTTCATAATTATTCCTCGCAATGTAGTACAGAGTGGAAGGGCGGATTTGTGTTTGTAAGTGTTAAAATCTAGAAAAATCAGGATGTCTATTGATTCTGTCGCGCCAGGTAGATTCTTCCTTTTCAAGTAAAGTCATGTTGACCAATTGTTTCCACTGAGATTTGTTAGGGAAAATTGATTGATTAATGAAGTTCAGGAGGAAATCTGTAAGCTCATACTTCTGAAGTAAATTCCAAATATCTGGAATAAAACCATTTTGTACAGATTGGGTGCTATCAAAATACATGTGAAGACGTATGAGGAATATTTGTTTGGAGATGGTGTTATAGGAGAGGGTGCAGAGTTTACCTAGGAAGAGAGGTTTTACGTCGATCAATTTCGGTTGTGATTCTTATTAGTCCCAGCATTGACTCACACATATCTGACCGCGTTTGTTCAGGAAATCCCTGAATTCTTTTTGCTATAAAATGTTGTAACTTGTTGAGCTCCAGTAGATCGCATTTTTGAAGCTCATTCCAAAGTTCGCAGCGATATAGTAAGGTTGGAAACTCCATTTTCTTATATAAACTCGCGGATGTTTTGGGGTTTAGGTTCGGGGTACCCATCCCAACGTTTGCAAGACCAAAAAAGACCTGCCTTGCTCTTCTGCAAGCGTTGCGGGTGCGGTTGATGGAACGACGTGATCTATCCTGCAGTATTCCTAGGTGAGTGACGGAGTCAGTTTCATTAATTATTTCTTCGTCAAGTGTTAGAGACAGCTTATATTTAGAATTTCTTCCCTTGCCAAATATTATAATATATGACTTTGTAGAGTTTAGCTTGTGGTTCCATTTTTTAGAATATTTGAGAATAATTTATAGCATTTTAGCTAAGTTATCTGGAGAATTTGACAAGCACGTGAGGTCATCTGCAAGCGTAGGGCAGCAGCATTCTAAATTTCCAATTTTACATCCCAGTGTGCTTTTGTACTAAGTGCTGTAGCAACTCGTCTATAAATACCAGATACAAAAATGAGGACAGGACGCCTCCTTGTCTAACGCCTCGCTTGATATCGAACCATCTAGACTGGTATTTGCTAACTACGACTGCACTTTGTACACTTTGATATGTATTCCCTATTATTCTCCAGATTTTCCCCCGAATTCCCAAATTATATAGTTTCAAGAGTAGAGCAGCGTGCCAAACGGTGTCAAAGGCTTTTTGAGTATCGAGAAAGGCAGCATAGGTAGGGCTACCACAGTCAGAGTTATAACTAATGACCTCTTGAAGATTAAAAGAGGCTGAGAGGCAGCTTAGATTCTTTTGAAAGCCTTGCTGTTGTGGATTAGGGAATATGGTTTCCTTCGTCACCAAGAAGTTATTAATTTTTCTTGCATAATTTTTTCAAATAATTTGTACAGCACTGGTAACAAGGATATTGGCTGATAACTATCGGGATCAGCTCTGCTTTTCCCATTCCCTTTATAGATGGGCACGGTAAGACCTCTTCTCCATGTACTTGGTATATATTCGTGCTTTAATATCGAGTTGAACAATTTTAAGATTGTTTTATTTAGCTGAGGACCACCATAGATAAGGTGCTCATTTTGAAGGTGATCATGACTTGGAGCATTCGACTTTTTTAACGTACGAAGTGCGCTGCATAGTTCTTGCTCAGTGATTTCATCATCTAAAGTTTCTTGTCTATGTACGTGCTTCTTAGAATAATGTTTGAGATCACAGATTGTTTTCTCTACTGAGTTATAAAAGTCTTTGTCATAAATATCATAATCTTTTGGTGTGTACAATTCAGAACAAAAATCTGCAAAAGCACCAGCTACTGAAGGTGGGTCAGAATAGGTCTTACCGTCATAACAAATTTCAACACAAGATTTGTGTTTGTTCGGCCTGCTCTTTTTAATTAGATGCCAAAAAAAGGCGTAAGTCGCATTCGGCCGGTTCTTGAATTTCATTCAGGGAGTTATTCAGAAAAGATTCACTAGCTATTCGTTGAGCATTCCTGAATTCACGCTTTGCTTTTTATATAGAGCATATGTTTCGTGCTGCAAGCCTCTTCCTTTAAATATGGGCACAATTAACCCTACTTTCCAGTCACACGGTATGTAACACTTTTCTATTACCCCGTTGAAAAGCATTGTAATGAATTATGTCAGTCTTCTTCCCCCGTAGCGTAAATGCTCATTTTGAATACCATCAATGCCCGGGGCTTTCCTAAATTTTAGCTGTTTTATGACAGAGGCTATTTCTTGATAGCTCAATTTTACTTTAAAGATAGGTTCGTCAATAAAGAACCCGTCCGTTAGTTCATTGAATCAATCAAACGAGCGGCGGTAGCTCGGTTGGTAGAGCGTCGGATTCGCAATACAAGGGTATTGGGTTCGATATCCGCCCAATTTGTAAAACATTTGGTATTTACCAAAGTTTCTCATTTTATCATTTTTTGAAAGAAATAATTTCTCCATTTCTTTTCCGCAATCGACGATATCACCGCATGTAAGCTTTTCACCTGTGTGAAAGCAGTAATTATCCGTACCTGTGACATTGTTTTGTCTATTCCAGTTATGCGACAACATAACAGTCGGTAAAGAGTTTGTTAGAACGTTTGGATTTGATTTTTATATAAGATGATTTATATGAAAAAGTCCACGTTTTAGCACTGTCTCATAACATCTTGATAAGATGTCGAGTTTACGCAACGAATCATTTACAGCTATCTTGCCGTAATGATAGGTTGTAGGTTCTTATAGTTGGTTGCAAGAACAATCTGACAGCCTTATAAACTGGTCTCTCTTGCATCTTTATAATCTGAATTCATGTTCGTTATTAACTACGTAGTTAACACCGTTGATCTGTATTACTTATTTAATAATTCCAAAATGAACTTTAGGTTACTCTCCACAGTTGTCACAAAATTTCACTTTCTGTTACGAATGTCGTCTGTTTGAGGTTCAAACTTGACCATGAAAACTGCCAAAACCTGGAACTTTTATCATCTCATACGATCCAAACCTGGAACTTTTATCATCTCATAAGATCCAAAATAAAATTCTCTATCAGTGTAAGCTGATGATTTTTTCGTATTATTTAGTCAGACTTATTTTGCATCAGTTTAAATCCAGTTTGTGAACTAGCAAATGTTTTTCAAAAACAGCTGAAATTCTGTATTTCTGTCTTGTCTTTTTTGCTGACAAACGAATTTTCCTACACCTACACTCATACGGAGATTTAAGTACCTTAATTTGCCATTCTCTAGAAGAAATGTGAAGAACACTTGACGGGCTAATCTTTTTACATTTTATCTAACAACTTTTTATATACAGGCTTTGATTTCTTAAACTGCGCGTTCCCTCTGATGGCATAATTTCGTATTAGTATCCTGTGGTAAACTTGCTTAACTGGATGCCCGCAGCATTTGGTACATGTTGGATACTTAAATAAAACTCATTCACGCCTACATATGCATTCTCAAATTCGCCTTTAAATAACATATTATCCCACGGCGTCTTTCATAGCCCAGACTATCGACGCCGAATGTTTTTAACTAATAGGCTGAAAACAAATTTTGCATATAATTTCCATTCACTTTATATTCATTCAAGGCACATATGAAAAAAAGAGGAGGTTTCTTTCAAAGGTGCTACAGCAACCATTTGCAGGTTATGTTTTTCTGTTGAATACGTGGTTGATATAATCTCGTGTTTATCGATCGATTCATCGATCTATCTATCTATCAAGCTATCTAGTATATTATTAAACGAAAAGCTTGAAAAATATGCCTGGGACTAACAGACACAATCTATACTAGGAATATATACGACGTTGAAAAACAAAATGTTTCTAAACTTTTGGGATAAATAGTTTTTCAATATATATATATATATATATATATATATATATATATATATATATATATATATATATATATATGTTTGTGTGTGTGTGTGTAACATTTGGATATTGTTCAGTCCTATACGAGTCTATTAGCACATGTATGATGACATCGCGACACCGTGGCATTCTTGCTACACGTTTTGCCGCTTGTTGTACAGAACCGTCTTACCTTGGCGGAACCAACTATTTACATCATGTCAGTTACACAAACGACTATTACAGCATGTCAGTTGCACAAACGACTATTACAGCATGTCAGTTACACAAAAGACTATTATAGCACGTCAATTACACAAAAGACTATTATAGCACGTCAATTACACAGGAGACTATTATAGCAAGTCAATTACACAAGGCACGAATATTCGTACATTACGTGAGAAAAAGTAATTTTGTTAATTTTATGAATTGTGTTCTTTTTAAGCCAGTATGTAGGAATCATGAAGATATTTAAGTTACAAATTATGACGGTTTTATAACGATTTTTAATTTAGTGCGTTGATAACGAAACATATAAGAATAAATTTGTCAGATGCGACACAGTCAGGGCCTATTTTCATTGCACTTATCACCTTAAAACTCCCATTTTCTATATTGCCTGTTGAAACATTAATTTGCAACGGGCTTGAAATAAACCCAATTACGCCTAAATATACTAAGGTTATCTTAAGGTTAAACCAGAAGCAAAATTTACTTATGTAAGTAATATTTCCATAATGCTTTGTCGTCTGTGACGTCACAAGTCGTGACACCTGTATAAGAAAGCTTCATTTTAGACAACTTGTCTTGTTAAAGCTACAATGGTATCCTTTTATACAGCAGCAAAACTACATAGTCAGGGACAAAACCTTATGTTCGAAGTGACAGCAAGATTAGACATTTGGAATAACTCTGTATAGGTTGACGGATATTTGAAATAACTCTATATAGGTCGACGGATATTTGAAATAACTCTATATAGGTTGACGGATATTTGAAATAATTCTATATAGGTTGACGGATATTTGAAATAAGTCAATATAGGTTGACGGACATTTGGAATAAGTCTACTTAGGCCGACGGACATTTGGAATAAGTCTATATAGGTTGACGGACATTTGGAATAAGTCTACTTAGGCTGACGGACATTTGGAATAACTCTATATAGGCTGACGGACATTTGTAATAACTCTATATAGGCTGACGGATATTTGGAATAACTCTATATAGGTTGACGGACATTTGAAATAACTCTATATAGGTTGACGGACATTTGGAATAACTATGTATCGGTTGACGGATTTTGGAATAACTCTATATAGGTTGACGGATATTTGGAATAAGTTTATATAGGTTGACGAACATTTGGAATAACTCTATATAGGCTGACGGACATTTGGAATAACTCTATATAGGTTGAAGGATATTTGAAATAAGTCTATATAGGTTGACGGACATCTGGAATAGCTCTATATAGGCTGACGGACATTTTGAATAACTCTAAATAGGTTGACGGACACTTGGAATTGACGGATATTTGGAATAAGTCTATATAGGTTGACGGATATGAATAACAAAGTGATATGAAGATGTTAATCCTTTTCAACATTAACTCTCTCTCTCCCCCTCTCTCACGCACGCACACACACAACTACACACACGCTTTTCTCCCCTGAAATATGTGGTTACTTATATTCCTTGTGTATAATGTCTGAGGATGCATACGTAAAGTGACTTGGTTAATTTCAGAGGAGAGATAAACATTATACTCTTCAGCCATGTATTAAAAAGAGGATATTTGATAAAGTTTTAAAGAAAAGAAAAACTAGGAAAATATGCTTATTTAAAAAAGAAACAAAAAATGACCATAAAAAACTACAATCGGCCTAGAAAAGACGACCAAAGAATTACATATAGACGGCAAACAAGTTAGTGATGCATATGTCTCTGTCACATTTGTATCTCGAAGGGAGAAAGATAGCATGTATGTATGTATGTATTAGGTGATGGATGGTTGAATGGATGAATAAATATAGGATGATGGTTATATAACACGATGGCTGGTGCTCACCGATACAAATTTGTGTCTCTATGCATGTAGAGAGAGAGAGAGAGAGAGAGAGAGAGAGAGAGAGAGAGAGAGAGAGAGAGAGAGAGAGAGAGAGAGAGAGTTGTATCTTGGAATGATTCATTATAACAGCTGGTCTTCTACAGTCAGAGAACGTTTGCATTGCATAAGGCATCAGCAGTAATACCACGCGTGGATTACTTCGAGTCTGGTTTCTTCTAGTTGAAAAGAGAACGAGATTTTTTGTGGCTTCATTAAAAATTACACCGTTCTATTTTCCCCTCGCTGCAAAGGTAAGAATACAACGCTGGTAGATATGTACCAGACATTTCAGAGGAATTAGGAAGCCGGGTTTTAAAAAAAAGGAAATTAGATAACGCAAATGAAATTATCAGAAACAGTACCAGGTCGAAACGGTATTAGAAGTAGTTGGTTAGCTGTGTGTATGTATGTGTGCGTATGTAATATTTGAACGGCTGCGCCAAAATTTTGTGTTCCCTGTGGGTGTACGTGTGTGTGTATGATATTTCATCTCAAGCTCTAGTATTTCCCCCGTTGGCGTACATTTTTCAATGTATACTTGCTGCATCAGTATGCTAATGTCTTTTCGCTCAAGGCCAGTGCTACAATATCCATTCTACGGTATCTTGTGTACATTATGAATAAGTTGTAACTACAGTAGCTGTCAGAAGTCTAGTGCTTGACTGTTGGTGGGTATTTATAACAATTCCATCATTGTATACGAAAAGACTTCGAGACTTATGGTTACCTTAACCGCACGGAGCTCTCTTTCCGAAGGGAACAAACTCTAGTTACTAAGCTATTTAATGGTCAGTGTGATTGTTCCCCATAAAAGGCGACGAGATCTATACAAATTCCACTTTTTTTAAAATCTGAGTTTCTGTATTTTTAAAAATATATTTTCGTACCCAGTTTTATTATATAATGCCTCATCCCTTTGGTTACTTGATAGATCGCAATGTTTTCGTCACGGCAAAATACAACTCATTACATGTGATTGTTGTCATCTTATACATTTTTTGCGAATTCTTTTTAGACATGGCTAATGCGAAGTAAAACAGAGGTGTCTGTCTGTCTGTCTGTCTGTGTGTGTGTGTTAACGTTTGTGTACGGGCGCGGTGTTGACAGTCCAACGAGGAGGGTTGTGAACTTAAATGTGAAACAAAATATTAAAAGATTTGACTTCATATTGTTAAACTGAATTTGGAAATTTAGTGAAAACTCGCGAAAGTTAAAAACAAGAGCAAAAACAAGACATATAATGTATACCCTAGGTCACACTACTAGACAAGACCTATAATGTATAGTCTAGGTCAAACTATTATACAAGACCTATAATGTATACTCTAGGTCACACTATTATACAAGACCTATAATGTATACTCTAGGTCACACTATTATACAAGACCTATAATGTATACTCTGGGTCACACTATTATACAAGACCAATAATGTATACTCTAGGTCACACTATTTTACAAGACCTATAATGTATACTCTAGGTCACACTATTATACAAGACCTATAATGTATACTCTAGGTCACACTATTATACAAGACCAATAATGTATACTCTAGGTCACACTATTATACAAGACCAATAATGTATACTCTAGGTCACACTATTATACAAGACCTATAATGTATACTCTAGGTCACACTATTATACAAGACCTATAATGTATACTCTAGGTCACACTATTATACAAGACCAATAATGTATACTCTAGGTCACACTATTATACAAGACCTATAATGTATACTCTAGGTCACACTATTATACAAGACCTATAATGTATACTCTAGGTCACACTATTATACAAGACCTATAATGTATACTCTAGGTCACACTTCTAGACAAAACCTATAATGTATAGTCTAGGTCACACTATTAAACAAGACCTATAATGTATACTCTAGGTCACACTATTAAACAAGACCTATAATGTATACTCTAGGTCACACTATTATACAAGACCTATAATGTTTACTCTAGGTCACCCTATTATACAAGACCTATAATGTGTACTCTAGGTCACACTATTATACAAGACCTACAATGTATACCCTAGGTCACACTATTATACAAGACCTATAATGTATACTGTAGGTCACACTATTATACAAGACCTATAATGTATACTCTATGTCACACTACTAGACAAAACCTATAATGTATAGTCTAGGTCACACAATCATACAAAACCTACAATGTATACTCTAGGTCACACATCTAGACAAGACCTATAATGTATACTCTAGGTCACACTACTAGACAAGACCTATAATATATGCTCTAGGTCACACTACTATACAAGACCTCTAATGTATACTCTAGGTCACACTATTATACAAGACCTATAATGTATACTCTAGGTCACACTATTAGACATCTACATCTACTTCTTGCGAAACTTCAGTCACATTTTACTAGTATGTTTCGTTGGCACAGAGTTGGCGGAGAAGAAAGATTAAATAAGTAAAGCTGTAATAAAACCATAATAAAGAATAAAATAAATAAATTAAAGAACATGGAATAATGGGGATAGAAAAGATGCAGGAAAAAGAATATTCAAACTGCAGTTTCTCAGTCTATCAGTCTCGATGATCCGTCTATCCAGGTGCCCCCTGGATTTGAACCCAACAAGCTCTAGACATCATTAGATCTTACTTGCAATTTGGCCTTACTCATTTCTTAAATCTTCAGGGTGGAGAGTTCTCTTTTTGAAGCATACCAAGTTGGGAGCCTCAGCTACTACAGCTGGTAGAGAGTCCATAGAGGAAATTACCTTGGAAAAAGCTGTTTTTAAAGACGTCCATAGAGGTAATTACCTTGGAAAAAGCTGTTTTTAAAGACGTCCATAGAGGTAATTACCTTGGAAAAAGCTGTTTTTAAAGACGTCCATAGAGGAAATTACCTTGGAAAAAGCTGTTTTTAAAGAAGTCCATAGAGGAAATTACCTTGGAAAAAGCTGTTTTTAAAGACGTCCATAGAGGTTTATACTGCCTAAATTTTAGAGAATTATTATTATTTTTTTTAACACTTTAATTTTCTCAATGTACAAAATAATTAAGTATTTCAAAATATATGCAAAACAGAGTCCAAAAAGAACTTATGTGTAACAAACAAAAAAAACCAATATATATACACCTAATTGTCAAGGTCACAAGATATATAGTAACAATTATATATATATATATATATATATATATATATATATATATATATATATATATATATATATATATATATATATATATATATATATACATGTGGTTCCGATGCTAAAGAAATCAATAATACAGCAACTTATTGTATCTCTTACAAAATACAATCAAGATATAACACATTAATTAACTAAATTGTCACCTTGTTTGACATGCATACAGACTGGAAGTCATTTTAGTTAGATTTTTACTAATACTAGCTGTGTAATTATCAGTTTGATAATGGCTTTTGAAAACCTTAAAGCGACTTTTAACGTTCGATGAACTTGTTTTAAACTTAGTCGGTATGTACAATATTTCGTAATAACTACAAAAATATTCCAAATATTTTTGTTTTCATATACAATTCCCAACAATATGTTTTTTTTGTTTTTTTTTTGTTGCTTAGTTTTAGAGTTATATTTAAAATTTGCTTTAACCAATATTGTACTTTTTAACATACTTTTTAGAACTTCACTACAGAAGTAAAATTATTTTTCTTAATAGCTTCTTTATTTCTGTTGGAAACTTCCCTAAGGTCATTTTCAAATATTCCAAAAACAATTTCAAGAAGGATTTTGTTATTAATATTTTATAAATAATCCTATACTGAAATTCACTAAATTTTATATCATTGATTTTCTTTAATATCGAATCTAATATTTTAATTTCTTTTTGTAATGTATTATCTATATCATTACCCAACTTTGTGAAATATATATATATATATTCTGACCAAGCTTTAAATACGCCTTTCCAAAATAATGTTATCCGTATTATCCGCAATTAAAATTCTACCAAAAGAGCTTCGATTTATAAAAAATATTATTGAAATCAATAATTTATATTTATGACATTTGTGATTGCTCCATGAAATTCGCCTTAGCCATGTTCATTGTTTCAATTATATGCAGATCTTCGTTTCTTCCATTAGGATTATTAATGCAAATCATTTTCCTCGTCCATTAGGATCGTTAATGTCTATACGATTTTGGAAATAATTTTCCGCGTACAACATCAAATTAAAATCCCCAAATTGTAATAACATATTCATTTCCAACGTCCTTTTGATTTAAACTTGCTTAAAATGGCGAACAATCTATTTTTGGGTCATATACATTTATTAGTGAGATTTGTTTCCCTTTAAAAGTAACATCCAATATCAAATAATTGCCTTCAGTATACATTTTAACGCGATTTATCTTAAATTTAAAATCACATTACAAAAAATTGTTACTCCTCTACTGTGATTTCTGTAAGAACTGAAAATGACTATTTGTTTCCTTTCTGCCCGTACATAAGATTATATATATATATATATATATATATATATATATATATATATATATATATATATATATATATATATATATACCTTGTAAACAAATAATGTTATATTGTTTCTTTCTAATACCTCTCGCGTCTTGTTTGCCAAATTTTTCTTAAGTTCGAAACCTGAAACATCGGCATGCAAAAGTGCTGTATATTTGGTACCTTGGGAATTTTAATAAATAAAACAGAAGTAACGAAATGTAAATATTTGGTTCAAGGTCACCTGATTATAAGAAGCGAAGCACACAACTGTTCCAGATTGAATCATTTTTCTTAAAGAATGAATTGTACTTGTCCTGGAAGATGCATGGGTGAGAAATTCTCGGGCAGGGATGTCTGCTCGGTTATTCATGGTTTTGAACATGCATACAGACTTATGTAACTAATTTTTGCTGTGTGTGTAATGTCATCTACGCACGTAGAACAATCTCTCTGCTGTTTTATTGTGCCACAGAAAAATGTTTACTACAATTTTAATGAGAAAAATTACCCTGTTAATCACGATATTCCGTATGAAGCTGCTAGGAGATCATTCCGGTTTTGAAAATGATTTACCTTGCTAGCATGTCAGTTCAAGTTTTAGTTTGTTCAATCATTTGGTCTTCTTTGGCTGTGCAGGTTAGGTTAAACAGTAGCATCTGTCAAATCGATGCAGAAGATGGCAGACACAGAGGAGGAAAAGTCTCCATTGTTAGAGCATCGCGATGAAGAGTTATTCGAGAGTCTTAGACACCGTGGAGAGAGTCATAATGCCCGGGAGTCTATCTGGACAGAGACTTCCACAGAAAGACCAACACATCCTCTCAGTAAACCATCTCCCAAGACGACTGAGGCTGACCAGATTGTGTGTATTTTTGTGGTGGCCTTTGACACACGATCAGGTAGTAGTAGTCCATAAGTGATAGTCAGTAAATCTGCTAATTATTCTTGCTTTGAATTTACTGTCAAGAGTCTGTAGTGACTAAAAGCCAGCCTAATGTATCGGAGAGAGAGAGAGAGAGAGAGTCAAGGATCAGCCCTCTTTTAGGGTCAAAGGGATAACTCTCCTTCCTACCCGGTGATTAGTCCAAGTTTCCTCTGACCGTTTCCACCCAGTTTTAGATGTTTGGATAGTTATGTTTCACGTGTAGGTTAAAGCATATCCCCTGTTTAGTCCTACGATGTAAGACGTTGACCCTGATATGCATGATGGGGGTGTCGACGTCTTACTGCTTGAAAAAGCAGTGCCGTGTAGCATGTTCATGGGTCAGATGATCCCAGAACTTGAGGCCAGATTTTAAAGAATATCTCATATAGTTGGCAGCCTATATTGACATTGTTAGACAGACTAAAGTCTAATCCGTTGTTTTCATGTGACATCATCAAAATGCATGCACTTCTATGTCCTCGTTTTTGATTCCCTAGCCACACGAACTGGCACCTAACAGCACAGTGTTCTCCTCAAAACATTATGAAGGCAATTGAAATAAATTTACTTTTCTTTTTGGTTTGTCTACTTTAATCGATTTTTGTTATTTTTGCCAAGCCTTGCAGTAGTGTTCGCCTTGTCTGTTGCTATGATTAATTGTATTTATTCTACCCTATGAAAGTGCTAATTATTATGGTAATCAGTTTTAAACTTCCTTATGCAAGAAAGTAGTTGTGAGAGTCAACCATAATCTGGTCAACAAATGCACTGGCTGAAATCAATCATTGTTCAAGTTAAAAAGCCAAGTGTTAATATATAATTTCATATTTTTTAAAGCACTTTAAGAATACTCGGTTTTGATATTCGACACAAAGTCATGTTCTGTTAGACACACGTTTCATTTTAATACACTTAAGATGAAACCACTTCTTGGAACAGTTCTCCTTTCACTTAATATCATCCTCCATCCATCATCATCTCCACCACAAATACAATATTTAACCATACTAATTGAAATTGGTTGTCAGCTGTCTCTGGCACAGACACTTGCATTCGCAACAAGTATTTACATAAAAATTCTGACATAATACACGTGCTATGAAATTTGTATGTCTTAATTTGCATTGCATCCCAAAGCTCATTGTTCGGAAGTATTCTTTCAAGATGGCAGTCTTGGAGATACCATACTAAAAAAACAAAACAATATTGTTTGTCTGTTAGAAATAACTGCATTAGTATTTGATAAAAATATGCATGATTTGCGGTTCAGATGATAGAAGTATGCATTTCTGCGGTTGAACTTCATTATTCCGTCTTCCGACATAAACCAGGGAACTTCCAGCTTTATTTTATCCATCATGCTGTAGGGGCACTTAGTTTCAAGTATAATCTATGTATTATTTCGATGAAGTAAAAATCCTTATCGACAATTAAATCTGAGATTTTTTTTTCTTTAATGTATGTGATGTTGACAAAGGTTTGTTAGGCAAACAAATGGCGGCACAAGGTGCGCACGCGTTGCATTGTGGATATTTGTGTACACAATCATGACGTCTGTGAAAACAACTGATTGCTTCAGTCATACTGTACTTATTGTTATGCCTTTTTCCTTACTCAGTAAGTTACTGAAGTATATCCAAGCACAATCAAGTAGTTGAGTTTTCCAAAATCTGTTGGGTGCCTTTTAAGTTGGTTGGAAAATGATGGTAGCTGAAGAATGCCAAAGTCAGTCAACTTATGGTATATTTTCTTTAACAAAACGAACATGTCTGATACCATTTTGCCAAATGTGATTAGCCATATTTGTTTCATTAAAGAAAATTAATCCAGTCTACCCTTCAATGCAGCACTTCTTAGTCACATCATTGCCAAATCTTATGGCATCAGTATTCAATCACAATGGGCCATTTCCCTGCTTAGGTTGTTTGTGTTAGATAATCCTTGATCTTGGATGTCAAGAAAAATGTAAGCTACAATATTTGGATCACATGTCCAGCATTGTTAGAAATGGCAAAGTACAGTGTCTTCTGTAAATTTGGCTCATACTTTGGCTTATTAAAGAGATGAAATAAGTTTTAATTGTCATGAATGAGAAGATGAATATTATGCTTATTGATATCAGGCAGGTAGGGTTTGATACAATGTTGCTTAATTCTGCTAGCCCATTTAAAATGATTACCCTATGCTGCTATGGAGTGTTTTTGGTGAAGTGTGAGTTTTTGATAGGGAACTTGCTCTGAATTTCCACCCCAATATAACTGTCCAAATATCTGAATGTAATTTGGCAGAGGTTAGAGGAAACTCTGACTACACAGGGATAAGGGCTTTATGAAGGTTAAAGCAGAAATGATGGTATTTGTCTTCAGTAATGAAATGTTAAAAAGTAAAGCTTAGTCTACCTCAAATCAGCATAGTCATAATTTCCCCATTTAATCTTAACCTTTCATGTTTTACTTACACCTTCCTAACTCCACCTCTTGAGGTCAAGGAGCTGTTTTGAAGAACAACATATAACTGCCATAAGTCATTGTTGCAAGCTACAGGCTAATATCTACTACACTATCTTTTCACCTATGGCTGCCTGCAATAAGATTTCATTGTTTCTCATGAATATGTATAAACAAAAATACGTCATCTACAAGGTTATGAAATAAGCATTTATACAGCAATAAAAGTGACCTTTTGTCAAAAGATAAGTGAGAGTATGGAAGAGAAACTTTGATTGGCTCACTCAGTGAGCATGAAAGGTCATGTTGGGTCAACCTTAGGAGAAACTTTTGCTTGGACTGGCAATGATTGGTTAAGTAAGTGTATGCATATTTATGAGATTTTAATCTTTTGCTTGTGACAATGCCGTGAAATGTAACATGACTTTTTTTATTGCTAATTACATACACACTTTTGTGGATATGCTATAGTAGGTAATGTCCATCCATAAATCCAGCCAGCCAGATATCAGATATCAGTGTTTCCGGTGTAACCTGAACTCAGTCTGCACAGGTTGAGGGAGAGGAATCATACTTTGGTATTATGTTTCAGAAGGATGAGTAGATGACAATGACATTTCCTATTATCCTTGATGCAAACCCATAGGGATGAGGGAATTGGGGTTAAAGGTTACTTTTTTTTATAGGTATATTACAGGGTTGTGGGGTGTGGAATGTGGTTTGGGTGTAGCTTGGGAAGGGAAAAATAAAAAAATAAAAACAAAACTTTATATTTCTGAAGGTTTCCATCTCTAGTGTTCAAATTAAAAAGGTACAGAAGAAATCCTGCAATAGTTTTCAGATTTTATGATAGTGGAGCAGAACATGGAGATAAAAAATGTACTTTCTTGGAGCATAATTATTAAAAAGCAAACCAGAGAGTATTATGTGAAAAAAGAATACTTGGAAATACAGTGTACAGATTATAGAGTTGCTAAAGAATGGAACTATGTTCCAGTTTGGATTTTGGGATATGGTGCCAAGTGAAAATATCATATTTGTGATAACCCCCAAATATAAAATCTGCAATCCTTTTTAAAAATATGGAATTTTAATGAAAAATCCTGAATTTGTATCGGCATATCAGCCATCATAATTTGTTTCTGTAGGCTGCCATATTTTTTATGTCCAGTTTAAATTGCATGGCTTTCATTTGCACATATACATGTAATTAGGTATTTTAATTACTTCAGATTATTATTCATTTTCATTCATATATTTAACTGGTTTGGATGATGTGGATATGTTGTCAAGTTAATCTATACATACATTCTACTCCACTTTTTTGATAAAATGTAAACTTCATTAATGATCTAAATGTTTGAACAATGATTCAGTGACATTTTATACAAGAAAATACTTTGAAACATTTTTTGCACAAAGTAGTCTTTATTATGAGAGAGAAGTTAGGTGTATTAAGCATTAGGTATATTTGGATTTTGGTGTATTAAGCTTTAGGTATATTTGGATTTTGGTGTATTAAGCATTAGGTATATTTGGATTTTGGTGTATTAAGCATTAGGTATATTTGGATTTTGGTGTATTAAGCATTAAGTATATTTGGATTTTGGTGTATTAAGCATTAGGTATATTTGGATTTTGGTGTATTAAGCATTAGGTATATTTGGATTTTGGTGTATTAAGCATTAGGTATATTTGAATTTGACATCCCTTCCATTATTTAACAGTTTTAAATTTTTTTCATGCAGTTTTATGTAAGAGACAATATAATAAAGGTAATAATAATTCAACATATATTTTTTAATTTCAAGAATAATTTCATTGTTGTGTCAGGCAGAGTTTTACAATATAATCCAAAGGCCAGTTGATCCAATGCAAGGTGTATACCACATCAAAAGGAAGTAAAATGGCTGCCATTATACATCGATTAAACTGTGGTCTTATGTCATGAATGTAGTGCAGAAATGAGATAATGATAATGCATGTCTGAAACATTATTTTGCTTGAGCTAGTGAAAAAACTTGACAAAATCTCCACTGAGTGAAGTAGTGTAGTAACTAAAGTTAGCATTAAATTGGAGGCCTCCCTTGTCATGATCAGATTATCTATGAATGAATGCACCGTAAGAAAATCAAAGAAAATATCCTGTGGTAGGTTTACAAGGATGATATTGATTGTATGATGTAATTAATAGTATTTCAGTTTGTTTTAAGACTTGAGACATGATCAATAATAGGAAAATATGGCTGTCGACATGCATTGATACGTGATAGTATTTTATTAAAACATTAACATTTTTTAGGCTGAATAATGGTGATTTATGGAGAAAAATGGTGACATAAGGAACTGTGATTAAAGCCCTGGAATTTCCCTTATAATTGGGAATAATCTGATGTATGAAATATGGTTCTAATAAAGCTAGGGCTGATAACAGTGCAGCTATCATAGTTTTTGTTTATTAGAAAGCAGTTGGTAATACACAAATAGATTTTATTCAATTTTATATCTTACATGTGTATTCCATTACTGTTCCTCAGATAATGTAATAGTCATGTATGCCAGAATATGATAACCTAGATATTTTATGTTATATGTGTACATGTATTCCATTACTTTACGTCAGGTTATGTAATACATTCATGTATGCCAGAAGATGCAGACCTGGATATTTTATATATTACTGGCACATTCCTGTTACTTTTTCTCAGGTAATGTATTAGATTGGTGTATGCTAGAAGATGCAGATCTGGATATTTTATATTTTACATGTGTATTCCATTACTTTTCCTCAGGTAATTTAATAGAGTGGTGTATGCCAGAAGATGTGGACCTGGATGGTGTAGAATTTAAGGCCATGGTCAGTGGCTCCCACACACTTACAAGGGATTTTGTGTAAGTCTGGCAATTCATGAGCCCTAAACTATATTTTATACTTCTTATTGCTATTTATTTAGATTAACATAACAGAGGGGTAGCATTTTATGTATGAAAATATCATATTGTCAAAAATTTTAAAAATTATACAACCATTTACAGTAGACAAAAACATTTCTACATTGTCCATGGGAGTGTTATAAAATGAATTCATTATAATGAAGTACATTATACATATAATTTCACTACTACATATTGAAATGGGATCCATGGCCATACCTGTGTGTTAAAAGGAACAGTATTGTAATGAAGGGCCTTATAATGAGGATGGTCTGTATTATCTTTCAAAGGCAAGGCATGTGAGTTACAGTGTCAAGAATGTTCTGACAACCATCCATTTTTTTATAAAGATATTTACACTCTAACCTACATGTAAATACATAGAAAGATTGATGTGAAATAGATTAAAATTAATTACCTGTATATTGATAAAAAAAAATTCACAAGATGTATCTAACAATTATTGGCACAACTCTTGATTTGAGGAAGGCCATCCATGAAATAATTTGGTCCTCATGACAGTGTTGTCATTGGCAGTCTGTTATACACTCTAAAAGCAGAAAGAGGCTTTATCATGCAGTTCTTTGAGTTATCTTTCTTGCATCATGTAAATTTTTTAAAATTTATGAAACTAGTTACAAACATAATTATATTAAAATCTGCACACTTTTTAAACATTTCAGCATGATATTCAGAAATAAACCTGTATTATTTGTACTTAAATTTCTAAACTTGAAGATTTTTTAATTCTTTTTACTTACAGTTACTTTAGAAAAGACAACATGTATGGTTTAGCTTGTTTTGAGAATATGCCAGTAGAAAGTGAGATAGAGAGAGGAGCTAGAATGAAGTCGGTGGGGATCCTGGCCACCTCTTATACCCTGCTGTACAGACACATGCAGTTCCTAGAAACTCAAGTCAGGTAAAATCATCCAGTTCTGATAAAAATACATTGAAATATTGTAATGAAATATATTGCATGACTTCTGTGTTATTTATTAAGATACCCATACCATAATTTTCAGATATCTAACACATGTAATAACACCTTATGACATCATTAGTAATGTCATAATGTTATGCAAAGGAGAGGCATAACAACTGAGGCATCTGAATGTATTTCAAAGTCATTTCACTACACTATTGTGTGGTTTGGTTAAATAAAATCAGTATTTTTCATCATGCAATAAATAAAATCTTACATTTGCATACATGTGACATAACCAGGATTTCAAACCAATAGATTTACAAATTTTGATAGTAGATTGGCCTCTAAACGAGTAGACTTTTTTATTGGCATAAAAAAAATTATATTTCAAAGGGATGGAAAACAAAACAAGTGCTTTTGCAATAATATGTGTTCTCTTCATGCTATCATAAAACAGCAAGTTTGAACACGAATCAGATTCGGATTCTGATGAAAAATGTTACAATAATAATTAATTAATATGAGTCAGTATATGGTCAAATAATGAAAAAGGAAGAGTTGTTTATCTGATAGTTCACTGCAAAGATTTTTCTTTTATTAAATCCAATACCATTTTTAGTGCCCTTCACAAGATCACTGTCTAGTGTCCACTGATGACATTCATTGTGACTATTAAGCTTCACACTTAACAGGCTCTCTATAGTTCTCTGGTCCAGATTTCCTCTTGAATCACTTTGTATTTTGCAAAGAATGGAAAATGTCCTCTCTGTATCAGCATTAGAATGTTATAATGACATGACAACCACGCTCAGCCTGTAAAGAAGTTTTAACTTCAGTTTTCCTGTTGCTGGGTTTTGTAAGGTTGCTAAATAAACTCCTCAGATTCCAATAATAGGGTAATCAGTTAGTAGCTTCTTGTGTACACGTCAGCTGTTCTTTAACAATTCTAATCCTATTGCTCTGCCATGCATCATAACACCGCTTGTTGTACTGGTGGAACATTTCCTTTCCCCAGTAGACTGGTTCTGGTGTTAAATACAATGTTTGTTTTTTTTAAATAAAATTTTTAAAAAAATTCTTTTAATTTTCAAAAGCGGTAGATTTCAACTACTAAATGGTATATGCGGTAGATGGCCTTTAAAATGGTATATTTGGCCTACTGCCAGTAGAATCACATGTATGCATTTTAGCTCATTTCAAATAAAAATTATGAAACTCGTTAAATAATTTCAATATTCACCAAGGCTTGCAAAAGATATAATTTTTTTAAAATCATTTAATAAATTTCATTTGATATGAGGATTTGTGTAAGATCCTTTGTATATGATATGATTCATGATTTAACAATTATCAACCAGAAGCAGGATAAAGTGTCTTCAGATTTTGACATGGATCATCCTCATGAACCTTTAATTTTTAATTTTGTCAGAATAAAATAATGTTTGAAATCTTGTGAATAATGTTTGAATCCTTTCTGAATTTTTATCTGAATATTACCTGAAATTGAATATTGTCTGGTGTTTGTCTGAATTGGTTTTCTAAGAAGTGTGTGAACTTTTCTGACATTATAATTAAGAAATTTTGGAAAAATTCAGACATTAGAGCTGGTTGGACAGTAAGAAGATTCAGACAAAATGAAGACAAATTCAGAATTTTAGTTATTTGGACAGAATTCAGAAACTGATTCAGAAAAAATTCAAACCACTTTTTCATGAGGAAGTATACTTTTTAAAAAAGCAAACAGTTTTTGTAACATTAGTACATTTAATAGCAGCAATACATTATCCCATCACTATTATATAGCTTATTACTTTTTCGTGTCGAAAAATCTCGTCCGTTCGATGTGAAAACATCCTCTCACTTTGAGTGGAGATTTTGTCAACAAGACACGTCACACCCGTGCACCTCTCCGCGCCTGCGCGAACATTCATCTTTTTCATGGACGCCATGGCTAATGGTTGTGTCGTGCGAACGTAACCAGAGAAAAATTATCTGTTGCAGTTTTCAACCACGTTTGGATTCTCCTTTCAGCCTAAATTCATCTGGGTTACATTTGTCCATCTCGTCTTATGTGTCTTATGCTGCCCTACGTCAGTGTTTGTTCTAGAAAGAGTCTTTCTAGATTGCCACGTGTATTCTGTCCTTAGGGGTGAGGGTACACCATGTATTTTTTCTTTTCAGATACAATTTAAGTCTTGTGTGTTCATTACAACAGTGACATAGACAACCGAGATAGCGCCGCAATTAGCAGGCGCATAATTCTACCAATTAAATATTTGTTTAAATATTATTGTTTTTGCTAATTCATCAATTGTATCTTTATTAACCACATGTGACGCGTCATATTGCTATGCTGTACTTTCTTGAGAACAATAAAGTCGGTCAAGAAAACTAGACTCCTAATCCTTGTTAACATGTATATGTATATTGTTTACCTTTAGACAATTCCACTGTGGTGCATATAGATCGGGAATGGACTCTTCACTGTGAAGTGACAGAGTCCCCTTATTCTCACTATGGGGAAGGCCCCTCGTGGACTTGTTTGTGACCAGGCTCAACAAAAGACTTCCCTTTTATGTCTCTCCAATCCCGGACCAGAGAGCTTGGGCAGTGGACGCATTCAGCTTCCAGTGGGATCGTCTGTTCGCATACGCCCTCCCACCATTGCAACTATTACCGCAAGTTCTGCAAAAGTAAGAACTTCCACTGCCCGGATCATTCTCATAGCTCCGTTATGGCCCCAACGATCTTGGTCAATGATTTTTTAGACCTATTGATAGATCAACCCAGGTCTCTTTCTTACTGAGGGATCTTCTGTCACAACACAGGGGCTCCCTCCTACGCAACAGCCCACACATTCTCCACCTTCACGCTTGGCTTATCTCAAGCGATCTATCCGCCAGAACAAGTTTTCGGGCCGGGTTGCCAGTTGCATCATTCAGGCCAGGAGAGCTTCTACATCCAAGGTCTATGATGCCAGGTGGAGAATCTTCTGTGATTGGTACAGTAGGAAACGTGTTGATCCCAGCTGTCCCTCGGTAACTGCCATTGCTGATTTCCTTTTGTTCTTTTCGAGAACAAAAGATGTTTCAGTATCAACTATCAAGGGCTATAGAGCCGCCATCTCTAACACACTTAAATTTTCTCAGGGCTCGCAATCGGTTCAGATTCGCACCTTGCTGATCTCATTCAGTATTTTGAGCTACAGAGACCTGTCTCCCGCTCTCTTACGCCCAGATGAAATCTATCATGTGTTTTATGGTCCTTAACCAAAACCCCCTATGAACCATTGAGTGAGGCTTCCCTTCAGGACCTCACACTCAAGACTGTGTTTTTACTCGCTTGGCGTCTGCGAGAAGACGTAGCAAGATTCATACATTGTCTGTTGACACTGGCTGCCTCCGGTTTAATGGCAATTACGAATCCGTTTCCCTCCTTTGTCAGCCAAATCAGTTACCTGCGGTGGCCCCATCACCTATAGAGATCCCCAGTCTCAGTCGAATCTGTGCTGGAGATGATCAAGATAGGTTTTTATGCCCAGTTAGGGTACTACTCGGTTGGCGTCTGCGAGAAGACGTAGCGAGATTCATACATTGTCTGTTGACACTGGCTGTCTCCGGTTTAATGGCAATTACGAATCCATTTCCCTCCTTTGTCAGCCAGGATTTAAAAAAAAAAAAAAAAAAAAAATTTCAGTTACCTGCGGTAGCTCCATCACCTATAGAGATCCCCAGTCTCAGTCAAATCTGTGCTGGAGATGATCAAGATAGGTTTTTATGCCCAGTTAGGGCACTGCGTTTCTATCTAAATGCTTCAAAGTGAAAAGAAAGGGCAAGGAACGTCTTTTCCTTCCCCTTAAGGGTTCCGTTGATATTTCGGCCTCCACTATTTCACGGTGGATTGTCACCACAATTAAAAGAGCTTATCTGTCCCTTACTGATAGAGACCTCTCTTTTACAAAACTAAAAGCCCATGAGGTTCAAGCCGTCGCTGCCTCATGGGCCTATCTAATCACTCTTCCTTAGATTACATCATGAAGGCAGCATTTTGGCGATCCCATACTACCTTCTCTACCTCCGCTAATTGCAATTCTCTCCTGGTACCCATAGTTGCAACACAACATGTGGCCCAGAGGGACTCCAACAATTTGTAAAGTGGATCTCTCCCTCAATGGTGAGTACTTTCCATTTTTCTCTGTTTTTGATCAGTTTAACATCAGCCTACCTGCCTAACTGACCAATTCAACTATATAATAGTGATGGGATAATGTATTGCTGCTATTAAAATGTAGTTTTTTGGGAGGTTAAAACTAATTTTAATTATGCAATACTTACCCATCACTATTATCAAATGCCCCTCCTCCCACCCCGCTCTGATGTCCTGGCGTAATTTCATCTATGAAAAAGATGAATGTTCGTGCAGGTGCGGAGAGGTGCACGGGTGTGACGTGTCTTGTTGACAAAATCTCCACTCAAAGTGGGAGGATGTTTTCACATCGAACGGACGAGATTTTTCGACACGAAAAAGTAATAAGCTATATAATAGTGATGGGTAAGTATTGCATAATTAAAATTAGTTTTACCCCCCAAAAAACTACATTTTTAGAGCTGGGTTTTCCATGCAAGCATATATCACACTACATACTATGACAACATGTATAAAAATATTTGTCTACAATACAATACTTATCATTATTATATTGTTACTTCACTCTTTCCAAAAACATATGAACAAAATCCAATTAGACTGTATTTTCCTTCAAATTTAAAATAAACTTCTTAAACTTCCCAAAAATCTAATGTTTCTATGTTAATTTAAAATATAGCACTAATGCAGCTGTATCATCAAGTACTTATGGCTGCTGGACGTATATATATATATATTTATATATATATATATATATATATATATATATATATATATATATATATATATATATATATATATATATATATATATAAAACTGAAACTCCATCTTTCCCTCAATCTGCACATTAGGCTTACAGCTGACAGTTATTTATATATGAGCCATTGATAATGTGCATGCCATATCTTGCTCATCTTGCGATTGTTTGATTTACTCTATGTCTTTTACCTCTTATTATGATGGGAAGATATGTCTCTGTTGAATATATCTGACATTTTTGAGAAAAAAATCTTTAAGATTGATGTGATATTGTTTGTACTTCTACTTATATCTGTATACTATGAAAAAATTGAGAATGCAACCGGATGTATTGCCTGGGCATGCGCATAGGATGCTTTTATTTGATCCACAATGAATAAGAAACTTTGCAGTGGCTTACAATCTTGAAACATTATTTCTTTAGAATAAAACGTTCCTCGTCGAAGCTTCTGTTAGCAAGTTTGTTTTTCAAAGGTAAATAATGTAGTTGAAAGAAACATTGTGTCAGTATTAGTAATGATAATGTGATCAGTGAATCAACCTGATGTGTATAATGTTGTGCAATGTG
The DNA here is from genome assembly GCA_029931535.1 of Margaritifera margaritifera. Lineage (NCBI taxonomy): Eukaryota > Metazoa > Mollusca > Bivalvia > Unionida > Margaritiferidae > Margaritifera > Margaritifera margaritifera. The sequence goes on along the minus strand of JAQPZY010001644.1, from coordinate 874,374 downwards.
CAGTACAGCCAATTCTCATCAACTTCTGCTTTTTCTTAGTGATACCACATATGTTTATATATTTTACACATAGTTTGTTATGTGACCCAAATTATTAATTTTAAATGAGAGGAAAATTGTTATAATAATTGATTTTAATTCCAAGGCATCAGTTGGAAACTCCAGGAAAATACTCACAACTGCTGGCATTCTATGAAGATAAGAAAGGAATGCTGCCTTCTAGTGGTGTTATGACTGATGGTCCCACAGTTCTCTCCCCAGCTTCCACACCATCATCCAGCTGTGAAAACTTTCTTGACATGAAGGTAAACCTGAACTTTATAAATTAGCATTCTGATCTTACTTGTTATAATATGGAGCTCTATTTGATTGTATTTTGTCATTATAATAGGTAATTTTAATTGTTTGAGTGCATGAAGATACCCAGGATCTGACAAATTAAAAAATCAGATTGTGGGCTACCATACAAAGCTGGCCAGCATAAATTTAGAAGTCCAGTGAAGCAGAGAAGACATTGGAGGATGAAACTGATAGCTTCAAAACCTAACTTTTACCTTCTTGTGTCTCAATTTACAGTTTTTACCCTTGTAAAGTATTTTTGTTTGTGTTTTGAAAAAATATACTGTATAACATTTGATGATATTATATAGTAGCCCACTGGGGTACCTGACCTTGATAAATGGTAGCTCTGACTCAGCATTCTGGTAGCCCCTGGGCTCTGAGCACAATATTTGTCGGACCCTGTATGACACAATTACTTGAAATGATTTACCATATTTATCTATCTTAAGCATACACCTAGCTTCAAACAGCATTGATACAAAATTGCTGGCACATGACTGCTGGCACATAATCAGGCTGTGTGCTATTTGTTCTACTTATTATTTACAGCAAACAGCATAGACTATGGTCTGACTGCACATTTAGATCCAGGTCTGTGCCATTCACAGCTGTGTCTATGCTATACACATGCATATATGGTAAATTTATTAGTGTGCATGTTATACTCAAATTACCACATTGCTACTGATTGTGTTTTTCATTCACTGAAGAGCTTTGAAGGTCAGAGGTCAGTGGGGAAATAATGTCTACAGTTATAAGATAATTCAGGAAATTAATCTCTATAGTACAACACTTCTTCTATAATGAAAATACCCCACTTGTAATTCAATTCAGAACAAGACCAAATTCATGCATGTTAAATTTATTTCTTCCATTTGTAACAAATGTTAAAAATCAGCTCCAAAAAATGAATGGAAGCTTCTGAATGACCTCTGACCCTTTAGAAAAGGGATGCAAACTCCTGTTGCCATCAGAGATGGTGTTGATAGATCTATTATTGGCATATCATTTGGTAATAGATGTAGTTTAGGGTACATATATCTGCCAACCTTCCAGACAGTGTTGGGTTTTTTTGAGATTCAAAAAGTATGTTTTGTGGTCCGGGTTGGGTGTGTGTGCAGGAGTCAGCGTGCATGAACTCAGTAATCAACAGTGTACAATTGAGAATAAGTAATCTACTCATATAAGCCTATAAAAATGACTGATGACTGAAAATTCAAATTTTGAACAAATGAAAATAAAATGTATGTTTTCTTTAAAGCATTTAGTACACTTCCAGACCAAAAATAGCCGGTAGACTTGGAATATATTGTCATGTATCATCAATACATACATGCACACACATGTGCACACACTTCCATAATCACAACCACACAGACATTAAATAACAAAATAAATAAAGTTTCTGTCTTTGAACTCCATTGAACTGTGGAATACAGTATTAACTTCTTGTTGCTGACTTTGCTGCTCACAATGATTCATTTGAGAGTTTGAAGGTGATGCAAGTGTCATTAATGTTCATCTTTGTATTCATTAGAGACTGAATGGTAATGTTGTTCAAACCTCCATGAAGATCTTTTTTGAATTTTTCTGAGCATTGAAAATGCTTATTCTGCATCTGCCTTGATGCAAGGTGGTGTTGCTATGTTGACACATGTTGTATACAGCTCTCCCTCGTTATAACATGGTAGTCAGGATCCATCATCACTGACAGCATTATGTACCGAATGCATTATACCAAGTATACTTGCTATGTTGTATACATCTCTCCTTCATTATAACATGGTAGTCAGGGTCCATCATCACAGACAGCATTATGTACCAAATGCATTATACCAAGTATACTTGCTATGTTGTATACACCTCTCCTTCATTATAACATGGTAGTCAGGGTCCATCATCACAGACAGCATTATGTACCAAATGCATTATACCAAGTATACTTGCTATGTTGTATACATCTCTCCTTCATTATAACATGGTAGTCAGGGTCCATCATCACAGACAGCATTATGTACCAAATGCATTATACCAAGTATACTTGCTATGTTGTATACATCTCTCCTTCATTATAACATGGTAGTCAGGGTCCATCATCACAGACAGCATTATGTACCAAATGCATTATACCAAGTATACTTGCTATGTTGTATACATCTCTCCTTCATTATAACATGGTAGTCAGGGTCCATCATCACAGACAGCATTATGTACCAAATGCATTATACCAAGTATACTTGCTATGTTGTATACATCTCTCCTTCATTATAACATGGTAGTCAGGGTCCATCATCACAGACAGCATTATGTACCAAATGCATTATACCAAGTATACTTGCTATGTTGTATACATCTCTCCTTCATTATAACATGGTAGTCAGGGTCCATCATCACAGACAGCATTATGTACCAAATGCATTATACCAAGTATACTTGCTATGTTGTATACATCTCTCCTTCATTATAACATGGTAGTCAGGGTCCATCATCACAGACAGCATTATGTACCAAATGCATTATACCAAGTATACTTGCTATGTTGTATACATCTCTCCTTCATTATAACATGGTAGTCAGGGTCCATCATCACAGACAGCATTATGTACCAAATGCATTATACCAAGTATACTTGCTATGTTGTATACATCTCTCCTTCATTATAACATGGTAGTCAGGGTCCATCATCACAGACAGCATTATGTACCAAATGCATTATACCAAGTATACTTGCTATGTTGTATACATCTCTCCTTCATTATAACATGGTAGTCAGGGTCCATCATCACAGACAGCATTATGTACCAAATGCATTATACCAAGTATACTTGCTATGTTGTATACATCTCTCCTTCATTATAACATGGTAGTCAGGGTCCATCATCACAGACAGCATTATGTACCAAATGCATTATACCAAGTATACTTGCTATGTTGTATACATCTCTCCTTCATTATAACATGGTAGTCAGGGTCCATCATCACAGACAGCATTATGTACCAAACGCATTATACCAAGTATACTTGCTATGTTGTATACATCTCTCCTTCATTATAACATGGTAGTCAGGGTCCATCATCACAGACAGCATTATGTACCAAATGCATTATACCAAGTATACTTGCTATGTTGTATACATCTCTCCTTCATTATAACATGGTAGTCAGGATCCATCATCACTGACAGCATTATGTACCGAATGCATTTTACCAAGTATACTTGCTATGTTGTATACATCTCTCCCTCATTATAACATGGTAGTCAGGGTCCATCATCACAGACAGCATTATGTACCAAATGCATTATACCAAGTACCGTGATATATACGGAAGTACGATATATTGAGAATAACATCATATATGGAACCGTAGTATAGCAGGCACTATCAAAATGTGTTAGATAACGGTGTTTTGAAAAGGAAATGAAGATATAAGACTAAGTTTCACCTGATTTTTTTTCAACCCTTATTGTTATACATTGGTATGATTTTGGTCATCGGGTCCATAGTTGTACCGCGTTACAACACTTAGCTAATCAGTTATTAAAGTACATGTGTATGATCTCTTCCTGAAAACACTATCCATAAAGTTGCACCATCAATTACTTTCTGATGACCATGGTATTAACACAGTGGCTTAAGAGTGGTAAATTCAATGTAGAACCCAATTGGTTCAGATAATGTCATCATTCCACATATGAACCAAATACATGACCAGCTGTCCTTTGCTCAATACAGTTAGCAAGAAGTGTCAACATTTGATGTGATCAGAGTGCGAAGATGCTAACTAAATTAAAAAACAGTGTAATCACTCCTTTGTTTGAGCCTTCCTCATGTAGGAACCAACTTCAACCACTAGAATTTACTTAAAACTTCATCAATCAAACTGATTCATGCTGAATGGATAATTGTGGCTCACCCGAAAATGTGTGAAAGATCGAACCTAATTATCCATGGCTTTGAGAAAGCTGGACTTGTTTAATTCAATAATTTCAGGATTATTTACCTGACAAACATTTGTGGGTGTCAGCAGACTTGATTGACACGATGTTGATTCAGTGGTTTTGTCCGAAGATCAGTGAAGTGTGAACATAAATACTCAGCAGTAGTGTATATACCTAGTGTTTCACTAGAAATTGTACCTCAAGCACTAGTTTTAATATTTTACAGTAATGTTGTTCATTGGGATTAAGCATGCATGGATGAAATGAAATGTGCTTTCATGAGGATTTACATTTTTTGAAAACAGTTTTACTTCAATGAAGAATCTATTTGAATAAGTATTAAATCTAATTTTCATATAGTAATATAATTTATTATTCTTTTTTTCATTTTCAGTAATTCAAGTGTTTGAAAACCTTGTGCTTTTTCTCGTCTGTCTCTATCCTTTCTTATGTCACAACATATTGATTTGAGGCAGCAAGTGGAAATTACAGCTTCTGGATACCATATCGAAGATACATGTGCATTGAAACAATATAAAATGCACTACAATTCTTTTTTTTAAAGGGTTAAAATAACACAAACACAAACACATGTAAAAGCTAATATTTTATTACCAGATTACAGAAATGATCTTGATTTATCAGATAGCTTTGTTCTATAGGAATGAAATAGAGTAAGAAAATTGATTATGAGGGGCTTCTTTATCATATGTGGAAAATGTTTTGTTGGGTTTTTTAAATTTGTGGTTTGGGGCAACAACGAAATCCACCCCATGAAAATTAGTGATAGTACTGTACATGCCTTAGTAAAGTATCTATCTATTGTATTTATTTGTGATTTTAAACCTTGGTTTTGCTCCTCCTTTTGAAGGTGGGTTTACTTATTTTTAGCTGCATTTTTGGCAGAAAAAAATCGCGGACTTACAATCATACATATAATGATACTGTCATTCCTTATGTTACAGATTACACACCCAGCTGGCTGCTTCTCTCAGTTTACACGGTTTTTTGGAGAACAGATATTCATTTTGTGGAAGTATGCTTTACTCAAAAGAAGGATATTATTCTTCTCACCTCCTCCTATTGGTGTTGTTTGTTACAGAGGTAATATTATCATTTGTTTGTTTGTACGTGTCTTTATATAAACCCATGTTTTATGATATGCATGTCATCTAATGGGAGAAATGCTGTTATAAATATTGCAATAAAGTGTTCATACATGGTTGCCTATGTTCAAGATGTCAAACTACCGTATATACTCGCATATAAGGCTATACCAACTGCAAACTGGATAGACCCAGATCTGCCATTGCATAATGCACCAGCAGATCTGGGTCTGTGCAGTTTGTAAGGACTAATCAGTAGAACAAACAACATAGACCCTGATCTGCCAGCGCATTATGCGACGGCAGATCAGGGTCTATGTTGTTTGCATTTGGACCCGGCTTATATACAGTAGCTGGACATGTTCTGATCATGAGAAGATATGGTTTCATTCAGGACTTGATATTGTGTTTAATTTTTATACTGATAATAAAATTACATGGAAAAAAAAAAGAAAAATATATACTTGTACCTCTGGATACCAGTTGAGAGGCAGAAAGCAGATAAGGATTTATTTTATGGTTATTTATTCATCATTCTCAATATAAAAAAAAGAAAAAAAACTTTATCATGAAGCTCATAGTCACTATTTCTGCATCTTGTCGATAAGCTGCACTTATTGTGGTGAACTCCATAATAGGTAAACACATATGTATTTAATGTACCATACATACTTGCATATAATCTAGAACCAACTGCAAACTGCATAGACCCAGATCTGCTGTCGCATAATGCACTGGCAGATCTGGGTCTGTTCAGTTTGTAAGGACTAATCAATAGAACAAAAAACATAGACCCTGATCTGCTGTAGCATAATACACCGGCATATCAGGGTCTGTGTTGTTTGCATTTGGACCAGGATTATACGCGAGTATATAAGGTAAGTCACTTTTTCAGCATCACTAAATTTTAGCACTTCTTTAATTTTAGCATATTATCAGCGTACAATTTTGGTGATTAATTTCAAGGGTAAAACTATGAATGTTTATAATAGTTGCACTCTGCCTAAAACTAAATGCTGTGTCAAGACACATAAAATGAAGTATTGTCATTTTAGTCAGACACGTGGTCTTATCAAACATCAAATAACTTGAATACCTGTCTACAGTGAAAAACATTAAAATAAACAATATAGGCAAAATGGACCATTTCTTTAAAGTTACTTTCAAAATTCCATCTGTTCACTTTTGTTTATACATTCTTGGTATAACATGTAATGGTGGCTACAAATATCTGTGTCCAGCTACAAACTTTCAGAACATCTGTTCACTCATGTTATTACATTCTTAATAGAACATTGTACTTATGTAATGGTGACAACTAATACCTGTCCCCTGTCACAGATTTTCAGAACATCTGTTCACTCTTGTTATCACATCCTTAGTATAACTTGGTGCTTATGTAATGGTGTCTACTTAAACCTGTCCCATGTCACAGACTTTAAGAACATCTGTTTGCTCATGTTATTACATCCATTGTATAACATAGTGTTTATGATGACTACTAATATCCGAATATTTGTTCCCAGCTACAAGCTTTCAGAACATTTGTTTAATCTTGTTATTAAATTGTTAGTATAACCTGGTGCTTATGTAATGGCGTCTGCTTATACCTGTCCCCTGTTACAGACTTTCAGAACATCTGTTTACTTTTGTTATTACATTCTTAGTAGAACATTTTACTTATGAAATGGTGGCTTTTAATATCTGTCCCCTGTTACAGACTTTAAGAACATCTGTTCTCTCTTGTTATTACATCCTTTGCATAATGTAGTTCTTATGGTGGCTACTGATATCTGTCCCCAACTACAAGCTTTAAAAATATATGTTCACTCTTGTTATTACATCCTTTGTATAACATTGTGCTTATGTAATGGTGGCTACTAATACATTATCCTCTGTTACAGACTTTCAGAAAATCTGTTCACTCTTGTTATTACATTCTTAATAGAACATTGTACTTATGTAATGGTGGCTGCTAATACCTGTCCTCTGTTTCAGACTTTCAAAACATTTGACTTGTTTACTCATGTTATCACATCCTTAGTAAAACATGGTGCTTTTGTAATGGTAGCTTTTAATGTTTGTCCCCAGCTACAAACTTTTAGAACATCCAGGTAGACATTGACATTTCTGTTATATATATTTATAACGTGACAATTGTAATATAATATTCCATTTATGTAACATGTATAATAACACCTGATGACATCACAAATGAAATCATGACATCATGTAAAGACCTAATGAACAAGGCATCTGATTGTATTTTAAAGTCATTTCACCATACTTATATGTTTATTGTGTGGTTTTATGAAATAAAAATAATTATTTATGCCCCCACTGCACACACCGATATGCTCATGTCTGTCCATCCATCTGTCCTGATAAGCTTGCTAGCAAGATTGTAGAAAAACCACTTAACATAGACAAATGAAATATGGCTACCATATTTGTATTCAGATTTAGATGACTTTATTAGATTTTCAGGTACTTACAGCAGTGTTTCCATATTTTACATATTTTTGAACTTTTTGGACAAAAACCTTGTTAGCACAATTAAACAAAATTCACTCTTGGTAGAAAAATAAACTTTTGTTGGAATACATGTTTTTATTTGAGGATGGCCTGATTAGATTTTCATGTAATTACAGCACTTATTCAAATTTTAATACAATTTTTATTTAAAAATATTTGGGACAGACTTTTTGATGAAGATTTTTTAGCAAGATAAAGTAAGCACCACTAGAGATTGAGGTTTATTTTGTGCTCATATGTAGATGATTTGATTTCATTGTTTGGCTATTACAGCGATTTATCAATTGTTTGGCTATTACAGCGATTTATCAATTGTTTGGCTATTACAGACATTTATCAATTGTTTGGCTATTACAGACATTTATCAATTGTTTGGCTATTACAGACATTTATCAATTGTTTGGCTATTACAGACATTTATCAATTGTTTGGCTATTACAGCAATGTATCATTTGTTTGGCTATTACAGCAATTTATCAATTGTTTACGCCTTTTTGGGACTTTACAGCAATTTATCAATTGTTTACACCTTTTTTTTATACTTTTCTGATGAAAACCTTGTTGGCATGATCAGCAAAAATTTCTTCAGGTAGCTGAATGAAATTTAGTGTGCATATTTGCATGTATATGTAGATGACCTGATTAGATTTATGCAGTTATAACAATCTTTCACATTTTTCTAAAGTTTTCAATTGATTTTACTTTGACTCATTGGATCTGCATGTATGTAGTGGAGGGCAAACATGTTTTACAAACACAAATCAAGTTTCATCATGTAATAAATAGAATCTTACATATGTGCTTGTTACAAAAAATTAGTGAAATTTATGAACTCCTTGAATAATTACAATCATTTGCTTGCCACAGCTCATACACGACGTAAGTTAAACACTCTGATCTGCCGATGCATTATGTGACGGCAGATCAGGGTCTAAACTGCCTGCAGTTAGACCCGATTTATATCTGAGTTTACACAGTACCAGTGTTTTAGGAGCTAAAATGTAACATAAAAGAACCATACTTACTGTACTCTATCAGTATTCATATTACCTATTCTTAAGCATTTCTTTTTATGTTGCAGTTTACTGTGCATGCTGCCTAGCCCTTCATAGCATACCTGGACTGGGGGAGGAGATGAAACCCCATTTTTATGTCAATGTCGCAGATATAGAGACCTTAGAAACTGAAGTAGCATACATAGCTTGTAAGTATATACATTACTCATGATCTGAACAAACATAGTGATTTCAAAACTCTTCAGCATTAGGCAGTGCATTATATAATATGAATATATTCATGGATCCTCTGATATTGGATTAATTGTTTTTGAAGTTACTAGGCGATTTACATTACTTTATATTAATTTTTGGCCAATTATAATTCCTTAAAAGGCAATTCTCATAAAACATATGCCATCATCATGTGTTTTTTTTATGCACAAGTACAACCAACTTGCTTATTACAAACCTCAGCATAGGGTAGTATCACCTACAGATTAGGGTGAAACGATACACCTCTGCCACGCATCGATACGATTATCGATACACAGCTTACGATACGATACATTATCGATACACATATCAAATTGATGGTCTTTTCATCTTTAGAAGGTCTGTCAATGGTAGGGTGGTGCCATTTTTTATATGTTGACATATTGGGTGTATTACTAGTATGCAGATTACAAACAAACATAGACTTATCATCTGTTCATATGCCATTCTCATCCTTGACAAGATAAAAATTAAAAAATAAGAAATACTTCCAAACAGACTAGCTGTTAGTGATTTTTATTCACCCTTTTAGGCCATTTCAGGCTGCTCCATTCGATCATATGCATGACTCATCCTATTCACCACGCCCTTTGTTTTACATTGAATGAATGTTTTTAAAACATCTTATTACCAGTTTCATGTCTTCACTTAAGTTTTGAAGGGATTACGGTGTTATCTTCAAAACAGAAGAAACAGTGCAATTTCCATGTGCAAGGAAATTCTTATCTAGAACAAGTCCGAGTGTGGGAGCGGAGATGACTAATAGCCAAATCCTTCACATTGTACTTCCTGCAGATGCAAATCAACTGCCACAGCCACAGACATTTGTTTCTGTCAGAGAAAAAGGAAATTATTGACAACACCTTCTCCCTTTCTATAAATTGACGAGGTGGCTACAACTTGTGCAGTTTGGAATCTGCCCCCTTGCCGATTCTGTGCTATTTTTTTTTTTTTTAAATCCAGTCGCTGATTACATATATCAGCGTAAAAGGAGATATTCCAAACTTATTCTCCCCATATATGATTTAAGTACTTTACATATCATTTAATAGTCACTTTTGTGTGAAGTTTCTATGTTGATTTGTATCTATTTGGATAGAGTTTGGATGTCAATATTTCTGGTATGTCACGCAGTGAACAAGCTACAGTTAGTTATGATTGGTGCTTATTGTTTAACCCTGGACTTGAACAAACAGTAACCACTAATCAGAACTGAATGTAACATATTTCACTGCATGACACACCGGATGTGTAGCCTTCAATTTCGATCCAAGTAGACAAGATGCGATACAACAGATAAATTTTGCGTAAAAGTGGTTATTAAATGATCAGTAAAGTACTTAAATCATACATGGGGAAGAAATCTGCAATGCCTTCTTTCCATTGATATATGTTATCAGTGGCTGAAGATGCAGATGGGATAAACTAATTAGCATGGAATTGGGGCGGGAGAAGGGGGGCAGATTTCGAACCACATGAGTTAGTCACCTTGTGTTAATTTGTTGAAGTCGAGTGGGTGTTGTCAATAGCTTTATTTTTTACTGACAGAAATGAGTGCATGTACTTGCTACGGCTGTCTCAGATGAATTATCAATTTAAAGAATGAAAAGCAAATGACTAATAATTATTCACGACTGCTGAAGATTAAAGTAACTTGCATAGAGTAAGTATCGTTTTGTATTGATTCTTCCCCTCTTGTATAGATATGGGTATCGATATAGAAAAAGTATCGATACATCAATATATCGATTAATCGTTTCACCCCTACCTACAGAGTAGTACACTTTCACATTGGCTTGAGAATTGAGATTGAAATTTCCCTAAACTGCCCCCTTGGTATCCTGGCATCCATTTGCAAACTGCCTATATTGTGGTCATTTTCTAATGATAATTAAAGCTTTGTATATTGGCCATCTCAATAAATTGGCCAAAAATGTTGGTCCCAAAAGTAACTGGTTTAAGGTTGGTCCCAGCAGTTACTGGTTTAAGGTTGGTCCCAACAGTTACTGGTTTAAGGTTGGTCCCAACAGTGGCTGGTTTAAGGTTGGTCCCAACAGTGACTGGTTTAAGGAAGTTTCATTGTATATAATCTCTGTGAAGAATGGAGCAGGATACATGTGCATAATTGGGATAGAGCAAAATGATTTTGACAAAGTAAACTTGAAGTTAAATATTCCCACTGGAACAGTCAAATAAAAACATCATAATTTATTACAAGGAAGATAAATGGATTTTATTTATAAACTATATTTGTGAAAAAACTCTAAAAAAAAATACCCTAAGATTGCTTCTTTAAACAGGTACAACAGAGAAGATTTTTGAGAGCAAACATGATCTGTATGATGTATATGTTGATAACCAGGTTGTGCGAGCACATTTCCCAGCCCTGAAAGAATTGCTGAAAGTTAGCTCTGCAGACAGAGAAAAATACCAAAAGTTAAATAATTTAAGGTAAGGTCTTTGTCGTCTTGCAAAAATAATTATTTCCTAGTGGACACATCATTGTTTGCACTTTTGTGGCTCTGTTGCCAAGAAAAGTTGTACATACTTTTTACCTTTGTTTATTGATTCAAATGAAGCGTTGAGAATAATTAGTTACAGGGAACACTGCAAATTCATTTATTTTTTGTATGTATCCGTTTTTGATTTGTGATGGGTACTAAAATTTAACAATGTGCTTTGGATGGCTGTTTTCTTTAAAGGCAGAACACCTTTTGTTGGGTCTTGAAATTCATAGTTTAAAGCAATCATGAAGTCCACAAAACTTGGTACATCATGAAAAAAAATGAATTCACAGGATTTAGGTGACCTTGTCAATTGATTGAAGACAGAAAGCATTTCTCTGTCGAATACATTATCTGATCATCTCCAATGCCACCACCCCACACCCTCAGGTGGCCACCCATATCCCAGATGTTTACCAGGTTAAACTTTCGCTCATACTGTTACCAATGCCTCAGGGAATCCATTGCAATTTATCATAATTTTATACCACCCTACATTTCTTTTTAGTGGTGTTATAAGTCAAAAGGTTAATATACCTGGTGTATACAACATTTATGTCTTTTCAGGAGAATTTATTCATATTTATTGCCTGTCATTATTGGCCATGGGATATCAATTGGTAAACACTCACATGTAGTTTTCACTGGTGTATTTGTATTGCACTCTTAAACTTCAGTTTATTATGCATTTCTTAGTGTTGGTAATGCTAGTTCACCTAATTGAATAAGTTATTGTATGTACTTGTTTTTTATTCTCTCTATCATTTCAGAGATCTAAAGCAAGTGCAAGAAATGCAAGTGGTATTAAGTGACTGAAGATAATCATGAAATGTGCCTTGCCTGCTTGAAATGTACATTGTCACATCCATGCATTGTGTTTGCTTTGTGGGAAGAAAATGTATGGTCCATCATCTTGAAAAAGCAGTTACAGGGCAAAGAGAAAAGGGCATGTTCGAAATCATTTGAATACCAAGTGTTAAGTATCCACCCAGATTTGGAATTGTTGGCAAGTTTTATAGGGGATGTTGAGATGCTGCCCCCACCCTTGGTGAAGATACCTAGAATGGCACCTACAGTGATAATTACTTCCAATTCTGTCAAACCTACAGCGAGTGATTTTACACAAGCTTTATTGAGTCATGGATGTTATGCAGAATACAAAAAACTCTTGTCTTCAAAGTTGTCGACAAGTGATTTGGAGGAAACTGGGACTGTTTTTTGTAAACCCAATTTGGCAGTCGGACATAAGTCCCCACACCCACCCATGCATGGACTTTGTGCAGTTGAAACCGGACATGCTGGATTACTTTCCGACTTTGCTGGGTGTCTGGGCCTGCAGATCATATATTTTATGCTGTACGTTGTCCCGGCTGCCAAGCAACCAGTCCAACTGTTCAGCCAATCAGTGTACAGTTTTGGTGGGAGTGATTCAATCTTTTCAGACTGGTGAACCACACATTGTTTGACATATTCAACAGCTGCAGTGGGCTACACCCAGCAGACCACACTGTCCAGGCAGACATCCAACCAGACTGACCATATCCATGATGAAGACACATCGTGCACCGGATCACAATTTGAGCCTCCCTTCCAGCCATCTGGCCCAGCCCAATTGATTATCCTGAAACAAAATACTCCAGCTGAACCACTCTTCATGCTGGACATGAAACTGCCAGCATTACTAGTGTATCCAGCAGGTAGGGCCAGTATTACACTTGGTGATGACACGGCATCATCACTACTGTATGGAATGTTATATCCCTGGATGCAGAGCGTACAGGAGGAGGACAATCTCCCCTCTGTTATAAGGTGGACAGGCAAGTGTTTCACACCACATCTGAGTTGGTCAGGAACGTTGTGTCATCTTCTTTTGTACTTGACTTAGTGCCTCTTGTGATATTTCGCCTGTGCTCTCTCTTTTTCAGTTCCCCCATGTTTTGGGGGTCTGAATTGAGGAGGCAAGAAAGCTTTTCTTGGCCAAGTGAATTATAGACAGCCATATGCCCCAAACTTTCGCAGGCAGGCCATGAGGGGGGAGGGAAAACAAAGTTTTAACTCCCCAAGCCTCCTGCCAACTGACAATGACTTGTCTTCCCTCCTGCCTGCCAACAACCCTCCTGTTGGTGCCAGACTCATTCTGTTTTGTCACACTTGGATCAACCTGTTTCTGACTAATGATTGGGTGATTCAAATCATCTTGGAGGGGCTCTGAATCTTGTTCATCCAGCCCCATCCACTTTCATCATCCCCCTTCATAATGGAGATCTCAAGTGATCCCATGAAGGCAGATGTGTTACAGAAGGAGATGGAGCATTTGCTTGTAAAATGGGTGTGGATGTAGTCTAAAAACTGGACTCTCCACGTTTTTATTTGAGACTTTTTCTGGTTACAAAAGCTAATGGGAAATTGAGATTGGTCATAGACTCGAGCAGGCTCAATCAGTTTATTGTTGCCATGAAGTTCAAAATGGCGATGGCAATGTCCATTTGTCTGTCTCTGCAGCACAATGAATATGCAATCAGTCTTGACCTGTCCAACACATATTTCCACATGTCTATTCACATAGTATCTCACAAGTACCTTCTCTTGGCTACCACCGGGTAGTATACCATTTCTGTGCCCTTCTGTTTGGCCTCAACCTCAGCCCTTGGGCCTTCATCAAGACATTTGACTGTGCCATATCCCACTTCAGGACATCCTCCTCCACAGCAATGGCTGTGTATCTGGACAATATTCTGCAGAACCACTTAAGTAAGTTCAGTTTTAGTTCATGATATGAACAAACTTCTCTATATCATTTGCAGTTTAGGGTGGATAATCAATGTGGAGAAGTTGGACCTTGTCCCTTCTGAACATTTCATTCATCTAGGTATGGAGTTTCTAATGCATATCAGCCTGGTTCATCTTCCTACCAAACACATCAACCATATTGTTCATACATTGGAGACATTGTCCATAAGGATGTTCATTTCTGTGAGGGAGTTTCTTCAACTCCTCTGCCTGCTTTGAGTCTGACTTTACAAGTGCCCTCTGCAGATGGCCCTACTGGCACAGTGGCACCTGAGCTCAAGTTGTTTAGATGACCATATTATGATCTTGACCAAAATCAAACACTTCCTGCTTCAGTGGTAAGACAGAGAGTGGCTAGCGATGGGAATACCTTTAGAAGCCCCACAACCAGAAGTCACAATCTGTACTGATGCCAGTTTGTCCAGTTGGGGGGGGCCACACTCGCTACTGGACTTTGCTTTGATGAGCAGCATGTGGAGGCTATTTACATCAGTCTTGTGGAAACAAAAGCCATTCTACATAGCTCCTGTGCTTGGATTGAGTACATCCAAGGAAAGGTAATTCTAATGATGTCAGACAATTCAGTCATAGTGAGCTACCTCTTCAAACAAGGAAGGACGAAATCACCGGAGATCTATATAATGTTATTGGAATACATCTGTTGGTGTGCCCAATACCATATATGCATACAAATGTGACACAACATGGGCAGGCTCAGTGTCCTGGCTGATTAATTCTCAAGGAGAGGCCAACTGCATCATATTGAGTGGTCTCTCCATTCATCCATCTTTCATCGAGTTTGCACTTTACGGGGCTGGCAAATGTTGGATCTATTCGCAATGAGGTGGAACAACAAACTGCCAACCTTCGTCTCTCCATTCCTGGATCCAGAGACATGAGCCATCAAAGCACTTTCAGTCAGCTTGGATAGAATATGGGTCTATGCCTTCCACCCAGTCATTATAATCCTGAAACTAATCCAGAAAATGAGAAGCATAGCTTGCAAAGTAGTTCTGATTGCCCCTCTCCGATGGGACATTTCCTGGGTCAACAATCTGCTTGATCTTGTGACAGACATACTCAGGAAAATCGTAGCTTCTCCCATGCTGCTCATTTACACCTGACACATGTTAGGGATGCCCTATGTAAAAAGGATTATGCACTTTAGTCATGGAGAGGATCTCAACAGCTAGACATCCTGCCACTTTGATGGCATATGAGGGGAAGTGGCATGTTTTCACTGACTGGTGTCACATTAATGACATCACACCACTCTCAGCCTCCATATATCACTTAGCTAACTTCCTGCTTTTCCTCTTGAAGGACAAAAAGGCTAGCCCTATCACAATCAAGGGATACTGTTCCATGATTTCAGACACATTCAGACATCATGGAATAGATGATATTGACTGTAACAAGGATCTTTTTGACTTGTCCAATTTCGAGATATCCAGGCCCTGCTCACTCACCTTGTTCTTGAAATGGAACCTCTCCTGGGTCTTCACGTGGCTCAGCTCATCCAAATTTGAGCTCTCTCTTCATCATCACTGAAGCTGTTATCATACAACACTTGCTTCCTGATAGCACTAGCTTCAGTTTGTGGGGTGAGTGAGCTGCATGCGCTGTCCATGGATCTGAACTACATGCAGTTCTCTCTGATGGCTCAGTCATACTAATGATGCAACCTGGTTTCGTACCTAAACATCGGTTACCACATATAGGCATATAAAAAATAACCATTTGACCTCTCTCCTTGATTGACCCGTTGAGAGAGACAAAGCTGCAGGACCTGCTACATGCACTTAGATGCTATCTGAGGCACACTGAGAATGTCCGTGGCAGCTATCAAAGTCTCTTCCTACTGGTCGAGGCAGGAATGCGAGACATAACCCCACAAGTACTGGCTGCTTGGCTAAAGTGGGTTATAAGATTGGATTACTCTGAGCAGCCATTCAACTCCTACAGGATGAAGTGGGTAGAGGTTGGATGCAAAAGCATTTCCTCCACCTCTTACCTATTCTCGTAATGTTAATGTTATCAGGTAATGTATTTGACAGAGAAAGGAAATTTTTGGTAAATTATTTATCTCTGATTGACAGATGAAATTTTTGTGCTTTTCTAAAAGGGTCTATTTCACAAATGAATGACCAGACATTGATAGAAATACTTAAAATGAACCTTCCTATCAGAATTACTTTTAACCAAGTCTAATAAAATTCAGTTTGATTTCACCTTTTAGAAAGTGGAAAAATGAAAGCAGTGTTCCTTGTCCCTATTTCCTAATATAAAAATCGGACAATAACTGGTGTTCTGATATTGCACAGGCTTTAACAGGTGATTTGTTTTTGCAAACATTACCCAAAAGAGCAGTTGATACAAAACAACTCTTTTGTAATATTCCACACCAATATGGTACATGTGAAGGAAACTATGGAAATCTGAACATTCTAATCAAGGAGGACAACAAAGTCACCTTTTTTGGTAAAACTTTTCATTTTGCCGTGACAAAATGTGGTATTTTACAGAGAAACTGTACTCTTCTCCATGATTAATTAGCTCCCCTGTCAGTTAGGCCATGTGAGCTCATGGAATGACCTTGAATTTTGCCTGCTTTGCCTATTGTGTATCTTTTGTCCTGCATTGTTCATCAATAATATTTTCTGTGTTAAATATATATATATAAATAAATTTAAAAAACCACTCGACCTATTTCAACCAAACTGTAAAGAAAGAGTCCAAGCCTTGCTATCAAAACAATCAAGCACATAACTGACCAATCAGGTGCTTGTTCCAAGGTCTGTTTGCCTCCACAGTCAAACAACTGTATTATAACTAATCAATAGAATTTTAAGAAATTTTGACAGAAAGTATCCTATTAACCCATATTTCTTGGTCAAATGCTCATATATTTGGCTGTTAGGCAGATATTAGCCAGGTGAGCAATCCCAGGTCAAATTGGGCCTCTTCATAATTATTATGGGGTTTTATATTGATTTGTTATCAACAGTAATCTTTATTATGTTTTCTGTTTATTTTTCTTGAGGGCACATTGAAACACAAAAAAAATCTTTCAGTCATTGCTAACCTAGGGCAACCTGTGGTATTTACCTGTAGTGGAACAATTTTGTTTTGTGATGAAAATGTAGTCAGACATTAAATATTGTTAGGAGAAGCATCTTCATTGGTCATTTGCAAGATTTGTAGATGAAATGAAATTTGGTGATATATAGGTGAAGGAGTTCCATTTATATAAGGTCCATATGAAAAAATTTGGAATCAATATCCCATTCCAAAGGGATCTTAGTATTTAATACAAGATGTAGCATATACCTATAGAGGATTTCACATGAGTGTCTTAACTAGATGTGATCTTAGTATGTGATACAAGATATAGGATATACCTGTAGGGGATTTCACATGAGTGTCTTAACTAGATGTGATCTTAGTATGCGATACAAGATGTAGGATATACTTGTAGAGGATATCACATGAGTGTCTTAACTAGATGTGATCTTAGTATGCGATACAAGATATAGGATATACCTGTAGGGGATTTCACATGAGTGTCTTAACTAGACGTGATCTTAGTATGCGATACAAGATATAGGATATACCTGTAGGGGATTTCACATGAGTGTCTTAACTAGATGTGATCTTAGTATGCGATACAAGATGTAGGATATACTTGTAGAGGATATCACATGAGTGTCTTAACTAGATGTGATCTTAGTATGCGATACAAGATATAGGATATACCTGTAGGGGATTTCACATGAGTGTCTTAACTAGATGTGATCTTAGTATGTGATACAAGATATAGGATATACTTGTAGAGGATTTCACATGAGTGACTTAGCTAGATGTGATCTTAGTATGCAATACAAGATGTAGGATATAGCTGTTGAGTATCTCACATGAGTGTCTTAACTGGATTTGATCTTAGTATGCAAGTACAAGATTTAGGATATATAGTATATACCTGTAGAGTTTCTCACATGAATATGTTAACTAGATATATATATACACACACACACACACACACACACACACACACACACACACACACACACACACACACACACACACACACACACACACACACACCTGTAGAGGATCTCACATGAATGTGTTAACTAGATATAAAATTTATCAATTTAGTAAATGAGTTGCATAATATACTGTATTATTCAAATAAGTTCATAAATTTCATATCAAAGAATGTGGGTTTTATATCCTTCTGATTACATTCTATAAGTTCACACAGTTTAAATTGCTCTATGATATTGCTATATGAAGTTGCTTGGTTTTATGTCACACTGTGTTATATGATAATTATGACATGGTATTACAATGTTAATGAGTAGGAATTGTATGTGAACAAATATGATCTATAGTATTTGCTGCAAAATTATAATAATTAGAGACTAAAATCAAACCATTTTATATCTTTTATTGCTTTTAGATCAGCCCATCAATTTTCATATGAAGAGCTAGGAGAAGAAACAATGGATGAGGAGGAGTTATTTATAACGTAAGTCAAAGATAAAGCAATTTTGATTGTATTTAGGGATCATATGCTACATATGCAGTCATGTCTGCATAATCTGATGTCCACTTACTGTATCTTAGGAAGGAAGTATTAGAGTTGGAGTTATATATGGTATTCCCTCTTTATAAGATGCCCCACTATTAGGTTGTCCCTTTTATAGGGTGTGTATGGTCATGGATCCCATTTCATTATTAGTAATATTATGTATTATTAATACACTTCATTATAAGGTGAGCTCACCTATAATAGGGCTCGAAATTAGGATTTTTTTCACTAACCCACAGGATTACCATTATACAATTTTTACTGCTCCTGCCTAAATTTCACTGATCCTGCAAAAATTAAACAGAAGCCAGTTCAGTTTTTAATTTAACATTTTAATTCATTAAAATCAACTCAAAACAATAACAAGACTTCCGAAAAGTTGAAAGTTCAAGCTTCTTCAAGATGCTGTTGTTCAAAGATGCCATTATTTCTGAGGAATTTTTTGTTTTTATTTCACACTCTGCCATTATATGTTGGGAGCTTGCATTCTGTGATTCCAGGGATGATTTTTGAAAGTTCTACACCCATAAAGAAATGAAGTACCCTGCACACTTTTGTATTTCTCCGAATACTCAGTGCAGAAAGTGCACAATATCACAGCCTTTCTTGGGTCCTTCTTAAGCCATTCATATTCATTTGTCCACATTTCTGGTACTTTATTGATTATATTTGAGATTGCACTCTCTTGTCATCATCTGATATCTGCCATTTCAGTGGCATCTGCTCACTTTGCAAATACTTTCACATGTTTACAATTGTCACTGCACAATGCATTGAATATTTATCAACAACAATAAAAATAATAATATACATTGTTCAGTATTTGTTGAGTCAGTGAACATGACCTTTTCCAATTGGTCGATACTAGCCTGATACCCTGTACCTTTTCTTATTTTTTGTAATGAGATCAGTGCTTGGGGCCAGTACACCAGGCTAGTTCCACATGCACGAAGACTGTTTTGACAATAATCACACTAACTTACTTGAGTGGATGAGTGGTTGTAATACATGTCCATTTGTGCCATTAGCATTTATTTATCTTGTCAGGTGCAGGATGTTGGTAGGTAATCAATTAACACAATAAAGAGATCAGTTAACCATTAAAGAGAATGCCGACTCATGTTTTATTTTATGCAGCTGACACAAGACCATTTGTTTACTTTTATGATAGCAACTGATGGTAATTTTCATTGCTCCAATGGATTAGTGGTGGCTGGGGTTTTAGTGATCCATCAGCAAAATCACAAACCACAGGTTAGCGGATTACCATTAATTTCAAACCCTGCTATAAGGTGGTGTGATTGTCTGACTTGCATTAACTGAGGTAGTAATGTATATATCATTATTTAATGCATTTACTTGCATATAACATGTGCTTAATTGTATACATTGTAGTTCTCAATATGCAGTTACATCATGTGGCAGCATTGTCAGGTTCTAAGTTGTTCAGTTTATGTGTGATTTCAAGTGAACATGGTAAACCTTGATCATCCAGCACATCATGTGACACTGGGTCTGTGATGTTCAAGGTTGGATGCTGATAATATGTTATATAAGAATCAATGTAATAAATCATATCTAAAAGAACAATTTATCTTTAGGAAAAAAGTTGATGTTTGGAAAAAAGAATTTGGCATATTTAATTAGGTGCTGTGATCGATATAAAATACCCCAAAAAATGTTTATAATTTTTGTGGCCAGTAACATCAGTGGACTACTTTATGATGGTACATAAGAATTTAACTCCAGATGCAAAATTCCTGACCTTTACTGAATAGTCTAACAATTTTTAAAGGGGACTGGAGATAGTTGGGTCTCTCTGCCACTTTTAATCAAAATTGATAAATATGCCAAGAATAGATGCCATATAAGGTATCAGTAATGTTTTTCTATACAGGCTAACTAAGAAAACATCACTGCTCTGTGAAACTGAATGAGATCAGTGTGCGAACTTCAGTATCTAACATGTGGAGGCCACATTTCTGATTTGGTACAATTTGGAATATGTGCTTACATCATCAGGATCGCAGATGAATTTTGATAATGATTAAAATCCACACTTGGTAATGAGGTGATCTTGCATCTGATTTGCAGAGTTTGTTACCACTCTGGAGGCTGTATTTCTGATCCAATTGTGATCAGACTTGGAATATATGCTTATATCATCAAAATCTTGCACAATTTGATAATGAGTGAGATGCATGCATATTAATGAAGTGATCTTGCATCTGTGTCAGGTTCCACACATATTGATGAGGAAATGTTTCATCTGATTGGCTGAGCTTGTTACAACTCTGGAAGTCATAATTCTGATCT
This sequence comes from Margaritifera margaritifera, assembly GCA_029931535.1. Taxonomy (NCBI): domain Eukaryota; kingdom Metazoa; phylum Mollusca; class Bivalvia; order Unionida; family Margaritiferidae; genus Margaritifera; species Margaritifera margaritifera. The sequence goes on along the minus strand of JAQPZY010001644.1, from coordinate 852,976 downwards.
GATTTTGATGAAACTTGGAATATAGGCTTATACAGTAAAACCTGTCATGAGCGACCGCTGCTATGAGCGACCACAATCGTAATGCACGGATCGATTTTATTATATAAACGCACTGTCGTGAGCGACCACCTGCAGAACGCGACCAGCGACCGCGATTTCTTGGCAAAATATGCATTTCGACACTGCTATGAACGACCGCATCACAAAAACAGAGATAAACACAACTGACCTTTATTTAACCTTTGTATCCATGACCGCTTAAGAAGCGAAGACGTTAAAAACAAAATAAAAAACTTAAAAACAAATTAGGCTGGCTACCGGTATCTTGAATTGTTATAGATTGTAAACCAGACTAGAGTACATGCCGATTGCTCATTCGGAAATACCTCAGCTATATCTGCGAGACTAAAGTATAATCCATAACATTTCCCGCGTAGGCAGCTTGTTCTAAAATAATACTGCTATTAACGACCCTATCGCGAGAACTGAGACAAACACCACTGACGTTTATTTTATCCTTTGTAACAACGACCGCTTCCAAAGTAAAGAGTGTTCTAAAAAAAATAATTTTGGAAACAAATTAGACTGGCTACCGGTTTCCTAACTTTTGCAGGTCATGCATGTAGTTTCCTTTGTTCTAGACTGTAAACCGAACTAAAGTACATGTCACTAACTGCCATTATAGTGCCAAAGTCAATATAGCGGCCGCATACATCATTTGTCTTTGGAGTTAATCCGTAATGCCTGGGGTGAATGAGGTCTTTGTCTTTAATACCAGTAGGTGAGAATCGTTTTCCGGATTTGATTGTCATTGTGAAAGACTGGTGTTGTTTGTTGGGGTGTTATGTTACAGAGATTACAGCCCATACACCAAACCATCACCTGTTTACCTTAGTGCAGCCAGTTACACCCTCTGTTTATAGAGTTAATCCCTTTGTATCGTCGGTGAATAAAGTCTTTGACTTTTGTCTCTAAATAAATTTGTTCTGTTTCTGGATAAATTAATTGTGTCTTTTTATTTCATTCATTGGTACATATACATTTTATATGTATTCCATATTTCCCCAAAGCTTGATCAAAACCGCTACAGTCGTTATTACAATTGATCCCTTATAACATTAACACCTAGCACTTTAATAACAATGGCAGAACCTCCAATGAAAAAGAGACAAATTCTAACATTGGAGGAAAGAGTTAATGTAATTGAAAGAAGTGAAAAATGGGAGACCGTTTGCAACATAGCAGCCACTTGAAACGTCGGTAAAACTCAAATTTAGAATGTTATAAAAGACCAGGAGTCAATTAGAAATGAACTCGTATGCTAATACTAGTACATGTACGTGTGATCTTCAAATATAAATGTGATTCATGTTTAATGATAGATGTATATCTTTATTACTATTTAAAATTATTTTCAGATTAATGCATGCAATATTTTAACAAGAACTATGAACAAAGAATACAATAAATGTACATGATTGTGCTTATTTTTCCCTCTTAAACAGTGCTGAATTTTGACCTTGGAAACTGGTCTTTTTGTACAAACCTGTTATGAGAGACCACCTGTCTTGAGAGAACGCTTTTTACTGGCAGAAGGGGCGGTCTCTCATGACAGGTTTTACTGTACAATTATCCCTTAATAATTTGTGAGTGACGGGGTCCATACAAATTGACTGTGTCGTAGCCAAGGGTGAAAGATAGTGAGGGAGGCTGAAATTTTGGTTAACAGTTTGGGAGAAAGGAGGTGGGGTGCTTACAACTTTCATTGATACATGAGAAGTATAATTTCCATTGTCTTACACAAATATTCATTTAATGGATAATATTTATGGATATTTGATAAGTATAATTTCTATTGTCTTACACAAATATTCATTTAATGGATAATATTTATGGATATTTGATAAGTATAATTTCCATTGTCTCACACAAATATTCATCTAATGGATAATATTTATGGATATTTGATAAGTATAATTTCAATTGTCTTACACAAATATTCATTTAATGGATAATATTTATGGATATTTGATAAGTATAATTTCCATTGTCTCACATAAATATTCATCTAATGGATAATATTTATGGATATTTGATCAGAAAAAATAAATATCATAATTGATTACAGACTTTTAATATAGATCAAGTTCACAAATTTGTGTATCAGTAAAGTTAGAGTTGCTTCCCATTTAAGGTTAGAACATGTGTATTTATTGTAAACAAACACCAACGAATGAAAGCTTCATAGCTAGAATTACACTCATAAACTGCTGGAGCCAGACCCATCAATATGTTTGCACTGTTTAATTCCTCAAGATAGTGAATTAGAATGTCACCTCATAGTAAATTTATCGCTGTGTACAACCCTATATTATTTGTACTAATAAAACAGTCTGCACATGGCAGTTACACAGTCCTATAAACACTACATATGGATCAACAACAAAACAATTGACTGAAAAGAAAGAGAAAAGACAAAAATGTGTGCATTGTATTAAAACTTAAAAGTTTATTTTTAAATGTGCAAATGCAAATTTTGAGGAACAATCCACAGATAAAGCAAAACAACAACTTTGGAGTTGTCTTTGGTGCAATTTAAACAAGGAATTAGGTGGACCCTAGACATGGATCTTACTGTGATGTCTGAACCTTTCAATTATTGTAATTAGCAGAGACAAATTAATCTGTTAATTAGCTTTGTAATCATGCTCTTTCATCATTTGTCCAAATAAATCACATAGCTGCTGAGTAAGTACTTAATTAGGTTCTGATGGAAGTGCTTGTGGGCATTGCTGTGAATATCAGTGTTGCCACCAGTAGGCATTTCCCAACATTTACATTGATCAATACTTTCTTGTATATAGTGTTATTTATTGAGAAAATATTCTTCTTAGAGACAATCTTGCAAAAATATATTATTTCTTATTAAAATATGCAAATTGCATGATGTAAATTCCATATTAATATGCACTAAGCAACATTTTCAACTATAAAATGAGTGACATACATGTATTGAGCTTTCATCTACCAATTTGGATCACAAGTTTTAAATCTTAATCAATAAGGAGCCTATTTTTTGCCTTTCATATAAGAAAAAAAAGGGACCTACACCTAACTCTGTACTTTAAGCAGGTTCACAAGTTATCAGGGTACACTAAAATGAGGGAGCAGTGTATCTTAACAATCTTGGATGAGTTTGGTAATGAGTAAGATCCATGCATATTAATGAGGTGATCTTGCATCTGATTGGCTGAGATTGCTACCAGTTTGATCAGACTTTGAATATAGGCTTATATGATCAAGATCTCATATGAGTTTGGTAGTGTGTTGGATCCACATATATTAAAGAGGTGATCTTGCATGTGAGTTACTGAGCTTTTTACCACTGTAGAGACTATATTTCTGATCCACTTTTTATTAAATTTGGTAAATAGGCTTAAATCTTCAAGATCTTGTATGAGTACAATTGTTAGCAAGATTCATACATATTTATGGGGTGTCTTTCTATCTGATTGATTGAGCAAGTCAGCTGTTTAGCGACTCTTTTTCTGATCATATTTTTTTTCTTCAAACTTTTTAGATAAGCTTATTTCATCCAGTTATATAATGTGTTTTATTAGATGCAAGATGTACAAATTTTAATGAGGTGTTTTGCATATGATTGACTGAGCTTCTTAACACTTGAGAGACTGTATTTCTGAAATGATTTAATCAGACTTGATAAACAGGCTAATATCATTAAGATATATGATTTTTATTATGAGCAAGACCTATGTATATTTATGAGTGGTCTTGGATCTGAATGGCTGAGTTTTTTCCACTCTGGAGCTGTATTTTTGATAGGATTTTGATTCAGCTTGGTAGATAGGCATGTGTCATCAAGACCTTGATTGAGTATGATTATGAGTGAAATTCATGCATATTAATAATGTGACCTTGCATCTGATTGGCTGAGCTTGTCAGAAATCTAGCAATTATGTTTCTGATCAGATTTTGATCAAACTTGTTAAGTAGTCTTGTAAGATTTTGGATGATCAAGATCTGTGCATATTAACGCGGTAATCTTGTATCTGATTGCCTAGACTGAATTCCAACTGAATTTAGCTCCACCTTGGTAAATAAGATTATATTGTCAGTTATAGACAGGTTCTATATTAAGTGAGATCTGTGCATATTAATGAGACACCTTGCATCTGATTGACAAACCTTATTTCCCCACTAGTGATGGAGACTTTATTTCTCTTCCAGTTGCTATAAAACTTGGTAAAGGGGTTTATATAATGAAGATCTTGACTGACTTTGATTATGAGTAAGAGACTATGCATATTCATTATGCATATATCTGTACAATTTTTTTTTATCCGGATATAGTACAGTAGGCAAAATCAACAAGATATAAAGTGTGGGAGATCGTTTACATTGGCTTTCTTACAATACTACATAATCCTGCTTAGTGGAGTGGTCAGTTGTTAAGTTATGTAAGCCAGGTGATCAGTATGAAGCCTACTTAGGCCTCTTGTTACCAGACTTGGAATATGGGCTTATATTATCAAGATCTTGGATGAGTCTAATAAAATGAGCAAGATTCATGCATATTAAAGAGATGATCATGCATCTGATTGGCTGAGCTTGTTACCACTCTAGAGATCAAATTTCTGATCCGATTTTGATCAAACTTGCAATATGGCTTATATTATTAAGGTCTTGGATGAAGGGGACAATGAGCAAATCCCATGCATATTCATGAAGTGATTTCCATCTGATTGGCCAAACTTTTTACCTCTCTTGAAGCCATATTTCTCACCCAGTTATGATCTTGGATGAGATCTACAATGAGCAAGATTCAGGCATATTGATGAGGTGATCTTGCATCTGATTGGCAGAACTTGTAATGACTCTGGAGACTGTTTATCTGATCTGATTTTATTGAACTTGATATTTGTCGATTGAAATCATTAAGATCATGGATGAATACAGTTATAAGCAAGATCCATTTATATTAATGAGGTAATCTTGTATTTAATTGGCTGAGCTTGTCAACACTTTAGTGACTATTTCTTATCAGATTTTTATCAAATTTTGTCAAGAGGCTTTTATCATCAAGCTGTCCAATTAGTTTTATTATGAATGAGATCTGCACATATTGATGAGGTGATCTTGCATGTGATTGCATGAACTTCTTACCACTCAAGAGATGGAATTTCTTACCTGATTTTATTCCGATTTGGTAAATAGGCTAATACCATCAAGATGTTGTATAATTAAAGTATTATTTACTACAGAATCTTTATCAATATTTGGACATTACTCATCTCCATTCTTGCATGCTACTTTCTTTTGATGGTTACAGCAGTATCATGGTATTGATTAAAATTGCAGTTAACTTAATATATTTCAGGTTCTTCTCGGAGCAAAACAACAGGATATTTCAGACCCTGTTGGATGTTGCTAACTCTCAGGATCAGCAGTTGACCAATGAGCACATGAAAAGCATGGAGTTGGACCCTGTTGGAGATCGACAGTTTCTGATGGAATTAGTGGAGCATTATGGGATTGATGTGGTTTTAATGGTGGACAATCCATGTTGCCCAAAGTAAAAGGTGCAGCTTATTCCAGTGTTCTACAAGAAATCATGGGACCAAGTTGTCATAGGAGTGACTTATTATTGTAAATCATGATATTATATAGTCATCAACTTTTTGCAAGTACATTGTATTTTGAAATTAGCATATTTCTAAGATAGAATTTTTGACTTTTGCTTTGAAAGATGTTGATACAGATTTAGTTTTCTTTCAAAATTTGCAAAAATTCTATGCTTAGGAAAATTGAGTGATTTACAGTATTTTTCCAGCAACAGGTTTACAATAATATGTTTTCATGAACAACAAAACATGAATGTTTTAGACAGATCCTTATAAATTCTATACAATATAGGGAAAGTATCAATTGTCTACTGAATTAGAGACAAATAATCTTTGCTCACAAATGATGTGTCTTCATAATACGGTCCAGATTTTAGTGATGCTTGCTACTAGCATTTCTACTGATATTACCATATAATATCGTGTATAAGCCGATACCAACTGCAAACTGCATATACCCAGATCTTCCGTCGCATAATGCGCTGGCAGATCAGGGTCTATGCAGTTTGTAAGGACTAATCAGTAGAACAAACAACATAGACCCTGATCTGCTGGCGCATTATGCGACGGCAGATCAGGGTCTATGTTGTTTGCATTTGAACCCGAATTATATGCGAGTATATATTGTACACTGGCAATTTTATGGAACCTAGCGCAGTTCACTGCAAATTTTCTGCACTTCTGACATTTTCAGAATCCATTTTAACTAGGGTGATGCATGGTCTCCCAAGTCACTGAATTACAACAAGCTGAGCTGAATCTGCAATATCTCTAACCAATTTGGAACATGACAGCTTGTTACACCTGTCGGAGCTGGACTGTGTAGTCATCTCAGTCAAATTGTATGACAGTTTATCAATCAAAAAACAGTATTTATAAAGATCATTACTCCTAGTGCCATAGTTACAAAAACCGTCTGAACAGAAAATTGAATTCTGACTCAAAACTCAGAAATGAAAAATCATACTTATAATCTCTCAGTATTATTGCAAGTTGGCAGGTGTGTAGAGATACAAGAAATAATACACACATTTTCACAACTCTAACATCACAAAGTCAAAATCTTAAATTTGAATAGGAGCTCAATTTTTGTTTTGGGACAGTTTTTGGGCTTCAGGGCCTGACTTTAGAGTCCATTGAAAGTTCATTTTTGCAGCAAGATCCCATAGTCAATCTGTAGAACTCTTAAAAAATTTTGCACATTTTGATCAACTTTGACTAGAGTATAGTACAATGATCATGCTCAAGTATACATATCATTTTGTTGTTGTTGTTTGTCTGGAGAAAGTGAGAGTATGTATATGCAACATAGTTGCACTGAAAAAATAAAATTAAGACCTGTCTTTAATGAGCTTACTTGGAGTTTTAAAAAATCAATGTAGGTAATTACAAAAATTTCAGTCCAGGTATTATCTACATTTACTGTTCCTCTTTGAAAGAGAATCTGTTTTAGTGAGAAAAAAAAATTTACTGGTGCCTTTTTGTTTGTTACAGATATGTTTCATTATGATTTGCATTTTTTAAAAATCACAGAAGATTAATAACTCAGCAATACTTCTCACTCATGTGACAGAGACATGTCATAGATTTGTAATCCTTACTTTTCTTGTCTCTGGTAGTCTAGAGTTGGTTGTGTTGGTTGATTATGTAAAAATGGTACATAATACTTGATGACATCATATTGTTCAACACAACATGTTTTCAGAATTTAAGCAAGTCAAAACTAGTTATGTATATTATCGAATAGAGACACATAAAATAATTGTTTCTTTGTAGAAAAATTGGCTTAGACAAATAATTGACATAGGGGTTGACATCAAGACAAGGAAAAAATCTGATTGTCAGAGTTACATTATTTGTTTTCTGCTCAGTAGACTTTGGGAGAAGACAAATTACATATAACTTGTCTTAGTGCAAATCCCAACATAAATTCTGTTAGTTCCAATCTTGTCTGTCATCTCTTTACCATCAGCTCATGGTTAAAATTCTTGTAAATGGCTACATCTCCTACAGGGGTGGATCCAGGATTTCTTCTAGGAGGGTTTATTTTGAAAAAGTGGTGGTTTGTTTTGGTTAAAATGGTAAACTTATCTGTTTTCTACTGAGAAAAGGTACTATTTGAACTAGAAAATGGGTGTTCAAATCCCGCCAGACCCCTTCTATGTCTGCCACTGCCTTTTTGGATTATCAGGCATGGGATTCATACAACTTTTTGAGTAAAATTTGTACTGGAAACTCAATGGGTAACAATGTTTCTTCCACTCAAATGAAAGCTTGTATTTGCAGAAATCAGTCTGGGGGAAAAAATAACCACAAATACACTCCTTTGCAGTTGTTTACATCAAATGGATACATTTTGAACTCATCCCTTGAGACAGTGTTGACATCATCAGTATTATAATGTCATAATATACATGACATAAAAGAGTTGCGAGGTTTGTATGCAACTAAATTATTTTTACAACATTATTTCTGATATAACTTTTACTTTATTTTGCCTTAAAGGTGTGAATTGGCATGTTTTGTTTTTTTTATTGATTAATTTAATATAATTTTAGTCAACACTCTCAGTATTGCCTAGTGCCTACAATTTGGGGTGCCTTGTTTTCATTTCACTTTGTTTTTTCTGCAGGCTCTGGTTTGGCTTTCCATTGCATAACAATCAAAGCTGATGTGGGCTGGGTGAGCCAAACTAATGAAAGCTTTGAAAGTTTACAAGAATACTTTGCAGGAGCAAAATAGCCTGAACAGAAAACTCCATGCTTTTATCTATAAGAACTTTACAGATAATTAATTTCATTGGTCTGAGTAAATGGTCAGTCCATGTCTTGAAAGTTGTATGAATTAAAGGCCAGATGCCATTAGAATTTGAACCATGGTTCATTAAGGGAGATACAATGAAACCTTTGTGCAGGACATTTTCAGCTGTCCCTAATTAAACTCCATATATAACTGTTCTTTATATAAGGAGCTTGCAAAAAGTGGACAGAGAGCACTTTTTTTAAAAACCAAAAGACAGGTATATTTTTTAATTCAATCTTGGCTAAGTCTGTCTTACATTAGTGGTAGATATATCATGTTTGTCCTGTGGTGTCATTTATCTTACATAATTGATGCTCTTTTGTTACACACTTCAGTTTCACTATTATGTCATGTAAGTTACATCATTGCTACACATTAGATGCAAGATGTATGCAGACCTTTCTCTGTACATAAACTTTGTTTTGAAATAAACAAGAAATAAGTAAAATAGGCAAGAAAATAAATCTTCCTTGCATGTGTGTGGCAGGGTGGGGAAAAAAATTAACTCACAGGGTATAAAGATTTGTTGCAGGGACTGGGCAGGCCTCATTCCTGGCACAAATCTATACCCTTGCGTTAGATTTCCATGTCCTGTCCAACATATAGGGAGGTTTTTAGTATCTTGTATGTCCGTTTTTAGTCCCAGTGAGAGACAATTTATTTTGTCTTAAAATTGATAACGGTGAACATTCTTATGGAAAATATACTTACATGTATACTGTAAGGGAGTTTTTTTTAATGAAAACATTACATTTTTCTTTCCCAATTCAGTTAGATATAAAGTTGACCAATTATTGATATGAAAAATAACTTACACATGTTTGGAATTTCCAGATGACACCCAATTCAAGGACAACCATTCATAAAGAACAAATTTGGCATGTATCTGGACTGTCGTTTATGGGTTATAGAATTCAGTATGTAGCATTTCAAATGACTTAAGGGCTAGAAGGTCAGAGGTCAAGGTCATATGTAAACATTTATTATCACAGTGACATAACATTTCTAGACTTTCTTAAGTTGAAATAAAAAGAATTTTAATGCCACTGTGCTTCTGTTGGCAGATCTGATCACGAGATTACAGATATAACTTTGATGCCAACAAATTCTTGTCTGCAGCTCACCTGCCAGTCAAGTTAAGTGGAAAACTTATATTTGCCAAATATAAAGCTATTAAAGCAGGGAAACCCAACCTTCAGATTTGATCAAAGTTATTTTTTTATATATATATATGTGAATGTGAATTATTACTTATGTGTGTAAATGTGCCTGTGATCGACTTATTATTCACATTCATGAAAGTTTGTATTTCTGTTAATTGATAAATTATTGTGCTTATGTACTCAAATAGTGTAGCTGTAGAATTGTTGTATTTCAATTTGTTCTGCTGCAAGAATCCATTCCTGTGATGCACTTACAAACATAAATATTTTAAGTATAGGTATAGAATGAGATGTTTTCAGTATTTACATTGTCTTATAAATCAAAGGGGTTTATCACAGGCAGTACAATGGTATATCAAAGGGGTTTATCACAGGTAGTACAATGGTACATCAAAACCATAACTTTCTGAAGTTTTGAAAATCAGCATGCAGGGTCACAGATTACTTATTCTGCAAAAAAAGCCAGTTATACTTATCTTTAAAGACTGAATGGTATTTTTTAACATACTGATATCAGTAAATCAGTAGGTCAGTGTGATCTGAAGATATTAGTTACCAATTTCATGATTGCAAGAATGTGTGTAAGGTGAATGATTGTACAGCTTACTGAGTTTATTTTGTTGTATAAAAAATACACAATTTAAATAAATACTCACTGTGAGAAATATCAAATCTGGACTCTGGCTACTCAAAATTCTTCCGAAATCTGAACAAATGATTCTTACCCATAATCAAATTATGAACAAAACTACCCCTTGTCCTCCAATCATTCTGAACATATTTTTTGATCCAAAAGTGTTAAGAGTGCACACATATCATTGTACATATTACTTTCAAGGTGGAGAAAAAAAGTCATGCGAAACATGTTATAAAGTTAATCAAACCTGTTGATATGAATGAAAATTGTATTCAGTGTTAAAGAATGTTTCAAATCCTGATTACTCTTCTAAATAATCATAGATCAGTTATCTCCTCAACCTAGCATTGGAAATTCCCATGGCAGTCTTGCAGAAACAGACATATGTGCAGGTTCTCTGCCTGAAGTCAGAGTTACTGAACCTGCCTATGCCTTTCCAGCAACCCCTCTGATTCCAAAAGTATTGCAGAAAGTGAGGGAATCTGAGTGCCGACTGATCCTAATTACTTCCCTCAAGTGGGGAAAATCATGGATCAGTGATATCTTGAACTTAGCAATGGTGATTCCCAGGATGGTATTGCTTTCTCCACACCTGCCAAAACAATTGCAAATGCAGCAAGCTGAAACAACCAAAATGCATGTGTTCCATCACCTGCCCAGAGATGTTAAACTTGCATGCCTGGCTCATATCAAACAAGCTCTTGGAAACAGGTGGTGGACAGAATTGCTTGAGCAAGATGTCCCACCACACTGAAAACCTGTGAGGGGATGGAAAGTTTTTCTCCCAGTTATCCAAGCAGAAACACATCTCTCCCCTCTCCCTTAAAAACCTCAATATCATAAATAGTGAACTTCCTCCTATGGCTCTTTGAGGAGATGTTAGATCCCATTGCAATCAAGGGCTACTGTTCCATGATCTCAGATATGTGTGGAAAGGAGGATGTAGGCAAAAAATAACCCCTCTCTGACCCTCTTGTAAACTGTCTTGACTGAAGGTCTTGGCTCTTCATCTGAATTGGGATCTTCTAAAGGTTCTGATGATTTATAAATTAGACACCGTTTGTACCAGTGTCCAGAGCCTCCATGACTCACCTCACATGCATGACCTGTGTCTTTGTCACCTTAGCTAGAGTAGGCACACTCAGTGACATGCATGGCTTATCTATTGACTAGAACTGTCTGCAGTTTTTGCCATGATGGCTTTCATGGCCAAGAACTGAATCCCACACATGGGGAATCAGTCCATTGTCTTGATATACCACTGGCTTTTTTTAACCCTTTATTTTATGGTATCTGCAGGACCCCTTCAGGGTTCTGAAGTGGTACCTGAAACAGACTAAGTTGATTGGAAGAGGGAGATCTCACTTGTTCTGACCACTCTAAGACGGAAGGGATGATATTTTCTCTCAGGCTTGGTCATTCTGGATATAATGGGTTATCTACTCGGCATACAAGGAACTTGCCCAAGACAAGATGTATTTCTTATACATATTGACTCACAAGGTTAGAGCAGTCACTACTAACACAAAACTTTAGATCACTACTGCTCCCTAACTGATCTCATGAGGCTGTGGGATAGAGGTAAAAAATGGCATTATCAAGCTTTTACCTCAGAGACCTCTAAAATCAAAGGGCTTAGTTGGACCTGGTGGGACCTTATCAGCAACACAACAGGCTACCCAACCAGGTTGTTCAGCAGCTTCAAATCAATGCACATTACTCTGCTTTTTCTAAATCACATCCATGCACATTACCATGTGCTAACCCCATATCTCAGATAGCCCATATCTCAGATGAGACTTTGCATTTGTTAGGAGACCAGAGACAGGGCCAACCCATGTGAATGGGATGTAATTACCTTTACCTCTTACCTATTCTCCTAATGTAATATGATTGCATCATGCATTTTAAGTCGAAAACAACTTTTGAAATAAAATATTTCTTCAGTAATATTCGTTTATAATATGGGCACACTTTCCCAAGCACACCCTGCAGTTAATTGCCTGGAAGAGCAAGCACATCGGCTCTAGTAGTAACTGATGATTGGATTTGGCTCCAGTTCCTCTATCCAAGAGGATATCAATCTTGCCCAACTTCTACATTTGCAAGCAGATGACCTTTTTACATTTTTATATCTAAAACAAGGCAAGAGTCATGGTGAATTTTTGAGTCCAGAGGGCTGGATTTGCAAGGTAGTGGATGTAATTCTAACATATTATGACTGAGTACATGTTTTGCTTCAAAAACTGGTTTCTGTATATCTGTTCACAAATTTTCTGTGTACCAAAGAATGATAAAAGGTAGTTTCAGTGGATGGATCACCTTAGCAGAGATAGCTCCACCGAGTCCTTAGAATGACCATGTAAAAATAAAATTGTCTAGTTTGGCAAAAATATCATTTGAAAGTAAACTGAATTCTCAGTATGAACTGAACATGTCATGTAAATTAGTAGAGAAATTCTGGAGTTATCTGAATTTGTATGATCTTACATAGTGGCAATCGTGAAGGTGAGGTGTTGGAGCTGCTCAACCTGGCTGTAATTATGTAACACTCATTACCTAGCCAGCGACAGCTGCAGTAGAATTCAGGCCTTTGTTATTTGCAATCTGTTAATGTTTGAGTGGCTGGTGGGTGAAGTTGGTGATCCATCAATTGCTACCCATGTAAAAATGCAGTGGACTTATTAACTGAATGAAGACCACCCCCAAATTAAGACCTCTTTTCTACAGTGTGATTGATTTTCTTAAATGGGAGGTTTTACCATAGTTTCATAGTCTCTATTGAAAAAATTATGTTTCATAACTTTTTTATGCTACCAGGAACAATTATATGGGATTTTTCTATAACTTGTTTTGGAAACCCATCCATGGCTGAATTAGTTTGTAATTGGTTACACACTTTTTTTTCACAAAAGTTTGGTCTATCGCTTTTTTGTTTTTCACTTCTTTCCAGAAAAAAAACCTAATTAATGTGAAACATTTGTACAGTGAGAATACAGTTTTACATTTATCGCACAATTATCCATGTATAGTATACTGGATTTTGTAAAAGAATGTGATAATATTTCAATTTTTTTGTCTATTCACATTTTGTAAGCTTTTATAAATGGGTAAAGTGCAAATATTGACTCGTATATGTACATGTGCATATTAATTATTGCTTCATATATAATCTTTTTCTTGATGTCTCTTTTCTCTAATCTTTTGAGTGAAGTTATAAATTCCTTGTGAGTATATAAACATTTTTCTAACAAATCTATTTCAATTACTGTCTGTGTAGCTGTAGATATAAATGTGTTGAGCTAGTGAATAAAAGTATTCTTTACATACCATGGAAAGAATTCAACTCTGAATCTTACACGTCTTAATTTAGTCTTAAACTAAGGCTCACCTTATATTACATGGCTGGCTAATTGTTAGAACACCTTGGATGAATACATCCATTACAGTCAAATGGCTAATTGTTAGAACACCTTGGATGAATACATCCATTACAGTCAAATGGCTAATTGTTAGAACACCTTGGATGAATACATCCATTACAGTCAAATTTAGTGAAAAAGAAGTAGTTCTCCACAGATTTTTGATTATGGCTTACCACACACGTCATGTGGCTCCTCCACCTGTTTTCATCATATCTGAACATAAACCTTAAAATGATGGGTCTTCTGCTATTTAGATTTTAATCGAGGTGTAAAATGTATTTACATTGATTGATTCTAAGTCTGTAGCTAAAGGTTATTTGGAAATATTCTGGAATAAGGGAACAATATCTGACCCATTTCAAGTCATGCCTAGATCACAAAAGTACATTATTTGACCCATTTTAGCTCGTGCCTGGAACACAAAGGAACAATATCTGAACCATTTCAGCTCATGCCCAGAATACAAAAGAGCAATATCTAACCTTTCAGCTCATGCCCAAAATACAAAGAACAATATGTGACCCAGTTCAGCTCATTCCTGAAAAACAAAGAAACAGTTTCTTACCCATTTCAGTTCATGCCTGAAACACAAAGGAACAATAGCTGACCCATTTCAGCTCATGCCAGGAACAAAAATGAACAATATATGATTTATTTCAGTTTATGCCAGGAACAGAAATGAACAATATATGATTTATTTCAGTTTATGCCTGGAACACGAAGGAACAATATCTGACCCTTTTCAGTTCATGCCTTGAAAACAAAAGAACAATATCTGACCCATTTCAGATCATGCCTGGAACACAAAGGAACAATATCTGACCCATTTCAGCTCATGCCAGGAAAGAAACAACATTTGACTTATTTTAGTTCAGGCATGGATCACAAAGGAACAACATTTGATTCATTTAAGCTCATGCCAGAAACACAAAGGAACAATATCTGACCCATTTCAGCTTATGCCTGGAACACACAAGAACAATATCTGATCCATTGCAGCTCATGCCTAGAACATAAAGGAGCAATATCTGATCCTCTTCAGCTCATGCCAGGAACATCAAGGAACAATATCTGACCTGCTTCAGCTCATGATAGAAACATAAAGGAACAACATCTGGCCCATTTCAGCTCATGCCAGGAACACAAAGGAACAAAATCTGACCCATTTCAGCTCATGCTTGGTACACAAAGGAACAACATTTGACCCATTGCAGCTCATGTTAGGAACACAAAGGAGCAATATCTGACCGATTTCAGCTCATGCCTGGAACACAGGAGAACAATATCCAACCCATTTCAGCTTATGCCTGGAACACAAAGGAACAACATCTGACCCATTTAAGCTCATGCCAGGAACACAAAGGAACACAAAGGAACAATATCTGACCCATATCAGCATTTTCTTGGGTATAATTATTCGTGTTTTTTGTGTGTGCAGAAAACAACATTTTTTGGTCATCTTAATGGTGGATATGCCACTTTAAAGAGGATTGGCACAATTTTCTTCATAGTTTGATCTCTTTTCTTTGGGTCTTTCTAGTTTGTAGGAACCACAACAGCCACAAAAATTGGTACTCCACGAAAACAAATATATTCCCAGTAATTGTTGTTTAATTTTTATTTATTTTATTATGATCATTGTCATAACTATGAGAGCAGGATATGGACTATTTTGAGGAGATAATGATATTATTAAAAACATATAATCGGTACCTTCTCTTCCAAAAATCTATTTGAGAAATATAAGCCGTTGCTTTAATTTTCACCATGTTATTAAATTTGGACTTGTACATTTTAGATGAGCCTGCATGAAGATAGTGCATGAAACTTGATCTTAGTAGTATTTCTGTGTGATATATCTATTTCCTTGGTATATTACTGAACCCGTTTCCTCAATATGCTGTTACTTGAACATGTGAACCCTTAAAAACCAATGAAATTTATTAATTTTTTCATAATTTCAGAATGATCATGATTGTGATCATAGTGAACATAATTAGTGATTTCAAGAAATAAAGCAGAAATTTGCTGAACCTGTTAAGAAGTGCAATTGTTCATTCTTATGATAAATGATTGGTAATAACATAATTGAAACAAACAATTATTTCAACGTTTTATTCAACATTTTACGTGTCATTCATTGTATGAATGAAACCTGAGCACTGTGCAGTAGCATACATGTGAACCTCCCAGCCAGAAGGGTTTTCCTTCCGAGATGAGGGGTGTCTCCCGTCTCTCCCATTACTCACTAAAATCTCCCATATACGCATGATTATTATTGAAAAAGTTTATTTTTTCCATTTTTTTCACACCTTGCTTCTAGTGTAGTATATTTATGGTAATACTCTCTGTGATAATGTGACTGTGAACTGGCTTAAGCAGGGCAAGACAATTTAGTTGCTAATTTAAAGCAGCATAAAACAATTAACATCCCATTGATTCTGTTGGCAGGGTCAGTTGGCTTCAGTGTTGAAGTTTGTCGACATGGATTATACTGCGTGTGATCAGAAGTAATTCCGAAAGGATTAAACACATTATTTGATTATAGTTGGATTACTAAAGAGCTTAATCAGCATAAAACAATTAACATTACTCTGATTCTCTCAGCAGGGTAGGTTTTGCTTCGAATCTTACAGTTGTCGAGATGGATTAGATTCTATAATATGTGTGATCAAAAGTAATTCTGACAGGATTAAAGATATTAATTGATTATGGTTTTATTACTAAACAGCTCAAGTGACATAAAACAGAATAGGTTTGGCTTCGGTGTTTAAAGTAAGTCAAGATGTCTAAGTGTGTGTTGTCTCCCAATGCTAAAACGCCAAAATCTAAGCAACCAAAATATCACACGAAATTCAGTGATGGATGAAAACGGGAATTTCAGTTGTTGGAATCAAGTTCAAAGGACACGAATATGCATTCTTCCCATACCTGCCATAATACGACATGTCACGCGAAAAATACAATTTATTACTCCCAAATCCCCCAACACGGTTCTTCTTAGGAAGAAAAAAAAAAAAAACAGAAACATTTTTTGACCACCACTATGTATGTCTGTAGCATGTTGTCTGTATAAACAGTAAACAGTCCTCTTTAGAGCTTCTGTAAAAATATCCTCGGGGCAGTTTATAAAGCTGATTTATCATAGAGTCAATTAAAAGGTAAGGCAGTCAGAGATAAGCAACCACCATTTTACAGATTACTTATTTGGTTGAAAATAGCTAGGATGATGCCGTGTCAAGTCCTTTGAACACTGCTGTGGGAGAGCCCATTAGGTGAATTTGCATAGGTAAAGTACACTAAGTGGAAGAGCCCCATTTGATTGAAGTTGGGTACAATCATAGAGAAGCGTGTTGAAGAACAAAAGTTATTACACATCATTGCCTTGAATGAGAATGTTTAAGCCATCATTATCAAAGATTATTGGCAAGTTCGTGATCAGCAGCAACTTTTCTTTGAAGTCAGATTATACTCCTTATATAAAAACACAAACACGATTATTTCAGTAATTGGATTACTGTACAAGTGTGGTTCATTTTTAAGGCAAAATGTCATAACGCAGCTGTGGTTTAGGAAAGGAAGAGTCATCTGCAAAATGAGCTAAACCCGGCAAAACTAAATTTCAGAACTCCAGGTTGGAGTTGGACTTTGTGATGTGCAGCAGCAAGGGCGAGCATTTTATTTTTTGCACACACCGCGAACGCCGTATCAACATTAGTCATTCTGGAGTGTACAACATACATCGACATAGCAACACCACACAGCATGTTTGACACTCCTTCACAGCAATGCAGATGCAGAAAGATCATTTTCTGTGCTGAGAAAAATTCAACAAGATCGTTTGGGAAGTTTGAACAACAGTACAATCCAGTCTTAAATGAGTGCCAAGATAAACACGAATGACATTTGCACTACCTTCAAACCCCCCCCCCCACACACACACACACATACACTGAACTATTGTGAGCAGCAAAGACTGCATCTAATTAAGAAAATATTCCACTGTCCAAATATATTTTAAAGACAGAAACTTGGTATCTTTTTTTTATTTATTTAATGTCTGTGTGATTGTGTGTATGTGAGTGTGGTGATGATATTTTACATTTACTAAGTCTACCAACTATTTTTGGTTTTTAAGTGTATTAAATGCTTTGAAGAAAACGGATATTATTTTCTTTTATTTCAGATTTGAATTTCCAGTAATTTTGTATAGTATTATATGAAAAGATAACGTATTCTCAATTGGACAATGTTACTTTTTTAGGCCACGCACACTGACCCCCCCCCCCACCTCAAAACAAACTTTTGAGTCCTCCAAAACCCCCAACACTGTCTGGGAATTTGGCACTGTCTGAGAATATGGATGGCAGGTATGATTATGCAGTTCCCGTAAAGCTGATTTTAAAATCAGCTACGGTGGCAATAATGACATTTAATAACACTTCATGAAAACATTAATCGCGACAGCAAATTTGCCATCACTGAAATCCATGAATATGCATCAAATGTGGATAAAGATATACGTGCTGAGACACTGCCAACTTTATATCCGAACATAATCTCCCATTTATGGTAGTAGATCATTTTTCAGATCTAGTCAAAATAATGTTCCCTGACTCAGAAATCGCACAAAAGTTCTCATACATATGGACGAAATCTACTCGCATAGTGACCCAAACTGGTCCTCATTGGGATAAGATAGTTGAAGACATGTGCCGCAATGAAAAATTCACCATTCTCTTTGAAGATCCTCCCTCTTAAGAAGTCAAAACCCCTGACCAAATTTTGCAAATCTCCGGATTTGTCTTAAGCTGACTTACCTGTTCTGTCACATGTATGCAGTAATACACTCTACTATTATTGGGTGATTCTCATTTGGCAGTGAATAAAACTAAGTTTGTTAAAGAGAATGGAATGTCATCTAGTCAAAGAAACACAACAAATATTTACATAAGGAAAAAATGACGTAATACATCAATGAAAATTGAAGATACAATTATGAAAAGAAGAGCCAGAAATATTCCATCTAAAGGTGGTTATTGTGATTGCCCTTATTTGATGTTGTTGTCATCGAGACGGTTAAATTTGAAATGTGTGTGTGTCAGGATTATTGCCAGGGTATTGTGGCCCATCGGTCTTGGATAATAATACCTGAAAATAAGGATATGGATTCATTTTAAAGTCGCTTGTGTTTCGTTACATTTCTAGTACATGATAAAACAATGCTGTTCAGAGTGGATAAAAGTGTACTGTTTACGTGAAAGAGAAGTCGTTTATTGATAAATTGTATCGGAGGTCAGTTTGACTCTCTATTTCTCTTGTACAAACAGCAGCAACTAGTGGTCACTAGCAGTCCATTTTCAATATTTTTATAAATCATATTTATTTTTCTTTCTCGTTGCAATTGAAGTCTATGGGTGTACTGCATGCCGATTGTTTTTTTACATTCTTTGGATGATAGCTGGATCTATTGTATATAAAGAGCAATACCAAACATCATCATTCTCAGAAAGTCGATTCTCCAGCACTCGTGTCAGGTAGAAAAGGTTACAATCATTGTTAGGTGTGAGATTTATGATGTGGTTAGCGTTTAATGTTTCTGTCAACATTTTTATTTAGTTGTATACAGAAGTAGGTCATTGAATGCGGGCACCTTTTACCCTATTCGGAAGTATTGAATATTTTTACTTAACTACGGTCAATACTGCTTTATATTGACTGGCAGCAGCAACATTAAATTAATGGGACTGTTTATAAAGTATTATAATAATGTTGGATATCTCATAAGATTACAAAATACAAATTCTTGGATATTACTGCTGTAATATATTTCTAAAATATTTCTAAATATAAATACTCATGATAATATCCAACAAGATAAGCTGTATGTATTCATATAAATAGTGTCAATACACATTGTGTTTAGAAGTATATAACACTCATTAAAACTTGCCCTTGACCACCATTTGCTCTTGACCACCATTTGCATATTGAAATATTTTAGAGAATTGTGAATATTATAACCTTTCCACAAAGTTTATTGCATCCATTGCTTTAAACAAAGATTTCAGAAATCAGAAAAAAGCTTCACTCTCTTTGAGAAAGAAGAATTGTTGAGGAAAGAATCGGAAGTTCAGAAAAATTGTTAAGCACAGAGGAATTGCTGAAAGATGGGAACAGTAAGTTAACAAAAGCAATTGAAAAAGGATGTATTACGTGGGCAGGTGTAGCAAAATGATGATTAAAACAGCTACAAGGAAGTAAAGTTTAAAAGATGGACCATGCACAAGATAGGCAAAGAAAAATTGAACTTGAGAAAAGGCATAGACAATGTTGGATAGAAAAGTGTGCAGGACAGGTTGTGGCTTGGCAAAGAGGAAACATGAAGACAATGATGACCGAAAAAGAGGACATGTCCGGGGAAAATAGGACGTACGGTAGCCGTAGTATCAGTGTATCAGTTAGATGTAGTCTACTTTTCTTGCAGATTGTATTACGACTCTATGGTCTAAGAAAAATGTAACAGAAAGAAAGTGAAACCAACAAATCAAGTAAAAATCAACAAGCAATTTATTACTAGATAATTAAAATGAAAAATCAAAAAGTCACTTACAGTAATGTGTTTTGAAATCCTAATAATCCAATAAGAATGATTGTTCTAATCACAAGTCCTAAATATAGAATGTGTCCTTGAATGTTATTATGTGCCAATGGTCTCCAAAGTACTGATGTACTAGAAATCTTGATGTGCTGAAGTCAAAATGAAGTATTCCAAAATATCTGAATAAGTTCACTTAAATTCCAAAATCATCAATTAAAAATCCAAAATCCAAAAGTTTATGAGCACTGTTATAATCCAATGAATATTTAAAATAATTCCTCTCTTAGAATTTGTAATGAATTTTCACAACTGTAATAGCTCTTTACAAGACTGATGGTAATGTCAAAACTGAAAAAATGTCCACCAAACATGGTATATATAAAGATTGGTCACATGACAGAATGTTCTAGAATATGAGTCATCTTAATGGAATTCTAACTGTAAACAAAAATCCAACCTTGACCTTCAAATTGAGAAAACATATTGATCAAAACAACCTAATTCAAGGACACTAGTTAAACATGTTTTTCCTGATAACATTAAGATTCAAGCAAATATTAAAGCGAAGAAACATTTATAATTTCCCAAAATATTTATAATATTATATAAACATCATACATAACACCTCCCCTCATAAAGAAAAAGAAAGATTTATATAATAAAGCTTTCTTTTGAATATACATCTAATACTATAATAACCAAAATTACATAAGAACATGTTTTATGATACTGGACTTAATTACATCAAGCAATATTACATTTCTAGGCACGTGAGAGTGCATCTGCAATCACATTGTCTTTTCCTCTGATGTGTTTGATGTCAATGTTATATTCCTGCAATATCAAACTCCATCTCAACAATCTCCGATTTTTATCTTTCATTTTGTTGATGAAAGTAAGGGGATTGTGATCACTGTACACAATAATTGGAGAAAGAGCTGAGGTAACATACACTTCAAAATGCTGTAAAGCCAATATCAAAGCCAAACATTCCTTCTCAATTGTGGAATATTTTTTCTGGTGCTTGTTTAGTTTTTTAGAAAAATAACACACAGGGTGATCCACACCACTTTTGTCTTCCTGAATCAATACTCCACCAACCCCTACATCACTTGCATCAACAGATAATTTAAATGATTGGCTAAAATTTGGTGCAGAAAGAACTGGTGCATTCTTAAGCATGGCCTTTAACTTGTCAAAAGATTCCTGACACTTGTCAGACCAATAAAATTTGGCTTTCTTACTCAATAAACTTGTCAAAGGTTCAGCAATTTTGGAAAAATTGGAACAAAATTTCCGATAATATCCAGCCATACCTAGAAATCGCATCAGTTGCTTTTTACAAATTGAAACTTGAAATTCAGAGATAGCTTTGACCTTAGCTTCTATAGGTTTAACTTGACCTTGTCCCACAATATGTCCTAAAAATGTGACACAAGCATGGCAAAACTCACTTTTGCTCAAATTAATTGTCAGATTCGCATCGCTGAGTCGATCGAAGAATTTTCGAATGGTTTCCAAATGATCTTCCCAGGTGTTGTTATAGATAATGACGTCATCGATATAAGCGTCACAATTATCAAGACCAAATGTTATCATGTTCATCAGACGTTGAAACGTTGCAGGCGAATTTTTCATTCCAAACGGCATAACTTTATATTGATAAAGTCCATCTGGAGTTACAAATGCTGAAATTTCTTTTGCCCTTTCCGTCAGTGGAATTTGCCAGAATCCTTTTAAAAGGTCAAACTTGGTGACATATTCCGCATTTCCAATTTTATCAATGCAATCGTCCATTCTTGGGATTGGAAATGAATCAGTTTTGGTGACACTGTTGACTTTTCTATAGTCAGTACACATACGGAATGTATTATCTGGCTTGGGAACAAGAATACATGGTGAACTCCAATTACTTTTACTTGGTTCTATGAAATCATTCTCCAGTAAATACTGAATTTCTTTCTTCAGATAGTTCTGTTTGAGAGGATTCATCCTATAAGGATACTGTTTCACAGGCGCAGAATCTACAATGTCAACGTCATGATAAATTTTACTTGTTCGTGTTGGAACATCAGGAAACAAGTGTTCATAGTCATGTAATAGCTGTTTTAGTTCATTTCTTTCCTGTTGTTGTAGATGTGAAAGTTTCTGGTCTAGGTTGTTCAATATTTCTGAATTCCGAAGATTGGTTATACCAGAGTCACTATAGTCTGATTGTATTCCATCGTTGATATCTTCACTGTGTGGGACAGGTACAACTAAATTAACTGAATAATTAGCTGGGCTATCTCTGTCAAAATATTCCTTTAACATATCTATATGACAAAGTTGTTTCTGTTTCCGTCTCCCAGGAGTGTTAATGATATAATTTAAGTCATTTCCTTTCTTTTCAACGGTATAAGGACCATAAAATTTAGCCTGAAGAGGATTCTGAGGTATGGGAAAGAGAGCCAGAACTTTGTCACCAGGTTTAAAACTCCTTTCCTGTGAATTTCTGTCATACCTTAATTTCATTTTTGACTGGGTAGTGTGAAAATTAGTTCTTGCTACTTCACAGGCCTTTGACAACTTGTATTTGAAATCAGAAACATAATCAAGAAGATTAATCTTTGAGTCTTCATTTGAAAGAAGTTTCTCTTTCAATAATTTCAATGGTCCACGGACAGTATGAGCAAAAACTAGTTCAAAGGGACTAAAACCCAACGACTCTTGAACTGATTCCCTAACAGCAAACAACAACAAATGTACACCCTCATCCCAATCCTTTTCTGTATCAAAGCAATATGATCGAATCATATTCTTCAAAGTTTGATGAAATCTTTCCAAAGCACCTTGACTTTCAGGGTGATAGGCAGAAGATTTAAACTGTTGGATGCCTAGTTCATGCATAACTTGCTGGAAAATTCCAGACATAAAATTTGACCCTTGATCCGACTGGACAGATTTGGGAAGGCCAACAAGTGTAAAAAACTTCACCAAAGCTTTCACAATAGTTTTAGTTTTTATATTTCTCAGAGGAATTGCCTCTGGAAATCTTGTAGATGCACACATGATGGTCAACAAGTATTGGTTGCCTGACTTGGTTTTAGGTAAAGGACCAACACAGTCTACTATTATTCTACTAAATGGTTCATCAAATGCAGGAATAGGTTGCAAATGAGCCTTAGGTATCTTCTGATTGGGTTTTCCTACCATTTGACAAGTGTGACAAGATCTGCAGTATTTAGAAACATCACTTTTGAGTTTCGGCCAATAAAAATGATTCAAGATCTTGTGATAAGTCTTACGGACTCCTAAATGACCAGCCAAAGGAGTTTCATGGGCTAAATTAAGAATTTCCTGTCGATATGACTTAGGAACAACAATTTGATAGCTCACTGACCACTCGTCACCAGCGGGTACATCAGGTGGTCTCCATTTCCTCATAAGGACCCCATTTTTCGCAAAGTAACACACTGGAACTTGTGTGGCTTCAGTTTCACTAATAGCCCTCTGAAACAAACAAGATATCTCGGGATCTTGCTCCTGTTCCACGACAAGGGATTGTCGTTTGTCATCCTGATTAGAACAAAGAGAATGAGTTGCCAAAAGAGGATCACTGTGATCAATACCATTTGATTGATCAATACCTGGGGAAAAAGTGACCTCATAAAAAAACTGACCAATACATGTGTCAGCTAAAGGAATAATATCCTGATCAACATCACTCTCAAGAGCTCTTTTTGCCATAGCTCTAGTAACTGCACAAGCAGGGTACAAATCAGGGATTTCAGTTTCGACAGGATCAACTTTCTGATCCAAACAAGGCTTGTCAGTTACAAGTGGATTAACCACAACCTTATCTCCAGCTCGGTCATTGCCTAGTAATAAATGAACACCCTCTATGGGTAAAGAAGTCACTGCCCCAACAGTCACAGGTCCAGAAACTAAGTCTGATGCCAAATTTACACAATGAAGAGGAACATTTACAAAGCCGCACTCTACTCCCTGAACAAGAACGCTTTCACTTGAAGAAGACTCCTCAGACAAAGGCAAAGTACCTGATAATAAAAGACTCCGAGAAGCTCCAGTGTCCCTTAATATTTTAATTGGGATAGGTTTGGCAGAATCACCAATAAGTGATATAGAACCTTCTGACATGAATGGTTCATAAGCCTCCAAAATAGAATCAGACTGGGGTTTGTTTGACCCAACAAATGTATTGCTTTCAATACAAGACCGTGACCTTGACCTCGTAGAAATAAGAGCATTTGGAAAAGCTCTGTCTTTACTCTGTTGCTTATTTTTCAACTTGAAGCAATCAGAAATAACGTGCCCTTTCTTTTTACAATAAGTGCACGTAGGAAGAGATAAGGATTTCTGATCAGTCTTATCAGATGTTTGATTCCTAACAGTTGTGCTGTTGTGAAATTTGGAAGTACTCGAATGAGATTGAAATGTTTTTTTACCAGAAAACTGCTGAGAGGACGATTTATTACCAAATGAAATTTTGTGAGTCAAGGAATAATCATCAGCCATACGAGCAGCATTTTCCAAAGTTTCCACATTCTGCTCGTCAAGATAGGTTTTAACATCACTATGGATGCACCTTTTGAACTCTTCAATTAACTTTCTCATGCACTCTATCCCCTCCTGGATAGGTTTTGAAATGAAATTCTGAACATTAGATTCCATTGTAAATGCTTGTTGGTTTCACACAAAAAAAAATTTCTCTATTAAAAATCTTTGCCAAAGACAAAAAAAAATTCCAAGACAAAATCAATATGAATTTCAAAGATAAATTTAATATCTCTAATATGCTTTAAAGAAATTCAGATCCCAGAAGACGAGCCCCCAATTTCTGTTACGACTCTATGGTCTAAGAAAAATGTAACAGAAAGAAAGTGAAACCAACAAATCAAGTAAAAATCAACAAGCAATTTATTACTAGATAATTAAAATGAAAAATCAAAAAGTCACTTACAGTAATGTGTTTTGAAATCCTAATAATCCAATAAGAATGATTGTTCTAATCACAAGTCCTAAATATAGAATGTGTCCTTGAATGTTATTATGTGCCAATGGTCTCCAAAGTACTGATGTACTAGAAATCTTGATGTGCTGAAGTCAAAATGAAGTATTCCAAAATATCTGAATAAGTTCACTTAAATTCCAAAATCATCAATTAAAAATCCAAAATCCAAAAGTTTATGAGCACTGTTATAATCCAATGAATATTTAAAATAATTCCTCTCTTAGAATTTGTAATGAATTTTCACAACTGTAATAGCTCTTTACAAGACTGATGGTAATGTCAAAACTGAAAAAATGTCCACCAAACATGGTATATATAAAGATTGGTCACATGACAGAATGTTCTAGAATATGAGTCATCTTAATGGAATTCTAACTGTAAACAAAAATCCAACCTTGACCTTCAAATTGAGAAAACATATTGATCAAAACAACCTAATTCAAGGACACTAGTTAAACATGTTTTTCCTGATAACATTAAGATTCAAGCAAATATTAAAGCGAAGAAACATTTATAATTTCCCAAAATATTTATAATATTATATAAACATCATACATAACAATTGATGATGGCCTGAATTGTGCGCCATGTTTCTCGCGACCTAACGCGCTTGTTTCGAGATAATGACGCCATTGAACTGGGTCACCAGCGTTCTTCAAGAGTGACAGCAAGTATTTAGCAAGTAAAATCAGACAAAATGAGATTTAAATAGATAATTTCATGTAATTAAAAAAAAACCAGAATGAAAATCTATCTTTTGACTAATGCCTTATTTGTGTCATACATTTTCGCCTTGAATTTTGTATTATGTGCTATAGATAGGTCCGCTGATCACATGTTGGCTTTGTTTACATTTCTTGAACAGGAAACAGGAAAACCCACTTTGGGAATTTATACAACGGCAAAGCCAATGTAAATATTTGGTTTTAATCATGTGTGATTCTTATAAAAGTATTCAAAATTTACACTGGAAATGTATATTCACTGTGGACTTTTCGTTTCAGTATTATATAATAATAAACATATATTGTACATCAATAGACATTGAATCTATTATAATAAAATGTGTATCCATTCACCAGTGCCTATTTCACACTCCCTCTGTCTCTCTCTGTCAGTCTCTCTCTCTTTCTCTCTCTCTGTCTCTGTCTCTGTCTCTCTCTCTTGATTCATGTATTTATAAGGTAAAGGACAAACAAGCAGTAATGTAAGTGCACAAACTGCATATAGAATTAACGGGGAAAAAATCATTTTTAAATAATTTTTTTAATTTAAAAAACTCGGAGACTCTATAAACTACTAATATCCATACCTTGGCCTAACTGGCACATTCCGGTCATATGCCACATGACTTTTTAGTCAGTGGCACGGACCATGGATGCACTTCTGGAATAAGTAAACTTACACATGCTCGGAAAAACGGTAATTCTGAACTAATGTACCTGAATGCCAAATTTTTTTTAACGATGATTAAATGAAGGAGATATAGTTGAACACTTTCTATGGTTATTTGAATAGATTCTCACAATATTATAACGAACGCGTTAAAATTCACGTTAATGGCACGAAATATGGAGGTTGGAGGATACAAA
The DNA here is from genome assembly GCA_029931535.1 of Margaritifera margaritifera. Classification (NCBI taxonomy): domain Eukaryota; kingdom Metazoa; phylum Mollusca; class Bivalvia; order Unionida; family Margaritiferidae; genus Margaritifera; species Margaritifera margaritifera. Next base: position 826,100 of record JAQPZY010001644.1, on the reverse strand, counting down.
CACAGTTATATCTAACAGATTTATAGCTACGATCCCATAGCCTCGACATGGTCGAGGCTACGAAGTGATCATATACCTTGCAATGGAGCAAATAAAACTATTGTCAAGGTCAAAACAGAAGAATTAAGTAAAAATATCTTCAACCGAAGTAGAGTTATATTTTTCAGAAGCTTGGTTTATGATAAAGTTATTAGGCCTATATAAGATAAAATATATTGGTATGTTTACACTAACACAGTCCTACAATGTAAGATGTGGACCTTGATATTAATGATAGAGATGGGTCAGCATCTTATTGCCAGCACAAATGGAGTTGTTGTTGTTATTGTTGAAACTTTACCAGTGCTATCAATTGTAGGGTCTTAATCAATAATTCTACCCAACGCCCAACACAAAAATTTATTTAAAACGTATGCCCATTTGCTTATGTTGAAATGTATATATTCACAAACTATGGATGAAATTTCTTGTATTTTCGATATGTAAAAAATGAATGTTGTTCACAGAATTCCGGTCGTATGGTCACTACATTCCGTCTACCACTTCGCGGAAATGTGCGTTTAACCGTGTAAAACGTCATTATTTTACGTGTACTCTTTTGAAAAGAATGAAATAAAAGTAGAAGGTACACAAACGCTAATTCATGCAGTGACAGCATGAGTTTTAAAAAAAAAATCGTAAAAATTCAATTTAAAAATCGAGATTAAAATGTCGGTCAGTACTGAAAAGGCAAGTGATGGTAGTGATGTTGATGTGCTTGCTGAATTTGTTGAAAATATAAATAATTTCGTGTGGAAAATTGGCATTTAGGCAGTGGGCATTGTTATCTTTACTTCATCAAAATAAACGGAGTTGATGGTAACTGGTTATTTGCGGAGATCAACATGACGGACAGCACTGAAGCTGCAAGTGATGTGGATGCCTATATTTATGAAAATATAGACAATTTTGTGGGGAAAATGGACGTTTTAGGCAGTGCCGATTGCGATCTTGACTTTGACGAAATGAACAGAGATGATGATAACTGGTTAGTATAAAATTTGATTTCAAAACTGAATTTTAACATGCGGAGATCAACATGTTGGAGAGTACTGAAGCAGCAAGTGATGTGGATGACATTTTACTGCATTCCTGGAAATGGACCAAAATAAACCCAAAAAACCTGATATTTTTACATTAGAATTTATTGTGGAATAAAAACACTGAAACAAAATGTACAGTTTTGTTGACCTTCCAGTAAAGATCTGTTTTGCTTGCTCTCCAATTCTCATGCGAGTAAATAAAATTGTAATCATGTTTTTTAGTTTACTTAACTCTATTTTCAACTGAATTATTTACATCTGAAAATTTAAATGAAAAAATACATGACTTTAAAGAAATTTTTCTTGCTTTTTAAAATGGTATATAACTTTTAAAATTTATTTGAAAAACTTGTTATGTAAAGCCAGATTGACCAATGTCACTGCATTCTCTCATGCTGATACACCATTGACTTAACACATTTCCAGTTCTATACAACTGCCTGTCTGATTGGGCTTCAGTATAAAAATGGTCAAGTAAAACGTTTGTAGAACATTACTCTATGCCTAAGGTTTATACCCTAACATACTGGACTTCGTGAGTGGATTTATTTCAGGAAAAAGCATACACTTTATGTTAACACTGTTATAATTTCAGCTTTTCTCTAAAGTTGTGGCTTGTACAGTCACGACAGTTCCTAAGTAAATTTGTCTTGAAGAGTACTGAAAAACTTACCTCACAGTGATCAGCTTTTTAAGCTTAAGTGATTACATGATTACAGTAAGTTCTTGCATTTAGCTTGATTTCTCTGACATGCATATTTGTATGTACAGTCATGAAACCTTACGGCTGCACTCATCTTGCAGAGGACTACTCATTGCTGCCAAAAGTAGCTGATAGTGATCTACACAGGGTCTGCAGCGGACCTCGAAAACCCTAAATTTTCATTTTGACCTTAGAAACCTACAAAAAGTCACACACACAAATTAAGTAAACCTAAAAAAAAAAAATACAAATTTGACAAAAATGGTGAACGGTTCTTCCCCGACCCCACAAAAAATGCTTTTTTTGCACAAGGTTGTTCGTTAGGCTAGCCTAGCAGTAAAGAAAGTGCACGAATTATGCAAATTCTAGCATTCATTTGATAGACCCATAACAACAAATCGTTGTCAGATCATCAACAGCGTTAGCATTGCGTTCGCTTCAATCTTTGCACAGTCTGTTTGCTTCAACATTTGTTTAGATTAAGATTCTTTTGCCAGAAGTGTTTTAGGGTGCGTCGACAGAATAAATAAGGGGCCATTGTGTCATGGTCTCCTCTGACAACACGCCCATCGTAGCATATCGCTGATGTCAAGTAGGCTCACATGCCCCTTCTCTTTGCATGGAGGTGGAATTTCCTTTGCTGGATGCATCGGAATGGATAACCCTCTGAGCCAGCCACATTCCTTGTAAAGCGCCACATTCCGGGGAAGAAGAACGTATTAGCAGACAGTCTGTCCAGGTCGGGCAAAACAGTCCTCACGGAATGTTGTCTCCACCGCTCCTTAACAGAGTCCCTTTTCGGGGATATTCAAATTTTTAATAAATGTTATGCTCACCATGAAGATAATCTTGTAACTACTTTGTGCCTTGAACCTCAAAAAATAAACAATTTAAAACCTTGACCAAAAAAAAAAAATATATAAAAAAACCTCAAATTTTAAAAAGTTAATTTCACTTCTAACCCTGTACAAGATGCAGCATATGAGACTTCACGGATATGGAATAAAAATAAAGATTTTTTGTTTTTTTACACAAAGATTATTTGAAAGCCATTTTAAATACTATTTGCAACATTTTGACAAGGAAAACTGATCAATTTGAAGCTTACCTATTATAGAATTATCCTGTTGTATCCATTATTTTCCTCGTATCACTCAAAAAGTAGGTATATATTCAAGAATATGTATGGTACACAATTCAAAAGGAAGTTATAACAATCTACTCACTCTTTAAAGCAGCATTTCACAAGGTCACGCGATATGCGCGAACCTCAAACGCTCAGACAGTGCGCAAAATGATCAGCAAGATCGAGTATAGATACGATTAAATAAAGTGCACTCAGCTTCAACCATTGCAAATAGACATGGCACTTTTGAATATAATCACATCTGATTCTGATGAATACATCAATATTAATTCTTCATTATGCCCGCATTTAACTTAGTCAAAGGTACTCGTACTAAATTGAGGCTCATTGTATTTTTTTTAATATTCGTAGTTAGATCTTTTTATATTTTTAGTGATCAATTGTGGAAACAATCGCACCTTTCGACAAGGCACTCTTTCCAATGGACACATGTAAATACTTACAAAGTTTAACACATCTCTCGGAAAGTCATTTGGGTATACATGAAGTATAAACTAAGAGAGTAAAGTTCAATAAAGACAGACAGACACATACAGACAAGCAGGAAGATATACACAAAGAGTCAAAGAGATCATATTATTATCGAAAACATATTTTCATTTAGAATTTAATTTTTCAAACGCAAGTTTTGTCAAGTAAACTAAATATGCTTCAAGCTTGAATAAACCAAGATCATCTTCATTTCTAATGAAATGTCTTTTATGCATTACGTGAGCCTGGTTCTCGTTTGGATTTTGTTGTCCACCGCTTATAGTGAAGCGAGCATTAAAACAGTGTACCTTTTTTTTTTATATATATAATTTCCACCATTTAAAAAAATTCGTCCATACGTCCGTCCATGAACAAACTTGAAACCACTCCAGCGTCCTACATTTTTTTGTTATTATTATTATTGTTGCTTCAGACAAAGGAAATAAATCTAGAGCACACTGATCTTACATTCCTACGCTTATGGCACTTCATCAGCATCAAATTTATATCCAAATGCCTTGTGTATACATTTCCTACGCTTATGGCACTTCATCAGCATCAAATTTATATCCAAATGCCTTGTGTATACATTCCTACGCTTACGGCACTTCATCAGCATCAAATTTATATCCAAATGCCTTGAGAATGCTTGAACATAGTCACATTTTTTGTTGTTTGATTGCACCCAAATCGATGTAAAGCTTTAACTAATCACAGATTTAGATAAATTCGAAAATATGTAAATTGTGATCCTTTTGCGAGTTATGGCCAATATTTGTCTAAAAATAGGCAATCGAACGGCGTGTTAGCAATCAGGCATTCTAATGTTGCTTCAACCAAATATGCGTTCAAGTTTCATTTTCACAAGATTGTAGATTCAATCATTGGCATATATTTTTTAAATCTTTTTCGAGAGTTTTGATCCCCGAATTTCTCACTACCTCATAACTTTCAAACGCTGTAGGAATTAATTTTTTTTGTTTTAAATTCAAATTTTCTGTCGAGTTCTTTCTTGAAATTGTTGAAAATAACTTCGAGATTAGATTGCGGTTTTAAGTAATGGCTCATGATAGACGCAGGGTCCGCAGCGACCTCAAAAACCTCGAAAAACCAAAAATGTTATTTTGACCTTAGAAACCTAAAAAAAAGCAACAAAAAAAAAAAAAATTAATATATATAAAAATATATTAAGGAAACCTAAAAAAATATAAAAAATTTAACAATTTTAACAAATTATTAATGGCTCTATCCCTACCCCTTTAAAAATTGCTTTTTGCACAAGGTTGTTCGTTAGGCTATCCTAGCATTCGAGAAAGCGCGCGAATTATGCAAACGAAAGACATCCGGTCATTTTATTCTATTATTCAGTTGATAGACCCATAACGGCAAATCTTTGTCGGATCATCAACAGCGTTAGCATTGTGTACGCTTCAATCTATACACAGTTCGATGTCCGTTGCTTCAACCTTTGTTCGGATTAAGGTTCTTTTACCAGAAGTGATTTTAGGGTGCGTCGACAGAATAAGGGGCCATTGTGTCATTGTTTCCTCTGACAACACGCCCATCGTAGCGTATCTCCGATATCAAGGAGGCTCACGTGCCCCTTCTCTCTGCGTGGAGGTGGAACCTCCTTTGCTGGATGCATCGGAATGGATAACCCTCTGAGCCAGCCACATTCCTTGTAAAGCGCCACATTCCGGGGAAGAAGAACGTATTAGCAGACATTCTGTCCAGGTCGGGCAAAACAGTTCTCACGGAATGGTGTCTTCACCGCTCCCTAACAGAGTACCTTTTCTCTTCATTGGGATATTCAAATTTTTAATAAATGTTATGCTCACCATGGAGATAATCTTGTAACTGCCTTGTGCCTTGAACGTAAAAAAAATTAAAACCTTGAAAAAAACTAAAAAAAACCCCTCAAATTTTGAAAGGTAATTTCACTTCCTACCCTGTCGACGTATAACGGGCTTACTTATAAAATACTCTGGTAGTACCTGTTTCGATTGTAATAATAAAATACTATGAAGATTCATTTATAGGATGTATAATCAGTGCGGTTATCTGTCAATTTTTATTATTTTATACTAAGATATTGCCCTTCATCTACCTAAAATACATCCATGAATTGTGAATATTTAAGCAATTACATGTTTTAATAATTCCAACCAAATGCACAGTGAATTTGCAATTTAACAAGATCTTGCACAAATTGCTAGATTAAGCAAGATTTTTTACATATTTTGCCGAGTTAATGCCCGTGATTGACTTAGCAGACCCACGTGATGCAAGCAGTTAACATATTAACCTAGGGAGGCAAGCGCCATCTAAATACATTGATGAAATAGAGATTGATTCCCAAGTTAACTTGTAGAATGAGATACAGATAAAGTTATGCTGCTGGCAATTTCATATCATCGATATTAAAAAATGCAATCAATCTCGCAAATACTGAGTGAAATGTAAAATATCAACGCATCATGGTATGTACTTCGAGTGTATGAGTTATTTATTTATGTATTTATTTTGTTTGGCTGTAACATTGTATCCTTGTGTAACCGAACTTTGTTGTACTGTATTATCTCGTTATCTTAACCATATTTGAGCGCATCGAACGCGTGGCTTTTGAATAATTCAAATTCATTCAACCGAGTTCCCACTTATTTTAAGCTTTAAGGTTTTGTTTCGTCCTTGACTTATGCTTTCAGAAAGACATGTTTTGTGGAGACACTTATATCCAATTACCACATGACCTGTATGGATCTTTAGCTTATCACATCGAGCCAAATATTGAGAGTTTCGGTTTCGTTTCCTGTTTGAATATATTGCATTCAGCTATTAAGCTGGTATCGTGAATCTGACAAAGTACGGAAACTCGAAGGTAGGACGATATTGTAAAACGGATGCTGGCTACTGAGATAACGAAGCAGCATGTTGCCTCATGGAACATGAAACTTTTACACACATTTCTATTCTAAATTTCTATTCATGTCAAGATGCCTGTAAAGTAACGAAGTGAGCTTACGTCTTCGTGTATAAACAATTATTACAAGAAATGACAGCAGATACATAAAAACAATTCCTTAAATTAATTTTTAACCATTTAAACTCTTTTATCAGCCGAACAGAAAAACCCATAAGGACTATGAGTCAGTAGCGTTCAGTCAACCGACAGTCCAAGTCCAAAGGAAAATCTGATTTATCTACGTTGTACTTGTTCTCACACTTTAACTTTAGCCCACACAAGTTATGTTACCAATTCCATATGTTGCCATTAGCTGTATGTCACGATAGTCAGGATGAGTGCCAGGATACTGCACCAGCAGAGAGAGAGAGAGAGAGAGAGAGAGAGAGAGAGAGAGAGAGAGAGAGAGAGAGAGAGAGAGAGAGAGAGAGAGAGAGTCGAAGATCAGTTGAGACTAAGGACTTTCCATCTGGAAGAATGCGAACCTGACTTGATTTTCACCAGTCTGGTACGTACCAAGAGTAGCTCGATGATGCCGCCATGTGCAAGGTTCCTTTTCTCCCGTCAATGGCCAGGGGATTTTGGTTCTCCGGTTGCCCATACATCAAAAGATCTCCACTGGCTGTGCCGTCCGAGAGTACGTGTTATAAGTTGCTTGTTGTAAATTAGACAGTTCACATTCTATCGATTGCTGAGATGTGTATATTTTCCATGAAATGTTATTTTCTTTTTTATGACGATTAGAAATGTTAAAATTGCATTTATACCTTTTAAGAGTGAGAACTGATGCATACTGTTTAGGGACCGACCATTTTATTGGAGGGGGGGGGGGGGACCTGGGATGTTTAATAAAAAAAAATTACGGCCTCTCATGTAACTTGACAATAATCTTCTTGCTTCGATTTATAGCAACAACAAAAAACTATTATATCCATTATAATAGTTTGAAAAATAAAGATTGAAAGGCTAAAGAAAAAAGAAAAAAAAATATCCAGGTTCTGAAGAATAGAATAGCCCCCCCCCCCTAAATTAAATGGCCAATCCCTTATATTCATTAGAGCGCAAAGTCGCAAGAATTCTCTGTTCCACCTTTGTGAATCGGTGTATTCGCGAATATGTCGGGCATTACTTTCTCGAAACGTAGTATTCGCGAAATGTAAATTACGAACAGTGGCATACATATAATATATTGCAGGTGTTTTTTTGTGTGCGAAATAATGTGTGTGTGTGTGTGTGTGTGTGTGTGTTCGTTCTCTTGGGTCAAATATCCGAACTATTTAAATCGGTGCCAAAAACCCAATAGGTCGTGCTGTATGTTGCCATTGAATCATATAATACAAATTATCTAGATCTATATAAACGTTGGCGGAATAACAATAAACCTATGGGTCTACATTGCTTCTGAGGCACTAAGAAAGATGCGGTGATAGGCTATATTGCGGCTGATGTCTTTCATAATTACTTGTATGATTTACTATAGGTCAGATTTGTTCCTTTTTAAACGCGTTAGACTCTTCATACGATTTTTTTTTCTTCCGATTTGTTATCATGTTCACTGATTTCCGTTTATCATTTTTTATTTGTTTCCAACAATGCATACATGATCCATTCATTTTCTTTCATTTTGCTATAAGAATCGTTTTTGAATGCTTGACTCTTTAGTATTTGAGTTGATCTATTTTTTCTTTTTATTTGATTCCACATTTCCTCCAATATCGTCTCTTGTATTTCATTCTGTCAATTGAAGCACAACTACTTTATTAGTTGTTTCATGATAACCAAAGAAATTTATATTTGCAAGATGACTGATCTGCAAGAGATGCACACTAATGTTGACGAAAGCGAGTAGATAGATCCGTTTCGTAAAGAAACTTAACCCATTTTAACCGACCTAGGCTTTCCTCGTCTACCATCCCATTTCAACCAACCGAAATGTATGTAAACGGCTCTTGAAAACGCTTCCACTTGCTTGTGCCAGGATTTCATTCCGTCAGGAAAAAGACATCAGTGTAAGTATAGTCCGACTGAGGCAATTAGACTTTAATCTGTGCAGCAGTGTCAACATGGGCTTTCAAGTATGAGAGATATCGCTGTAAATTTGGCCACTAGTTCCTCGGTCAGTCGACCGGGGAGCTGGAGCGATAAATTATCCCCCCCCCCCCGTATTGTTACTGATGGACGTTTTGTGGGTATGATGTCATATATTCATAAAATCTTGGAATTGTTTGCAGACAAATCTGTCCGCAACACATCGGTGTGCATTTTAGACACTTACCGGTATTTATCACGTCTCTTGAGCTACCGTCGGTTGAAGGGTCCTTTTGTCTATATGCACAGAATATTTCCGGATCAAATCCTATGTTTGACGACTTGTAAATCCACGTGGAATAAGACAACCCTATATCCTGTGGCCATTTTGAATTTCGTGGCTACATACGGCTGTTACCAAATACCGGTAAGTGTCTAAACTGTACGCTGTTGTGTTCCGGACAGATTTGCAAGCAGCAAAATTGCACATTTGTATGAATAGGTGACATCATATCCACACAACGTCCATCAGTATCAATACAGATTGGGGGGGGCTGATTTATCGGACTACAGGGGAACACTCTATACAACAAGGCTTGTCGCTTGTGCTGGCAGTAAGACGTAGACCCGTCCTTGTCATAAATATCAAGGTCTACGTCTTACATTGCAAGACTAGCAAGGAGCAGTGTTCTCCCTCGTCCTCGGCAGTTGATGTCCGTCAAACGGATTTTGTTACCGAGTATTGTATTGAGGCTGAGAGAGAGAGAGAGAAAGAGAGAGAGAGAGAGAGAGAGAGAGAGAGAGAGAGAGAGAGAGAGAGAGAGAGAGAGAGAGAGAGAGAGAGAAAGCTGACGAAAACAAAAGTTGTTTTAACAAAGATGTTTTGGCGAAGTTATATCAACAAAATGAACAAATTTTAGCCAAAATTGTACCTGAAGTGGTCTTGCATACATATGGTGGATCTTACCGTAGCGAAACCAAGTAATCTGTTACTTGGAATACATCAGGATTATACGTTAAGCATCGTGTCAAAGTTGTGTAGAAATAACGATCTTCTACCGACATTAATAATTCACCCAACATACGGATCTTCAGTATGACGTCACTGTATATCTTCAGCTATCATTAGGTACGAGTCATTGGGTCGCAGAAAACAAAATATATCTTTCGTATTTTTGTTAAAGTTATGAGTGTTGTTATATCTATATAATTATTGTGCAATTCACAGGATTCGAATTAAAATTAATCTTATTCTGGAAGAAAGCGTCATCTCGCACTTGCGACTTAATATTTGTTATTTTACGAGATTGTGCTCACTTCGACTAACTGTTGAAGAGTCGGTTATATATATATATATATATATATATATATATATATATATATATATATATATATATACAAGATATATAAGAATAAATAATATTATCATACAGGTTAGAGAATTTTAATTATTTCGAAATCTTTCTCGGTCGTACTATACATATATATATATATATATATATATATTATATATATATATATATATATATATATATATATATATATATATATATATATATATATATTCAGATGTCGGCGATATTTTTGATATGCTGTTGTTCATTTCAATTTTGGCGGAGGTAGGGGGTTGGTGTCTAACGTGACCATATTAAAGTGTCCAGCAACTGTTCAGTTGTATATACTTAAAATCATTTAAATCCATAATGAAAATTAAAACATTACTAAAATTAATCCATAAACAACTTTCTAATATCATATTTTGACTCGAAAAGCTGGAAGTTGAGATCACTGCAGCCACAGAGTTTGACGTTTCTTGCATAAAAAACGACCGAAGTTAAGAAAAAGACAAAATATATGTATTTATTCTAAATAGTTGACAGTTATTTGTATATTATTGTTAGATACATGCATTTCGTTTTTTAGCTCTACTAGTCATAGACCAGAAGAGCTAATGGAATGGCCTGTTGTCCGTCTGTCTGTTTAGCACAAGTGTGTTATTAATACTCCTCTTAAACTACTCGGAGGATAGCCATGAAACTTTACACACACACATTCATCCTAAAGTCTAGTTGGTCCTAAATGAAAATGGTGCTGCTCAGATGTCCAATATGGCCACCACAGTGACCACCTTAAAAATCTTATCGCAACTTATCCTGAATGGATGGTCATATCAACATGGGATTTTCACTAAAAGACTTCTTATGATGTTTAATTGGTCCTAAATGAAAATGGTGCCTATCTGACTTCCAGTGTAGAAGCCATCTTGAAAATCTTATCGCTACTCCTCCTGAATGAAAAGTCATACTGACATGGGGTTTTCACTAAAGGACATTTTATGATGTCTACTTGGTCCTAAATCAGAATGGTGTCGATCTGATGACCAATGTAGCCACCACAGCAGCTTTCTTGAAACTCTTGTTATTTCTACTCCTCCTGAATGGAAAGTCATATCAACATGGTGTTTTCACCAAAAGACTTCTTGAGGTGTCTGGTCTTTTAAAAAAAGTTGTGTCGATCTGACATCCAATATGGCCACCACAGTGGCCATCTTGAAAATAGTCAATCCCTACTACTCCTTGATGGAAAGTCATATCAACATTGGGTTTTCACCAGAAGACTTCTAATGTTGTGTATTTGGTACTAAACGAAACTGATGCCGATCTGAAATCCACTATGACCATGTCAGCCATCTTGAAAATCTTCTTATCGCTACTACTCCTTAAATGGGCGTGGGTTTTTAACAAGACTAATTATGATATTTTTATAATATACACCTGTACTGACAAAAGTTTTCTCTGGCTTGTGCTTTTGACACAACACGCAAAATATCGCATTCTTTTTTATCTCAGCCATGATATTTGACCATATACTGTTGAGATTTCTTGACTTCTTCTGGTTACAATGTTCATCCCGATCGCCTCTCTTTCTTTTATTCATGATGGTTAATGCTGTCTAAGAAAATAATAGTGTCGTTTTTCACCCTTAAGATGTTATTAATTGCCAAAAAATTAACCAGTGACGATTTACACTATCTTATTTATTTTATTGGTTGTTTTTACTGTTGAATAACAAATTAACAAACTGAGACAGGTTTGCTTGATTGATCTTTACTTTCCTATTGTTCTCTGCGTCATTACTTCTGCTTGAAACAAAGCCGCAACGGTATTTATTGTTATAGCAATAGCAACAAGATCTTCGCTAGCCAAGGGTCGTCGATTCACTTCGTGGATGTGGAATGACACGTGTGATACGAAGATTTGCCATCCCGTGCTTGTTTTGTCAGATAAATGGTTTGAAATTATTTGATTTTACTGTTGTGAAGTTAAATATAAGCAAAATAATAATGTATACAATCTGCAGTCGGTTAAAATATCAATATAAATCAGTATATTCAAATTATATAATAATATGAATCAAATTAAAAACTTTAGACATATGTGTCAAAATATGAATCGTTCTACATTTTGAATATGTGTTAATTACTACAAAGGAACTAACTAACAATCTGGAGAAGAAAAAGCAAAAGAAAAAATACAGGCAATCACATTAAAATAAAACGAAAAAGTGAGTATATTATTAGCAATAGAAGCAGTTAATGCAACAGATGTAAAAAATATTTAAATATAATCTTTTATAGAAGTTAATTGAGACTGGTTAAAAAAGGGTACTTTTTTAAATGTTCAATAAGTTCATTGAAAGACTATGGTGCAGACTTTAATAATTTAATGTAAAGTTGAAAAGATCTTAAAATAAAGCCTAAATTTGGTATAATCTTCTGATTAATACTTAAAGTAGATCTATAAACTTGGCCATATTTGGATGCCTCCAATAATATTTAGGTACATACTTGCGTCTATATTCCATGTAACACTGACATTCTAATACAAAACGAAATTCATCCTCTATCGTATTATAGAAACGACATGCTTTATTTTCATATGACACAGCATGTGTATCTACCTGTTTCAACATATCCAGAAATATCGGGTGGTTGGGGGTGGGGTGGGGGTGGGGTAGGCGTAAAGAAGTAGGCGAAGAGTCTGTGGGACGGAACCCTCGCATTTTAAGCGTTTGCATGGCATAATTTCAACCATCTGACTGTAATGACAACTTGCTCTAGGAAGGGTTCCGGTTGTTTCGCGCTCATTTTACACGGGGAGGGGAGGCACGCCATATCCGCCACCATCCCCGGATACGTTCCTGGTTCTTATTATATGCTGTGCATTTTTATTTTAAAATGTAGCGTTTTAGGCGTTGTAGATAGATCAGAGTCTTGGATCTACGGCCCGTAACTAGGATTTAGACTTACTACTCTAAGGAAAGATGAGGAAGACGTAATTCTCTTTAACTGTTTATTGTATAAATACACAGGTTGTCGAGTGAATCCCTGTATGTATGTATTTTGGATTAAAGTCGTGTATCGTAACTTGCTACATTTACGACTGGTTTAATTGTGAGCGTTTGCGTGCTACTTAATTTGTTTAATCGCTATTTAATGCCACCCAAGCAAGCCACAGGAAGAAGGGCGCCTCGATTGCCTCCGTCTATTCACCTGTCTGTATGCCTCTGCCTACCGGCTGTCAGCTTATTTTTCGGTTTGTCAAATCTATACCAAGTTTCCTATTTGCAGTGGGGCTGCCCCTACCCCAACGCCAAAGATTTGAGAGTCACATATCCAATTCAAATAGCTCTGAGTTGTGAATTTTCCTGCTAATTAGATTTTGATTTTTTCGTGTATTATGCGTACTTGTATGTTTTTCCGAAAAAGTACCAATGATGTTGGCTTCAAGTAGCCGTTAATTTTAGTGATCTCAATTTGGATTTCGCGACGCTGTAAGTTCTTTCAGCAGCATGCCAATTGGGATCTTTTCGGGGCCATACAGTTTGTGCCTGCAGAGGGCTTTCGTGGGTCGGATTGAAAGCCCAGGGTAAAAACGTACCCGTTTTTGTGCCCCACTATACCATATCAAATTTTGCCCAGTTACCTATATTCGGATTATCCTTATACATAGCTATGCATTGACGAATGGAATCGTATTACTGAGTTGTAAACATTATTCTAACCATGTATTTTTGAATTTCGGAACTAAGCGTACATACAAAAATAAATTTTTAACAATCTTCAGGCATAAGTTGCCTTGAATGATTTTTGCGATCTTGATCAGTTTACGTGAGCATTTGTGGCAAATGTCCGGAGTTCAAAATTCCATAATTATTACCAATCAGTGTTAAGGCAATTTTATAAATTGTTTGTCGAAATAGGCTAGTAGCCCTAAAAAGAGATGTTCGGAACCAGATATGCACCCTCCTGTATATCTAGGGTCACGGATTCGTCTGTGTCATGACCTCTGCCCACCTGGGTATGGGAAGAGCTCTAAAATTGTGCTGTCCCTGGAGGTATTCACACACTTCTAGCAGGCTGGCAATTGAGTATTTTGAGTAGGCGGCATCGTAGTACTTGGTGAAAGTTCGGATAGAGTTTCGCAACTGTTTGATGGTTGGCTGCTTTATTCTCAGTGACCTCCAACTTACAAAGCCCACTGCGTATACAAATTTGTATGCGTAGCTGATGTTGGTAAGGGTGACCCTTCCCCTCCCAGTCCCATCTGTTTTATACTTTCTCTGTCTGTGTCTTCGTCTTCTTCTTCACCACTTTCCCTTGAGGCCGCCTGTGCTTTTGTAGCCAGCGGCTGTTTCTTGTCATACCTCCTGGTTTGAGACCTTGTTTTTATTACTGGGGTGGGTGGGAGGCTAACTTCCAATTCCGGTGGTTTTTGGCGGACTTTTTGTCCAGGTGGCGCTGCTGGTATCGGTACAGGTCGATCTCTCTCCGGTGTTTTTTTTTTTTTTTTTTTTTTTTTTTTTTGTCTCCGAGTGACCCTGCTGCTATATACAACCCGTGTATTCGAATTAAACAAAAAATCGTATGCATTCATGCGTACGCACCACATTAATAAGTGCGTAGGCTATAACTATAGGAATGTTCGTTCTCATTCAAAACCGGTTTCTATAGGCCCTATTCAGGACTTTACCTTATTCAGGCCTCATAATTATTCTTCAAAACTCAGGTGAGCTACATTCGTAACTGAAAAATATTCAGCAAAGGCGGATCCAGGAATATTATTTATTGGGGGCGTAAACAAGTTGGCAAAAGGTCTATGGGATGGAAACCCTGGTGGGAGTCAAGGGGGCGAAGTCCCCGAAAACTCCTGCATCAGTAAGTTACGACCTCCCTCGACAAACGACGAGAAAATTGTCCAACCCGTCATTTTGTCACGAAAATATACAAATAGATGAAAATAACGGACATTTACAACTGTCAGTAAACTGGTCAGTGTTTTAGCACGACCCTTGTCAAAGTGGTACACATATATGAGCTAACTAATTCAGTCATCTTTCATTTCATTCTACGCCATAAAATGATACTTACTGGATTATTCTGTTGTGTTCTACGATGATTTGCTTTCATGACCCCAGTTTCAAGTGTTTGTTTCCAGACCCCAATTTCAGGTGCGAGAAGTTATCACATGATCAATGACTTCCGGGTCCCCAGTTCCCAGGGTTACTGCCAAAATTGTTAGGAGTGATTATCTTATAAAGTACAAATAATATCTTTAAAATAAAGTCTATGTTTAATTTCAGAAGGCCAGTTTTTGTTATATTTGGCAGTATTTTGCGGATAAGACAATCAGAAACATGGGACCCCAGTTTCAGGGATTTATGTCAAAGAACCCACTTTGGCGTTAAAACACGTACGCGTGTGTGTATGTGCGTGCGTGTGTGTGTGTCAGATTGATCTTGAATAGCCTTGTGCAAATGTTATTCTGTTTCAAAGTTTACTTTGTGCAAATAAGGTTATTTGCATTACAAAATCAGTAAACACAACCATTTTTCATGACTTTTATTAGTATATAAACTGGTGATTTAAAATTCAAAAAGACTAATGAGGATCATCACTTCCCCTAATTGTGTCATTTTTAATGTAAAAACAAAAATGCACATCAGGAGACATTTGAAATGCTACTGTAAATAAGTTACAGATTAAATATTCATCAGAGACCTGTTGTTTCAAAGATGTATTGAATGAAGATTTGGACCAGATCAGTTTGAAGTTTGCATGGTAAATTATTTGCAAAAATATATTGTCCACAATATCTGGTACCATTGTCTTTGTCACCAGGTTATGTAGTGATCAAATACTTTAAACCAGAACCAAAATCTTGGATCAGATTGAAGTCATGATTAAGAAATGTGAAAAATAGTTGAAAATTAGATCTTATAAATTTGGGACTTCTGCACTCGGCAGAAAGGATGTTAAATGGATGAGAGAAAGAAAACAAAAATTTGATCAGGTCCCACCGAGATTTGAACTCGGATTGCTGGATTCAGAGTCCAGAGTGCTAACCATTACACCATGGGACCTTTCATGAAAAAGCTTTGTGCAAGATAAGTAATTAAACATTCACAAACCATCATTCACTATTTGTTTCATATTTTTCATAGTGTGATTCAGGTTGAATATGATGTTTTAATCCCAATATTATTAATGCATATAGTGTTCATTTATATATCCAAATTTAACCTGAATGGACGAACGTAGTCCGAAGCTATCCGAACATCATTCGTGTCATTCCGTCAACCGCTCTATTGATCTTAGTTTCATGAACGCATCTCTTTATTCGAGAATTTATAAAAAAGCGTCTTACTCGTGATCATGTGACAGCAAAAAATTGACAAAATGGCAGACAACTCAATTTTGGACACTGACAGCGATGATGAAGTACCCCCGGGATGGGAAGAAAGAGTTGCACTGAGTGGAAAAGTCTATTATGCCAAGTATTTTTTTTTTTCTCTCTCTCTCTCTCTCTCTCTGAAACACACATACACACACAGACAGGGGCTCATTGCTTAACAAATTACTACCCTTAAATATGTAAGATATATATATATATATATATATATATATATATATATATATATATATATATATATATATATATATATATTAATAGTACATATATTATTTATAGGTAAATTGTAAGCAACGATACGAGCCCCTGAGCTCCCTGTCTCTTTCTCGCACAGACACACGCACACACGTTTAATGTTCATTCTTCCTTTTTGGTTATTACACCATCTATTTTGGCCATATGACTTCAGTGAGCACAGCAAAAGTTATACTGGCAGTGGACTAGTTTTAGCCATGTGGTCTACCTAAAGACAGTAATGGAAAGTAATGAACAGTAATGGAGATGAAATACAGTAATATAAAAAAAATTCAAGTAATGGAGCAAGAAATTAAGCATTTCACATGTATAGTATTTATTTTGTTAAAGAAAAATATATTGTGTAAAGTTTTTATAGATACAACTAGTAGATTATACTTTCATCAAATGGTGCATATACTGTACCGTGCTGTCGAGTAATCCTGCGCACCTAAGGATTGTATCATGCCAATACCTGTCTTCGGAGTAAATTCTAATTATTTTCTTATTTGCATGGAACATATCTACCTTTGCTTTAAATAAACAAATCAGTTCTTATATTTTGTACGGAAAATTTACCAGATATTTTAAGCAGAAACAAGGATACCCCTCATGATCCAAGAAATTCAGTTTTGTAGTCTAATTCAGTGCAGGCACTATTTACTTTCATCTTCAGAATTCCTTTTTTCAGCAGCAAATCAAAATTTTCCTTACATGTTTGCTCATATGTAGGTCAGTATGTTTACAAATTTCAAGTGTACATCTTTTTTATTTATTGGATAACTAGTGTATTGTCTGAGTTGTTATTTGCACTCAAGCAAAAACTACAGTTTAAAAGATTTTGCACATTATTTTTATTTTATTAAATCAAAGTGTCAGTGATTGACTTTGACCTCATGTTTTTGTAAAAATGGAATAGTCTATTTTGTATAAAAATGGTTACAAAGGGATGATAAAAAATGGTTTTTGTTTTTGCTGCAATGCTGAACTTATTGTTTCAGCTGTTATTGCCCAGAAGCATATGAATTCACAACTTCAGGGTAAAATATGACATTTCCAGATCAAACTCAAATAAAATATAGATTTTATGTGGAATTCAGTTATCTAAATGAAATAGATTAAAGCCGTAATTATGTTAAAAATATCTTTGGATGCGCAGAATTAGCTGATGGACAGAATTGGACGAAATGGCTGTACATGCTTGTCCACATTAATTACACAGATAATCCAATCAGTTGAGTAGGTAGGGTCATGTATTCTCCGTTACATGGAATATCACCATTCAAATAAACAACCAGGACAATATTAAAATAATATAACAACCCAATTTGTTATTTGTTATATTCTTCTCTAAGTCCATACCCAATAATTCTAATATTCAGCGGTCCATTACTGTAATTTCTTTTACATTACTGTATTGTCTCACATTGCTGAAAATAACTATTTTAAATCATAAAACTTAGAAAATTAAAACAATGACTCCTAGCTGGAGACATACATACATAACAGGGTTCTCAATAGATGCTAACCCTCTTGTTTTGATGCTTGGAAATTAAATTTGACCCATTTCTGATGCATGTAAATTCCAGCCTGTGCGTTTTATGATGCATGTTGATCTGTGCTTGAGCATCAGTCTTAATTACCCTTGATTTGCCTCTGGCATAATTTCCCACTGAGCTTGCGATATCCATAACAAATTGACTGTATGCACCAGTGATCAACATTTGCTACACTACTGTTTACACCTTATCGGCCAATAATATCTTATGTTATGTACTTTTAATTTATAATATGTGTCCATGATTGTGAATTGTACTTAAGTCAGATTATGGTCATTTTGTAAATAACATGTTTACATAGCATTTAGTTCAAGGCCAATTTTGTTAGCAGCTGGACTGTTATTTCCATGTCTTGCTGTGACAGAATACAAGTACACAAAATAATTTTCAATACAAATTACTCATATTCTGATGTGAGAACTATCAGGTACACCTATATACATGTGTGTGTGTGTATATATATATATATATATATATATATATATATATATATATATATATATATATATATATATATATATATATATATATATATATATATATATGGGCTTAGTAAACAAGAGATCATTCAGGTTCTAAAAGTCTTGTTCTAAACATCAGTCTGTAAAGAAGCTATTTTAATAATCAGATGTTACAGTTGTGAAAACCAGATATAATTCAGAGAGAGGAATTATTTAAAATATTCATTGCAAATACCAAAGTGCTCATAGATTTTAGGACTTTTTTTGATTTATGTGAATTCATTCAAAACATTCTGGATTACAGCATTGTGGTACATCAGGGCATTCAAGACTCGTGGTACATCAGGACATTCAAGACTTGTGGTACATCAGGACATTCAAGGCTATTGGAATTCATTCAGAACATTATATATTTTTGGACTTGAGATTAGGACAGTTAGGATTATTTGATCATGTTATTGTAAATGTCTTTTGAATTTTCACTTTAATTGTCTAGAAATAAATTGCTTCTTGTTTCTTGATTTTGTTGGTTTCATTTTCTTTCTGTCACATATTTTTAGCCCATAGAGTCGTAACAATTACCTATGCAAAATCAATATGAACTAGGCAGAGCTAACAGGTCACTGATGTCAGGCTTAGGTGGGCATAATTAAATCAAGGTTAGACAAACGCTGATATTTGATTAAACATTAATCCAATCAAGTTATAATATTCCCTCTTCCTCTGACTATCATAAACGTCAAAGATAATCTCAAAACAATCTAACCTTGATTTAATTATGTCCATCAACATATATATTATTCTACTGGTGGTAGGACAAAAATCCTGTTTTAAAGACTGTCTACCGCACATACTGTTTTATAGTTGAAATGTACCACTTTTGAAAAATGTATTATTATTATTATTATTATTAAGACCAACAAAAATTGGTATAGTTGTGCGTCTGTCCCCACATTACAGAAACCATTATGAACCAATCTACTGGGGACCAGAAATGTTATACCAGTACAACGATGTGTGGCTGAGTAATCAGATTATGAAGGTTAACATGTGTACACAACAAGCTGTTAATTGATTACCTTACTGTTGTAATCTGGAGAGTTGAAGGCCAAATGCAGGATGTTTTATGAGGTGTTATAAGTAATAAAGGGATCAAAGAGGGTCCATGATGGCTTTCAAGTCTTTTAATAAAAAAAGGCTGACCTTTGGCAGAGGTGAGGTAAAAAGGAGAGACCGACTAAAAAAATGATTTTGGCAGAAACACTTGATTAGGTATTTTGATTTTTTTGTATTGTCTAACAGTTTTTGCATTGTTCAAGATGTTTTTAGAGGAATATTTAAGGGCAGTTGATATATATTTTAGTTCAGTTCATGTCAAAATGCTGAAACTTGCTTTCTCCCAATGCTAAAAAAACACTTGCTAATAAGTATGAAACTCAGGAATACACCACATGTCCAACTCAGAAACTTTCTCCTCAGGATGAACTTAGCTTGGAGAAGTATTGGAGAGCAGTCATCAACCTTAAAAACCCAGTCACATTAATAGTGAAGTTTGAACTTTCTTGCAGGCTGAGCATGGTTGTTTTGTCATTGCCACATTTGAATGCTGATACAGAGAAATCATTCTCCATTCTTTGCAAAATAAAGTGATTCATGGGGAAATCTAGACCAGAAAGTTATTGAGAGCCTGTTAAGTGTGAAACTTAATAATCACAATTAATGTTATCAGTGCTCATCAGTCAGTGATCTTGTGTAGGAAAATAAAAATGCGTGTCAAGTTGTGGATTTTATTTGTAAAAATTGTTTACAATGAACTACGAGATATACACCTATTCCTTTTTCATTGAATTGTCATACACTGGCACAATGGCGCAAAGAAGCATATTTTCTTTTCTGTCTCAGTCTCAGAAATGACCTGCCAGTGATGATTATTCTGACCCTCAGACTCCAAAGAAACAAAGTTAGTGACAATTCTGAGAAGAATAAATCTCCTAAAGGGAGCCCCAGGTGGCCGAGTGGTCTAAGGCGCTCGCCTTTCCAGATCACTGACATCTCACATCTGTCTGCTTTGGTTCGAGTCTCGGGCTCGGCCAACGTGGGTATGTGAGAAAGCTTGCCAGTAGTTTCCTGTGGGTCGGTGGCTCTTGGCAGAGTTTTCCGGGGTTCTTCCTCCACCAGATATACTGGCTGCCATGTATAGCCTATCATGTGCTGAAAAATGGCATTAAATCCACAAACCACCCCCACAATCTCCTAAAGTCATAAGAAATCTTAAGCATTAGTTTTGCTGCTTGAATAATGAACAATCCCAGCTCATGACTCTAAAACAAATGGCTCTTGAGATTTCAGTTTTGACTCTTGAGATTTTCATTTTGACTCGTAAGAATTTTGTATCAAGAGTTAAATGACTCTTCAGTCTTTAAATCTATTGAGAACACTGCATAAATAAAAAAAAATTTTTTTTGCTGCCATGGTATAGTCTACCTTACTGTATATTTAAATGGTGCTCCATTCCAGTACCACACCAGGACCATCGTATATCATATTAATGCTAATGGATCAAGACCAACAACAAATGGTACAAAAAGTTATATTTTTATTATTCAGCAAAATCTGTAATCAACACTTTATATGCATTATTTTGAATTTCTTGCTTCATTACTTTAATTTCTTTTACATTACTGTATTTCATCTACATTACTGTCCATTATTGTGTTAATACAGACCCCTCACCACATACCAGGTTTCGACATGGTGTTAATATCTCACGAACGGACACAAATTTTGTTCATATTACATGTATGCATGCTGTACCTTTAAAAGTATATCACAGAATGTTCTTTTAAAGGTTTGTATAAATTAGCTTGTCACTCAATAATTCACTGCGTGCATAATTCCAAAACATCTTTACAGTGTTGAGTCTAGCAGGAAGTTGCCTCATTTAGAATACTTTCAGAGCTTTCTGTAGACCTTTGACATAGTAAATGTTATTGACTATATGATGTATCTTGTCATGTCATTTACATTTCACTTTATCTTCTTGACTTTTTGAGAAAAAAAATTATTAGGAAAAATTTACATCCATGGAATTCAGTTTCAGAAAACTGAAAGGCTAGGCCTAGGTATTGAGGGTTCACGGGATGTACTGTCTTAGAACATTGTGGGTCCAAGACTAGCATTTGAAGGTCTTGGATGTACTGAATCAGCTAGCTTTTTTGCTTGCTAATTTAAGCCTTGCTTGTCACTGTTGTCAATGTCCTCATCATAGTCCTTGTTAAATTGGCATTTTTATTGATGTAAGCAGCCTTGCTTAAATATAGTGGTCAAACAATGCATCGATCATTTTCCTGGCTTATTTCCTCTCTAAAATAATGAAATACAATCAAATTTGGATTAAAACAGTTGAATAGTTCTTCTAGTATTCTGGTTACAGCTGGTTGCTATGCAATTAGTGTCAGTATGTCAGCTGTATGTTTAGCTGAACAGGAAACTATTAAGGAAAGGCTTGAAATTATAACACGCATATTTCATGCAGTTTTTTTTTCTTCCCCCTTTTTTTAAAATTAGTGCAAATCACGCATCCTAGAATAAACCTTGTCAGCCAATGGAATCTCACAGTACAAGTGTCCCAAAACTTGTGTAATGGAAAAATTATGTACACAAAATGTCTAAAGATTAGTGTGCATCAAAAAATCTTAAAACAAAAATAATTATAGGTGTTCCAACATTTACAGTAAGCCAACATGTACAGTAAATATATATGTTACATGTATTTTATGTAATGATTTGGAATAGCATCTAACTTAATGAAGCACTCATTAGAAAAGGTCATGTAAAACTTAGTTGATACAATAAATAATTAACTAGAAACCTTTCTTTTTGTTTGACTTCAGCAAAGCTTTTGATAAAGTTAACCACCTAAAAGAACATTACAAATTGCACCAACATAGCATCAGCTGATCAGAAATAAAACACTAAACTGGATTAAAGCTTTCCTGATAGAATGTAGCCAGACAGTAATACTTGAAGGTGAATCCTCTTATTAGATTCCAGTCACATCAGGAGTACCACAAGGTTCTGATCTGGGTCCCATCCTTTTTCTACTTTACATGAATGACTTGTCTGAGAACATCATTCAAAAGTAAGACTATTTGCAGATACTGGTAATACAGTCCTGCACCTCACTGTTGGTAATAACAAATCTTGTAACAAGCTTTAAAATGACCTTGCTACACTTGGATAATGGGAGAAATGTTTGGAAATGGATTTTAACCTTTGCAAATGCAGAGTCTTACACATCTCTAATAATCAGACACTTAATTTGACAATCTACTTTACATGGTGAGAAATTAGCAGCAGGAGATCATGCTAAATACTCTGGTATAGACATCAGTCACAACTTAAACAGGAACCTCCATATCTTAATAATAACAACCAGTGCAAACAGAATTCTCAGCTTAGCTTTCTTTGAAGAAACATCAAAACCAAACATGAAGCCTTGGTTAGACCGCAACTTAATTACACTTATATCCATGCTGTCTGGAGCCCAAACACAAATGTGAACTTCCAAAAGGTTGAAAACATTCGAAGTAGAGCAGCTTGATGGGTCAGAAATAACTACTTACAAACTACTTGTGTAATAGATGTGAAAAAGAAAGGACAGATGCTCATTTGCTCATGTTCTACAAAATCTTACACAAGTTATTGGATATTTCCTTACTACCTTACATAACTGACCAGAATGACTAGACACATGTACCATCTTTGATTTGTCCAAATTCAGGCAATGACATTTATTTTACATTTCCCTTTTTCCTCTGGCCATTACATGGTGTAACAAACTCCCACAAAATATCACTGTCTTGCCTAAACTAACTTCCTTCAAATCAGAAGTTTGTGCAGTCAATCAGTTGAGACTCTTAAAAACATTTGTTTTTATTGTTTTCACCAAGTTTCTTATCTCTGACTGAATTGTAACATTTAATACTCTCATAGTTTTGCTGTCACTACATGTACTTGCTTTTACTCTTTCTTTTGTTACAAAATATGCACGCATGTGCAATGTAAACCTTGAGAGGGTGATGCAGTATAGATAGATAGATAGACTGCATTTCTATCTCTCTATTTCTGTCGGACAATTTAAGTAATAAGTACATAAATAAGTAAGATACAGTCTGGTACATTCAACTAGAGCTTTGTAACTTGAGTATATTTAAATGTTTCTTAAAATGTTTGATTGTGAAAACAGGTTAAAATTTCATTAACTTTCCTGGAATGTTTACTTTCAGCAAAAAAAACTACCTCTTTGAGATTCGTTTTTGAGGGAGTGAATTACTGAATATTTATGAGAAATTTTTGTGCAAGATACTCCATGTGTGGGTCCGCGATTTTTTCTATGCCCAGAATTTCGTCATTATTTGTTGAAAATAGTACTATTTTTAACTGAAAAAGGAGGGGTCCAACCCCCTTAAAATCTCTCACTGTATTCAAACTGATTTACAGCGCATTTGTGTTGTGTTGCATCTGCTTATTTAGAAGCAATACTTGATCTATCAGATGAAAAATAAAAGTGATAATAATTCTCACTCTGTATTGCTTATTCACATTCTTTATTAATTTAATACCAAAGGAAATACGTGTTCATTGTTAATATGTTGTAACAATATTTAAATGTATTGTAACTGATAATGAACTTAATGGTTTAGATACCATAGTGAAATGTTGATCACATTCTTCATTACAGAGCTGTCATTGATTAGAAATTTCTGCATTGGTACCTATAATAATTTATGAATATAGACAACAAATTGTGGTGCATAAATAATTCAATGTTTTAGTCAGCATTTTGCAGCAGATGATTGGAGCAACATATTGTATGCTGGTCTGAAATTTTATTTCTCAGTCAAATATATAACTCGATCACAATAACTTTATAAAAATAACTTGTGGTAGTTCCCAAATCTTGCTCTTCTGTGCAGATGATGGTTCAAAAAACAATTTGTGAGATGCTGGTTTCTGGGGTTTTTGTTTCACACCTTTCATAACAACTGTCAACGGCAGATTTTGATAATACAGAAGATTGTATTCCCTTCATTGAGCATACCCATGGGCATAAGGTCCCCCATATGCCTGTGTAGGGCCTTAGTGCCTGTAAGAGCATGCACATAGGGTTAGCTACTAATCTCACCGACCTCTACCATCCACAACATTCGTACCTGCCATCTGTTGCCATCCCAGCTGTCTCTCAGATTGTCCAGCAAGTATGCTGGCCGTTTTCCATTATCTGTGGCAAGAGATCTGTGATTCTGGAGTGTCAGGTTACAAAGTGATCAACAGTTCCATCTGCCATGTCCATTACTGAGATCAGTCCATCCTATCTTGCCAGCCAGCCAGCTGTTCTGCTCAACACATCTTGCCTGCTCTCCATTCCAGTTCTACACACCTAGTCTGTTTGATACCAGTTATCCAAAAGAATATACTCTGGGGGTAGGTATCACACCATGCTTGTGTAGGATACCTTGTTTTCCCTTCCATTGGGTATGCCTTGCCCTAATATGGAAAGGCATCCCAGATGAAGACAACCCCTCAAGCAATGGTGGTGACAACCTTGACTTACCTTCACACTCCAATCTGATGACGGAACTGATAGAGTTCAGTATTGAGGCAGCAGTAGAAGAAATGTATCGCATCCTGTAGTCATGCAGCTGAGTGACCCTTCCACCTTCATTCAACCAGGCCCAGTTGATGCTGATAAGGATGCTGAACACCCGTCTTTCCAGCTTCTCACTCAGTCTCACAAAACTGCAGAAATTATTGGTCAGTTGCCAGACAAGATTTGTGACCCCGGTAATTTGAAAGCTTACTTCTCATTGAGCTATCTGCCAATGACCTTCTTACTGCCCTGGTATCAGACTCACTGGAACACTTATATCAATAGTTTTTGCTTGGACAAGGACATAGCAGCAGCAGTGAATATACCTGCCTTCCTTTCTACAGAATTGACTGGCAGGTGTTGAAGCGCATCTGAAACATTGTTGCAATGTCATCCTTTCTTGACTTAGTGGCTTTGGCTGTTTTCTGACTGGCGGAAAAGACTTGCAGTGATCTCACATGGGAGTCATCTTGCTGTGTTGCCAAGGCCACTAACAGTGGCACACCATACAATGACCAGTACTCTTATGTCTTCATGCAAGAAAGACTTGGTGAGATGGAATACCCTTCTGCACTTGTCCTTACTTAAACCTCATTGAGGAAGTTCTGAAGCAGGCTGCACAGTAGCTACCCCATTAGCTAGTCTTGCTGGTTACATTTTGATAGTCCGAAGGTTCTTTGGTCTGAAGGTTCTATGGTATGAAAGAATGGTTCACTGTTTTGAGGGTTCATTGATTCAAAGGTTCATTGGTCTGAAAAAGGGTTCAGTTGTCTGACGGTGCGTTAGTTTGAAGGTTCATTGGTCCAAAATAAGGGATCAATAGTCCAAAGGTGCATTAGCTTGAGGATTCAAATGGAATGAAAGAAAGGAAATACTGAATGTTGGAACCAATGAACCCATTTTCAATACCTTCAGACCAAAAGAACCTTCAGACTTGTGAACCCTTTTAAAAATATTTTTTGGACTAATATGAACCTTCAGACCAATGAACCCCTTGTTGTCAGAAACCTTCAGACTTGTGAATCTTTCAACCTTTTCCTTCGAAGTTATGAACCCTTGGATAAATGAACCTTTGGACTATTGACCCCTATATTCTTTAAACTTGTGAACCTTTGGAACAATGGAACTTTGGGCTCAAATGTTCAGAAAAAGAGCTCTTGTACAAAAATAGTTCAGACTTATGAACCTTCGGACAAACGAACCTTCAGAACATTGCGCAGTTACCATTCTTGCCTACCCCTTCGACTTTTTGGTTGCATCAATTTCAGACAGACGTGAGATGTTCATCACCAGAAGGATAAGAGAGCCAGCCTTGAACAGCAACAGACTTCTTGCACTCTGAGAGCTTCAGGTGGCAACAGGTCCCTAAGTTTTGCAAGCAGTTGGGGAAATGGGAGAGGAAGTTGTTTTTCCACCCCCAAGCCCTCTGGTTCATGAGAATGACTTGCCATCCCAGCCACCCACTGATGCCCATCCAGTGGGGATGAGACTCATTCAGTATCATCAGACTTGGATCAATCTCTTCCCCAACAACAATTGTATAATGCCAAGACTTGAGATTTCATTTGTTCAGCCCCTCCACCCCACCATTTGTTGTTCCCTTCCATGATGGACACCCCAAATACAGCAGGAAGGCAGATGTTTTACAGGAGATCGAGTTGCTACTGTCTGAGTTGGTGGTAGAGATAGTTTGCAAGCTGAACTCTCCAGGTCTTTACGTTCAGTTCTTCTTATTGCTGAAGGTCGGGGAAACATGGAGTGGTCTTTATATCCATCATTTTGTGCACTATGGGACTGTCCGATGATAGACCTCTTTGCAATGAGGTGGAACCACAAATTGCTCACCTTCGTCTCTCCATTCCCACATCCACAGGCTGTGAGTACCCTATTGATAAGGTGGGAAAGGTTTTGAAGTTATGCCTTTTCCCCGTACATCCTGATCTTGAAGGTAGTACAAAAAGGTAGGGGCCAGAATTGCAGAGTGGTTCTGATCACTGCTTTCCACTGTGACAAGTCCTGCGCCAGTGAACTACCAGTACTCAACCAGCTGAAGTAACTGCAGGTTGCAGGTTTTTTACCCATGCCCTGAGAGTCTTGTGTAATAAAGAGTTCAGCCCCATCAATCATGGAAAGAATCATGTCAGTTAGAAGGCCTTTCACTTTGAAAACTCATACAGAGGAAAATGGCTTGCCTTTCTAGACTGGTGTGGAGACAAAGACATCATTCCTCTCCAGGCCAGTATTCCTAAATTGGCTAGTTTCTTCCTTTGGCTCTTTAAGGAGAAGCTAGCCTATATTAAGGATCATATTGCATTGTGATTTCTGACATGTTCATATTACAAAGGGAGAAAAGATGTTGGTCACAACAAGGATTTGTTTGACTTGTTGGCCAGTTGCTTTCTTAGACTTGCTTGCTCAACTTGTTTCCCAGATGGAACCTTTTCTGGGTCTTGACCTGACTCACCTAAGTTGGTGCACTTGTCATCTTCTTTGCTGAACATTCTATCTTAAAAGATATGTTTTCTGGTAGCTCAAGCTTCAGCCTGTAGGGTGAGCAAATTGCATGCCCAGTCAATATACCATTTGGATAGTTCGGTTGTCCTGATGAATCAACCTGGTTTTGTTACCAAAAACAGATGGCCATCTGAGGGCAAATTGGGCCCTCTCCTTGATTGATTCATTGAGGGATGTGAGGTTGCAAGATCCAGTTTGTACATTCAAGTGCTATTTGAGGTGTATGGAAAGCATCCGTGGGGTCTGGCAATGGCTTTTCCTTCCTGTCAAGGTGGGAAAGCAGGATATATTACCTATCAAGGACTGAGCAGGTCATTAAAATCAGCATACTTTGAGCTCTAGCTCTAATTATCAGCTATTCCTCATGAAAACCTCTATGAGATTGTAGCGGTTTCTGATAGCATCACTTTCAAAACCAACATTTCATATCGAGATATTGTGGAGGTGGTTGCCTCGCATATGCAGTCTTTCTCCAGTTTCTACCTGCATGATATGGCTTTGCGGTGAAGAGAGTTGAATTTCATAGGCCTCGGACAGCTGCCCAGACCCTGTCTAAAACAGCACAACCTCGTTTTGCGCATAGGGTTTATAGCTATTGTTGGATTCACCAGGGAAACTTTTAATTGATAAGGTAACACTCTTCTTTTCAGTCCTACAGGGGTTACAAAATTTCACAGTATTGTAAGGATATAATATACCTGGTTGTGCTTCCTGCACATTAGGAGAATGGTTTATCCTTCCTTGAGGATGCTATTATATTGCACCTTGAAGGGTGACTATAGAGGTTGGATGCTTTTTCATGTCTTTATCCTCTTAGAAGAAATATAATACTGTTGAAATACCATAATATACAGTTTGCAAGGTTCAGATATTTCATGGAGCACATAGAAGAGTTTCAACCCAAAGGTTTAAAGTCTTTTTTTAGTGGAGTCTTTTCTGAGTTGACCAGAAAAGATTTGAACTTGGAATATCATGTATCATTGCTATAATTACATGATAAAGTATATAATTAATAAACTATTAGGGGTAGAACAATTTTCAAAAAATATGGTTATCCACCAGACAACTATATTGAAAAATCTGATTGCCATGCAAAAACATCTAATTGTCTGACTAAAATTTATTAAAAATGAAGCATTGGAGTTCTTGCAAATTATGTGAAAATGAGTGTCAAAATAGATATTTTTCCTTTGTCATTTCATTTAGTGAGCCAATTTTATTGATTTTGGATCATGACAAACATACTTATTTTTAACCATTGCCATCAAAAGTTGATAGTCTTTGACTGGTAGTGGTTGTGCAGCTGGGCTTTGACTTTAAGTCATTTGGTTGCCAAGCTTTAATTGTAAATTGTCCTGGATTACCGGCAGTGGATTTTTCTGTCTCTGCCCCTGATCTGAGGCAACTTTACCTAACACCAGAATAGTTTATTTTTAACATTTTGTCCCCCTCATGAGAGGTCACACCTTTTATAAGGCCACCTTTTCATTACAGAAAGGATAGCTTCATGATAGGGAACCACTGTACCTGAAAAAAAGAGTGTTAGGAGTTTTAACAATTGAAAAAATAAACTTGTCAGTCAGCATATGGAATTCCAGTATTTGTGAGTAGCAGCTAAAGTCATCAAATCACATTTATTAACTAAGCTGAAAGCAACATGAGGAAGTAAGAAATATGTTGTTAAATATAAAACAATATACATGTATAGTGCCCCCTCAGTATAATGCCTTTTATGGAAGCCTGTGTTACATGTAATAGAGGTAGCCTCAAACTGGATCATGTTCCAACAAGGCTGAGTCTAATAGAGCATTGAACCACAACAATAGAATTATCTAATGAGATGTGTAATTATGTTATATCATAGTAATTAGTTCTTATGAACCAAGAATTAAAATAAGGTGAAAAAGTTAAGCAACACTGATCAAACAGAACTTTGACTAATTTAATGGTATCCATAACAGGTATAACCATACCTACCAGTGCTTTATAATAGGGGAATTAATATTCTAATCTTTTTTTGGTGAGCAACCACTGTTGTTAATATCTTTCTTTTCAGTCATGAGACTAAATCAACACAATGGACACATCCAACAACAGGCAAAAAGAAAACTATTAAAGGAGGTAATGTTACAGTATCTGAAAAATTGATGACCTACCCCAGTATTCATTTTCAATGCCACTTAGGCCACCACAATGACCATCTTTACAATATTGTTATCACAACTCCTCCTGAATAAATGTTCATATCAACATGGGGTTTTCAATCAAAGACTTTTTACGATGTCTGGTTGGTCCTAAATGAAAATGGTGCCAATCTGACATCCAATATGGCCACCATTGCAGTTGTCTTGAAAATATTGTTATCACTTCTCATCATAAATGGAAATTCATATCAACATGGAGTTTTCACCAGATGACTTCTTATGATGTCTAGTTGGTCCTAAATTAAAAAGGTGCCAATCTGACCTCTGATATGGTCACCAAGGTGGCCATTTTGAAAATCTTGTTTTTGCTACTCCTCTTTGATGGATGGCCATATTGACATTGGGTTTTCACCAAAAGACTTCTCATGTCTTTTATATATATATATATATATATATATATATATATATATATATATATATATATATTTATAGAAAGAGAGAGAGAGAGAGATCTTATAAACCAAGAAAAAAAGTTAAAAAGATCATGTAATTCTCTTGTTCCCTTTCTCTCTCTGTCTCAATATATAGACTTCTTATGTCTAGTTCGTCCTAAATAAAAATGGTGTTGATCTGAGATCCAATATGGCTGCCATGGCTTGGTTTATAAGATTGATCTCGATCTCTATATGTGTATATATATATATATATATATATATATATATATATATATATATATATATATATATATATATATATATATATATATATACATATAGACAGAGAGTTCGAGAGATCTTATAAACCAAGTAAAAAAGTCAAAAGACGATTTAATTCTCTCATTCCCTTTTTCTCTCTGTCGCAGTATATAGACTTCTTACGTCTAGTTGGTGTTAAATGAAAATGTTTTTTTATGACTGTGTAATATAATATGCCATCTGATAAAGAAAAATTACATGTAAATTAAATCTTTACAACAATTTCAGAATTGCCATATGGTTGGGAGATGAAGGTTGGAGAAGATGGACTTGTATTTTATGTGGAGTAAGTCAAAACTAATATGAAAGACTTTTGCATAATGTTGAAAATATTTTGAGAAACATTTGTTTTTCAATGTGATATGACTCAATCAATTTAATTCCAAATCTTGTGCAATTTTTCAGTCATCATATAAAACCCATGACTGACTATGACTATTATGTTATCCTCCATTTATAATAGATAAGATGAAATGCATCAGCAAAGGGTATGTTAGGATAGTTATAGATACACGTACAAGAAAAGATTGAGTCAAAAAAGTTTAAGAGATGTAAAACAATTAAATTGTACACAAAAATTATTTTTCATTTGTACATGCAGTAGCATATATATGTGAAGTTATATGAGTACTGTAAAAGAGCAGATCACAGAAATTCAGTGTCACGATCACTATGAATAGGAAAATTTCCTCTTTAAATTTCTGTATATTTATTATTTTAAGACAGGGTAATTAATTTTGGGAATTTTGGCACTTTGTGACACAATTAGTTTTACTTCCATAATTTATGCCAAGTTAAATTTTCAAAGTGTTTAAAATTTACCATGATAGTTGTGAAAAATAAAACCATGCAGAAATTACCCCATACATGGTATGCTGAATTTTATAGAATTTGCAAAGATTTAATGAGACCAAAGCATCATGATTTACAATACTTGACAAAATATTTGTTACCATTTTTTTTTCCAGCCATGTAAATAAGAAGACCACCCTGACGGACCCCCGGCTGGCTTTTGCAGAAGTAGTGACGGAAGATGACAAGACATTCAGACAGAAATTTGATGGAAACAGTACAGCCCTTGAAGTTTTACAGGGGCGGGATCTGACAGGGCAATATGCTGTTGTCACAGGGGCCAACAGTGGCATTGGTTTGTATTCAAAGTACACACATCTAGAATGGTCTAGTCTCATTAATCAAATCAACTCCAGTCTGCTTGATTTTACTTGACCTCCATTAAACTGACTATCACATTTATATGACAAAATATTATGAAGCAATTCTTATCTTTTTTTAAACTACAGTCTCATTCTATTATCAACTGCTTCATTGTTCAAATGATGTGAGACTTGTTGAGTTGGTTTACTATGCTTTGTGATAATGAAATTGTAAAACTGGAGGTGTATCCAATGCGATAGTCAAGGGGTATAATGTACATGTCAGTAAATCAGCCTAATTAGTGATCTCTTTCATGAAATCGCATACATATCAATACCTGTACAAAGGTATAGTACAAGGTCTGAAGGTAATCTTTGTTGGATAAATGACAGTACACTGTATCATATGTCTTACAGAACATTACTGGGAATAAATTATTGCAGATCATTTCAAATCTTAATCCTTGATCCAGTTAATGGTAAAGTTGATTGATATATTAGTGGGGTTGTTAATTTTATTGGATAAACAAGACTAGACAGTATTTTCTTGCTTATCAGATAGAAATATTCCATATTAAAGCGGTGCTAGAAAATTTTATCTTGCCAACAGGATAGATGAGCCTGGAAATGTTCATATAATAGGGAACTACTTTTTGACAAGGGCGGCAACTCCAATTTGTTTACCACATACATAGCATCATCTGCACTAACTTTGTGGAAGTTGTTTTTAGCTCTACTGGTCATAGACCAGAAGAGCTTATAGGATGGTCTCTTGTCCGTCATCTGTCTGTCATCTGTGGTCCGTCTGTTAGCTCAATTTTGTTATCGCTACTCCTTCTGAACTACTTGGAAGATTGCCATGAACTTTACACATACATTCATCCCATGATCTAGTTGGTCCTAGATGAAAAATGGTGCTGCTCGGACATCCAGTATGGCCGTCATGGCAGCCATCTTGAAAATCTTATTAATGTTACTACTGAATGGATGGTCATATTAACATGGGATTTTCACTAAAAGACCTCTTATGATGTGCACTTGGTCCTAAATGAAAATGGTGCTGATTCGACATCCAATATGGCAGCCACAGCAGCCATCTTGAAAATCTTGTTATCATCACTCCTCCTGAATGGATGGTCATATCAGCATGGGATTTTCACTAAAAGACTTCCTAATAAGTCTACTTGAGCCTAAATAAAAATGGTGCAGATCTGACATCCAATGTGGCCACCATGGCAGCCATCTTGAAAATCTTGTTATCACCACTACTTCTGAATTGATAGTCATATCAA
The DNA here is from genome assembly GCA_029931535.1 of Margaritifera margaritifera. NCBI lineage: Eukaryota > Metazoa > Mollusca > Bivalvia > Unionida > Margaritiferidae > Margaritifera > Margaritifera margaritifera. Next base: position 793,191 of record JAQPZY010001644.1, on the reverse strand, counting down.
CATGGGGTTTTCACTGAAAGACTTCTTATGATGTCTAGTTAGTGCTAAATGAAAATGGTGTTGATCTGAGGTCCAATATAGCCACCATGGCAGCCATCTTGAAAATCTTGTTATTGCTACTCCTTTTACTCCTGTAACTTTATTTTCATGTGAAGTAGTGATTTTGGATACATACCCATGTTGCTATGAGAATTTATAGAGTTGGACATTAGTCCTAGGTTCATTCATCTGCTCCAGTGATGAGTTGTTCCTGATGTGGATAGGGATAATGTCTTGATTTTCTTTGATGTGGATAAAATCTGGGATTACCTTTCTATATGAATTTACTTACACATCATGGTATCTTCTTGGGTGAATCCAGAAAATTCAAGTAGACTGGATCCATTGAAAATTTTCTACAGTATTTATATTGTTAGATAGATTTACCACCATTTTATTTGTATGCAGAACTTTGATAATTATTTTCAAAAAATAATACAATTTTAAACAGCATCAGTCACAATGAGGATTTACCAAAAGCATTTAAGTACTTAGATGAACAATATCCATGATGAATAAATCCTAGATGAATGAATAATCATATTATATTTACTGACTTAGACAAAGTACTTCTTAGCAATTGTTTACCTGGCCACCTTCTTGCAGCATGAATGAAATGATGCAAAACCACATGTTTTCATCATTCAAAATGGTAGACATGGTTAAAAGGAATAAGTGGTCTTATCTTGATTTCCAGGAAATTCTTTTCACCCAGTAGAGTGTCAGTCCCTTCTATTGATTCTTGTTCTTTGTTAAAATCGCATAAGACCATGGATATCCAGATGAAAGTTGGAAATGTTGTTTGTGTCGGCACAGGTGGGGAGAACTTTTTTGTTCACGTGAATGATAACCTTATTTGTTGGTTGTGATGAGGCAAAGGCTTATACAACAATGAGGATTTATTGACAACACAATCAAAATAATTTTGCAAGTTTCGATTGTGAAAAGAAAAAGAGATGTTATTCAAGAAAAGTAATCAGTCACAGATGTTTGGTGGAGAAAGGGAAATTCAAACCCATTTGATAAATTGTTTATTGGATGACCTCAGTAATTTTCCCAACAAAACTGTTTATCCCTCAGATTTGAATTTCCCTGTCTCCACTAAAGATCAGTGATAGATTATATTTTTTACAGAATGTATGCCGAGTTCAAAGTTTTAACTAATTATTAAGAGTATTTAGATGAAGAGGATGATAGCTTTTATACAGTGAGTTTCAGAAATGAGTTGATTGATTTTTGTATTGGAAACCTCAGAAGATTATCATTTTCAACATGTTTTACAAATTTCATGTAAGATAAATACAAATTTATTTATTTTTGTACTTATTAATTTTGGTTTTGTTGCAAATACAGTGAAACATTTCCAGATTGGTACTTGAATAAACTGGTCAACTGTTTAAATCACATGGTACATTTGTTCCCAAATGTACATGTGTGTTTAGCAATATAATATTTACTTCAACATACATAGTGGTCAAAAAAAATAATTTCACACAGAGCCCCAGGGCAAGTGACTTTTGAAAAATAACTAGCCCTGATTCAAATTCCACCAGCCCTGACTCCAGTTCATGTGTCTGAAAGGTCCCAGGCCTATTGTTTTTACTATTATTTTGACTCAATGTTGAAAGTGACATACTTTAAATATAAAAGAAAAAAAAAATCAAAAATATATAGACTCGTGTTTTCCTCCAGGACCTGATGTGAACCATTGTCCGATTGCTCTTTCAGTGTCCTCCTTACTCATTGGATAAGCAGTGTTGATGTTCATTAGCAGGCCTTGCTTATACAGTCAGTGCTCAAAGAACTTATTTCTCAGACACTGGCCTAGGGCAAGTGGCATTTAATAAGAATCATTTGCCCTGACTTCAAATCCACTTGGTTGACAAGGCCATATATTTTACTATTATTTTGACACACCCACCCCCTCTAGAAAAATTAACTGGTTGGTCCTTTATACTTGTGGTATTGTTCATAAGACTGAACCCTCGTTCACATTGTGCTGTAGAGGGGCTCACAACTAATGAGATTTCCCACAATTTCTGCATGCTCAGGGGGTAAATTCTGAATATTTGTGGCATACACCTCTGCTCTTGTGATCTCCAACTGTATGCCTACAACTTTGCCTTCAGGTCGATGTACAGTTTGTGTATTTCATCACGATTTGTAGGGATGAGTATTTGGGGGCCTTGGAGTAGTTTCATTTTCTAAATGCTGCAAAAATCTCCATGTTTCTTGATCAAAGTTGAAAACAGCACTGAAGTCATAGAGGCATGGGTCTTTTTTTATTTTATATCAATCAGTAAAAACAGTAGCTTCAAGTTTCATAATTAGTTTTTATGATAGTACAGTGAATGACGTGTCACAATTGAAGGAAACACTCACTCTGAACCAATAAAATCAGTGACTACCAACTCTTTGAACTAAATGGATTAAAATCTAATGTAAGGATCTCAGTTCCTTTAGGGTGAAAAACATTGTATACCCTCATTTAGCTAAATTGTCAAATAATTGCATAGGTACGATATTTTTAACTTGCGATACATTGCCAAGTCAGCATGAGTAAGGGGCAGCTTATTATTATTCATGCTGTACAAGTGAGCATTAATTATAGGTAACCACTGAAAATATACAGAACAAAAATAGTACTGTTCCCCATTCATAAGTCATGTGTTTCACTTGGTACACACAAAGTTTACAGCTTTTGATACATTTAAGCAGATGAGCTTCATAATGTTGAGGGACCTACAGATGGAGCCCCAGCAGGGAGTTGAGTATTAATAATTTATCAGTGTCTTTCAAGAACTTCAGATAAAAATGCTGCATTTCATCAGGGGGCTCAAGGTTTCTTTCAGGCAAATTAGATAACACTTTTTTTGCACAGGTCCGATGGGCAACTCACTTAGAATATGAGAGGGGCCCAATCTAGATTTAGAGGGGCCCCGGGGCATCAGATTTTTTTTAGCTCAGATGCCAAGTATTTTGAAAAGTTACCATTGAAAGAATTGAAAATTAAAGATAAAAGTCATTTCATTAGAACTATATTTTTCATACAGGAGGGTGGTAGAATTAGTTTATCTTGGGGAGATAAAATGAATGCAACTTTGATAAAATGGTAACCTGTCTGAACTGGCATTTCACATTGGTCCCAATATATAATGATTTAGACAAAGTTCACTGTATGTGTCGGTACTAAAATACATAGAGGAAGGAGTTTAGCTCACCTGGCCAAAGGTCATGTGAGCTTATATAATGGCCTTTTGTCTGTTGTCTATCGTGTGTCATTTATTATACATTGTCTGTCCTCAACACTTGCTTGTGAACACTCTGGAGGTTTCATTTCTGATCTGATTTATGTAAGCTTATATTATCAAGATCTAGGATGAATTCAGTTTTGCGTGATATCCATGCAAATTAATGAGGTGATCTTGCATCTGATTGGCTGAGCTTGTGAACACACGTTTACCATATTTCTGATCAGATAAGTTTGATTATGAGCAATATCCACACATATTATTGAGCTGATCTTGCATCAGATTGGTTGAGTTTGTGAACATGCTAGAGGTCATACCTTTTGATTAGACTTGGATCATATTTGGGATGATCTTGGATGAGTTTGGTTATGAGTGAGATCCAAGCATATTAATGAGGTGATATTGCATCTGATAAGCTGAGTTTGTGAACACTCTAGGGGCCATCTTTCTGAACAGATTTAGTATGTAAGCTTATATCATCGAGATCTTGGATGAGTTCAATTATGACTGACATCCAAGTGTATTAATGAGGTGAACTTGCATCTGATTAGCTGGGCTTGTGAACACTCTAGAGGCCAGATTTTTTAATCAGATTTTGATCAGATTTGGCATGTAAGCTTATATCATCGAGATCTCAGATGGGTTCAATTATGAGTGACAGCCACGCATATTAATGAAGCTATCTTGCATCTGATTGGCTGAGCTTGTGACACTCCTACATGCCATATTTCTGATCAGATTTTGATCAGACTTGGTATGTAAGCTATCATGGGTCAGTTCAGTTGTGAGCAACATTCACTTATATTAATTGGATGATCTTGCATATGATTGATTGTGCTTGTGAACACTCTAGGGACCTCTGTTTTGATCATATTTGCTATGTAGGCTTAAATCGAGATCTTGGATGAGTTCAGTTATGAGTGACATCCATGCATAATAAAAAGGTGCTCTTGCATCTGATGGGCTGAGCTGTGAACACTTTAGAGGCCATATTTCTGATTAGATCTTGATCAGATTTGGTATGTAAGTTTATATCTTCAAGATCTCAGGTGAATTCGATTATGAGCGACATCTGCACATATTAATGAGGTGATCTTGCATCTGATTAGCTGAGCTTGTGAACACTTTAAAGGACAGATTTCTGATCAGATTTTGAGATCTCGCATGAGTTCGCTTAAGAGTGACATCGATGCATATTAATGAGGTGATCTTGCATTTAATTGGCTGCGCTTATGAATACTCTAGAGGCCATATTTCTGATCAGATTTTGATCAAATCTGGTATGTAAGCTTGTATCATCAAGATCTTGAGTCATTTCTATTATGATCAGCATCTACTTATATTAATGAGGTGATCTTGCAACTGATTAACTGTGTTTTTGAATACTCTAGATGCCATATTTTGGATGAGATTTTGGTAAGATATGGTATGTAAACTTATGAGATCTTGGATGAATTAAGTTATGAGCAACACCCATGCATATTAATGAGGTAATCTTGCATCTTATTGACTGAGCTTGTGAACACTCTTAAGGCTATCTTCCTGATCAGATTTGGTGTGTACTCTTTTATCACCAAGACCTTAGATGAGTTTAATTATGAGCAACATCCATGCACATTAATGAAATGATCTTGGATCAAATTGTCTGAGCTTGTGAACACTCTAGGGACCAGATTTCTGATCAGATTTTGATCTAATTTCATTTGATATGTAAGCTTGTATCATCAAGACCTCAGATGAGTTCAGTTATGAGTGAGATCCACACATATTAATGAGGATCCATGCTGAACAGATGATGGGAATCAAATATAAATTATATTTGTAAAATTGTATATTATACATGCTTGCAAAGATAATTAACCAATTTGTAAATTTACAGTATATGCATATTATTTTATTCTTTTTCCTAATTGAAGCATCCAAGTGCTTATCCACATGCTACTTTGACTTAAGATCTATCTTTTATTCTTTTGCAAGGTTACGAGACAGCCAGATCTATAGCATTCCATGGGGCAAAGGTCATAATGGCTTGCCGCAATCTAAGTTCTGCAGAATCATGTAAAAAGGCAATCATGACAGAACGGCCAGATTCACAAGTTGAAGTAATGCATTTGGACCTTGCTTCCCTAGCCAGTGTTAAAGATTTTGCTGAGAAATACAAAGAGAAGAAATGGTAGCTTTTTTGTTTGATATTTTTTGGTTTTCTGTTTCCCAAAATAATCATGCAATTTTAGGACTATGATAAAAGAGTATTTTGACAATGGTATAAGGGTTTTGGCAACCCTGACCAGTTCTGTCAACTTCGGATTCAAATGCAGTGTTCTGCAGTCAAAAGGTAATTGTATAAAAGGAATGGTCTTGTGATGGGGATGAAATGGTAACAATGCAACACAAAAAGGGGTGGTGGCAGGATAAGCTACTTTGAAAGGATAATTCTAAAGTGAAAGTTTCAGAATGCTCTATGTGATGGAAAATAACCTACAACTAGATCATACCTATGTTGATCAATTGTTTTTTCTTCATAAATCTGATAATCACTTACATTAACAATTTGTATATAAATATTTCTCCCCCCCCCCCATAATAAATTGTAAGTGTTATGCACATTCAGATATCATCCCAAGATGTCCATTCTCATCACTAATTGTAAATATGCCTTCTGTTTCTACCCAGATTTTGAGAAAACCAACACAATATTTTTGTAATATCTATTAAGTTATAAATCAAATTAACAAAAATTTAAAATATACAGGTAAGCATGATAGCAATCTCCCTTAGTTACATGTTTATCTAATTATATTCCTATTGCAACAACAAGGAGGAGTGTTAATACTAGCTTAATATTTGGAAACAGATTCAGAATTAAAAATTTGGAAAAATATTTCCAACCCTGTCATTATCCTTAAAGTATAGCATATGACAATACAAAGAATGTAATAAATTCAGTTTGAAAGCTTAGATTTGGTCTCAGTTCCATCTTTGAATCTATTACACTGGATTACAATTTCACTATTATTACTTTTAATCAGTGAGTCTTCTTTAAAATTGCCCCCAAAAGTTGCTGTTCGATTCTGTCCTGAAAACTTTGATCTATAACCTTTTTGATAAACTAATCATACATTTTGGTAAGTAAACATAATTTTTACATTGATTGTACAAGAGGTTCTCACAGACTATATTACATACTCTTAACAGGTCAGTTGCTAGTAAAGATTGGAAACTAGAGAACAGGTAGAATAAATTCCAGTCTTGGATGAACAGCTACTTTATGAAAAAAACCAAGGGCTGAACCTGAGACCACAGATGATCAAAACCAAATGTGTTACCACTTCACTATCCAAGGCTTGTATGCTGTATGTTTCTACTGTGATTTCAGGCCTTTGCAGCTGTTGATTTTGAATGCAGCTGTGTTTGGTATGCCACATACTTGGACAGAAGACCACCTGGAGATGACCTTTCAGGTGAACCACTTGTCCCATTTTTACCTGACCAAATTATTATGGGATATTCTGATGAAAAGTGCACCTGCTAGAGTCATAGTTGTGTCCTCAGAGTCACACAGGTAAATGGAATGTGGTATTTGCATGTATAAATAAGTGTGCAAGTGTAAACAACATACACCAGAGTTATTTGCAAGTGCTTCCAGCCCATCCTTAACCTCCCAATGCTAGTCTTAGACCCCCAGCATTCTCAGACTGTACATTGTGTGGACTCTGAATAACTAGCCCTGGACATGTTCTATGTGATTCCTATGGTTGTATTTTTACCCCAAAGAATTAAAAGGATAAAAGCCCAGGTTGGAAAAGAAATATGAATATTTGGGCAGAAATGATGAATTGTCATATTCAGAAAGTGAAGAAGATAAAAGTGAAAATGTGAATGAAACCAAAAGATTGTAATAGTTATAGTAAATAAATAAGTAAAGATTTGTTGATTTTTTTTGACAGTAGTGATTTAACACCCACTAGTGGACTCCTTTTTTTCTCATCTGGACTTCCAGTTCTCTTATCAAGAATATCGATTTCTGGAGATTGAGGGTCTAGGACTCCTGGTGTTAAAGGACTACAGAGATCTCTGTAGACCCAGATTTGTTCATGCATAATGCATGGACAGATCAAGGTATACACAGTATATATCTGAGTTTGCATTGGACAGTTCTCTTGATGCTATTGATAGCTGCCTTCTTAGATGATGAAGTGCTGTCTTCTAAACAGCCCAAACATTACATAATCAATGATAACACTTGACTGACAGCTGGTGGTAGGTACCCTCTATACTCACATATAAGTTGAGTCCAACTGCATGGACTCGGATCTGCTGTCACATTATGCTGCCAGATCTAGGTTTGTGCAGTTTGTTAGGAGTAATCAGTAGAACAAACAACATAGGCCCTGATCTGCCCATGCATTATGCAACAGCAGATCAAGGTCTGTGTTATTTGCAGATGGACTCAACTTACAAGCAAGTATGTATGGTAGGTGGAGCTTGGAGATTATCAGTTGAATAGTTTTTGAAAGTTCTAGATGAATTCTCACTGAATTTTCTTTATTAAAAGACAAGTTTTCATCTAATGGAATAAATAGCTATAAGGTTGAAAACAACAAATTAGTAGACATTAAAGATGAATTTAAAGATCTTTGCTTTCCAAGATAAGATATGTACTAAACAGTAATTTATAGGACATTTTCAAGTATCCAGTGTAAATTGTTAAACACTTTGATAAATAAGTTAGGGCTGTTCCAGTAAAACGTACTTGGAAAGGCATTTTGAACTTGTAATAGTCACCCGTAAGTGCATTGTAAAATTTTGTATCATTTTCATATAAACTCTATGAGTAATCAGAGTATCTTAGCATATTTTTTTAAAAACTTCCTTCTCTGCATGTTTATATGGAACAGTCCTTATCATATAATTATATAATGGTTATCACAATTTGACTCTTAAATGTTATGTTTAGTGTATTTCTGACCCTTTCCAGCAGGGTAAATCATATGTACATCACTAACTTTTGTCTACCCTTAGCTATCTTACAAAACTGCTATGTTACAAACAATATGACAATAAACTATTAGTATCTGTTAGACATGCAGTTAGACACACACACACACACACTAATTGTTATGTGTGATGATTATTCTGGAATCCAATAATAACTCGTTAATAAACTTTTAAATCATATACTTTAAATCAACATTTTTTGGTGGCTACTAAATTTTATGACATCTCAATGTCAAATGACTTTGCAGGATTTTAATTTTACTGATATAATGGTAAAACATCTTCTAATGGTAAAACATCTTCTAATGGTAAAACATCTTCTAATTACCACTCAAAACCATGATTGTTTAATTTATGAATTGCTTTTGTTTAATCGTTTCAGAAATTTCTTTTTCATTCCAGATCCACAGACTTGAGTATGGCAAATATAAGTGAAGAAAAGTTGTCACCAAATGCTGACAAATACAGTGATCTCAAAGCTTACAATTTGTCAAAGTTGTGCAATGTACTTTTCGCCATGCATCTGCACAGACTTTTATCACCCTACAGAGTTACATCCCTTTCATTACATCCAGGAAATATTATGTACAGTGGGATCCAGAGAAATTGGTGGTTGTACAGACTGCTATTCTTTTTAGCACGGCCTTTTACCAAGTCAATGGTAAGTTGTATATCTAAAAAATGTCAGCATTCTTTTTAGCACTGCCTTTTACCAAGTCAGTGGTAAGTTGTATATCTAAAACATGTCAGCACGGCCTTTTACCAAGTCAGTGGTAAGTTGTATATCTAAAACATGTCAGCACGGCTTTTTACCAAGTCAATGGTAAGTTGTATATCTCAAAAATGTCAGCATGGCCTTTTACCAAGTCAATGGTAAGTTGTATATCTAAAACATGTCAGCATGGCCTTTTACCAAGTCAATGGTAAGTTGTATATCTAAAAAATGTCAGCATTCTTTTTAGCATGGCCTTTTACCACGGCAATGGTAAGTTGTACATCTAAAAAATGTCAGCATTCTTTTTAACATGGCCTTTTACCAAGGCAATGGTAAGTTGTATATCTAAAAAATGTCAGCTTTCTTTTTATGTGTAACTGTTATGAATTCCCATTCTTACATAAATATACTGGAATTGGTGTATGAATGTGGCTGTATTCATGTATCATTATTGGATTTCATGTGACATTGATGCCCGTGTGTGTTGTTATCCTTATCCTTTTTGGGGCTGCTCCAAAACAAATGACTCACATTCCGCATTGTGTGTATATTGACTGAAAATTTGCAATCCTGTTAGGTTGCACAGAAGAGAAATTTTCTGAGCAAAGAAATAAGACATGCTTTTTTGCCCTAATATATCTTATTTATTCAGAGCGATAGAAATAACAACAAACACAAAGGGGATTTTTCAACTCGTCTACTACACAGCAGCTGGAGTGTATTCTCAGTTGCTTATAAATTTACAAAAAGAACAGCTCAGAATCTTGGTAATTATATGTTATTACATGCCAGACATCTGGTAGTTGCTTTATCCCTCAGAAATGACATGTATTATATGGAACAAGTCACTAAAGTGGTTATTTCTCAATAGATCTTCAAAGTTGACTCTTGTGAGATGCCCAGCCATTTTACATCAGCTGTTTGTGAGTGCATGTCACTCCAGAAAAGGATTAGGTAAAGTCAATGTACCAGATCAGCACCTTCACTGGAAAAACTATAAATTGCATCTGCAAATTTACAAGTTTTTTGTTTGTTTTTATGCAAAAATAGCAATCATAAATGTGGTTTTCTGTATGTGTCAACATGCACCAAATCCCTTGTGTGTATTGAAACCGTCACTCTTTAGGCTCGGGCTACAATCCCCCACCCCCCTCAGGATTTTGTGAAAGTTTATACCAGAAAATGCGTGCAATCCCTATATTAAAAAGTTCGCTTTTCTGAATTCCCTAGACACACTGCCAGCCAAGAATAATTATATTGACCAACTGCTCTTGCATTAGTCTGTTGGACTGATGTCAGCCAAGTGAGCTAGCTTAGGCCCACTTGGGTCACTTGTTTTGAATTAGACTGAAGACTTCAGGATGGATGCTTTTCTTGCTCTAGCAGGAATTTTCCTAGATCTTTTGAAGTGGAGTCCATGGACCATTGCATTTGATTGGATTCAGAAAGGGGTTTTCTTATGAAAGAAAATAAAGATTACTTATGTCCTATTTGCTTTGATTTAGTTCATAATATAATTTTGGGATTTTGTTTTCTTTCCTGTGCACACATGGTAAGATATAGTAATCATTTTTTGAGCGGTGGAGATGGTGGTGTGAACAATATTAAAGTTTTGAAATTAAAGTTTTTGAAAGTCACATATCTTCTAAATTGGTTCCGGCATTCAACTGAAACTTTAGGATAATATTGTCACAGGTGTAAGCTTTTCATGCCGATATGCTAGTTACTTCATGCTTGTCTCTGCTGCTTAAAGAAAAATGTGATAAATTGATTGTAAAAAATGTAAAATACATTGAAATTCGGTATTTAACGAAGTTTTGCTTTGTAGCAATTTTGTAAGACATAATTTCTCGATTTCTTTTCCACAATCAATGACTTTCCCAATGCAAAGGATGTTGCCACACTTGTAAGCTCTTCACAAGTGGAAGCAGTAATTGTCTTTACCTATGAGTTTCCATTCTAATTTTGCAACAAGATGATATGTGGTTAAAAGTGACTTGCAGTTTTGATTGTTCTTAAGAAAGTTTGGATTTAATTCTGGATATAATTTTATTCTGTATGCAAAGTACAGCTCTCCATCGTTTTAATGCACTTCATTATAGTGTGATTCTGGATATAATGCAGAATTGCTATGGACCCCATGACAAAAATGAAACCATTGTATTTGAATTGGTTTATCAAATGTATGACACTATAGGTTGAAAAAAACAAAATTCAGATGAAACTTCTGGATAATACTGTTGTAGGTCTAAGGTTTATACGGTGATATGCGAGGAGTATCTGTCTTGTCAGTCTTACCTACTTAAGCAGAAAAACTTGTTGCATCATGGTCAACTGCTGTTCAAGATTTGTGTGAAAATTTATGAAAGATACTGGGGTTATACTGACAAGTATATGGATGCAGGTTAAAGTGTATGAAAGATACAGGGGTTATACTGACAAGTGTACGGATACAGGTGAAAGTGTACAAAAGATACAGGGGTTATACTGACAAGCGTATGGATGCAGGTAAGACACCAGGTTCCATGGACATATGTATCCTAATTTTCTTTGCAATTGTTTGATTATTAAGGGAGTCTAGAGCTGCATGTGATTTAGCCATGTGTAATAACAGCATAGTTTTCCAATCAAACCTTTAGAATACAACACTCGGGTTGCATAACCGGATGAAGAACACATTCTTCACTTTATTGTAAATGGGCAAAACCTTGACGTAATTAAGATTGTTGGATAATTATGAGAAAACAATAACGATTTTATGAATGAAGTATCAATTTTCATGTTTTTATTTGTGCAAGGGGCAGATGCCTGGTTGATATTTTTGGAGCAGAGTTAATTATTGATAATATATTTTAGCCCTTACATTGTTGTTTTGGCATTTTATTTGACTGTGTAATTCATATACATTACTCATTCATGACCTGAATTCGAATCTACCCTCAAGTTTCCTAATCAAACACAACTAATATCAGCAGCATTCTAAGAATACAAAGGGAACCGTTAAGTTTTTACTCGAGTGTAGAATGCCTGTGACAATGGCAATAATACATGCATGCCTCATTACTGTGCACTGTCTGTGACAATGGCAACAATACATGCATGCCTTATTACTGTACAATGTCTGTGACAATGGCAACAATACATGCATGCCTCATTACTGTGCACTGTCTGTGACAATGGCAATGCTACATGCATGCCTCATTACTGTACAATGTCTGTGACAATGGCAACAATACATGCATGCCTTATTACTGTACAATGTCTGTGACAATGGCAACAATATATGCCTACCTTAGTACTGTTCAGTGTCTGTGACAATTTCAATACATGCATGTCTTATTACTGTAGTGTCTGTGACAATAGCAACAATACATGCATGCCTCATTACTGTACAATGCCTGTGACAATTGCAATAATACATGCCTACCTTAGTACTGTACAGTGTCTGTGACAATGGCAATACATGCATGCCTACCTTATTACTGTACAGTGTATGTGACAATGGCAACAATACATGCATGTCTCATTACTGTACAGTGTCTGTGACAATGGCATCAATACATGCCTACCCTATTACTGTGCAATGTCTGTGACAATGGCAACAATACATGCATGCCTCATTACTGTACAATGCCTGTGACAATGACAATAATACATGCCTACCTTAGTACTGTACAATGCCTGTGACAATTGTAACACTACATGCATGCTTCATTACTGTACAATGCCTGTGACAATGGCAACAATACATACATGCCTCATTACTGGACAGTGTCTGTGACAATGGTAACACTACATGCATGCTTCATTACTGTACAATGCATGTGACAATGGCAACAATACATGCATGCCTCATTACTGTACAGTGTCTGTGACAATGGCATCAATACATGCCTACCCTATTACTGTGCAATGTCTGTGACAATGGCAACAATACATGCATGCCTCATTACTGTACAATGCCTGTGACAATGACAATAATACATGCCTACCTTAGTACTGTACAATGCCTGTGACAATGGTAACACTACATGCATGCTTCATTACTGTACTACATGCATGCTTCATTACTGTACAATGCCTGTGACAATGGCAACAATACATACATGCCTCATTACTGGACAGTTTCTGTGACAATGGTAACACTACATGCATGCTTCATTACTGTACTACATGCATGCTTCATTACTGTACAATGCCTGTGACAATGGCAACAATACATACATGCCTCATTACTGGACAGTGTCTGTGACAATGGTAACACTACATGCATGCTTCATTACTGTACAATGCATGTGACAATGGCAACAATACATGCATGCCTCATTACTGTACAATGCCTGTGACAATGGCAACAATACATGCATGCCTCATTACTGTACAATGCCAGTGACGATGGCAACTAGATATGCATGTCAGCACATGTCTGAATTAATATAAAAATACTAAAAAGAATAATAAATAAAAAAAGTTGGCACAGATTTATCATAGTACACATATCATAATGTGGCAAATGTGATAAAAATTATATTGTACTAATATTACTAGTTTTACATTATTGCATTGGATTTTTTTTTCTTTTTCTTTTTTGTTTCTTCCAGCAACAAGGAGCTGCTACCACTGTGTACTGTGCAACATCTCAAGACTTGGAGGGTATTGGAGGAATGTATTTTGATAATTGCTGCAGGTGCCCTCCATCTGATGCTGCTGATGATGAAAATCTAGCCAAGGCCTTGTGGGACATTAGTGAACGAATGTTAAGCAAGAGGATAGGTCGGCCAATATAATTAATTATGAAGCTGATTCAGATGTGAACACTGCAGATATATTTTGTTTGTGCAAGGAAGGATATTCATTGTAGAAGCTTCAAAGCATTGATCAATATACTCTTGGATAAGCCACTCCCCCCCATCTTTAGATATGAATGACAAATGAGGGTGTTGTGACTTATCTCCTTGACATTTATGAAATTTTACCTTTATCACTTACTGGGTCAATAAAGTTTTATGTCAGTTGATTACAAACTGTCACAAATTTGTGATAAAATAATACATCATATATTTGTTGGTGTGGTTTATTAAGTAATAATATGTTACAATGAAACAAATTTCTATTATTACCATAGGAATACTAGAAAGAAATTTTTTCAAGTGAATGAATTAAGATACTCAGTGCCTGCCAGAATACTGCAGACATTTATGCCAGTGAATTATTTACACCACAATGTCATGGCCAGAGTTTGGGATTGAGTTTGTGTACTGCAAAATGTTTTGTTTGAGGGTTTTTTTGTATTGAGTTTGCAAGTTTGCAGGCAAGAGAAAGTTTTACAGTGAGACATGAACAAGTTATTAAAATGATGCAGAAACATTAAGGTAGCATGAGCAAGTCATTCCAGTGATTGATGGAGATTATTCATGTTACAGGCAAGAGAAAGTATTACACTTTGAGTGGTACAAAGGATTAAGGTAGCATAAGCAAGTCATTCCAGTGATTGATGGAGAGTATTATTGTAGCAGGCAAGAGAAAGTATTATACTTTGAGTGGTACAAAGGATTAAGATAACATGAGCAATTCATTCCGGTGATGCATAGTATTATTGTTGCAGGCAAGAGAAAGTATTACACTTGAACTGAGCAAGTTGTTAAAGTAACGCAAAGAATATAAGTGACATGTTTGAGTTAATGGAGTTCGTATTTAAGTAATCAAGAAGGAGCAATCGATTCAAATTTTTTTTGTTTTCTTTTTCTTGAAATGTAGATATGACCTACACGTAGGTTAATTAGAATTACTATCTGCAGTAAAGATGGGTAGTTTGAGAGAATCTAGTTATCAAACTGTACCATTTTTAAACACAATAACTACCACACACATACTTGTATCAAAGGAAGTTGTTCTTTATTTCGTATAATGTATGATATCGTGTAAATGTATTAATTTATTGAAACTGTAAAACCTTGGATAAGATGCTGTTAATGAGGCTTCTAACTCTGAGCTGTTCCATAATTAAAGAAGGCATGTGTCAGTGTAAGGGACTTTCTCCAAGACTCCACCATTCATTAAATTTTAATTTAGCTGTCCATCATAAAACACTTAGAATAGTTGTGTTTATCTCACCATCCATATTTAATTAAATTGAGTGACTTCTGATTCCCCCTCCTTTGATTCTGGAACAGTCATCAAACAAGCAATTACAAGTGCTTTGATATTAAAATCATGTCCAAATCTTTTGGAAAAATGTGTTGTATTCAAAGTAAGAAATATTCACATTGACATTACATTAAGCACAGCAGAAAATCTTTTCATTTAACTATGATACAGGCAATGCTCAGCAAACTTATGACATGGAATGGAAAGAAAATTATTATCAATAAACAATTATTGTGCATGAAAGAGTAATTACAAATTCAATGTGTATCTCTTTTTGCATACAGTACATTTATGATGTATGCTTCATAAATATGATCATTGTAGTCTGTGCAGGCTAGGGTAGTCCTGAAACAATCATGCCCCTTCTTAGATATTTTTTCCCAACAATTAATTAATATTTCAGCTTGATATTTAGTATCAATATATTAATAGAAGTACAGGTATTGCAAGTTGTAATAAACATCAATTACCGAATGTACTAGATAATGTGTCCTTTAAGTAAAATATTTGCTATCTCTGTTGTTCTATTGTTAACCAATGGAAGAGTATATTTTCTTCTTTAATATGGAGGTGTTCTTGTAATTAAAAAGCAATATTGTAATGTTGTGTAATATAAAGTCAAAACTAATTCCATATAAGTATATCATAATCATGAAGGTAAAATTAAAAGACATGGGACTATAACATTAATGGCATAGGACTGAATTCTCAAATACATTATTAAATAGTGACAACCCCCAAAATTTCATAAAATGGACTATTTCTTACAAGTATACACTTTACCATTCTCTGTGTCTGTCTCTTTCTCTACACACACACACATATATATATATATATATATATATATATATATATATATATATATATATATATATATATATACCCCATGTAGTCCTGGTGAGGAAAGGCAAATTGGAGAAGGAACATACAGTGGTGTTGTAAAGGGGGTGTGGTGGATAATTTTATGTTGTAACTTTAAACTTGTGGTCCAGCTGACCCATGCAAGCCATAAAAATTAGTACCCCATGAAAAATGAATTCCCAACACAAGTGTTTCTTCACTTTACTGCATAAAAGAAATCAGATTTTTTTCCATCATAATGCTGTTACTAATGTCTTGCTATGGTTTATGGAGTTCCTGTGTCACCACTGATAGTTTGTTTTAAAATTGATTGATTTTGTTTTTCTTTTTCTTTCATTTCTTTCTTTCTTTTTTTGTTGCTGACACGTTAAAAGACTCTAGGACACTACACTTTTGCATGTGAATGTACACTGTAGTTGTAACATGTGAATGTACACTGTAGTTGTAACCTGTGAATGTATGCTGAAGTTGTAACATGTGAATCAAGACTGCAGTTGTAACATGTGAATCTAGACTTCAGTTGTAACATCCAAGTTTTTTTAAAATAAAGGTTATAAATAGGACAAGGTGACTAGACAAAAAGGCACACAATGCATTTACATATTACATAGTAACCTGAAACCCTTTTTACATGTCAATCATAGAACTGACATAAAAAAATATCTTTCAGTTTTATGTACAGGATATTATGCACAATAATAAATAACCAACATGAGCAAATTGTACATTTCAAAATACCTTACAACAGGATTTCTTATTTTCAAATATCAAGCTTCAAAAATGTATAACCAACTTTTTGTCATATTAAAAGTGAAAGATCGTAAGGGTATGGACTTGCTTTAGAATTAAATAAAATGATGTGGGATATGAAATAATCCCAAATATTCATTTTTGAGCAAATACATGCTTTTTATACTTTTGTACTTGAAGTATTCTTCAAGCCAATATACAAATTTAACAACTGAAAACATCAGTTGGTTCAAAACCTAACAACCACTTCATTAAAAACAAAATTAAGCAACACAATAAAATATAATGAAACCTTAAGCAAATAAAGATATTTACAGCAGTTTAATTGCTTTCAGATTATCAAAGCTAACAATCACCTCAATACCAGCTTTTTATTTATACAGAAGCTATATACATATAATAAATTTAACAATAACATGGTAGAGATAATTTTTAAAAAAAAACTTTGAAACTTATATTATTGACTGACAGGAGATTGATATGCAATTGACAAAAATAGACTTGAAACTAATCATGATCACAGATTTAAAAAGTATCTGACTTGTCTCTATATTCCATTTATTAAACTTACTAGTGGATTCAGTGATTTGCTCAGTATCAACTGAGAAGTATTTTCCTGTCTCTACCTTGTCTTGCAAATAAAATGGAACATAATAATATCTGTTTTTCTGTCTCCCCATCTGTCCTTCACAATTTGTTATACATTCTGTAACTCTGAAGCACTTTGAGATAAAGGAATTAAACTTTTTATGCTTTTGTATGCAGGCACATATCATCACTAGAAGGTGTGTTAGATACCACGCTGGGGTCCTGTCTTTAAGGTCAAGGTCAGAGACCAACATTTCAAGATGTATGCTTGCTTTATAACTCAAAATCTATTTGAAATAGAGAGATCAAACTTGGTCCACTTATGGATCTCAACTAGGCAATGTGTTTTGTATCACAGTGAAGGTCTTTCTTTCAAGGTCAAGCTCACTGATAAATGTAATTCTTATGCATTTCTGGTCTATTACTTGTATGCTCTTTAAGAGAGAGCCATGCAACTTGCTATGCTAACTTTTCACTATAGGACAATTTGTCGTGTATCACATTGCAATCATACTATCAAGTCAAGGTCAAAGTGTCAACCTCGTCACATACAAATTCACTGCATCTCCATGGTAAGGCATACATGTAGCTTTAAAAACTTGAGAACAGTCAATTTCAGTTTTAATATGTTCTAAAAATGAGGACATGTCACTTTTTGTGTATTAAAATTACTATGGTATCCTTCATTTTTCATTTAAATCAAGTTTTTCAGTTTTCTGAGAAATGGCAATTGCATCAAGATTAATCAATCAATTCATGGATTGGGGAGGGTGCCCTAATGTTTCTGATGGATAATTATTTATTGAATATGTGGTTAATAACAAACATGAAATCAAAACAAAAATCAGTACCACAAAAAATAGTAAATTCACAGTAGTCTAAAATATACCATAATTTTCCAATGATAAGTCCATGCTTGATAATTTGGATTTTTACGGAGTTTGGATCAGGGAGTTGGTCAAGTCCATACAGTACATACCCTCTCCTTAGCACAAGATACAGAGTTATTGCACAGAATTTCTATATAATAAATATACAATAATATATTGATGCTAGATGGTTTATAATAATAATAATAATAATAATTATAATAATGGCAATAATAATTATTATCATAATAGTAACAGTAGCCATTTATAATCATTTAAATTGTAAGAATGTATTAAATGATTTTTAGAATTTGAATATCATCAGGAATAATGTTTTACATTGTGTAATACTAGTACAGTATGTTTGGTATGATGGGAGATTTAATTGCAACAGTTTTATATGTATCATTACTAGAATAGTATTTTTATACTGTTTATGCCTTTCTGAGTACAGTTTTATCCATGACTAGATGTGACTTGGGCAACTGTAGGCTAATATAAGAAGATGGCACACAAAGAAGATGACAAATAGGTAACTTACATCATAATTAGGGATTATATTAGTAAAACTTGAAAATTAAAGTTCAGACCCTGTTTTGCTTTCTGATAGCACGCTTGATAAGAAGCCTATTACTCAGTCTCACAAACTTGCAGCAAATATTTGTTTTAGAAAGCTTTGTCCAATAATAAAACCATCCCCCTACTGTTAAACAAATTTACCTGGCTAGAGTCAATAATTTTCAACATGCAGAAACTCAAGTTATAATTTATTTAAAGAGAAAAATATCTCTTTTGATCAATGTCTTTTAGGTAATGGCATCATTCATATTGGTCAACTGACAGACAATAATTGATTTAGTATGATGAACTTCTACAGTGAAAACTTGTTGTACAGTTTGCCTTTATTAAACAATCATATTATGAACTTCAAGTCTTTTGCAAACAAAATTACTGAAATAAACCAGGTCTATATTTAATCAACCACCTGTCTGCAGACTCTTCAGATGTCATTTTTTTTCCTTGTCAAAAGGTTGCAGCTATACACAGGTTTGATTGAATGTGTTTGAATAGTATATACTATTTATTGATCTGACACACAATCCGAAAATAATTTGAAATGTGCTTATGGAACATCAGTACCTCACAACAGTAACGTAAATGTGGAACTTAGAGGGATGTTTTTTTAAGTACAGGCAAGAGTAATTCACACAACATGAGAAATATGCTTATGGAAAATTAATGCCTTATTACAATAACTTAAATGTGTAAATAAATAGGATGTACAGATATACATATGGGAAAGAGTAACACACACAGCATGAAAAATATGCTTATGAAACATCAGTACCTCACCATAATAACTTAAATGTGGAACTTAACAGGATGTATGGATATACATACAGGCAAGAGTAATTCACACTGCTACACAGCACTAGGAATATGTGTATGGAACATCAATGACACCACAGTGGCTTAAATGCAAAACTTAACAAGATGTATTGATGTACATGTGGGCAATGGTAACATTATGCACCTTTCACAATTGTGCTGGGATTAGAAAAAAAAATATTAGCAACATGTTTTCCAAGGAAAGTTGTGTGCTTCATTCTTTCTGTTGTGTTTTTCCCATGGACAATGCAAACAAGAATATTACAAATGAATTTCAATAAATAAACTCTCAACAAATAATTATATTCATACTGTGAACTTGTCTATTTTGTGGGTATCTATTTTCTGGGTTTTGCAAAAGACAATTTTGTAATTTGTTCTTCAGTTTGTGGATTTGGAAAGGTGGTCGTAATATTTCCACAGAAGGAACATTGTTCCAGGGTCTTTGAATTTGTTGTTTGTAACAATCGTGAAAGTCAAAAAAATTGGTACCCCCAAGTAATAGTACATATACAGTATATCACACTCAAAACTCAAAAGTTGTATGAACTCCAAGCCAGTTAGTGTACAATTAATTCTATCTTAAAGGACAACTTTGTATGAAGGAAATTACCCCATCCTCCAAAAAGCAAAAACAGTTTCAGAACTCAAAACTCTAAATAGACATGATAAAAGATCCATGTATATTGATCATGACTACTCGGCAGAGGACATTTTTTTTTATACTAAATGCCCATAAAAGGAAATGGTATCTTGTTATGCCAATGTAACCATTTAACACTGAGGTAAAAATGAATTTAAATGGACAGGTATACAGTCTTAAAATGAGAATTCTATCTTCACAAAAAAAGAAGTATCCACTAACATTTTTTGTAGCTGTAGATTGATATTTCAGAAGCCCATTAGTTTCATATAAAACTAAAGATGTTTTAAAGATTAAGGTGCTAATAACTGCATTATCCCAAGGAAAACTGTAATGACTGGGAACATACGAGATGGACAATTATGTGAACATCAAACAAGAATTCTTAAGTGTAATACTTTTAGGACAGCCTTCAGAGAGACTTTTTAACATTTTTGAGTGATTTTCCGAATTTCAATATCCAAAACAAAAAAGCTCTTACTTAGCTAGAGGAAAATTTCCATTTTTTTCCCTCCACTTTTTGCCAGATTTTGAAAAATCTGAATTGGGGAGTCTCACCGATGATCAGGAAGAAATTACATGTGTAGAAGAAACTCCTGCAAACTGACTAATGAAGTTAGATATAACATCAGATTTTGTCTGTAGTGCTATGATTCATATATAACATCATGGTACAGACAAAGGGGTTGATAATATGCAAAAGCACTCTAACACTACCTCATACAACCTTCTTTATATCAACTTACTCATAATACAATATTTATACTTATTTTACAAATGATTCATTTACAAACATTCCTGATTGAACTAATTGCTTGAGTAAAATATTTCACCCATAGTACAACACATAAAATGTATAATACAAATATCAAAAATGAAAGACTTGGTACCAAAATGGTTCACAAACTCTGCACCATGAATAAAAATGCCACAATGGTATCCACTTGTCTATGGCACAGGCCAACTTTGATGAGGTATCGAAGTCTATTCTTAAAATGTGATATTCATATACTGATCTACTTACCAACCAATAACCACCTATTTCTAGGTCATATCGCGATGTATATTTCACACTTTTTCATTTAAATTTACACTTTGGCAGAAAAGGACATTAAATTGGGTTTTTTGTTCTCTTAGAAAAAAAAGAGAACTTTCATGAAAATTTGAAAAGAGATTTTGAAATTACTGAGATTTGAAATTCTCTATGTTATATAGTAAAATCTAAATATGTGATGCACTGGGCTTCTGATCGACTGCTTGACAGACTCCAATGACACACTGGGCTCCTAACAGACTGCTTGACAGACTCCACATGTGAAACACTAGGTTTTTGATAGACAACTTGACCAACTCCACATGTGGAGAAATAATGAAATGGCATAATGGACTGACCAACTGACCATTTAATTTTCGAGCTGAAACATCTTGAAAAAAAATATTCTAGCTCTGATTTGTATTAAAAGGAACTAATTTTATACCATTATATTAGTTGAAAAAAAAAATTATCTTGAGGTAAATGAGAAAAAAATATCCTGGTTCAAATGCCCCCCTCCCCCCATAAAAGGTAAGTCCCTAAACATTCACACCTGGTAGGGTGATTAGATTGGTCAGCATGCCATTGGAATTTCTGTTATGCAATAGTTGATTGACAGTCACTGTCAGTTTGAGAGGTCTATTACAGCAAAACATCATAATGCACCAAGTTTAAGACCCTACATATAAAATGCAATGTTGATATTGTCAATGTACAGTGCTTAAATTGTTACTTGTAAATACATAAGCAATATGTAAGCGAGATATCATCTGTATTTAATGCAAATGGTCATCTTACATATTAAAGGCTAGATACTGAATTTCACGCAGTAAGTCCTCCAAAAATCTCTCTTTTTTTTTAGGCTCATGTGTTGATAGTTTAGTGTGATAATGAAGATATTTTTTTCCTGCTTTGTAAATTTCATTCCAGTACATTTAGTATAACAGAAGACATCACTTACAATGGGTGGTGACCGGTTATACATTTTGACCAGTATATTATTAAAGTATCTGTTTAGATGTAGAATATGTTAGGAAATTCTTATCTGTAGAATATTTCAAAAGCAAATCAATGTGTAGCTATGAAGAAAAAAAATACTGTGAATTCATTATTATTCATGGCATACAGATTTGTGTGGTTTTCTTGGGTAAACTAGACCATAAATTTAAAGTTGCAGCAAAATATCAAACCAAGCTCATGTTAAAAGCGACCCCAGCTGTAAAGCATCAATCATTTATTTGTTTTAATATCCAAGAGTATTAAGTACTGAGAAATATACATCATGATACATTTATGAAAGTTAAGGAACACTGGAAATTGATTATGAGTAATTTGCATGCAAAGTTTCTGCCACTTGAAAGTTATGTACTAATATAATGGCTGTATCTAATGCTATAGTACTAATGCTAAATTATGGTTTGTGTCCTACTTTACTTCCCAAAGCAGAAAATTTTATCAAAAAAATGTATGCAATCCAATGAAATCTGGAAACATCTGAGAAATGTGACAGCATTAAAGTTGATGAAAATTAAATGTCAATCACAGTTTGCATGTTTTAAGCTAACATTCCCTTGAATAATGCTAGTCACTATTTCTCCATGAAAATATTCAACATAATACATGGATCACAAAAGAACTATATTAACTATTGTTGGATTTTATTCCATACTCAACAGATGTCTCATTGTGAAAGTAATTATCATATCTGATTCAAAGATTAGTTGTTTTCATGAATAAAAAACGTTTTTACTGCATTTTTTATTCTGCTGATCACATGTACTAATTACTATTCCATTTACCAAACACAAGTACTATTTACTATTCCATTTACCAAACACAAGTTCTAGTTACTATTCCATTTACCAACACAAGTACTATTTACTATTCCATTTACCAAACACAAGTACTAGTTACTATTCCATTTACCAAACACAAGTACTAGTTACTATTCCACTTACCAAACAGAATTTGAGAGCACATTGTTATTATTAAATGTTTCATGCATATAACTAACCGCTGAATAAACAATCAGTAGATTAGTCCTGCTTTCTCAAAACAAATTTTAATCATGTTCATCTGATGTGACACTTTGTCATGTGTGGAGATAATACACTTTGCATAAATTGGCTCAAGGGCAGAGGTTTTCTGGCCAATCAAGACCTTATCTGAGAGTGCATCTCCACTGTCTTCCCATTCATTTACTGAACAATCACTTGGGCTATGACAGATAAATTTAGGAATTGCAATTTATCCATGCATGCAGCTGACACAAACAGTGGTACAATGCCATTTTCCTTTCAATGAGACAGCAACCTCTACCCTTGATATGCTTTGAAAACATCAAATAGCACTACCACCTGCTGATCACACTTAGGGGCCGTGAGTCACATACAGAGTTCACATGTGATCAGAATCCGGTCAACAAGCAAAAAACTCCTTAGGACCAGACAGGCCCACAAGGATAGGAAATTTTACTTCAGGTTTCCTGCTTTCTAACCAGTGTGTCAGCAAAACTGTAATAGTTTAGATTATGAAACTCGATTTTGACAGAACTATTTATATTTGGAAAAGACAGTCTTTGTTGCAAAAAAGCATGGTTTGCTTTCATTGATGCCAAGTGTTTGCAATGAATAACTTGCCTAATCAACCAAATTATAGCAGCCTGTTTTTGCTTGAAAATGAGGGAAGTAAATGTCAGCATAACCTTTTATAGAGATATATACATTGCCACTCAATATTTTATCCTGGTTTTTTTTCAAATGACAAACCCATTAAATTAAGTACCCACAAATATATATTTTAACAAAACCACAAAATCTGATACCCACAAATTTATAGTGATCCACAGGTATATCATAAATTCTTTTTTCTGTTTAATATGTCATGATGATATGACTTAAGATAAACTAGTTTTATGGCCACAAATGAATTCCCACACTAGAAGTTCCCCAAGATTTCTATAGCAAATAAAAAGTTTTAAAAATGTTTATTATTAAGACACTGAAAAGTAAATATATAAATTTATTTCCATTTTTTTTTTTACAAAAATATGATATAAGCAGCTTCTGGATATTTAATTGCAGCTTTTTGGAGACAACAATGAAATACAGTCTGGTCACTTTGCCAACATTGGCCTCCATTTTTAACTATCTCTGTATTTGTAAACACTGACAAGCCTAGAGTCCAAAAAATAAAAAATGGGGAAAAAAATTCCTGTAATGACGTGAAATTCTAATCAGTTCATCTACATTATGCATACCACATTTCAACAGTTTACCTTAAGTGGTTTTTGCAGAATTGTACTAACATGGTTTTAGTGAAGAAAGTCCAAAAAGTTAAAAAATGAGTGAAAAAGACTGAAAAACTGCTGTAATGGCCTGAAAATCTAATCAGGTTATTTCCATAAAAATACAAATATGCATACCAAATTTCCTTTGTCTACCAAAACAAGTTTTTTTTGCCTAATCATGCTAACAAACAAATGTACAAGTCAAAAAAGTAACAATAAATGTGTAAAAATTTGAAACATTTGTTGTAATCTCTGACGAATCTAATCAGCCATCTATATATCAAAATAAGAAAGTATATACAAATTTCGTGCTCCATTTAAAACATTTTCTGCTATCACACCTGGGGCTGAAAAGAAGGCCCAGGACCCACTGGTACATTATCAATGGGTGCTGGTTAGTGGCAGGTCCTCAAACTATATTGAGTGGTCTTGTATTTTTTTTTTCTATTATCTATTTTCAGACATGTATATAATGTGAAATGTACCTACTTATCTTTATGCATTGTTATTTGTTTAAATAATGGTGATTCTAATATAAAAATATATTTAAAAAAATGAAGACCAACCTTTGATTTTGTTAATTGTACTGCAAATCATGACCTTGTCCAATCACTACCACTTTTCAACACTGGTGTTATTCACTGTCAGTGGTTAGCTAATTTTAGATGTGGAAAAACCAAACTTGAATAGACTCATGATGAGTCATTCACCTGGTGATCTTCACAGGTATCTGTAACCTCTCACAGCAAATCAGGCAGTGTGAGACAATTAGAGATTGGTTACTCAAATACATGTATTACAGTACTGTAAAGCATGTTAAGTTTTCTATTTGGAAACAGGTCTACAATAAATAAGTTCAACACGTGATATCGTACATGTTGTCAAATACTGATACATTTATTGAAACTATGAAAGTCTAAACCATAAAAATTTTGGAATAGGGATACATTAGTTGATTTTGTGCCCAAAATTGTTACAAATTGGCTGGTCTGACATATTGCACTAGAAATTACCTGGTCCCGGACCTTCAACCACTGCCATTCTCAGCCATTGCACACTGAAACAAATTTGGGACGGGCATACAGATCTGTGGATGTATAGATAAACAGCAGCTAAATAATATGCTCCATTCTGTTGTTATAATGGGTGTATAACAAAGGTTATGTGCAATTTTTTTCAGGCTATTAAGATCTTGTAGGGTTAAAATGTTGTCCTCAAAAGTTGTTATGAATTCTTGAAAATGGTAAACAATGATACATCATACACCTGACTCTATCAATTATTATTATTATTATTATTATTATTATTATTATTATTATTATTATTATTATTATACAGTAAACTCATTTATTTTCCCGGGTATCAATTTGTGTTGCTTTGTGAAAAATGACAACTTTGTAGTCAAATAATTATTAGATTGGGGAAGGGGTCATCTTTTTTCCACAGAAGGATACTTCTTGACTCTTTAATTTTGAAGTTTGCAGTAACCACAGAATCCAGGCAAATTGGTACTCCACAAATAATAATTGATTCACAGTAGTGACAGTCCTTTAGAAAAATGTCATTATTAATGGGAATCAATGGAATTATAAGATTTAACCACAAACAATATATTCAAGTCATACCTATACCAGGAATAAAGGTAGAGAGGAGCTGGAAGGCAAATTTTAATACACCAATCAACTATCAAATTTTAATGGGGAATTCTGGACGCTCGTAAAAGAAAATCCAATTAACAACCACCAGAAATTAATTGAAATGTACCTTTCAACCTCCCTCCCTACTTTTCTTGAACAGTTTGGATAAAAAAACACAAAAAACAAACTGTTGTTCTAAAAATAAGGGTTTTATCACAAATTGAGTGCATTTGCAAAAAATTTCTCTACATCTCTTTGACAAAAGAGATCTCATACATGTGAAGGCAGATATCTAACTTGAGATAAATGCTAAATATGAATAATCATTTTAATGGATTAGAGTCTTTATATCTATCAAACACTTAAATAAGAATGTTATGCTCCACAGCTAAGAGGTAATCCTTTTTTCAATCTGAAATCTGTAAGAAAACACTGACTACCAAGAGATCTCAAGTACAACACATGACCTTTTCCATGTGTTTGAATATGAAATATGCTATCTATTATCTAGTCTTTGGCTTAACTGGTGATGATTCTTTACTATCAATGGAATGTTGGGACTGTTTATCTTTCAATTCTTCTGATTGGTTAGCACCAGGTTGGGTCAAAAGGTCACATTCAGCTAATGAACCAGCTGGAGACTGGTCTACTGTTGTTTTTGCAGAGTTTGCAGTTTTCTCCCTGAAAAAAGAGTGTACAATCTTTGGATACAATTGTAAACCTAATAATTCCCACCAAAGGTTTTATTCCTCAAGATGAAAGCACTCATTAAGTTTTATGACTGTACATGCAACACAGTTCAAAATATGGAATTAAATGCAACTCAAAATCTAAAAAATGTTGATGCCACAATTGCCACCACTACAGGTGGAAATCTGATTAACATATCTTGTGTATACTTTGTATGCCAAAAATATTTGATCAAAATGATAACTACATGAGAAAGTGAGAAATTATGACATTTAGGAATTACCATGAACTTTATACATATTTTGGTGGAAATAACACTGGGACTGTTTTGGTCACTTAGGAATGTGGTGTCAAATGTACGACAGCATATTTATGGACAGCTACTGAAACACAGCAATCTCACCATCCTGAAATATCACACACGGATAATAAAGAAGAACAAAAGAAGAAAGAGAAAACCAATGAGAAACAGTTAGATGGAACTTCTGACTCATTACTGAATGTATCATCACAATTTTTTAAGTAGAAGTCACCAGATTTGCCTATGGTAAAAATCATACATGTTGTCTATGGTAAAAATCATACATGTTGTCTATGGTAAAAATCATACATGTTGTCTATGGTGTATGAATTTGACAAGCAATTAGACCTACCATATATATTTGCATAAAAGCCAATACTAACTGCAAACCGCACAGACCCAGATCTGCCATCGCATAATGCACCAGCAAATCTGGGTCTATGTAGTTTGAAAGGACTAATCAGTAGAACAAACAACATAGACCCTGATCTGCCGGTACATTATGCGGTAGCCTCCAAATGGATTGCACTACAATGGCAGCCCATCATATACATTTTAAGAGCTGGAAAGAAATTATCTGCTAATTGACATGAAGATCATCACAGCAAAAGATTATATTTTCTACAGTTGTCAATTTAAAACTGCCTTTTGTTATCCTTTTGCTGTCACAATTGACTTGAGGCCCTAGTAATGGCCCTGAGACTAAGCACTCTTTTGCCAGTATAATCGATTTGTACTTCAAATTACACAGTAGCTCAGCTGATAGAGAATCAGCCTCATAATCCAAACTTCATGGGTTTCATACGTGCCCAGGCCAGCTCAGAGCAGCTGCCTTGGTGTATTCTTGAGAAAGGCAATTATCTCCCATTTCCTCAGCATGATATAGCCACTGATATCTTAAAAGTGCCGTTAAACCAACACAACAAAACATATTCCCCAGCAATATCTACAAATAATTAGAACATTAAATTTTTTAAATGCTGTGTTTGTTAGACTTCCCAATGTGACAGAATTTTGAACAGAAGTCAACCTCAGTTATCACACAGACCCCTTTGTCATAAAGCATTACTCAATATTTTTGAGTTAGATTTGTTACTCGGAATTTGGAAACCTTACTCCAGATTGACCAAAGCAGCCTTTTGATTGGTCAGAAACATCTGGGAGTAAAATTTGGAGTCAAGTAAAGTTAATGATAAATAGGCCAGTTTGAGAGATTTGTCTTCCAATATTATGGAGAAAAAATGGGAGCCATACATCTTATCACGTTGTAAGAGGCTTTGTGAGTTATATGAGCATGAATTAATAAGGGAGGGGTGTATTATTCAAAGAGTTTCATAAATATCATATCAAATGAACATGAATTTAAGATTCTATTTATCACATAACATTAAGGGCTTTGCATTACTCAATGTTTTTATGTGATGTTGCTAAGTCTTACATCACAATGTGGTGAGCATTTTTTTTATTTGACTCCATGAACCTAATAATGGTGAGCATGAGACTGCTGAGAATTCTACTAAATATTTTCTACAGATATCTACCTGAGAGTTCTACTAAATATTTCCTACAGATATCTATGAAAATCTCCAGATATGTTACCTGTGAGTTCTATTACATATTTCCTAGATATATATGACAATCTCCAGATATGTCACCTGAGAGTTCTACTAAATATTTCCTACAGATATCTATGAAAATCTCCAGATATGTCACCTGAGAATTCTATTACATATTTCCTACAGATATCTATGAAAATCTCCAGATATGTCACCTGAGAGTTCTACTAAATATTTCCAACAGATATCTATGAAAATCTCCAGATATGTCACCTGAGAGTTCTACTAAATATTTCCTACAGATATCTATGACAATCTCCAGATATGTCACCTGAGAGTTCTACTAAATATTTCCAACAGATATCTATGAAAATCTCCAGATATGTTACCTGAGAGCATTGCTTAGCATTTCCACTTGAGATTTGTACAAACTAAGTTCCTCTTTCAAAAGCTCCATCTCAGAGTCCTTTTGCTGTAACTCTTTCTTCAGGTTGTACACTGCCTCTTCTAAAGCCTCACACATGGCCTGAAATGAGCACAAGTGTTGCATAAAATCTGGTGCATAACCTACAAGAAAAAAAAAAAAAAAAAGTGGTAACACTATGATGACATAAAATACAGAACTTAACCTGTTGGGTTACCACCACCACTACTGCTCCTGCTGCTGACAACAAAGTGATTTATATGGCTCACAGGCTGTTGCAGTCAAGACTGATAGAATCTTCCCCATGTTTGAGGGGAGTATGGGGAAATTTAATCCAAGGTGATAAGATTTGCATCAAGGGTTGCAGAGTCCCTGGCATAAATTTCATACTGT
This sequence comes from Margaritifera margaritifera, assembly GCA_029931535.1. NCBI lineage: Eukaryota > Metazoa > Mollusca > Bivalvia > Unionida > Margaritiferidae > Margaritifera > Margaritifera margaritifera. The sequence goes on along the minus strand of JAQPZY010001644.1, from coordinate 763,618 downwards.
GAAGGATACATCTCCCCATGCCCATATTCGTACATGCCAGGAAGATTTCACTTCTTATCCATCACCTTTTTTTTTTTAAAAACAGTTTACATGCAGAAACAAACTCTATGTCCATCTTGCATGTAATGTGTAACAGTTATGTCATTTAAATAATAAATACATAAAACACAAGATATCAATGATGTTAGGTCCATGTTATCTTATCCATAATTTTACTATCACATCATCTCTGGTATTCAAACATTCAAAGACTTGGGTTTTTATCTGTTTGCATTACCTTTGATAGTAAATAAAAAATCCTTCTAGCCTGCCATTTTTGTTTAAGAACTAAATATTTATTGCTAATAACATGTTGAAACATATTCCAAAGATTTTCTAAGATTAATTTTGAAACATTCTATGATAATGGAATGTAAGAATTATATGATAAGATCCAACTAAACCAAATGTTTTTACCTACTGGAAACAGGAATCAAGCCCAGAATAGTTAGCATGTTAAAATTATGGACTGTCACCTTGATAATATTCCTGTCCAGTTGGTAAGAAAATAAATTTAGAACATCATCTAGTATTGTACAATCAGTTGAAATTTATAAATGATAATAAGCATCAATTGACTAGAAAATCAATCAATTATTGATTATAATTATTTGGGCTAAATTTAAACTGGACATGTTCCATGGTAAAGTATATATTCAATAGTCATGACTCAGTGGATATATTTGTTTTAATACTACTGGTATTGTGGCTAAAGTGGCTTGAAAAACATCCAGACACAAGGGCAGTTATGGTTATGTCTTTGACAATTTGATGATGATAAAAAAAGTCACTATGAATTTAAAATACTGATTATTTAAGAATTCTGAATTCAATTTGTTAGAATTTTATTTGAATTTCTTGATATAATTTGCTGATGATTGATAGGGGAATTTCATATTTCCATACTTGCCATATTCCCAGACAGTGTTGTTTTTTTTTTTGAGACTCAAAAAGTGTGTTTTGAGGTCCTGAGGGGGGTCAGTGCATGTGACCCCCCAAAAGCGACGTCATCCAAATGAGAATAAGCTATCTTTTCAAATCAGCCTATAGCAAATTACTGGAAATTCAAATCTGAATAAAAGAAAATACAATCTGTTTTCTCTGAAGCACATAATATACTTACAACAACAACAAAAAAAAAAAAGGTAGACTTAACATTGTCAGATAACATCACCACAAACATGGTCACAACCACACATACATTAAATACAAAAATACATTAAGTTCCTTTCAATAGTTTAGTACTATAGTTGGTTTGACGGTAATGTAAGTGATAGTTGTGTTCACAAATATGCCTACATTTTTCCTACGCGAATGTGCTTCCACGTCTATTTTGGCACAAGCAATGGCCAAAGTCACTAAAAGTGATAAAAGCTGTATGATGGTAATAAATATCCATTTCAAAACAATGAATCTGCCAATTAAAACATTCAAGGTTTGTGGTAGTTGGCTGAGCCGCTAAAGTCTTTGACTGCCGATATTGTAACGTATTTTTGAGTTTAAAGTCACACCTACGGCAGTGAAGATTTAATTTATTCTCAGGCAGAATTAATGAAAAAAGGTACTATTTTATACAAATACACAATTTGTCATTTGATTAATGATTGAATACTTTTAAATTATTAAAATTCTCTGGTGCAGTTCATTTCAGGTTAACCAGATATTCAAACATGTTAATGTTTTCACGTGTTATTTGGTCACATGATAAAATGTTTATTGCAATCATGTAATGTCCAATGAAAAGTTAAGGTGGCAAAACTGTCGAAGCAAATAAGATTGTCTTATTTTTTTTTTAGCACTTCTAGTGCATTATGCACTACAATTTTCCTTTTTCCCATTAAAATGTTGTCTCCCCCAAATCTGGAGGGTGAGGCACACAGTGTCCCCTGACCTTTGGATCCTAGGTGCAACACTGCATTAGAGATTGAATGATGCTGTTGTTCAACCTACCAAAATAATCATTTTTTGAATTTTATATATGGAGTAAAAATCCGACTTCAAAGAAATGTTGCCGCTGATCACAAACTTTAATAAAGATGGCTTAAACGTTCTCATTCATTGCAGTCAGTGATATGTAATAACATTTGTTTTTCAACATGCATCTGTTTGATGTACTTCAGACAAATTGGGTTGTTCCACTTAATGTACTTCACCTATGCAAGTTAGCCTAATGGGCTCTCCCTTGGCAGTGCTCAAATGATTTGGCATGACACATCACCCTAGCTATTGTGAGTCAATTCAGTAAATCTCTGAAATGTGTCTGTTTATCTCTGACCACCTTATCTTTTAATTGTCTTTAAAACAGCTCTATAAACTGCCCGAGGATAGTTTTACATGAGCTCCGAGCAAGACTGTTTACTGTTCATACATACCACAGATTACGGGCATATATCATTGTGATGAAGAAATGTACATTTTTTTCTGTTTTTTTTTTTTTTTGTGTGGAAAATATTGTTTTCGTTAAGATTGCTGAAAATTGTGTTTTTCGAAACATGACCGTGTCGGGGGGTTTGGGAGTCCAAAATCGTGTTTTCGAGTGACACATTGTGTTATGGCATGTATTTATTTCATAATGGATTATCCTAACAGTTTGAGTACTGTATTATTCATATGATAAGCCAATACATAATGATAAACCTACCCACACTTTTCCAAAAGAGTGGAATATATTTACAAAGGATACCTCTGTATGAAAATAAGCCCACCCCATACTTCTTGACAAATTTATTTGGCTGTCCCACTGGTCTTTTCATGGGAGAAATGATATAAACCAAAGAATATTTTTCAAACTATAATTAGAACAAAACTAATGTCAACAATTCAAGAAAGACATAAAAAATTTACTTGGGTCCCACATAACAAGTCAAAAGAACCCTTCAATAATCACTTCTGTCCATCCAGTTGTCCATCTGTCCTTCAACAATTTGGTTCCTGCAAGTTTACTTTAATGGGGAATATTGGCTTTTAACTACATTTGATATGTAGCTACATAATGATGAAACCTCAAAAGACTTCTATTTTCTGCCTTGTATGTCATCATTTGGAGGAGTTGTGGGACTTGATTGCCTGACCTCCTAACTTCTGTTTATGCAGCTTAACTTTACCTAGGATTGCTTGAATTCAACCAAATTTGGCATGAAGCTTTATATTGACAAGACTTTCAATGAATAAGATTTTCACTGTTCCATGACATCATTTACTGGAATTGTGCCCCCTTATTGCCTGTCCTCCTGAATTTTGTTTTCACCTCATGACTTTATTAGGAGTAGTTGTATTCCAACCAAATTTGGTTTCAGCCTTATATTAAATAACTTTGATTTCCAGTGTAACACAGCATTTACAGGAGTTATTCCCCCTGATTGTCTGTCCTCCTGACTTTGGCTTTTGCAGCATAACTTGACTAAGAATCGTTGGATTTCAACCAAAAATCTGGCATGCAGATTATAATGATGAGACCTTGAAAGAGTACAATTTCTAGTGTTCTATGGCATCTTTTACAGGACAGATGCTCCTGATTGTCTGTTTTTCTGACTGATTTCTGCAGCTTTACTTTACCAAAGATGGTTGGATTTCAAACAAATTTGGCATGCTGCTATATACTGATTAGGCACTGAATCTGTTCAATTGCAAGCATTCCACAAGATCACTCACCGGAGTTATGAAACCTGATTGCCTGTCCCCCTAACTTGGGTTTCCACAGCATAATTTAACTAAGGAATGTTGTATTTCAACCAAATTTATCATACAGACACGGTTTTCTAATTATTGCCCATTGTACTGATATCGCTCGTTAGGTGTGTAGCAGTAGTGTCTGCCATATCACTAGTGAAATAGATTGTAAACAAAGTGCATCAGTGCATATAAATACCCATAAAGGATTGCACTGATTGCACACATTTTATAAGAGAACATTTACATTCCAAATTTGTAGGAAATAAATTCACAAACCACGGATATCACAGTGAAGTGGCAGCAAAACAATATTTGAATTCTAATGGATATTTCTGTTATTGAAAAAAGAATGCATGTTTCTGTGCAGGAAAACTGGTTGTCAGCAACATATGCTGCTTGAAATTAAAAGTCCAATGCCTACTAACTGGACCACAATGGATGAACTTGTCTTCAAAGAAGAAATATGATGTCCAAAAGAGTGGCAATGACAGTCACATTATTAAGAAGAAAGGGAATAGAGGGTTCTATATGCAAATACTGATGACAATGTTTTGCACTGGTCTTAGGAAATATAAACTTCTTGTATGGCTTGGTGCAGATGACCACAAATTTGTGAATGTAAAGTATGATGAAAATTATTTAAATGGCCATGTTACAAGACTATGTACATTTTATGCAGAGAAAATGATATCACGCATAGTTGATGAAATTGAAGAAGATCACTTATTGTTCAGTCAGACTTTCAAAACATTTATGCATCTGTGACTATCAATTTACATAATTATAATTTTATGTTGGTTCTGATTTTTTAATCATGTTATGATGTTAATTTGTCATTTATTTAAATTTCAGACTTGGGGAAATTTTTTTTTAGTCATTTTATATGTCAGTTGAAGTTTCACCTTTAGTCAAGTGAAAAAACATAAACTCATAAGAAAAAAATATGAATTTCTTCAGGCCTAGAATATCAAAAATTTTCTTGCAGCAAGAAGGACTAGTAGATTGAGAAATTTACTAGTCCTGCTGAATCTTCACTAGTCCTTCCCACAAAACAATGGTAGCTACATATCTAGATTAACAACACTCCAAAGAGAAGGTAATTTAAAAATCTGCTTTTTTTTCAACTATGAATTTATTACTTGCCTGTCAACCAAATGCCTTCGAAATAAACATAATTTGCCCATGTGGTGATATTCCTACCACACATTTGGCAGTGTTGTGCAATTTGTAATAGCTGTAAGTCTCACCTCTACTTTTGAGATTTGAGATTAGTTGGCCTCTGAATAAATGTTTCTGCACAATCAATAATATAATGCAGTCCACGGCAGTTTTCTCTGAACAATTCCAGTCAACAGTCTCTAATTATTTTCTCTTGGAAGTCATATTATCAGTGATTTCAACTTATCTGCTTAGATTGGAATTACAAAATTTAAAATCTTCCATGCCCATCTGATGGCATAGACTGAAATTTAAATGATACCAAACACGTGCAGTCTTCATGCACTTGTCCGTGTAATTCACACATTGATTTCTTACATAAATTGTGTTTGCGAAGATTATTTGAACATCCATTGATGGAACATGAACTACCTCCACCTTTCTTATATTTCCCATCACTATCCATGTCAATTTTTAAGAGAAAATGAGCAAAGATAAAATGTAAACAAAAAGACTGATGTTGTTTAGATTGCAGCATGTGCAGTATCTAATGTTCATTTCACTATCGTCATAGCTGACACATCACATGATTGGTTAATGGCTGCACTCATGAAACGGGTCAAATACAGATAATGGTGTCTGTACCTTTCTACTGACAAGACCTTGAATGAGTTGAAGTTCCAACATTCGACATCTCTTCCACAGGAGTCATGGCCCTTAATGCCTGTTCTTCTAACTCTGCTTTCTCAACATAAGTTACTCTGTTTAAAGCACTGCCATGCAAGCTGTAGTGAACAGGACCATCTGTGATGCACCCATCACTAACAGCACTTATAGTGTATATTTCTGCTGACAGTCTTGCATCTATGCTGCTCATATCTCTAGAAGAAACTTTTTTTGGCATCAACATCCCGCCAAAAAATTCAGGTTCATTCTTTTTTTATTCAACAAGACAATCTTACTTTTAAACATAGTAAGATTTTGACACACCCCCCCCCCCCCCCCCTCAAATTGTCTTTCTAGGCCCAGTTTTGATGGAGTTACTGCCCTTTTCAATCAATTTTAAATCTTCACTAAAGAATGTTGGATTTCAGTGATAGTTATCATGCAGCTAAATATATACTCATGAGATCTCAAATGAGTTAGATTTCCAGATTTCCACCTCACCCTTGAGAAGAGTTATGTCCCCTGTACAGCACTGACTTTCCAACAGATGTTCCTCTGTTTAAGGCCCTAGAGAGCAAACTATAGTGAGTCAACATGTGCTCAGTTCGATCTAAAGTCAACTGTGACAATCTTTGGTCTTTATTTTCTTGGGTCCTTTTTATGCACCCTATGGGTACCATGGAGGGAAATTTCTTGTGCCAAAGATGAAAAATAAGGGCCATTGGCTCAAAGGGTGCAGCCTAGAATGAACCCTGGCATGGAAAATATTTTTAGTTGTCCAGGCTAGTGTGGCACAAGAAATGTCATCTCCCACAGAAAATAAATTATATTCATAAAAACAATTATCACAATTTCTTTATTACCATTAGATATGTTGCTATTTATGTAAGTGAAATTGTAGTCAATTTAGCTGTCTTGTTTAATTCACAAAATATTTATGATCATGACAATTTTTGTATTGTGTAGAATTTGCCAACCGCAAACAGCACCATGTAGCATTACTGCAGATGATGTTACTGAATAGCAGTTATTTCTGCTGTGCTAAAATTGTACATGCCTGATCTTAAGTCATCTTTGTGGTGTTTTAATTTCATACTGCTGTCTGTCAGATGTAATTACCTGGGATCAAATTTATAACCTTTAGATTTTATGAAAATGTCTTGGATGATTATTTTTTTGCATGACTGTGTGGTTGCAAATAGAGTAAAAATAAAACATCTGAAACATATTCTACTGTTCAATACTTAAAAATAAAAAAAATTACCCTGCTTTCTTCAAGGCTGTCATGTGGTCCAGGTGGATCTTTGAAGCAGAAAAATTCAGAAACTGGTGCACTGGAAAAAAGACAAATGTAAACATGGTGTGGTTCTGTAAACAATGCAGTGGCATAGTTATTAATATATATCTCAGTACTGTATTTCTCAGAGATAAAACTAACTTTATAAATCCATATACAATCTCTGTTTTATAAAAAATGACATAAAATTTGTATAAAAGGAACACCTTGAACATAATAATCCCACTCCACCCCCCACCCCACCCCATGCACTCTCATACCTGGTCAGTAGTGGTTCAGTAGTTAGCATACCAGTATTTGTACCATCAGATCAGCTCAGGTCAGCTACCATGGTGTCATTGAGCAAGACAATTTATTTCAATTGCCTCAGTTCTAAATAACCTGCTTGTGTTGCTGTGCCATACAACACCAAACCAAACCAAACCCGCTCTGTCCCCACTCTTCATCACATTTATAATGCTTATTCATTGAGCTTATCATGGACTAGTACTGATGTACATGGGTTCCATAAAAACAACAAAACTTGTATATTCAACTAGAGTGTACAGGGGTTGAAAAATCTCTAAAAATCCACTCACCCAGTCAGGCAAGTACTAAAAATTTTACTTGTGCAGAATAAACTCTTACTGAATCAACTATTATAGAAATATGAAAGTTGATGATGTTAGCAACCTAAATTTGATTGTGTGAAAGGGTTTCTGGAACTTATTATGTGACCTTTCTAACACCAGTTGTAAGTGTTTTACACACCGTCACCAGTCTGCTATCCCTCTGGTAAGCATTTAATAATACTGATGAGTAAAGCACTTGTATAAGCTTGATCAAAACAAATGGAAAACAAACTTTCAGTAGTAAGTATGAATTTCCAATGAACAAAGTCAGCAATGTTCTCAACAGAACATCCTTTTCATTAAAAAGAAATGCTGGTTAGTGTTTTCACTTGCCATTTTTAGATGGGCAAATGAATTTTGAACCCCTTGTGTACTATTATAATTCCTAATACTGAGAAACCCCAATATAACACGCTTGTCAGAATCGACAGAATGTAATTGTATTATTATGGTATTGTGCAAAAAAGTCAGTTAACAAAGAAAATATTGCATCTGTATCCTCTGGCTATACAAAAAACAGGATGGGGTCGGATAGGGTGGGAGGGGGTGCAAAACAATGGTCTTGAATCATGCAGTTAACAACTTAAATTGATGCATATTAAACAAGAAATAGTGAAAACACAGTGACTACATATTTAATATTTAATTTTCTGTTGAGAACCATGCATTGGCAGATACATGTGCCAGAAAAAAATCAGCAACTGAATAGCAAGAATAGTTGAAATACATTTGTACTCATTGATTTCATTACATCCATAACAGTAAATCCATAGTAATTCATCAAAATTGTTCATAAAGAAGCATCATTTTTAATCACACCAGCATAGATCACAAAGTGTCTGAATTTAATGCAAAAAATAAAGCCAAGAATAATGTAAAGAAAGACAGTACATTTACGCTTAAGTATGCACATATATATTTGTCAAGGTCACTGAGCTGTGTCAACATAAATTTCAATTCTCAAGAATTTTCTTTGCCTGATCCATTCAAATCTAAATACCTAATTCCTTGCTAATAAATTCATATAAACTTACGAAACACTATACACTCACACAAAAAGTCTCAATGCCACTTACACAGGGATAGACAACAAAGATGGAGTTTATTCTTTTCCAAAGAACTGATCCATTTTCAGCTGCCGGGAAACTGATCCTGTAATAATTGGCTGACAACACTGTCAAGCCACATTTGCATTTCCATTTTGTGATTTTGTTTTTATTGGCCAGTGTCTGATAGTTGCAAGAGCCTTTAGCTGCAGAATTAACTTTCATAATTTGCAATTACTTAATAAGGTAGGGAAATTAATTGATTTATCAATTCAGGTGATAAAACTGATTTCAACCAAGGCATTGTCTAATGCACTGGTGTGTATGCCAGTTGATTGGGCAATCATTGGTAGACTATTGTTTGCCCTTGATTGAACAACAGTTGTATACAAAATGCATTGAAGACAAACACAAAATAGAATTAATAGGTTTACTGTTTATGACTCAATACAAAAATATTAACAATTAATTAACAGCTTTTTAAAGAACTGACATCTTCCAAAAATAATAAGCAAACAACAAAGTACAGTTACTAATCAAAAGACATACTTGAAATGAACATTCACAAGTAGACAATGTTAACATCTTTATTCATGCAAAGTAAGACAAAGTGCTAAGGATATTTTCTTGAAGAACACAACACATCTAACCAGATTAACAGATCAAACTCTCATTTATTTCAGCAATAAAATTTTGTAGTAATACAGAAATCAGTTGGGAGAAATTGGTGAAGAGGTTGTAAAATTTTGGGGGCCAAGTCCAGTGAGAGATTCGGGCAAAATAGTCACTCCAGTGCCTGTCAATTTGCCCAAATACATTGAGAAAGTTAAGTTTGCCTTTTCTTGAGTTGATAGCTTCACCTCTCATTTTCTTTTACAACTGAATGCTTTAATATTCAGATTAAAATATCAACTCTTGTGGGTTTTTTTATTCTGTTCAATGAACAGTTAAAACAGCTTCAACATAAATATTTTCATGCTTCTGATCAAACTTTTGTGTCAATTTAACAATCATTTACATCTCCAATTATGCTTCAATCTACAAGATTCCTGCCAAAAATGTAAACATGAAGCTTGAAAACATGAGTGACACTCCATGCATTTGTAGCTTAGCCAAGAGTAAAATTGCTAGTAAAGGTAAACAAGTCTATTTCATTTTTAATCCAGTAAAAGTAGGAAGAAGGAACTTGCACCTTTATATCTGTAACTCATTCTTGACAGAAACCTATTTTCAATGTTACCATCTTTTGCAAAAACAAAGTCATACACCAAATTTTCTGCAACAAACTAAGGAATGATCAAATATTTTCATCAACTTTATTGATAATTTCTTTTGTTTTTAAAGTAGCTGCCTAAAAATTGACTGTTTTAAGCAACGGTCTTAAACATTCTAAATCCCTATTTTCCCCAGCATAAGGCAGGAGACAGAAGATACTTCGCCCAAATATACGAGTCCAACATGGACCCTGCAAGCCATGACTGTTATATCCAAATCTGTATTATTTAACAAGGCATGTTATAATGGGGTTTCCTTGTACTATCATATTATCATACTGAGGCAAGGGTTTTAATTTTTTTGGCAATTATATAACATGTCAAGTTTACTTTGATTTTCAACATAAAAGAAGTAAACATTTAGATAAGAATAATATTATGAATTAAAATCTATCTGAGCAAGAGAACCTGTTGGTCTAAACTTTACTGTTATTAAGAAGTAAAAAATGTTTTTTTTTCTTCAATTCAGCCTTACTATCAGAACAGCAATGCAGTATTTAAACTGAATTCTCAATATCAGTAGATAAAATGAACACGTATTTCATATTTTTTACTCAATTGTGAAATGGCAGATGATATTTCAGATGAAACAAGGAAAAACTCTGGAACCAGTCTATCTACATCTAAGTCTCTTGCAAGCATCTGAAAAACTTGTACTCCCATAATGGTTTCTCAATATTGCACTAAGTCAGTTATTTATTTCATTCAATGGAATGGAAGACAACAAGAAAATGTTAATTTTGAACAGTTGATATCACTAAGTTCATGTTTTATTCAACTACTGTCCTGTATCGGTAACATGGATCTGTAACATGATACACTATCGCCAGAGAAAATATTGTGATTTATCAATGCACTGATGATGCTGAACTGCCTCTAGCATGATGCCATGCACTATGAAGAAATACTCCACAGTTTTGACAATGTTAAATTAATGAAAGAAAGATATGAGCAAATAGCATGTTTTACCTATTGCACACATCCTTATGACACAGGACACTATTTACAAATGTCTGAAGTCCAAGGAGGCGATCGTCCAGAAACTCCTTCTCATAGTTGTCCTTAAACCAGCGTTTGGGAGGTAGTTTGAATCTAAGACCAGGAAAAAGTTTCTTCAACTGAAAAAAAAGAGACACAACTGATACAACAGATATTTCAATATATATTAATTCTGGAAATATTAAGCTTGAATACAGGTTAGTCTTATCAATCTTACTAGTACCATTATACTGTATTTACCCATGCAGTAGTCTTATCAATCTTACTAGTACCATTATACTGTATTTACCCATGCAGTAGTCTTATCAATCTTACTAGTACCATTATACTGTATTTACCCATGCAGAATGGATTACCAAACTTCAAAAACTGTTGACAGCCAAATTAACTATTGCATGATGTGCCTTGACAGTGTAGAGCCAAATTAACTATTGCATGATGTGCCTTGACAGTGTAGAGCCAAATTAACTATTGCATGATGTGCCAGCAGATCAAGCCTGGAAATCATAAAACTCTTGAGCTTGAATTTGAGCTAGAGATTTTGTTTAAAGCAATCACAAATGAGATTACTTTTGAAAGGCCAATTCTCATTTGGCTGATAGTGGAAACTTAATCTCAGACTCATGCTCAGAGTTGTATGATCTGCAGGCCAAAGTAAACTCTGTTCATTGTACTTATGATTTGAAGTAAAACATGCAGACAATGATCCACCAGCACATTACTGATCTTCTGGGTCCATGATGTTTATAACTGGGTGTATTACATCATCTGCCAGCACATAATTGATCTTCTGGGTCCATGATGTTTATAACTGGGTGTATTACATGACTATGGCAGATCTGGGTCTGTACTTCTCACATTTGGGTGCACTTAATAAATGGGTAAAGAAAGTAATCATTTGGATTATCTCACAAAATAGAACTACCTGATTTTCATCAGAACTTAATTTTACAATAACTGTGATAATCGTGATAAACATCAGTTGCAACACATTTACATCCATAAACATGCAGCAGTTGATTAAGTTAGTTTCCCACAAACAGGACATCTTAAATTCATCAACCTTGTTACAGGTACAGATTTTGTAGTCCAGTTTTGAGTTGTTGTAACTGTTTTTTTTTAAAAATTCATCCGTCACAGTGTATCCCCTAGGGGTGCAAGATTGAAAGTAAAAAATCCCCTTGGTGTCAGAATGAATAAAAAACAAACCTTGGTTTCAGAATTGGGGGTCAAATTAAAAATTTGGGGGTCTCTGAGGCACAAATGAGGGTAAAGGGAAACACTGTGTCGTTACTATTTATAACAGGAAAATCAAAACCTGATCAAAGCAGAATTGATGTCTATATAATTTATTCTGGTATGTCTCAGCTTAATCTTAGAGATATGAGTGAACTTTAGTTTTTGATCCATTGACATCTGTATCATTGTACAAGCTATCTTCAGTACACAGTGTGGACACTGTCTGCTGCCATTATCTCAATGGTTTCAACCACTGTTCTTTGAATACTGATTTGTGTTTAAACCTCATTTTAAATTTGCAATGAAAACCTAACTATTTTATTTTCAATCTTAAGATGAAGAAATTTTCAATTGATATTTTGCTCCTTTAAAGTTGCATTAATAGTCAAATACACCATGTTGATCTTGACCCTCAATTTTCATTCAGAAATGTGAGAAAAATAATTCTTCTTGATGCATCAGTCTTGGAGAGAAAAATTCTACCCTAAGGATCAGAATTTTGTATCTGACACTTGGCAAAGCCGTGTGTTTGACACAAAATTCTGACCATCAGGTGGAATTTTCCTATCCTACACCGATGTATATGAAGGATTCTATTATACAACCATCAGATTTACTATCAAGATATGAATATCTCTATACTTTCCAATGCTGTATGAATAAATGCTATATCCAGTTATACTAAATTTGAATCAATGATCAATGAAACAGAATGTCAATGACATCATGAATTTACAATATTACAGTCACTGTGATACTCTAGTTTTTTCTGCACACAGTCTGGCATTCCCAAACAGAGCAATTATGTGTTTTTTCAAACTCATTTCTGAGAGTATTTTGTTTGGTACACTGCCATCTTGTTTTTGTCTGTTATCAAATTTTCTTCTGATATCACATTTTCGTCTATCACATTTTCTTATGTTCTACCATTTGTCCACAAGTTTTCAGTTCTCATGGTAATATTTTGCATATGATAGTTTAGCAAAAATTGTTTGAATATTTTTCACAGGAATTTGACTTTAAATTTATAGTACCTTATCTTGCAGTAGTGTAAAGTCTGTGTACCTCCTGAAGACACACCAACTGTCATTCTTAACCAGGACATTCAATTTGAACACCTAGAAGAAATAATAATAATAATAATAATAATAATAATAATAATAATAATACAACCAAATCAACATGATCATAATTATTAGCACCACAATACAAACATCCTGTATTATCCAATTATCCTGCACAGGATAATTTTACTGATTTTTATCCAACCTAATCTTTGAGTAAGTACAAGTTAAATATGAATATAGAATTCAATACAAATTTGTAATAAATGATTTCCTCCTTAAAAAACTAGATTTTGGACAAATAATTGTATTGTATTCTGTCAAAATCAATCTAACAGCATGTTTCACATGGCTAAGCAAGTACTTTTTGATCCACATGTTCTGGACAAGTTGCTAGAAAGAATCACTTGTCCCGAAGAATTAATCACCTGTCCACGAATTCAAGTAATGTAGACAATACATTCACTATTGGCAAGCAAGTTGCTTCATTTTCATATAAAATTCAGTTTAATTTTACAGAACAAACTTAATGAATTTTCTAAAATATTCTATTTTTTCTACAACTTGTACAGTAAAGCCTGATTTGAGCAATCTCTGCTATAAGCAATCACCTGTAATTTATAACCATAATTATCAGGTATGGATCAATTTTACTATATAAATGCAGTGGCAAGAGTGACCACCTGCTTAACACAACCAGTGACTATGATTTTATGGCAAAATATGTTTTCAACACTGCTATGAAAGACCATATCACAAAGCCAGACCTTTATTTAATCCTTTGTAGCCACAATTGCTGAGTAGAGTGTAGGTGGAATGCAGATAGTTTTGAACCAAGATGCACAAACAAATAAGAAAAAGTTGAGACTGGTTACCAGTTTCATTAGATTTATAAGGTAAAGTTGTTTGCCACAGACCATAAACCAGACTTAAGTACTTGTCACAAACTGCCACTGTAGTGCTATAGGCATCAAAATCCATGACGATTACCCATTCTGTCTTACACATTGTCTATTCAAATGTTCATACTTTTTATCTGTGAAAAATCCCTACAATGCTGCAGGGCTCGAATTTAACACAAATTTCTTTGTAGCCAAAAGGACTAGTATACCGAGAAATTTACTAGTCCTGCCAAATCTTTACTAGTCCTGTCCACAAAACAACATCACACACTCGTATTGAGATTAACAACAATTTTATTTCATAAATAGCATTACATTATCATATGAAATGCAGAAGTACAGAAGTATAAATCTTGCTTTTTGTGTTGCCCACAGCTTTCATGTGCGTTTACCGATTCAATATTAAAGTTCGAACAACCCGCAACAAAACTGACTGTTTTCTGTGTTTGTTTTTGTGAATTCCGTACACCAATTACACCGCATAACGTTCTTCTCATCATAATTGAGCCATTCCCTGTCTTTTGTCCATGTCTTCTGAAACGTTCGATATCGCTTTTCCCTATCATAAGAATTATTCCTCTCTTTTATGTCATTTTCATTCAACTTTTGCTTTTTTTCCAGTGGCTGAACACCTTCTATAAAATGCCACATTTTGCCTGTCTTTCAAGGAGGGAATTGTGCCTCGTTTTGAAATACGAGATGTTACAGTATAGCTGATGTGGATTATTGAAAGTAAGAAAAGGAATGGCACAGTGTCCTTTATATAACAAAATCAGAGCAAGAAACATATTTCAAAGCATGTGCCTCTGCCCCACCCCCCACCCCCTTTAAAATTAAATGGCCTCTTCCTAATAAAGCAGTGGCTATTGTAAACACTTATAAAATATTAGCATCAGAAGATAATGTTAGTTTCAGCTTGGAAAAGGTGCGTTCCTATCAAACGAAGCCATCTGACTCAGCGCATTGTACTTAACAGCTCCAATTATGGTCTCATCATTAACAGCAGATGTTTGGTAATTGTTCCTAATTAATCGAACCTCAATATATTGTTGAAATTAATAATAAGGTGGAAAATTTTCAAATCTTAGATGCTCAGAGATTTTAATTCTCAACACATATACGGCATTCTGCTTGGATATCTCCACGTGTATTCAATTATTTGTTCATCTTGTAAGGGAAAAATATAAAAACTATTTTTATTATCATAGAAAAAAGTAGTTATATGGAAATGATGTATCAATAATGTAATCATAACATTGATCTAATTCTTATAATTATTTGATGCAAATGTAAAATATGCAGTTTCCGGTTTGTTACTGTTGGAGCATTTGGTTAGTGAGCCAAAAAACAAAAAAATTAAACAAACAAACATGCAAACTAATTTCTTTGAATAGTTTTTGTCATGTTTCTGTGTGTGGTATACTGCTTTGTAGTTTGTTACTGTGGTTGAGTAGATAAAGTGTGATACCAGCATGCACACACATGCAAATGCACACGTACTTGACTTTGGAACACGAGGTCGGGAGTTCGTGCCCAATGGTGGCAATATCTCTTCACTATCCATGTCTAATATAGTGAAGTTCAGCCCCTCTATAACAGCGTGCGTTGCAATCAGATGATCCAAAAGAAACAGAAGAAACAAAATTGTTTGTATTTATGGTTGAGGCGAGAGATCTTAAATCTGATTAACTTTCCGCATAAAAAGTTGTAGAATGCCATAAATTTGTTGGAAATAAAAATCTCTTAACAACTAACATTTGACTATTTCCACGTCATTTTTCATTTCATACGTTATCAGATTAATTAGGATCAATTACCAAACTTCCGCTGCTAATGACGAGACCATAACTGGCGCTGTTAAGTGAAATGCGCAAAATCAGATGGCTTCTTGTTATAGAAATGCACCTTTCCGAGGCAGAAATTGACTTCATCTTCTGATGCTAATATTTTATGACTGTGTTTACAATGGTCACTGCCTAGATTCTACAGAACATCTGCTGAAGCCAAGTCTTTATTAGGGAAAGGCGTAAACAAACGCTGACTGTTGATAACCGAAACTTACTAGCCCATCGGACTATTAACATTATGAAAGTTACTAGTCCAACAGGAAATCTACTAGCCTCTGGCTAGCGGACTACCGCTAATTTCGAGCCCTGTGCTGGTAATGTTATAATGAGAGATCTTCTCATCTTGCTTTGATTGTAACATAATGTAGTCTGTGGAGTTCCAATACATAATGACCAAGGAATGAGGTCTTAAGTGTCTTTTTCTTTTAATAAGTTATTTGTGTTTTCTGAATGAGTTCATTCTATAGTTACTGTAAAGGTTTGTATTTTCTGTTGCCTTATCAATGTTCCTGTTACTAAAACCCATATATGGCCAAATGTGCCATGGTCAGCGATTTCATCATGTGTTCACCTTAGCACATCTGTTATATCCTTTTGTTTATCGAATTGATTCCTTTATTATTTACGTCATGGGTCACTTAGGTTTTGGCTTGGTCTTGAATTAAATTATCGAAAGAGCGTTATCATAGCCTACATCACAATTTATGGACAGAACAAGTGTTACCTTATACTTAACATTGCAATTTATAGGCAGGATAAGTGTTACCTTATACTTAACTTTGCAATTTATGAACAGGATAAATAAACTTTGCAATTTATGGACAGGATAAATGTTACCTTATACTTAACTGTGCAATTTATGGACAGGATAAGAGTTACCTTATTCTTAACTTTGGAATTTATGGACAGGATAAATGTTACCTTTTATTTAACTGTGCAATTTATGAACAGAATAAATAAACTTTGCAATTTATGGACAGGATAAATGTTACCTTTCATTTAACTGTGCAATTTATGAACAGAATAAATAAACTTTGCAATTTATGGACAGGATAAATGTTACCTTTTATTTAACTGTGCAATTTATGAACAGGATAAATGTTACCTTATATTTTACTTTGCAATTTATGGACAGGATAAAATGTTACCTTATACTTAACTTTGGAATTTATGGACAGGATAAAAGTTACCTTATATCTAACTGTGCAATTTATGAATAGGATAAATGTTACCTTATATTAAACTTTGCAATTTATGGACAGGATACATGTTACCTTATACTTAACTTTGCAATTTATGGACAGAATAAACAAACTTCGCAATTTATGGACAGGATACATGTTACCTTCTACTTAAATGTGCAATTTATGAACAGGATAAATGTTACCTTATATTTAACTTTGCAATTTATCGACAGGATAAATGTCATCTTATTCTTAACTGTGCAATTTATGAATAGGATAAATAAACTTTTCAATTTATGGACAGGATAAATGTTACCTCTATACTTAACTTTTCAATTTATGGACAGGATAAATGTTACCTTATACTTAACTTTTCAATTTATGGACAGGATAAATGTTACCTCTATACTTAACTTTTCAATTTATGGACAGGATAAATGTTACCTCTATACTTAACTTTTCAATTTATGGACAGGATAAATGTTACCTTATATTTAACTTTGCAATTTATGGACAGGATAAATGTCATCTTATTCTTAACTGTGCAATTTATGAATAGGATAAATAAACTTTGCAATTTATGGACAGGACAAATGTTACCTTATACTTAACTTTGCAATTTATGGACAGGATAAATGTTACCTCTACACTTAACTTTTCAATTTATGGACAGGATAAATGTTACCTCTATACTTTTCAATTTATGGACAGGATAAATGTTACCTCTATACTTAACTTTTCAATTTATGGACAGGATAAATGTTACCTCTATACTTAACTTTTCAGTTTATGGACAGGATAAATGCTACCTTATACTTAACTGTGCAATTTGTACTACATTTAAGCTTCAAATAAAAATAATAACATTTATGATCAATGCATTTTTAATACTATATAATTTTGTTTTGTTCCATATGATGCATGGGATATTTTATCAAGAACTATGAATAAAGAACAAAATGTATATACAGAGTCTTTCCAGCAACCTTTTGTGAAAAAGTAGCGATAAAGTAGGGCTATGTTTTAAAAGTAGGGACATATAGGGATAGTTTATGAAGAAAAACAGTTTGAAATTTATGTAAATTAGTGAAAAAATAAAACCTTTATTGGGCTAACTTTCATAAACTTGAATAGTAGCATGCTCTTACATACTAGCTATCTCTTTAGTCTAGGTTGCCTCACTGTTCTTAAATTTTTGTCATGACACAATGTATTTGGCCACACAATTTCAAATGAGCAAAGCAGAAACTATAAATTGTAATTAATTTCAATTGATAGGAGCACCTAGATTACATTATTGTAATTAAAACTAGGTAAAAGTATTTAATCCACTACCACTAGAACAAGGAATTTAATTTTGTTTCAGTTTCCAAAATTTCACCCAAAAATTGACAAAGTCCAAAAGATTTACATTCAATTTTGAATGGTCCCCTTAAATATGTAGTTGTAAAGTTGAAGTTACTCACCTGTAATATTAGTGACCATTAAGGTTTGAACAGATGATCACTATGGTGTGAAGACATCTGTGCATATGCTCACATGTACATTTATTGGGGCCGTTTCAAAATATCTTTAAAATGATTTGGACTTTGTTAGTTTTAAGTTATGTTTTAGAAACTAAAAAAAATTAAATTGCTTGTTCTATTGGCAGTTGATTAAATCTTTGTACCTATTTGTAATTACAATAATGTAATATAGGTATTCTTATCAGTTTTAATTAATTGCAATGTACAGTTTCTGCTATCAATATGGCACCAACTAGACACAATAATCAGTCTTCTGGTGAAAACCCCATGTCAATATGACTTTCCATTTAGGAGGAGTAGCAATAGCAAGATTTTCAAGATAGCTACCATGGTGGCCACATTGGATGTCAGATAAGCACCATTTTCATTTAATATCAAACAGACCTCATATGAAGTCTTCTGGTGAAAAACCAATGTTGATACGACATTCCATTAAGAAGCAGTGATCAGATTTTAACATGGCTGCTGTGGTGGCCATACTGGATATCAGATTTTAACATGGCTGCTGTGGTGGCCATATTGGATATCAGATTTTAACATGGCTGCTGTGGTGACCATACTGATGATTGACAGTGTTTTTATTTAAGACCAACTAGACACCATAAGAAGTCTTCTGGTGAAAACCTCATGCTAATATGACTTTCCTTTCAGGAGTAGCAAGGACAAGATTTTCAAGATCCTTGCTGTGGTGGCCATATTGGATGTCAGATCCACACAATTTTCGTTTTGTTTAGGACCAATTTGACATGATAAGTCTTTTAGTGAAAACCCCATTATGATATGACCATCCATGCAGGTGGAGTAGCAATAACATGATTTTCAAGATGGCCATTGTGGTGGTCATATTGAATGTCCAGGAAAACCATTTGCATTTAGAACCAACTAGACATCATAAGAAGTCTTCTGATGAAAACCCCATGTAAATAAGACTTTCCATTTAGGAGAAGTAGCAATACCATGATTATCAAGATGGCTGCTGTGGAGGCCATATTGGCTATCAGATCAGCACCATTTTCATTCAGGACCAATTAGACATCACAAACAGTCCTATAGTGAAAACCCCATGTCGATATGACTTTCCGTTCAGGAGGAAAAGTGATAAGATTTTCAAGATAGCTGCCAAAGCAGCCATACTGGACGTCAGATCAGCACCATTTTCATTTTGGCGAACAAAACATCACAAGAAGTCTTTTAGTGAAAACCCCATGCTGATATGACCATCCATATCAGGACAAGTAGCAATAACAAGATTTTCAAGATGGCTTCTGTGGTGGACATAACGAATGTCTGAGCAGCAACATTTTCACTTAGGACCAACTAGACCTTGGGTTGAATGTGTGTGTAAAGTTTCATTCCAATCCTAATAAAGTAGGTGTTTTTTCTGGAGATTCATGAATTCAAGAACAATGAAATGTGAACCAGCACAGACTTTGTGAAAACTGCTTGCCGCTATATGAAGGGCTCAACATGATAAAGCTTATTAATTCTGGTGCACATTTGTTATATTTAACTGAAAATTTGAAACTCTGAAAGCAATTTTAACAATCTGAAGTGAGTGTTATGTTGTGTCTCACATGCAGTGTTTTCCTTAAGAGTCTGCAGTCAGCAGAATGAATCATTAACTTCAGTGTGTGTACCAGCTGCTTTGAGTCAAGCAGCCTTTGATGAACACAAGCTGGAAACAGCATGCCAATGCAAGCTGCTACCTACTTTAAAAGTTGCATCACTTTTTGTTCTTAAAAGTTATGGAAAAAACTGATTTTGTCAAAGCAAGTCCTATCGCTGCTCTGTCATAAACAAAGCATAAGCTTGTGTAATGCTGTCACTGTAAGTACAAAAATGTTCATCTTTCACTTTCTTTTGAAGATATAATACCATTATTAATAGGCCACTTTTTGACCCCCAACTGTGAATGTTCCCGACTCTCCAAAATGAGCAAAGATTAGCTTGAGATAGCTTGTAGAAAAGAACTATATACACCATAAACAGCTTAAGGACTCCAAATGGGACTTCTTATTTCAAAAATTCTACAAATAAACCTGACGCAAAGCTCTATATTTGTAAAGCAAATCTATTCATGTACAGGATACTCATCTGTACTCACAATACCTGAACTATTCAGGCTTGGAATTTAAAACTGTAATGGAAGTTTGGAAATGATGGTTAGAGGATAAACTCACGGTAAATCTGGCTCTTTGTTCCATCAGCTCAAACCCAATGATGGGAGCTTTAATCTCTACTGGATTAAGTTCTCCCCTCCTTGAAGAGGAATAACTCCTTTCTTCATTCTCCCCTATTGAAAATCCCACAGTTCCTCTCATAGGATTAACTTCCACTCCACTCTCAGACCTTGACTTGGGAGTGCTAGTCCTAGATCGTGTCAATTTAGAAATATTGGGACTAATGGCACCTCTAATCTCTCCTCCCATGCTAGAAAACTCAGCTGAACTCCTACTATTAGTAGATATATTACTATTTGTTTCTTCATGCTCAGCAGTAGTTTTGCTCCTTGAAATTGATCGTATCTCTGTGTAAGTTAATTCTCCTTGACTAGAGTCAATACTGCTGGTGTCCTCTGTGATACTGACAGTTCTGTGAAAGTTTGGCAAGGATAGCTTAGGGTCCTTGGGTGGGGACCTTATTGGCCTATCTGATTCTGGAATGATGCTGGTTGTTTCTTCCAAAGCATTATTCCCATTGTGGGCAGAACCATTTTCTTTTCTTGGTTGGAGATGCTGAGAAGATTCCTGTATTTCAGGAAACTTTCTAATCTTTGCATTGGAGGACCCACTTGATTCTGCCATGTCTTGCAAGTTCTGGCATACTTCCGAATCTTTGACTTTTCTTTCTTAATCTGAAAAAACAAGGAAACTATGAAGCTTGCTGCTGCTGCAAAGTGGCACTAACACATGCTTTTTTTACCCTTAATATCCATGTAGCAATACTCATACTCCAATTCCACCATTACTGTTTTGACTCAAACCATAAATTCAACTTGGCCCCTTAAAATGTGAACAATTATACATATTCAAGTCCAAGGATAGACAAATCCATTTCCTACCAGCCAGGACAACTTAAATGAATGATCAGCGACCAAATGACTCAAAGCCCTGCTGACAATCAGATTTGATGGCAATGGTTTAAAATGAGCATGTTTGCCATGATGCAAATTCAATAAATGAGCTCTCTACATCAAAATAAAAAATGAAAAATAGATATTTTGGCAATCATTTTAATTTGCAAGAACTCCAATGCTAAATTTGGAAAAACTGAGTAATTAAACTGGAACTCTCTTAACGGCTTTTAGTCAGCAACCAAATGTTTTTGCTGGGCAACCAGATTTTTCAGTATAGCTGTCCTGTAGGCAACCATGCTTTTTGAAAATTGTTCTACCCCAGGTCATATAGATATGTCCATGTATAAAACACACCAAGTCAGTGTCCTGACCATAGTCCATTTCTGCATGTGTAATGGCTACTACTTTATGTCTTAATAATTTACATTACATCCTGTTGGTACCAAAGTACTGTCAGCACTGTGCTGCAAGGTGTTACACTCATGACAGGCTGGGCTGCCTCTTGCTTTGGAGACCTTTTTGGCACAGCGTCAAAGAAAAAGGATAATCCATAAATTAGCTAGACAGACCTCAGATTTACATGCGATGTTAATAACTGCTTTCTATCTTCTTGAAAATGGGGCCAAAATCCCTTATTTTTTGTAGTTTTGGAAACTCAGATATACAGTAGGACCCCGCTATAGCATGCTTCATTATAACACGAATTCGGATATAACACGATCGTGGCATGGCTCCCGAAATTTCATCTATTTTTTTGTACATGAAACAAAATTATTTTTTCACAGTACGAAAAATAATGTGTAATAAATTAATTATCATTTTGGGGAAGAGATCGTGTATGAATTCGGATATAATACGATCCTGGCCTGGCTACCGAAATTTTACAATAATTTCGCCAATTTCTTGAACTACTGCAAAGTTTTGTGCCAAAAAAAACAAGAGTTTGATTTAATAATTTGGCAAGCTGTATTGTATTCTTGAAGAAAAAGTGTCTTATGATTGCATCTTTCATTATATGAATAAAGATGCTGAACGTTTCTATTTGTGAATGTTCATTTCAAATGTGTCAGTAGTCAATCACTGTACTTTGATCTTAGTTTATTTTTGAAAGATGTCAGCTCATTTTAAAGCTGACAAGTGTTAATCTTATTATTACTGGTACATGAACAATAAAGTCATTAAGTCTTCTTTGTGTTTGTCTTCAATACATTCTGTGTGCAATCGTTGCTCAAACAATAGCCGACATATGTTTGCTCATTCAACATGCATACACAGCCAAGCACCAAACAATGCGGTGGTTGATAAAAGATTCGCACCTGAATTTTTAAATCAATTAATTTAAGTCATTGACAATCATCAAAGTAAATCTCAAAGCTAAAGTTGTTCAAACCATGCAGCAATGATTTTTAAAACATCAAAAAAATGAAAGCCGCTAACGCGCACACGTGGCTTGGCGGTGTTGTTAGAAAATCCCCACGCAATCAATTGACCAGTGAATAATATTGTACATTCCCTATAAAAATGACCCCATTGTTGATTAACAATTATTCTTGCTGTAGTCGTTCAAACAAATAGGTGTCAGAGTTTTAATTACTAGTTATTTACAATGGATAACAGTACACGGAAACGTTAAGCTTTTTCTGTTAAAGAGAAGCTTGAAGCCATGGACAGGATTAAGTCCAGTGTTTCCACAAGTCAGATTTAATTCCCAAGTGACATTTCCCAAGTTATCTGCCAGTGAACAGGATTAAGTCCAGTGTTTCCACAAGTCAGATTTAATTCCCAAGTGACATTTCCCAAGTTATCTGCCAGTGCACGTGGGCCGATAAGCCTTTGGCTTGTAAAAGCACTCACTTTGTTTTCAAGTCGAGTTCTACAACTTCCTGTGCATATACTTTGACCTTAATCCCTTAGCTTGCAAAGGCACCACACTCTTTGTTTTCACACGTGACAACCCTTTGATCAAGCCGCTTGTTTGATACTTGTTCAGTGACAAGTAACAGAGGGTGGTTATTTGAACTCCCTGTGATCTTGCCGCACAATTGACATGTGTCTAGTTGCATCCTTTAATAGATTTCTGACTTTATGATCAAAGTGTTACTTGCAAGAGCCCAAGCTCAGTCTCGTGCATAAGCACCCGCATATGACAGTACAGTTGAGGAATCGGAGTCGAACATGATTTACGATGACTAGACGACGATTTACAATGACTAGACGATGATGTAGGATTTCAGAACTTTATCAGACAATGATATTATACTTCTGTGTGCATATTTTCGATGGAATTATTATGGACTCACTCCTACGCATGCCATGAGATCGGCTGGTGAGTACACGTGTTGATTGTTTAACTATTCGTGCTATACAATAGACATGTACATATAAATGTACAATGCATGGTTCTCTGAATAAAGTAAAATATTATATGTGCAATCTCTGTTTTCACTGCATGTGTATTTATCGTTTATTATGCATTGATTTAAGATGGTAACTGTGCCAATGAAGCACGTTGTTTTGAGCCCACAATTACCCCCCCCCCTCCATTTTTTTGGTGCATGCATCATTTTCTTCAGCTAAATGACTTGGTTTTGTCTAGGTTGGTTTTAGCACGGTTCGGGACATAGCACGATCCCATTCTGTGGACCCCGACCATCGTGCTATAGCGGGGACCTACTGTATATATTGATCAAAATGAAAATTTCCAGAATTAGGAATTCCATACAAAGTAAAAGAAATTTGTCACTGGGATGGGGGTCAATATTTGGCCTGTAGTATGCCCAAGATAAACCCCTGCTAATTGTGATTAATTGGTGTCCCATAATCAAATGAATGCAGAGTAACAATTGCCAAAAATACACCAGCATATTTCATTGAACTACATTCAAAAACATTCAACACCAACACAAGGGTAGCATGGTCAACACATTGGATGTGTTCTGTATTTTAAAAAGTACATGTAAGAGTACCTACCTTAGGCAATGATGAGGTGATGAGAAAATCTAGGCGACATTAAAGACCTACTGAGAAACTGCCTCCAATGAACACCACTGTTGCCTTGGTAATATATTACCTCTCCATCCTCACCCCAACTTTGAGTTTGAACTCTGATCTTTAGTCAGCCTGATGCCTATTGATCTTCTATGAAATCTGATAAACTTTTGTACACAATTTCAATAATCCATCCATGGAAAAAGAAGATAATCCATAAAATTCAACAATTTACCCATTCACTGCCCCCAACACCAAAAAAAGCTTAAATTATTTTACCCAATGGACTTGATCTTTCACCTTTTAATCCATTGTTTACACAGATGCCTTTGTACACTTCTTTGCAGTCTGTTGAAAACCTATATTCATGGATGCACAAGTTAAGGGCAATTCTAAACATTATCAAATGTACTACTGTGACCTTGACCTTTGAACTCATTAATCCCTAGATATATTCAATGTCCTATGGTGAATTCCTGTGCAATCAACATGTGTGGAATGTCTGGGACCGGGATATTTTTTATAAATGAAAATTGGCGATGCAACCAGCTCCCCAAAGTATTGAAAACCCCTCTAAACAACTGCCTACTGTGACCTCTAGGTTTAACTATTTTAGCTGCCCATACCCAGGTATGTTTCTCATGACCTGATGAAGGTGTCGGCACTATATGATGATGATTCGTAGCTGTAGCTCCCATTTCCTCTGCATGATGTAGACAATACTCTATTGAAAGTGCCTTTAAAAACCAACCAACAAACAAAGAAACAAATCCTTAAAAAATCAGGAGCCATGGCAACTCAGTTGGTAGAGCATTGGGCTCATAATCCAAAGGTTGCATATACAATACACGCCCAGTCCAGGCTGGATCACTGGACTTACCCAAGGCACTTAGCTTCCATATCCTTAGCATGATTCAGCCCATACTGTGTTGAAAGTTCCATTAAAAAGCAGCCAATAAAGAAGCAAACAAATCCTTATAAATCAATGAAATAATCAAGTGCATGGTTCTGATTACTAAAAAAGGATTATGCTGAACAACTTTAGGGAATTTCAGAAGTGATGTTCTCATAAATGATTATTGGAAACTACATAGAGTATGAAATATGGGGTTTTAAATCATACTAGGTTTCAGAGCTGTTTGCCTGTGAGCATTCCATATGATAATTAATATTTTGTATGTTATAGTGACAATGAAGCTGAGTGGGGCCAATGGCCCTGCTTGCATAGTGAGCTCTTTAGATAATGTGTTAATGAAAAACAAGGCACGCAAAACCTAAATACCCCTAACAGTTTGCAAACAGTGGTACCAGATGTGTCTATAGTTTCTGCCATTATCTTCCAGTGTTTTGCATGTGCTCCATTACGGAAAAGAAAAAATAAAGATGAATAAGTGTTTGTAACATTCATCAGATTATAGGGTATATTATAGAATGTGCAATTGTGGGCTTCATGGTAATTTCTAACAAATTGCACCCAAATCAACTGAATGTGAAAAAATCGCAAAATTCATTATATTTTCAAGCCCTAACTTTATTTCTTCAGTAAAATCCCTCCAATATTCAGAATTCCCTCTTTTTTCAAATAGGGATGGGGGTGGGGGGAGGGAATTCCCCCACCAAACTTTTCAGTTCTATAATAGCCCCTGGGTTATTTTCTTGGTCACTGGACAACATCACTGAGGACAAATAACTTAGAAACATCACTTTACACAAAGTTCACACATGAGACACATTACAGCACATGTCCATGACATCATACATCAGTCAGAACACATACATATGATACCCAGCAAGCTTTGCTCATTTTGCTAGATTTGATCTATTTTATATTAATTCTTTAATACATACTCAGTTATTATTGAGGTTATGATTATTATCATGTGTAGATTGGTAATAGCAAGCACCATTTGTGAAGTGAGCTCTTATAATAACACATATATCAATGTATAGATTTTCCACGGTGTATAAAAATTTTAGTCAACAGAAGTTTGTGATGAAATCAGAACCGAGCTGAGCACTGGAAAAAAGACTAAGATCTCCGTATAAATTATGCTGCTTTCAATCACTGCTCTATAGTAAGCAATATTATGCAACTACATGTAGTTACAAAACAAAAAGTTTGGAATAAACCCAACAAATGTTTACATATGAAAATGGAGGATAATGGAGACAAAAAAATGAAGATACATGTATATACTGTGTAATGTTGTATAATTTCCTTTGCTAGGGATATGAACGCTTACGTGTTGTAAAGCAACACATCGCCATAGTGACACACGCAATGTCAGTCAGTGCCAGCATGAGAAGTCAGTTTGCTGGACTCACCTTAGGCATTGCCTATTTCATATTTAAGTCTCTTAATTAGACCATGAATATTTGATTAAAATGCCCCTGTTGCCATATAATTCCATAGTTGAGTGTTGGGTGATTGCTACTGGTAAAATGCCAGACTAATCCACATGTCGGCTACTCATTATCTGAATAAGTAATCACAGTCCATGCTATCAGTCAATCAGTGTGAACCCTTAAATAAACAAGACTCATGAATGTTCTTCTTTTGTCAACACACCAACATAAGGTAGTGGTATATTTCATCTTTGACTTGACACGCTGTATGCCTATAATCTAGTATTATGCTTTCTCATTGGTCTGTTGAAGAAATGCTCACTCGCTGTACAGCATGTGACAGTTGCTTTTGTTATACAACTTTAGCTAAAGGAAAATGGCAAGTTTAAATAATCTAACCAATCACAATTGTTGCATATTGTATTGGCTTGCTGGATAAAGGCTAAATAAAAACCCAAATGAACAGTTTATAGTTCCCTGACAGTCTAGATACAGGATTAATAGTATCAGATTAACAATAACATGAACCATAAAGTGCAGCTAGTCCAGTAGAACAATGCATACAAGGGTTTCAGTAGAGATTTCACTGTAATATAGTAATTGTTGGATAAAATGAGCATTAACTCATTTGTCTATCATCCTTACTTATATAAACAGCATATGTTATAAGTTACATTTATGATTTAAATAAGTTGGGAGACAACCATATTTCTGCCTACCTGTCCAGCTGTTCATAAAAATTGGCCAGTAAAACAATGCAGTGCTTGCTTCCAGTCATTTATCATTCCGGCACTTAATTAAAATAGCCTGGAAATGATATGGAAATAAAAAGGGAGGAGTCATTGTTTTTTGGTCTGTGGTAAATATAGCTTTCCTGACAATTTGTTGTCAAGTGACATAGGTGACATGTACATCACATGACTTGTCTATCTGTTTAGTCGCAAAGAATTACTTGACAAATCAGATGTGCCAAAAAATGTTTAGGTATTCACTCAAATGGCACTGTTAACCAGTGAATAAATTTTGGATTATACTCTGGGGTCCCGCTACCAGGCGAAGTGGGCGACTAAGTCGCCGAAAAAATGTAAACTTCGCCTTCTTGTATTAGGAAAGCGAAAACGACTACGCCCTGTCATTTTAGATTTACACCAAGTGCCTATAGTTTATAGCTTTTGAGATGCTCCCTCAACCGAGCCAAGTAGTGTTAAGTTGTGGGCGAAGTGGCTTTCGTGTTGCATTAGCATGTGTTCATATCAATTGCGCAGACAAAACAAACTCTTGAACATTCACAGGCATGTGTTTTAATAGCTGACTGACCAATTAACTCTTTTGCCCCGCAAGATATTGCTGCCCGATTTCCGCAAGTTATCATTTGATGATGAAAACTTAATAAGGTGTGTTTCGAAACTAAATCATCTATATATAAATAACAATTTGTGTTTTATGGATTGAATTGGTGAAAGCACTTTCTAAATATATCGTTTTAAGATTTTAACTGCCGTGCTTGCATTATTTTATTCACAAAATCAGTTTGAAACCATAAGTGAACCTGCTGAGGGGTAATAATGGCGGACATCGCTGTGTCTTGGAAGTACGTCTTTATTAGACTGCCTGTTTTCGTAATTCATTGGGCACAAATATTAAGGAAATTATACAATTCCTAGAAAGCAAAGTGTAGCTATTATGTGATAAAAGATTTAGCCTAGAAATAAAAATGTGTTGGTCAGAAACGAATGGGACAATTATATGCTGTGGAATTGATAAGTGCTGTGACTTATGGTCAAGTTTTTTAGCTTACAGCACACATTTTTGTGCAAATGCGAGAAAATGTACCAAAGAAAAAAATATCCAACCAGTACACGACTTTATTATGCACAGGTAGACAAATATTAAAACCATACATTTTCAATCATATATAGCGATTGTTGCAACGAAGCTAGAAAGTGAGTGGTCATATGAAGAAAATCCCTGTTTCTAAAAATAGATGATTACATACAACACAGCAACACAGAATTTTCTACTTGAAGATAAAATATTGCTTAAAACTGATGTTAAATGCAAGTATGCATAATGAGAAATACAGGACACAATTCAAATAAGAGAACCATAGCACACAACACACACAAACACACACACATATATATATATATATATATATATATATATATATATATATATATATATATATATATATATATATATATATATATATATTGCGTTTCTTGCATCGCTACCACTTCTCCCTGTTTTGCACTCACTTCTCCCTATTCTGTCAGAAAGGAGAAGTCACATCTCCTTAAAATTCAAGTCTAGCTTGACCCCTGATATATATATATATATATATATATATATATATATATATATATATATATATATATCTATATATATATATTGTGCTTTTCGCTTTGCTCCCACTTCTCCCAGTTCAGCTCTCACTTCTCCCTATTCTGTCCAAAAGGAGAAGTCACTTCTCCCTAAATTCAAGTCTAGCTTGATCCCTGATACTTCAAGTTTTTTTCTTCAATTCAAAAGATTTTAACAACAGACTGGACTTGATAAGATAAGTGTATAGAACTGTGTATCAAGTATTGAAAGTAGGTAAAGTAATCAGCTGAGAAACAGCTACTTCTGGGCTTCATTAAAAAGTTTCTTTCATTTGTATCTTTTTTCACTTGGGTGGAATTATAAGTTAATTATCTAATTTTTCTCACTATAAAATTAAAACTACTGATCTACCATATTATTTTATGCAAAACTGATTATTTGTTAGTAGATGAAAACCTAGAAAAGCAGATGGCTACTTTGTTTATGGCATGCACAGTTCAACCAGCCACATCCTTCTATTAGACTCCTGTAATGATGTAAACTCAGATAAACATAAAATGTGGATAAGTTTTGGGTCAGGGGGGTGGCCAACTACTAGAAAGCTGACAGATATCAAGACACTGTTAAAAAAGGAAACTGTTTGATAATATGTTTTAATAAGTGTGTAAACTTGTGTGGCACTTTCCATTAGCAAGACTGATGGTGAGTTACAAGTATTGTGGGCAATTAGGAGTCACTATATTGTATGACAAAAGTTGTTGAAAAATTCTGATTACAGTAATCTCGGGGGCAACTGCAGTAATTTACCATGTCACCATACAAGTCTGCTGGACAATAAGATTTTCAAAGCTAGTTGCCACCAGGGACAACGATGGCTTTTCCAAATATTGTCTACCCCTGCTTTAATGCTTTAGTCCTCATATTCTGATAATACCCCTGCATTAATGCTTTTGTCATCATATTCTGATAATACCCCTGCATTAATGCTTTAGTCATCATATTCTGATAATACCCCTGCTTTAATCATCATATTCTGATAATACCCCTGCATTAATGCTTTAGTCATCATATTCTGATAATACCCCTGCTTTAATCATCATATTCTGATAATACCCCTGCTTTAATCATCATATTCTGATAATACCCCTGCTTTAATCATCATATTCTGATAATACCCCTGCTTTAGTCATCATATTCTGATAATGCTTTAGTCATCATATTCTGATAATTAACCATTTTTGAGACCATATTACAAGCACTCATCAACGTATACAGTAAGATTGTATACAGTAACATTCTTAAAAGAATCCAACAACAATATCATTAACTAGGTAAAGATACACAACAATAACAGCGTTACAAACACACATGTACAAAGTCACATGAGTCCAGGTGTGCACATGCATAATGTAAAAAAATTAGGTGTTCCAACCAGTTGTCGATTCAACAAAAATTTGTAATGATTCCAGACTTGAATATGCGTACCTCTCATCTAATATCAATAGAGTTAATTGTTTAATACAATTATTTAATAGCAACGCTGAGCCTAGTTCTCGACGGTGGGAAGTAATCGCACAATCGGCACCGGTCATAAGGAATACTTCTAAATCTATCCCATAATCACGAATGCGGTGAGAGATCAGAAAAATGCCATGGTATGAATAACCGGGAAATTGTACAAGAGTAAAACTTAGCTGAGAACTTATACAATTCATGACTGAAGATAATACATGAGAATGGTAACGATTCTTGGTACTTATCACTTCAAATAATAATAATAAAATGTTTTATATCAACCATGGGTCAGACTTATTTGGAAAAGTTCAAATTAAAAAAAATATGTATATTGTCAGAAATCCATTACTATGCTACTAAGGGAAGGCTAGCAACCCCTCTATTACTGCTTGCCGCGTTCCTTATGACTTAACAACCGCCCCCCCCCCCCCCCCCCCCCCCCCCCGCGATAGGTGTCTGAGCTAAGGCAGCATTAGTGCTTAAAATTAAAAAATAGATCCGGTATTTAATAACGTTATCTTGTGGCTTATTGCTTGGGTAATGTGCTGCGGAAATGCCTACTTATGCCATCTGTCTTAACCACTTGCATTACTCAAATAAGTCGATATAATGTTCCAAATAAGTCGACATAATTTAAATATCGACAATAAACTACAATAATTATTTATCGAGCATTAATCGGGATACTTTGGGGTGCAGCGTTTTCTTTCTTCATTTTCAACAGGTTTAACGCCATTTTTCAGCACATGATAGGCTATATATGGCGGCCAGTATATTTAGTGGAGGAAGAACCCGGGAAAACCACGGAAAGAACCACCGACCCACGGGAAGCTACTGGGAAGCTTTCTCACATACCCATGTTGGCCGAGCCGAGACTCGAACCCACGCGGACTGAGGTGAGATGTGTGAGTGATCTGGGGCCCCAGGTGTTGCAAATAGGTAAGTGCTTCAGCCTCTTTGTTGCATTTGTCCAATGTTAGTTAGTTACTTGAAGGGACATTATGAACAACCTGTGATTTTAGTACAAGTGAATAACAGTGAAACTCGACAAGGGTGTTGTGCCTTATTATATTCTTTGCTGTGTGTCTTAACTGAATGCGTAAACATGCTGAGACATAGGCATTACTAATCAGGTGGTGACGGGTGACGGCAGTGGTGCCGCCATCGACAGCGTTGTGAGGTATAGGTTTGTGTTAAGCTGTTTGCAATACCCCTTGTTTTCTTCCTTATATATATATATATATATATATATATATATATATATATATATATATATATATATATATATATATATATATATATATTGTTACATAATCAAGCCTCCTTTACTTTTTTTATAATAATTTAATTTACTAATTTATGATCTCTGTTTTTTTTAGTCTGAACTGGGGTTGTCATATGAGTATATATACGACATCCTTTCGATCGATAAGTGGTCACATGATCAATTGCGCGCGAAAGGAGCTTTTAGCTGTGTACTTTTGGAAATTAACATTGTAAGGTCACACGCTGGAAATATCACGTGATTTTGTCTCGCGCAGATAACCTAGATTCAGTGTACTTTTGTTTCATTATGAATAACAACTTGTTGACTGTTAATTCCAGTATAAAATAGCATTCTTGAGAATTAAATTGTGTTTACTTGAAGTAAATACATTCTAAAGGCTTCTAATGCTGACAGGAACTGCGTTGTGGATTTATTTGATTCTGCGCACTAGTGGTGTATAAATAGCAGATAGTCCAGTGATAAGTCATTCTTTACAATTGCTTGAAAGAAGAGAGGTTATTGAAATTATTCAGTTCAGTGTGGAATTTATTTAATTAGTAATTCATCTGAATTACTATACAGCTCTATGGAATTATCAGACATTATTCTAAAACTTGTGAGATTCCAGCCTTGCAAGGATTATTTTGGATTTAATCAGAACTTGTCAACGTCAACACAGTACAGGTTATTTTCATTCGGAATACCACATCCGGATTATTTGGATTAACATCAGGAAGTGAACTTTAAAACAGTTTAGGACTTTTTAGGATATTCTACACTGTAAGTTATTTTAATTCTTTCACTTTGATTGTTTGTTGAACTATTTTAATTCTTTTAATATTTTAGGAAATTAAAGATTTGCATTTTAATCTTGAAAGCTTGTTTGTGTCTTTTATTCTGTTACATTACCCCTAGAGTCGTAACAATATATATATATATATATATATATATATATATATATATATATATATATATATATATATATATATATATAAATCTGACCGAAATAACGTTTAATTGTTAATAAATCATTGGGTAATGTGATTTTCACTAACCGCTATGATCCTAAGTATATATAGGGGCCTATGTGGACCTGGGTTGGGTCATTATGGGGACATTATTTTATTTTTATTTATTTATTTATTTATTTTGGGGGGGAGGGGGTCGATGTACCACATGTATGCGTCATTATGGAGCGGATGGAAAATTTACATACATGGGCTGGTATAGTCCTCAATGAGAATTTTAACATTACGGATGAGACTATAGCTTTCTGTGGGAATTGAAAATTATGTGATGGTATACGCCCAAATTCACTTATGAGGCACAAATCAATGTCGCTGACATGTTAACTCCTTATATACGTTTCTTTCCTTGATGCATACCTTTTTGCTATATCAATATACGTCTATCATTCCAAAACAGTCAATGTAAACAATAAATAAAGCTTGCATCTGAAAATATCGCAACCTAAATGGTGTATATCAATATCGACGTTACTGTCGCCAGTGTAATTACAAGCTAATTCTGTCAAATAAAGATGGAAAATAAAACTGAAGATTGAATTAAAAAGTCTCTGAATCAATCGTCTATACTCTTTGAGATATCTAAAAGCCAATTTTGAATAATTATACACAGAACATTCATTCACGAAACCTCAGAATGCAGGTCACTAAGGTCATGTTACACACGTAACCCCTTTTTATGCACGGCGTTTTTGTTTTTTTTCTCTCTGTGTGTGTGTGTGTGTGTGTGTAAAACGAGGGTTTTGGGGAGTATAAAAGCACTCAAAATTCACTTGTACGTTTTATTATAAAAAAACCCAACCAAATAAATGGTTATTGTTGATGAATATTATTTTTTGTTACGTGCTATATATCGTGATGTTCATTGTTATAAAATATGTTATACTTACGTTACTTGTCCAAATAACATGAAATTAAAATCAAAGGATTGAAAAAAAACCCTCAAAAATGTAATCATGTTTCATATATGTCTGAAGATACAATCTTGATAAATCTGTGAAGTAATAATTTGACAAATTTTAGCGTAAATAATGCTTAATAATACATACGTTACCGATACATACGTGACAAAGATATACTAAACTACGGAACACGTGGTGATAGCTGGACAACTTTGTATGCTGAAACTTGTCATGCCGCCATCTTTGAATTCTCATTTTAAAAAACCCATCAAGGACAACGAGGACAAGCCAGTAAAATTGTTTTACACTCTATGTACTAAAGACCACCTATAGGTAAGCGATTCAAATTAAAAATTTTGATTGACATTTACGTTTTTCTTTGACAGGAATCAGCGAAAAAGAAACAGTAGATATCATATATATATATAAATATAGTGACCTCTATGTTTATAAGCGGTGTAATCACTGTGTATAAAGTACTGATACATACGTTACAGAACGTAACGTATGTATTAAGACATCATCCAGAACCAAAATGATTATCAGTGTAAAATATAAATACAATCCAGATCTTAAAGGTAGTTCTACTATACAATTATTCTTAAAAACACAATTAATATTGGATAAATTTGTAAAAAGTTTTAAAAGTGAATATGAATGACATGAGTATATTCGGTAACCAATGGTTAAAAGGACTAGCATAAAAACAAAAAAATAGAAGAAAAAAATTAGTGCGAAGGTAATTTTATAAACAAACTTGAAACAAATTCAGTGCAAATGTAAATTAGAAACAAACCATGAGTGTAAATATTTATAACAAAAATAAATGAATTTCAGCTATACTCAATGCTTCACATGATAATTTGGTAACGTATTATCGATACTGACGTTATTAGTGATGTAATGTTACATTCTTCTAGCACAGTTGCTGCATTTCTGAAGAAGCTCATTCCGGAGTTGAAGGCGATGAAACCTAATCTTAAGCTTGTCCATTATTGGACAGATTCACCGTCAAGCCAGTACAGAAACAGATTTATATTCTATTTGATTGCTAATCACAGAAGCCTGTACTACATTGGTGCCAAGTGGAATTACTTCGAAGCGGGGCACGGGAAAGGGCCATAGGAGGTATTGGGAGGGACAGTAAACTGAAACAATGTGAACTAAATTTAATTAAGACAAAACCATTGCGAATCGCAATGAAACTTCACGCAGTCGGCATCACTGATGACCCTAAAAAATTGATGACCCCGTGAAACCTCCTGCTACTGTTCAGTGTGCATTACGGGTTCTTATTGCGACAGCTGGACAATTCAGAACTTCTCTTGGAGTCAGCTTGCGACTTCACCAGACGAGAGCACTTCGTCAGTCACTGTCGATGACCCACCAAGTAGTACCCATCCATCTGTACAGTCAGACGTAGCCATGAACCCTACAATCTCTGAAAACGACATTTCATCGCCTGCATTTGTTGGATTTAAAGTAGGAGACTTCGTTTATGCCGTTTATGATGGAAAATGGTACCTTATCAGGATTGAAGAAATTGATATGGACGACAAAGACTGTGAGATTAACTTTATGAAACAAGCAAAAGGACTCTTGAAATGGCCGGAACAACCTGATCTTGTATGGATTGCCGAACAAAATATCCTTTGTAAAGTCGAATATCTTGTTCCATCTGGAAAATCTGAACGACTATTACAAATATTTGATGCCGAAATGGAATTAGTTAACAATGCATTTGCATCACGTTAGTGAAATACATACGTTACCTAAACAGTACACGTGAATACTCCCCTCTGTTTCATCGGCTAAAAATGTTGTTTTCTATATGTGAGACAATATATACGTTCAGGTCTTTTTAATTCTACACAAAAGTGTACATTTCAGTTGTTTGAACTTTAAAAAATTTCCGTGTTTTAAACTGCGACATATACGTTACCATTCTATGTTACAAAAACTTTCATAAAATACATTAGTTATTTGATTGTTATTTTAAAAATTTCGTGAATTCACTTAATTAAGCATAAAAATATAATAATTGTATCTTCCAATAAAATATAAAATAAGTCATTATGATTGTCAGATCAATGATCATGTGAATAATGATGATCTTCAACTGTCACATACAGGAGAAAAATACAAAACTCACGAATGTACGTGTTTAACTTGGTTGATGAAACATATTTGTAATAATTTCATGCCATATTTTCATGACCAAAAGGGAACCAACGAAATTGAGTGAAAACAATTATAGATTTAATGAACAGTCTCTTGTCGTGTGTATCTGATACATACGTTATATTTTTGGAGTGATTAAAAAAGCATAAACATTTTAAACTTTCGTGTTTATATTTTGAATCGGAACCTGTTATGGTTAGAATGGTATTAATTTGACAACTTAAAATGTTTGTAATGTTTGAATATTCATTATTATCCATTTATATGAAATTTAAAATATGAGTAAATTTTGTTAAAGATGCATGTTACTTTAACCACATGTATATATCTTTTTTCATAACTCATAATAGCAAAACGCAATAATGTTTTGAATTAAATCTGTGAAATTATCGCAAAATACTTAATTATACAATATTCAACCATTTTCCCGGTATAATTTTATTTGTAAATCATAAAAAATGCTTTAAAATAAGAGAAGATATCTTGTAACGTATGTATTGTGCTTGAGAATTACGGTTTTGAGACCATATTTGTGAGGAAACATAAAAACAAAATATGGGTCAATTGGTGTTGTTGAAATTTTCACAGTTTAAATTTCAGATATTTCTCTGTAAAATAGGCGAATAAAGTTGTTTCTAGATCATTTGTTTTTTTGTTTTTTTCCATTTTGATGCGTCTAACTGAGCCTCATTGGTGAATTTTGGTTATAGCCTTCAATGAAAATGTTCACATTATGGATATGGCTATAACTTTCTATGGGAATTTAAAATTATGGGATGATATAGCCTTCTATGGGAATTTTAACATTATGAATGTGACTATAGCTTTCTATGGGAATTGGAAACGATGGGTTGATACAGCCGTCTATGGGAATGTTAATACGATGAAGAGACGGGCAAACTACATAACTAATGATAGACAAATACCCCCTTTTATAGACCAACACAATTCTTACAATCCAACACATATCCTTACAATCCAACACTTATCCTTACAAACTAGGTATGAGGCATGATATACTGTGGTATGATGATTAACACTAATACATATAATCCAATATATTGGGAAATAGTATGATTCTACGTTTAGCTGCACTAGTGTGATATGATTCTACGTTTAGCTGCACTTTTTCAAAATAAGAAATGCACTCAATGACTTTTGCACACTATAATTTTCGTATTCGTAGTTGTTACAGAGAGAGAGAGGGAGAGAGAATAAGCAAACTTGTATGTAATTATCTTAATTCTCAATTTTTAAATGCCTATTTTCTATTATTTGAGAAGAAAATACATGACCGAGTCTGGAGTAGAAACTGGAATTCGCTGATAATTTTGTTCTCTTACAATTGAGAATATGTCGTCTGAGCATTATTATCATTGTCTTAATTTAATTTCTCTGAAGAGAAAGACATGTTTTCCGTGTTCAAAATAATGATGTAGAGAATAGTCTAAAATAATTCAAGATCTTATTTATGATAATCATGTTTGTTGGGACTATAGTATGTGCATAACGCGTCCAAGATGTTTATAGAATAAAAAGATAAATCACATGCGACAATGTGCGGTGTGCACAGTATTTGGGACTTAATGTTTTGAACATGTATATATTTGCCAAACCTAAAAGTCAAAACAATAATACAAGTTTGGTTTCGTTTATATTGACGTATATACATTGTCACAATTATTCACATACACCTAAATATGCAAATAATCATGAAACACAAGTGCACACTTCTACATGCAATTGCTCCACGTTTGTTTTCTTCCCATAAACAAATATCAACAATGCGCCGATAATCTTGAGTTCTTTTATTATGAGTTGTCATTACTTTCTCGCTTGTAATGTTGCAATCAAATGTTTGTAAAAGTACTCAGATATTATTTTCCTTAAATTATTATCTTATTTGCAGAGAACGGCATGTCAGTAGATAAGTAATAACAGAGCTGGACCAAAGTTAAATTTAAAATAGGAGAGACTTATGGGGCACAACAAATAAAATGTACAAAAAGTAATTATTCACTGATTGGTTCAAATGCCAGCTCTGTCATTACTTACCTACTCTGTATGTTCCTGGACCATAGAGCTGGATAACTAGTAAATTTAAAAATTCCTTAAGTCTGGACCACATTGTTATTTATTTATTGGGACAACATATCACAGAAGTGATATGTCTGAAGGGTCTGCCTTCCCTATGACGACACTGTGTACTCCAGTTTCGTACACAATACTATTGCGGCATAAATTTAATCCCGCAATAAGTGTTGGGATAGGTGGTGAATAGTAAATGTAGAAATCCCTATACGCGTTGAATGCATGATCGCTGTTGGAGAGTGCCATGTTGATCACTCTGCCTCACCAGTTGAGGACGCTGTGAGACTTTGGTTTGGTGTGATGTGCTGTTGTGCTTTTATGGCACATGAAATACTATATCGTGCTGAGGCAATGGAAGTAAAGTACCTTGCCGAGGTACACACTACAGCT
The DNA here is from genome assembly GCA_029931535.1 of Margaritifera margaritifera. Lineage (NCBI taxonomy): Eukaryota > Metazoa > Mollusca > Bivalvia > Unionida > Margaritiferidae > Margaritifera > Margaritifera margaritifera. The sequence continues at coordinate 724,988 of JAQPZY010001644.1, read as the reverse complement.
GCCGACCCGGCCTTGCCATTATATCAGCTTGCACCCTTCTGGTCGCCAATCCGGCACTCTAACCACTGAGCCACCGCGGATCTATTGCCACGAAAAGGTAACGGAGAGATCTTCCATACATACGTACGTACGTACGTACGTACATACATACATACATACATACGCACAGATTAAGAAGTTTAACAGTATGAAAAGTATTTGATGGTCGTGTGATGTTGGAATGGCAACAAAAAAATTACATACATACCTACGTACATACGCACAGATTAAGAAGTTTAACAGTATGAGAAGTATTTGATGGTCGTGTGATGCTTGAATGGAAAAAAAAAACAACAAAAAAAAACAAAAAAACAAATTAATTAGACACTTGCTAAAACCATAATTCGACTATGATTAAACCAAATACATGCATTTGAGATTTGCTTAAGTGAATACTAACAGGATGTACGTGTTTGTTATGCAGTTTTCTATTTTTCAGACCATACCATTATACATGATTTAATCATACTAATCTCCTTCGCAAAACTTGATAGATAACGTTCTATGCATTCATTCAAGTAAACGTGTTATGAATTCCTTGAGTGCACTATTGGTAGATATGTAAAAATGTGAGCCATCACATAGAAATTATACTAAAATCTGTGAGCGTGCTTCCGAACAACGTTGAGTCAAATTAAACTGTCCGCGAGATGGCAGTAAGTTGTATTGACGTGATTCTTTCTAGCTTAGCCGCAAACAGTCTTATTTTCATTTTCACCCACGAGACAAAAATAATTTTTTTCAAAAACACCCTAACCCCATGATGCACCTTTTTAAGACTGTGATTCCTGGCTCAGTCGCAAAATACCTTATTTCCATTTTTCAATAATTAAAAGTCCCCACACTCCCCCCCCCCTCGCGCTAAGGAATTACTGTATATTTTTTTCAACATTATATTTTGAGCTTAGCAAGTTGAGCGCAAGGTCCTGCAAACCTAACGAAGCCACAAAAACAAAAGCATATAATCTATAATTAATTTCCCAGTTCCCTACCATAGATCTAATAACCAAATGTCAGCAGTTAATTATTCTCATCCAAGCAATAACTCACAATTATAAGCATTGGGCACTCAACACTCAACTATTATCAAACGAAGCAGCGTCACACCCGGAGTCCAATACTTAACATATATCCAGGAACAATACACGAGTAGTAATTTTACCTGTATACACACTTCCTTGTGTAACGATGTTTAAGTTGTCTACCAAAGAAGACTTTAAATACAGTTTTGGACAATACAAATGGACTACTTTATGTTCACATGTTTCTATATTGACACACTGAGATGTTTGGGTAAATACACTTCGCTAAATTCAAGTCTTGATGATATAACTTCTACAAAAACAGTAACATTCCTTTAGAGTATTGATTCTTAAGGCCAACAACAGAAATATGAGACACAATAAATAGATGATTCTACCGATAAGCTATGCGAACTAATCTAACTGTGCAGTAACAGTAAACACCATATAATCCAAGTTATCTAGAGAGTATTGAAAACATTGTAAAGTCTCAAACGTAAACCTAGATTGTACGACGGTTTTCAGCTGTACAAAATTCTTCTCCTACTTTATTTCAGGTTTGATTTTGTGGAAGGTTGTATTGAAATCCATATTCATTTATCAACCAAAAAACATCAATTCCACTAAATATGAAATCCATAGTACAAAGTATTATCCAAATGACAGTATTCTGTAAGACATCTCTATAGCAAACGACAGTTTACCGTTTGTCGTATTAATGCTGACGTTATCAAGTAAGGTGTTCGCTGTTAGTATTTTAGTTATTTTTTCTCGTGTGGGTGGGTGGTAGGGTGTTGGATTTTTAAAAAATGTAAAGGGAAGGCTGTTTGTGGATATGTCCTTTCAGCTGTTTCTGTCTGTCATTATACAGTATGCATATTTCAGACGTTCGTTGTTTCTTATGTTCAGTTTTATGTGAAACAGTAGACATCTCTGTACAGGAAATGAAGTAGGATGGATCTTTAAGAAAACTGTGCAACGCATCCGGTGGCCCTTGGGAAGGGACATGTGTGGATAAGAATTTCCTCGCCTTTATCGGCAAGATCGTGGGAATTCGTGTGAAGGGAGATGTCGGATTACATAGATCTCCTCAGAGAATTCGTAACGAAGAAGCGGACAATAAAGAGCAGTATGGACGCAAATATTACTTGTAAGATGCTATCTTCGATGATGGAAATGTTTGAGGAAAACGGTGGTGTTGGAAAGAGCGCTATCTCTCGATCTGGTTTTGACGGTAAAGTGTCTTGGGTAGGAGACAAATTCAGAGTCGATCCAAGTATGTGACTCTATCAAAAACACGATTAATCACATAAAAAAAGCTGTTGTCATATCCTTCCTTGAAAAATTTAAAGACAATTCTCTATGCTGGTGTATTCGCTGAGTGTAAACTGGTTAGGGATGCATTCAGAAGTAATTTTGTACAGAAAACGATCATAATTCCCGAGGAAGGCGGTCTCGTGATCCTCAAGGGTGCAGTAATCTTTGGACATGTCCCTAGATCAATTACCACACGAATAACCCGCTTTACATACGGAATAAACAGAACAGCGAAATTCGATTCTGCCATTCACCCACTAGAAAAACTGATATTTTACGATGGTCAAGCTTGATGCAAAGATATTTTTTTTTACAAGTATGTAGACATAGGTGAAGCTTTGCAAATTGGTAGAAATATCATAAAGACATGGCTTCCAACCCATGCGGACCAAACAAAATGTCGTACGTTTTTAACTGATCCATCATGCCGTTTTCTTGCAGCATTCACTGTTCCTTTGCCAGAAGATGAAACAATAAAAGACACGTAAAATGAGCAGTCCATGATATTGGCAACACAGAACTCGTATTTAAAGTAAGGCATAAAAAGACTAGAACAGTATTCACAACATATTTTAACCATGAATTAAAGAAACAACTAACTAAATCAAACAAAAAGAAAGATTGGCGATGAAGCTGAATTGCTTGTTTCTGTATTAATATTTACAAGTTCTTAGCGATGATGAAGGCAACAGTTTATCAGTAATTGGTTCATCTAAATACGTACTATTTGTGACAATAGATAAGAGAGGACTGAACTTTGAATAAATCAAAGTTTTAGCTATCGCACAGTTAGAATATCTTGTGATTTTCGATTGCGTTGTAAAAAGAGTGACAAAAGTTCACGCCGGAATGGTTACTCTGTGTATCTTACATGCTTTTGACTATTTAAGGAATAGTTTATTTGACCTCAAAAACACATTCTTTTTTTTCTGAGCAACTTGTTAAAGAAATCAGTTTAAATGCTGGGCTATGGACATGGCATCTGTGCAGTACTTTCGATTTTCTCAAATTCTCATAGCATGAACTGATTTTGCCATGTATGCATTTGACTGAATTCAATGTTTCTCGGAGTTAAAGGAGTACTGCCTTACAGTATAAAAAAGAAAGCTCTAGGAAAGTGTTGTCCTTGTAAAACACAACTTTCTTACCCACAAAATACGTTTATAAACGTTGGACTTACAAAGATAATCAAAGTCAAAGTTTGAGGTATGGCTAAGCGTCGTCGTTTCTTTTGAATTCTATAAATAGTCACCAGGCATCGATATACATATTCTAACTGCTGCAATGGATGTTACCGTAGAAATTGATGACCACGTGTAAACAGGAGTGCAACGAATATGACGAAGATCTACATCCCATAAACGAAACTCTCAAAAAAAACACACAGAAGAACATGTCTCATGCAGAAAAACCAGGACTATTAGATCGATCAAGGAAATGGAGAAAGAAGAAAGAACAGACAGTACGACAGATACAACAAAGTTAGACATTTGCAACTTATGGAAAATGGTTATAATTAAGCCGACATAAGAAATAGGGGGCATCTCAAAATTACGAACTATGAACGCTGGATCATTATTGATCTATTTTTGATGCTTTCCAAATATGATTTCCATACGATGTTTGCAGCAACTAACTTTAATTGTGATTACATTTTCACATGCATGGGTAATGCAGGAATGAATATATATATATATATATATATATATATATATATATATATATATATATATATATATATATATATATATATATATATATATATATATATATGTGTGTGTGTGTGTGTGTGTGTGTGTGTGTTTCTGTGTGTGTGTGAATCCCATTGTCATTGACATTGCTTAGTTCACAATACAGGAAATAATCTCTGTCTCTCTCTCTGCGTCACACAAATCACACAAACTTACAATGCTTGTGTTTGTTAATGTAGCTTCACTAGACCCTTGCAAGTATTTTTAATATCACATACCTAATTGCTGACACAAATGTTCTTGCACCAATAAGGTTTGTGTAATAATTATATATGAGTGTGTGTTTGTGTGTGTGTGTGTGTGTGAGAGAGAGAGAGAGAGAGATTTGCAATCAACATTATTAGATTCTGCTGTATGATTTGAGGTATTTGATATACAATAATTAAAAATGCAAATAATTTAGACCTAACAGTGAAGTGAAGAAAAATTGACAAGTTTTACAGGTCAATCTGGCAAAGACTGAAGTAACATTACGATAAACTGAATGGCTGCCGTAACTCATTGACTTGGATAAGGAATAAATAAAAGGGATGAGAAGTTAAAGATTCCCAATATGCATACCATAGGACTCTTTTAAAACTAAAATTAATAATAATACCTCAATTACATTCTTCCTCCCTACGGAAAATGTCATCCTAACATTTGAAATAAAATCAAATTGTGTCATAACTAAGAGATTCAGTTTTACCCGAGATTTAAGAAATAGCATAGTTGTAACATTTGCAATAATAAAATCTCACATTCAGACCTTCAAGCCTCTTCAATAATTTAACATAGGATTTCGTATCTGATCTTGATTGTGAGAAAATACGGAAGTCAGAGTCAGGAGTCGAAGACGAACAAGTTTTTGTACCGAAGTAGGTTTCTCGACCACTTTCGCCGTCATCTGCGATACTACAAAAACCACCAGACTGCATCCAAAGTGGGAGTTTACGTTGCCGCATGGAAGGACTTGCATTCACTTGTTCTTGTGTTTCCTGGTCTTCAGGTCTTCAGAAGTCAACAAACAATTATCTGACGTAGGTTGATTTGTCTCAGAATTAGAACCAGCGGATTCCTTCTCTTCCTGTACTCCTGGATCTGTTAGTTGTGACTGAGAAACGCCAGTTTCTTGTTCCTCAAGTATTTCTTGGACAATAAAACTTTCACTTTCTACCTTCCCTTCGTCTTCTCTATCACTATGTACCTCATCTTGCCCATAGTCTTTTCATATTTTTGTTTCTTTTTCGAATTCCTTTTTTGTTGTACCAGTGTTAATTTCATGCAGATCCTGGCGCGGCTGGAAGAAGTTAATTGGAAGCAGTTGATTGCTGTGCAGAGTCCTTGTTGCTCCAGTGTAACGTAAAATATTGACCACCGTAGACAGGCATATCAAGGTTCGGATGTTCCATCATGTGATATGGCTCCTCTTCCCATTTATCAGCAATTGTTGTTTCGCCTTTCGAAAGCTAAAATCTTCACCAAAACTCTATCCCCAGGAGAAAGACATGAATTTAGGGCCCTGTGGTCATAAGTCTTCTTTTGATTACGCTGAACTTTATCAGCTGCATTCCTAGCCGCCAGATATGACATCTTCAGTCTTCTGCGAAGATCCTCTACATAGGATGTTTAGGATGATTGTTTTTATTCGCGTTTTAGACCAAATTCGATGTCTAATGGTAGAGTTGGATGTCTTCCAAACATTGGGAAAACTGGTGACTGATCTGTACTGTCTTAACGAAAGCAATTATAAGCGTGGACAAATGAAGCGATATACCTTTTCCAGTCTGGTTTCGTAGATGGCTTCAAAGTTCCCAACATGTCGAGAAGTGTCCTGTTAAAACGCTCTCAGAGCACATTGGATGGTATGGTGTTGTTTTCGACTTGACGCCACTAAGCAAGCACAACCTCTGCATTAGCCGACTCTCGAAGTTGGTACCTTGGTCAGAATTTATACGTCTGGGAAAACCACAATAGGAGATAAAACCATAGAAAAGGGCATCTGCAGTGGTTTTGGCAGTAATGTTTTTAGTTCTGATAGCTTGTGCATACGTTGTTAAGTGGTCGGTTATGATTAGAACATGCTCATATCCCCCTTTGGATAATGGTGCTAGTACATTTATCGGTAATTTCCTCCTCAAATACCCACCACAGTTCTTGACATACTCCTTTACATCTGTAGTTATACGGGGCTAGTAGAAGCGTTGCCGAACTAAATCGAGTATTCTGTCTCTTCCAAGATGTCCAATATGGTCATGAAGTCCTTGCAAAGATTCTATTCTATATTACTTAGGTAGCACTAGCTGATCTTTGATTTCCAAGTTTATTCAATTTCTCTGAATAATATTCATCGCCGGACTACAAGATGGTCAAATTCTTTGATGGGGTCGGCAATCCTGGGTTTGATGCATGCAATCTCTCTGGCGTTTCTCCCCTCTGAACAAAAGACAATATTTATCCGATACTGTCATCATTTTTTGGAACGAATCTCCAATTTATCGGATCTTCATTGGACCCGACGTCGTTGTTTTCATCTAGATCACGTAAGAGCTGGTCGCTGACGTCCTGAGACAAGAAAAGGGTTTCAATGTAACTTCCAGTTCACTTTGCTATTTTCCAAAGTGTCTATTGCTGAGTCTTTTCCATCAGAGAATACTAGTATAGAGAAGCAGTCAGCGTCTATGTTGCTTTTTTCCAGGTCTGTAGACAATGCTGAATTTGTATCCTGCTAGAGCAGCTAACCACCCGTGCCCTGTGGGATTCAGTTTTGCATTCTTCAACACTTATGTTAATGGAGTGTTGTCTGTGTAAACTGTACATTCATTTCCATAGAGATAATTGTGAAATTTTAAGTTATGGTAATTGTATTACCAAGAATTCTATTTGTGGACAGGATAGTTTTTTCTGCTATAGACTGTCCACTGCATCAAAAGGACTAAATGATTTCCTGATAATTCCTGCTTCAAGTAATTCTGTCAGATGATTCTTCACTTCTTCATACATGGGGGAATCCTTCTGTGTCGCTGTTTAAAAGGTGTTTCATCAATCAGCTCTGATTGCTGCTTAACTATATCTGCGGAGCCTCCATCTAGGTCGTTTAAAGAGAAAACATGAGACCAACCAATAATAAAGTCTTTCAGACACTGTAGTTATTCCTGTTCCAAAGCTCTATCTGAACAATTTGTCTTGTCTAGAAGCAAAATGTTGCTTTGATCTATGGTCTTCTCTTTAAGAATTGCTCAGGTAAGGCATCCACGACATCCACCCTATGTAACTCACAAACAGTAGTCTTTGATTGAATGGTTACTGATCGAACATTTAAGTTGGCTATTTGAACAATGACAGTTCTATTCTGATTGTATTCAAAATTTACAATGATAGGGGAAACTTCCATTCCCTCGGGTTATGATTCTTTTGCAGTCTCAAGCAACATTGCCGTCCGTCTTCCAAGGTTCACATTCTTCTTCACAGAAGCTTATAGAGTCACTACTCTGTTGCCAGGAATGGTTACTGGCTTATCTTCCTTGCATCTTAGTACACCCAATAATCCTTCTTTACCAGTTTTCTTCTCTTGCTGCGTCATACATCTGAAAGCTAGGAGTAGGGACCATGTAAGTTAGACTTTTGTAACTGCCTTACACCATGTCGCTTTTTTGAGTCTTCCATAATGAGCTCTAAAATGTTGGTACCTATCAGTACATGAGCTTTAGAATTACATGGTGTGCCTTGTACTACTAGAAACAGACATGAATGGCCCTCTGCATTCAAGTTATCTGACAGACAAAGTTTAACCTCTACATATCCAAGATAGAGCATTTTATGTCTTCTAGCGGTCTCAACCTCTATCAGTTGTTGAGGGAAGTGTATTTGCACGTTTGATCTTTGAGCAGAGAGTTGTAGAAGCCCTCGCTGATTGTCGATACTGATAGTTCGATATCTAGAAGACTCAAACATTGCCTATCATTAATGAAAACGTCCATTTCAGAGGCCTTTTCAACTAATAAAGGTACGCAGTCGGAGCTGTTCCTTGATGAGCATTTCTTCCGCCCCTTGAAGAATTCCAGCGCTTAAAGATCGTTCATCCACCATACGTTGACGGAATTCCCTATGACGTCACTGTAAACATTCCTCAGTTAATAGTCAGAAATGTCGTTTAGACCCCTAGGATACAACACGTACCAGGACTCTGATGACAGGTTGCTTGATGACCCTGATATACAACAAACCCGACGAATCGTTTTTCCAGGTGATGCGTGTTATAAACGGCACACGAGTCCACAACACAACACTCAGTATAAACAGTATCAGACACATTATACGGACTCCACATAACTGAGGCTCCTTGGCCTGCAAGTCCCAGTACTCTTCTTACTGTTGGCACATATGACCCATGGTCTTCAGTGACTCCCATTCATATCCTTACTGGAGGCTCCAAATGACTCTCAATGAATGTAACAGGGGTGTGTCTGTGCGTGCATTTATGTAACGACGGCTACACAGGCGTTCTTGCAAGTTCTTTATTCATTCACACTCATAAAAAACCCTGAAAATATAGATGAAGTTAGTTCATTCAAAAGAATACTTACATCATGACCATTCTCACCCAAGTTCACATTTCTTTAAATGTTGATCGCATATTTATTAATTCTGAATGCTTGCAAATAATTTGGAAATGCGCGTGATCTTTAGCTTGAAATGAGAAAAAAGAAGTTACACAATAATGAGTAAGAAATGCGTGTCATCTGTACTGTTCAGTTACAAATTACTCTGAAGTTCTCAGATAATTCAAGAATGTCACTATTTCATGACCTTTTATGAGATCAATAATACCAGATACATGGATAACATGGATAACGTATATAAAGAGATTTTAAAAAAATATAAAAAAAAGTAAAAAAAACCAAAATGGGATGACAATGTAAATAATTGAGGCGGATGGGGTGGGAGGTTGGTGGGTGAGGTGAAAACCAAAGATGTTAAACACAGTTATGCGACTCCAGACAACGAAGAAGAACCTGACTGACTAAACTGAACATGTGACAACACTAATCAAGATGACTGGATCATGGACAGTTTGACTAAAATTAATGTAAGACCCGAAGTATGGCAGTTATTACCAGTCTCACATAAACTTTCTTACGCTGGACCATAAGACCTTTTATTTGATGTCCAGAAATGTCAATTTTATTTTCTAGGCAAAGTCTTTTATATTTGCGGATTTGTGCGTCAGTTAAAAATGAATTTTTTCGGAAATTCACGTGGTAATTCTGAAATGTGCAGCTTCAAAATACATTTATCCGCATATTTTCAATATCACATTTAACGAATGTTAAAGCATCGTTCGTGCAAAACAACCATTGAAAAAATCCATTGTGCTTTCTCTCGACTCATTTTTTATTTAAATAATTTTATAAGTAAGTGGGAGAGTTGCAGCGATACTTGTTACTAAAACAACTTAGCAGCGCGCAGTCTGGCACGTGACTTGTCATAAATGGGATAAAAATAACCGAGTCTATTGGCTGTATTTGCTGGAATATATTGGCTAGGGAACGAGTGGCCTAGTCAAGAAGTTACAATGTTTCATTCCTTCGCTTTGAAATTGCTTTGGTGAGCGGAACAGTGTTGAGTCAGCCAATCGGAAATCTTAATTGACGTTGTAAGCCAATAAGAAGCTTGAGTAATCGTGGGAGGTTTAAGAACGGCGCAACTTCCTAAATTGTTAGTATTGTTAAGGAAATTTACTAGCCACAGGTATATATTCTTTCCGCACAATAACTCAAGTTTTTCACCATGTACCATGTTGAACTTTGACAACAGCTTGCATTTGAGGCAAGGAAGAAATCTATCAATTTTGGAGTCAAAAGGTCAAAAAGCAAGATCACTGTGACTGAAAGAAGAAAAATGACTTCTGCCATTTAGTTCTGACTCACAGACCTGGACTAATCTTTGTGGATGACTTCTGTTTAGAGTAAGATAAGAAGGTCAAAGTCACTGTGGCTAAAAAATGGTTTCTCAACAAAACAAGTTCTCCATCATATTCCTTCAACGAAGTTTGGTTAAAAAACAAGCCTATTGTCTTTTGCGTCAAAAGGTCAAAGGTCTAGGTCACTGTGGCTGAGAAAAGATAAGTCTTTTTTGCATACTAACTTTAATTAAAGATAACGTACCTTTACCAAAGGTTGAGTACGGTTTGCACTGATGATAAAGAAGAGGTCTATTGATTTGGGGGTTAAACGGTCAAAGGTCAAGGTCATTGTGACTATGTGTTTCGCACAATTTTTGTTCTAGAGTAAGTTTCTTTACCAAACTTTGTTGATGCCCCTTAGTGTAAGAAATAACTTATAGATGTTTGGGTCTAAAGGTCAGAGGTCAATGTCATGGCAAAACTAGTAAGAAAATAATTATTTCTACACAATAAGTTAGGTTAAGACCGTACACTTTTATTAAAGGTCAAGGTCACTGAGGGCCGTTGGTCAATAATCCACAGAGTCAAGCATGCCCTTCACAAAGGATTATTAAACATTGGGCGGGCGAATAATGTACCGTTCATGTTACTTTTTTTTCTTCTATATCAGCCTTTAAACAAATATGTATAATCATGGTTTGGATTACACTGAATTCGATGTTTATCAGAACCATGAAAACTGTACAACTGAAACTGCCTACATGCATCTTAAAGAAATGTGGAATTAGTGTACATCTACATATATGTAATTTTATGCAAAATTATTCTGCGTGCAAGGTTTACTAAAACCAGCCAATTGTCTGGTTGATACTTTGTACAGTTAGACGTCGGAAATAGAGGGTGTATTGCAGGGGCTTGAAGGTCAAGGTCACAGGTGAAGATTATATGTACTTTTAGTGTTCGGGTTATAACTCTGAAACTGATAAAGATAGTTGTATGAAAATTGCTAAACTTTTACATACATGTAAGAGAATGGAGTTTAACATACCACTTTCACGGTTTTCAATTCAAGGTCAAAGGCGAACATTACTATTATAGTTTTGGGGCTGTAACTTGGAAACTTTAAACTCTTTAGCAATAGACATGAAGCTTTTCTGAAGATTTCCGTTTTTTAAAAATAGCTTTCTACAAGTTCAATATGAAAGAAAACATAGTACCAAAGACCTTTTCAAATGAAAATGTTAATGAAATAGAATGAGAATATGTTAGTGTTGATGAAATAGAATGAGAATATGTTAGCGTTAATGAAATAGGACGAGAATATGTTAGTGTTTCAACTGCTAGGAAAATCATCGAAAGTGAGACATAACACATACAGTATCATACATCACTCATTTATTACCTGCCCTGCATGAACCTATGGCTCACACACGACATGTCCAGTAGCTGTGGACCACCACCATAATGCCTAATGGCAAAGTGAGTGACAGTATCTTAGTTTCCATACGAAAAAGATCAAAAATATATTTATGGCATCTAACTTGGTCAAACTTTCAGTGAATATTTTAGAGTATGTTCTACCAAAGTATTGCTTTTGATGACTTCTGTAGCAACCATTCAGTCTCCACAGAAACCAGGTAAAAAATATATTTTGACCTGTTGAAAATAACTACTGGTGAACTTTTAATCAAACTTTGTTAGAAATATTTATCATGACATTATCTATAAGCATTGTCCTCCAAAATTGCCTCATTTACTGGTATCAGACTTTTAGGAAATGTTGCTTATGACATGTTTTAGTCACTGTTGTTTTTTTATAGTCTCCTTAGCAACCAGGATGAAAACATATTTTAACACTTTACAAAACCATTGCAGCAATGTTCTACAATAGTCGTATTTTCGGAGACCTAGAAATTGTTTGCTAACTTTAATGTAACCAGGAGAAAAATGCCTTTAAACTAAGTTTAACCACCAATTGCTATTATTGTTAGCTTTTAATTTAATGTGAGCCTACTGACTGATTTTACGCCCACTTGGACTTACTTTTGCTTGCTGTTTTTCGGGTATGTTACAATACTGTAGTATCATTTATTTTCGTGGGGCTCAATTTTAGTGGTTTTGTAAAAAAAAAGACATTTTCGTGGGTACTTAAATTCGTGGTTTTGCCTGTCAAAGTTTGCATATTACTAAGTGTTTAATTTCGTGGTTTAACCTCTACAAATACCCAAAATAAAGAATACAAAAGAATAAAACTCTGCCGACGCAAGCGGCGGTCACTTGAATGTTTATAACAATACTTTCACATGTATGAGCACAAATCAAAAACCTGACAAGTTCAATATTGACACCGTGTTTTTGTCCAAGTGAATAACATCAATGGAAGCCGACACGGCCAACAACACTAAAACAATACTACCGCCTCTATGATCACAAATAACACACCTGTCAAGGTCAATCACTTACACAGTGTTTTCGTCTGAGTGCTCAACATCAAAGGAAGCCGACGCAGACTACAACACTAAGTCAATCAGTTATTAAAGTAACCTGTATGATCTCTAACTTAAAATATTATCCATAAAGGGAACAAAACACGTGACCGGCTGACCTTTGCTCAATGCAATCAGCAGACAGTGGCAATATTTGATCTGTCTAGAGCCCATCAATGTGAGAACATGCTTACTAAATTGAAAGACAGTGGAATCACGCGTTTGTTTGTGCCTGCCTCATGTACAGACCAATTCAACCACTAGACTTGAAAATAAATAAAGAGTACAAAGAATAATTAAAATCAGACTTCCATAACTGGTATGCTAAACAGGTCATGGAGGCCATCACGAAAAAATGGAAGATGCTACTGGTGACGATCATTGATTGCAACCTCATTAATCAAGTCAATTAGGGCTGTAGTGATAATTGCAGCTCACGCGACAATGAGTGAAAGATGTGACATAATTATCAGTGGTTTGGAGAAAGCTGGACTTGTTTAATTCTGCAATTTGGGGATTATTTACCTGACAAGCATTTGTGTGTACATTGAGACTTGATTGACACGATGTTGATACAGTGGCTTTGTCTGAAAATCAGTGAAGTGTGAGCGTTAATAATCTGCTGTAATTAGAGTATATACCTAGTGTTTCATTAATAATAGTGCTTCAAGCAATAGTTCTAGTATTTTACAGGCTTGTTGTTCTTTTGGATTAAAAATGCATGGATAAAATGAAATGTGGTTTCAGGAGGATTTAAATTGGGTACATTGAGACTTGATTGACACGATGTTGATACAGTGGCTTTGTCTGAAAATCAGTGAAGTGTGAGATTTAATACTCTGCTGTAATTAGTATATATGCGTAGTGTTTCATTAATAATAGTGCTTCAAGCAATAGTTCTAGTATTTTACAGGCTTGTTGTTCTTTTGGATTAAAAATGCATGGATAAAATGAAATGTTTTTTCAGGAGGATTTAAATTGTTTAACAACGTTTGTACTCGAGTGAAGGATCGATTTGAACAAGTATTTAATTTAATTTTCATATACTATTATTTTTTTTATTATTCTTTCTTTCATTTTCAACATTGCTAGTGTTTGAATACCTTATGGTTTTTCTCGTTTCTCTCTATCCTTACCTATCTCGCATATCGATTTAACGCAGTGAGTGGAAATTACACCTATTGGATATCTCATCGACACGCGTGCATTGAAACAATATAGAATGCTTTATAATTCTTTTTTCAAAGGTTTAAAATAAAACTAACACGTGTAAAAGCTAATATTTTATTTCAAAAATACAGAATTGATGTTGATGTTGATTTATAAAATACTAGTAGGTTCCTTAATCTCTAAGAACGACACACAGTAAAACAAATGAGCGGGGGGGGGGGGGGGGGGGGGGCCGCCATCATCATACGTGGCTAATTTTTCGTTGGGTATTTAAATTCGTGGTTCGGGGCAACATCGAAAACCACGAAAATTGGTCCCCCACGAAAATTGATGATACTACAGTAACCCTTACACTGTTTACTTAAAATGTTGAAATGGACGCACCCCATGAATTATGGCTATTATTCAAGTGTTGCGTCCTTTTCAAAATGGGAGCAGTATAGCTCAGTTGGTAGAGAGTACACTCGTAATCCAAGGGTCGCGGATTCTATACCCGTCCAGGCCAGCCAGTGTCTGCTGCCTCTGTGTGTCCTTTGCAAACCACTTAGCTCCCATTTCCTCGGCATAATATTGCCATTATTGTGGTAAAAGTGCCGTTATAGAACAACCAAGCAACTTTTTGAAAATATTTCCTTTTTATACCCTCACATCAATAAGCTGGCGGTATACATAATTCACATTGTCCTTTTGTCTGTCATCGTTGACCAGTCCTTAACTCCCATACTGCTTCACTTATTAATATCAAATCTGTACTGTGTGCGAGCATGGAATGAACATATGTTGTGCATCACATCTGGGTAACGGTGACATATCTTCCAGGAGTCATTGACAAAATATGTTAAAAATTCTTTCTGAAGTTCAATTGCACTATCTTTTCACCTATTGCTACCACATTTACACTAAAGCTGCATCTTATGATGGATGTGTGTTGCTTGTCAGAACGTGATTGCTTTGGCCTAATTTCCTCGGTTCATTCAAAATTGCTGAACATTTGTGTCCATCCTTCCTGTCCGGGCTGTAACTCCTACATTTTAAAACTTGCTGACATAAAACTTACACTGTGCATCTTGGGATGAACATATGTTGCACATGAAAAATGAGTTACTGTAACCTACTTTTCAGGATTTATTAAAGTTGCTTAAAAATTGAATCCATACTATAAGGCCAAAACCTAACATATTGCACCAAACTTCTACTAAGAGTGCAGGTTAGGATGAGCATGTGTTTCAAACTAAAACTGGGGCACTTTTTTGACCTACTTTTGAAGGATTTATTCAAAATTGATCAATCCAATTGTACCCATTCTCTCTCTTCATGTTGGATTTATTAGACCACTGCATCTATTGACATTAAACTTATTCTTTGCGTGGCTCTTGGGATGAGCAATACATCAAAAACTTAGTCACTGTGACCTAGTTTTAGGACTTAATAAAAAGTTGTTACATTTATTTCTTGGCTCTATTTCCAATATCTCTTCATTTATTGATACCAATATTACACAGATGGTGTACATTGTACACATTAAAACTGTCACTGTGACCTCTTTTCCAGGATTTTGAATACTACTTACAGATAGAGTCTGTGTTAAAATTATAACACTTTGTAACCTATTGCCACCAAACGTGTATGTCAGGTGGATATTGGAATTCACTTGTCACACACCAAAACTGAGCTGCTGTGACCCACAAGCAATGTTGTTTTGGCCACTTTCAATTCTACTGACTCATGCCACAGAAATGGGGCATCTTGTGAGCTCCTACTCATTAAAAGCTCTAGTGTTCAAAAGTAAGACATGCATCGCCAGGCATGGTGTAGCAGATGCTATTGTATCCCTACAATTTAATCCAATTAAATTTGTAAATGCTACAAAACAATATTCAACAACACAACTGACTAACTCAACGAATGAGTATATACTGCCTATGGTCCTTCGCTGACATAATTCTTCTCAGAGTTGTGCGCGCGCAGAGAGAGAGAGAGAGAGAGAGAGAGAGAGAGAGAGAGAGATAGAGATAGAGAGAGGTTTTCGAGTAACTGTTTTACTCCTGAAAGAATATATTACTATACATCAAAACTATTTTATCCCACCGCCGACAGCATACGTATAATTTTAGGTATTTTATCTGTCACAGGCTCTAATTTGTTTTCTGTTTAGTCAAACTATGATGATTATGATGTAAGATATAATTTATGTAATACACTGTGGTAATTTTGCAAATCTCTTAATTCAGTTTTACGATGCAATAGTCACTTTCGATTCAATTCAATAGAGGTTGTAGCTGGTATTCTACTTGTAGAATTGGTGAGCTAATATGATCTGTTTCAACTTTTGGTTATTTCAATTGTTCTTCAGTGGTAAATATACATAGTCCCCAATGTAATGGATAGAAGATAGTTCCCAATGGTCAAACATAATTTAAAATATTATCTAGAGTCTTATATGTATAGTTTTTACCGTAATTTTCAAAAATATTTATCAAGAGTGGATTGGAGTAAATGAGTAAAGGTAGGATAAAAGGATGTTATAGGGGCCAACATGTATACCAAATATGAAACAAACTGTTGCGTATTAATGCAAATAAGTAAATAAGTAAATAAGGCGAGTGAAAAAGGAAATAATATATTATAATTTCCTCAAACCTTCTTGGGACTCTAAAGAAAATTTAAAGTTGAGCATTTAATGTGAACGAATATAAACACAAAGCAGGCATTCGATTTAAAGAAAGTAATTTACAATTTTTTGGTTAAAAAAAAAGGTTCACTATGATGTAAAATCAGAGGATTTATAAAATTGTTCATTTAATATTTAGCTGAGTACCAAAATGACCGCCTTAAAAAATTATAGACAGTTTCCGGAACTAAATTAGAGGTAACTACCCGTTTCGTGAAAGGTTTAGTTAGAATTATCGCCCTTGAATTCTAGGACTACTATTTTTTGACAAACCAAGATGGTCGAGTATGCGATAGACTTGGTTGGGACTTTGTCTTAGTTATTGGTAGGTACATGTAAATAATAATTAAACCTTGACGCTTCTTCAAGTTGTATTATCTCGTCCATTTGGACATAATATAGATTTCAAAACATCTGTTAAAAAAAACATTTCAGGCTCGAAAATGTTTAATCTTATTTAGATAAAAAAAATTTACCTAGTTACAAACAGGAAGAAAATTGTCCACTTGTTAACTTTGTTTCTATTCTTGTATTTTGTCGCAGGATAGATATGGGTACATCTGTGTGATTTATTCGAATTTATACATTTACCTTTCTGGTCTTTTCTTTCCAGCTCAATTTTTCTTAATTTTTATATTTTGTTAAGTTCCTTGTATCATATTTGGCAATATGCCATTGTGTGTATTTGCAATTAAGATGTATTCGCTTTGCAGTCATTACTGATACTGAAACTGCACAGGGCCGTTTCACGATCTTTACCTGATATTGACAGCATCACTGCACTAATTAAGTTGCATAAATATTTCCTCATTTTTATCTACATTTTTGCACCAAGTCTTATGTTAGGAACTTGGATACAACATACAAAAAATTAGCATATGCTATATTGCACTTTACGGAAATGGTAACATCCGAATTAAATAAATGGAATTGTCGGTGCAAATAACCATCCAAGAACCGGTGGAAAAAAATTCTCCTTTGTCATCCAACGCAACAGGCTGAACTCAATGAACATTCTACTTTTCTGTTTAGGCTTTAATGCTGCTTTCTATTTAATACAAGTAACATCATTCACTGGTAAGCAAATCTGCAAAAACAATAAAAGAAAAATAGTAATGATTTTGTAAGGGACTACAATAGGGAACAATAATAGCTGATTGGCTCAGTTAGTGTAGTGATATCTTGTAGGGATGACAATAGTTTCACGTATTCAATACATTTGCTTTTTCTCTAGCTGCAGCTACTCTAAACCATATCTGTGACGTTTGGATGCAATTTCTCAAGTGTGGCTTGTTCCAGACTACAAGATTTTAAAACTTTTAAAAATGAAAAAATATGAAAATGTTAAGGCTAACACACCCAGACTGTTGCTCTGGAAGTAAGATTCACCCAACACGTTTAAAATGGTACTTCGTTTCTGTCAATAATGCAGCTGTAGAATGTATATCACTTGTGTGTACCTATGATGAAATGTGATACAGTTTGAGATACATTGGTTAATTTCAAATATACTAAACGGCATTGATATTAGTTGCCTTAACATGGGCATACATACTTTGGAATTAAAAGGAGTGCCCTAACGGACTTGTATGTTGAATTCCAATTGTCAGAAGATATTTAAACTGGCGAGAATGATGAATGTTAGAATTTGATGCCGTCAGAGCCAGAGATTTTGTATCTCTCACAATTGACTGGATCAGGAGCCCTAAGGTATGCCTTAAAGTAGTTCTCTTTGTCATTGTGACTGGATAAATCAAACTGTTTCTATAGAAAATGGTCAAGAAATATCTGAGTTCATAATTCGTCTCAAGGCGGACTAAGCATTATTCGCATTCTGGTGGTAGAGCTTGAAAAAACTTATGATGTTCCCATCAGAATGGAAGAACCGGATCATCCGCATGTGTCCTATTCACACTGTAGTAACTGCAAACGGCCGAAGGAAAAACATTAGAGTAACAACTACGCAATCAAGTTTTATTTGCCTCTATATAAAGTTTCAACCATATTCAAATCTATGCAAAGATGTGGAAAATAGTGTTGTCTCAATAACTCGCATCATCAGAACCAGGCAAATTAAAAGTTAGACTGTTCGTTTAATAAACGGCAGGGGCCGTTTTATGACCTGGAGAGGTCGCAATACGGCTCAGAGCCGGTTCAGTCTGTGTGTAATGTAAGAGGTCTTACGAAACTGTCTTAGGGACCATTTCAAGACCATGTAAGGCCGTATAATGGCACTACACCGTTTCATAAACAACCTGAGCTTGTGAAACGGTCCGTGGCTATTTTAGGACAAAGTTGGGGTCGGGAAACGGCTCGGTCCCGTTTCCAAAAAGCACTGAGCTATTTGCAAATATAGCTGTTCGCAAAACGGCACAACAATAGTCATATTCATATTACTCGTGTGTCAATATAAATGTGGACTTCTCTGTTTTTGCCCATTGAATAATTACACAAATGCCTACAGCGACACATACAATATATTAATGCAAATAGGACAAAGCGCGAAGCAATATACTTTTCCCAATAATTGCTTTTATTTTTGAAAAAAACTTGCAAACTGCAAATTAGGAAAAACATTAAAACTATTACTTTTAAAGAAAAAAATCGCATTTTGGTATCGTGGAACGGAGTAGCTTATACAAGAATTATCTTTCCGAAGAGAAGCACATTTAAATTACTTATTCGTCGACATTCTTTCAAATGAAATGATTATACTGCACAGTTAATTGAAGATGTGTTTTTTTTTTCAGAGTATGAAGGAAAAGTGCATTTAATGGTAATAATTATAGTAAGAAGTAACATTAATATTTTTGTAAATAGAACACACTGTCTGATTTACACACTACATCTAGTTTGTACTTAGACGCCATTCAGATGTCTTCAAAATCTCTAGCGCTTTCACTTTACAAAAAACAAAAAAAAAAACGTTATAAATATGCCCCATATTTAGTTACGTAAGACTTATCGCCCCTGTATTCCTGGAAAATTTTTAACTCTAAACAGTACATTTGGGATTATGTACTATTATTCAAAGATCTGAACATTATTCAACTCCGTCGGAATTATCTGAAACATTTCAAGAACTTTTGGGATATTCTACGTTCACAGGAATTTACCTGGAATTAATAACATTTGGATTTAAAACTGTGATTCTTGTTGACACATAAGCACATTAGTGTCCTCATTCGGAATACTTTTGGACAGTTTCCGGATCAGTAAATTCAATAGAACAATTTAGGATGATTTAAGGAATTTCTATGCTGTAAGTTATTTTTTATTCTTTCAGTTTGTTTGTTTAAAATATTTAATATTTTAGGAAAATAAATTTGTACTTTGAAAATTGTGAAGGCTTGTTTATATATATGATATACTATAACTTTTGCAGGGCGCAGGGGGGAGGCAATATGTTTCTTATATATATATATATATATATATATATATATATATATATATATATATATATATATATATATATATATATATATATATATATATATATAACAATTTTGTCTACAAACACAATAAATAAATAAGAGTCTGTTTTGTGGGGGGAGGGGAAGCTCAACCTTTAAACTTTAACTTGTGTGTTTATATTTGAAAGTTATATATTTGGATATAATGATTCAAAATGGACATGTTTTGGGCTGTTTATTACAAAGTGTGCATGACCTCAGAGCTGGGAGTTTATCCTGTAATTAACACCTCTTTGAATGCAGAGTCTTCAAGTTCCTAGTAGGGAATAATGTTTTTACTTGTCAGAATCATTAATCATTGTGTTTCACTATGAACTGTGGATTTAAATCAAAGGGATTCTATTGTTATTTTAGTTGGTTTTAATGAAGTATGTGTAATTATGAGTGGCAGACAACTGAGATACTGATCTTGGTTGTGTAAGTGATCCTTTGCATGTGGTATAAGGGCAGATAGATTACAAGTCTGCTCTTGGGCTTTGAATGGTAAAGATCAAGTAAAGTGAGTGAAATACCTATGATACAATACTGATAACATCTTGACGTAAATAGCTGTTGTGAATATAATCTGTTGATATTGTTTGTAGAATATAAAATTACATTACTGAAATTAGTACCATGAAACATTTTAATTCTGAATACATTTGGAATTTGAATTCACCTGGACTTGTACACTTTTAAACCTCTCACATTCCCCAAAGAATGTTATCTTACTTTTTACCTTGAAAAACATCAGAACTCTAGACAAAAAATACACTCCCCACCCCCCACCCCCAACAACAAACAAGAGTCCCTAGAAGGGATTGATGCTCTACTGGGCAAAAAGAATGTCCAATACTCAAGATAAGACCATTCCTTCCGTTTTAACAATGTCTAACATTTTGAATGATGAAAACATGTGGTTTTGCATCATTTCATTCATGCTGCAAGATCGTGGCCAGGTAAACAATTGCTTAGAAGAACTTTGTCAAAATCAATGAATATTATATGAGTATTCATTCATCTTGTATTTTTGTAATCATGGATAATGTTCTTCTAAGTACTTAAATGCTTTTGGTAAATATTCATTGTCAATAAAGCTGTTAAAATTGTATTATTTTTGAAAATACTTACCAGAGTTCTGCATACAAGTAAAATGGTGGTAAATCTAACAAGGTCATTACTGTAGCCAATTTTTAATGGATCCAGTCTATTTGAGGTCTCTGGATTCACCCAGAAGGAATCTATTCATGATGTGGAGGTAAATTCATACAGAAAGGTATTCCCAGATTGTATCCACATTAAAGCAAATCAACACAGTATCCTTATCCATGTCAGGAACAACTCAACAGTGAAGCAGATGAATGAACACAGGACTAATTTCCAACTCGACAAATACTCATAGCATGTGTCCAAAATCACTACTTCACATGACAATAAAGGTACATGTACTGTATTCTCATCAACAAATACCATTTTATTTCAGGGCAGTGGATGCTTGGCTTGGACTTATAATGGATTTTTCAGAGCAGTCCTTAGCCCCCATAACCTGCACCCATCTCTGTGCCTGTCAAGCAAAGTCATAAAAACAAACTCCCTTGCTCAAGTAGACACAAGCTACACAGGGCCTAATTCCCTTGATTTTCCTAGCCCTGGTAGACCCAGATACACTTTATCAAATTGTAAAAGACAATGCCACTAATCAAGATAATGAAAACCCAAATACAGGCAGGCACAAGCCACAAAGTGCCTAAATATATAACACCTCCCTCTCTTCCAGTCTAGGTAGACCCAGATATACTTCATCAAAGCGTAGAAGACAATGAAAATAATCATGATGAGAGTTCTTTCAAACACAATGCAAGCCACAGCTCACAACGCCAGGGAAAATTATGTTCTAAGTGACTTGATAGTTATGATCAGGGATCTTAATCTATATGTGCATGTATATATATATATATATATATATATATATATATATATATATATATATATATATATATATATATATATATATATATATATACACACATACACACACACACACACACACACACACACACACATCTATAGTTTCAAGGCAATCCTGAAAATAGTTTAGGAAAAGTAGCGATAACAAACTGGTGCTAACTGGCGGATGGACATCGGATTACAAATCAGCACCATTTTCATTTAGGATCAAGTAGACATGATAAGGAGTCTTTTAGTGAAAAACCGATGTTGATATGCCCATCCATTCAGGAGGAGTAGTGACAACAAGATTTTTAAGATGGCTGCCAAGGCGGCCAGATTGGACGTCAGATCCGCCCCATTCTCATTTAGGACAACCTAGACATCATAAGAAGTCTTTAAGTCAAAACCCCATGTCAATATAACTTTCTGTTCAGGAGGAGTAGTGATGATACGATTTTCAAGATGGCTGCCTTAGTGGCATTATTACACTTCTGATTGGCACCATTTTCATTTTGAACCAAGCAGACATCCTAAGAAGTTTTTTTTAGTGAAAACCCCATGTTGATATGACCATCCATTCAGTAGAAGTAGCGATAACAAGATTTTCAAGATGGCTGCCATGGTGGCCATATTGGACTTCAGATTTGCACCATTTTCATTTAGGACTAAGTAGACAACATAAGATGCCTTTCAGTGAAAACCCCATGTTGATATGACCATCTATATAGAAGGAGTATCGGTAACAAGATTTTCAAGATGGCTGCAAGTCAGATCTGCACCATTTTCATTTAGGACCAACTAGGACTCTTAAGAAGTCTTTTGGTGAAAACCCCATACTGATATGACCTGCGCATCCTTTCAGGTGGAGTAGCGATAACGAAATTTTCAAGATGGCTGCCATGCCAGCCATATTGGATGTAACATCTGCATTATTTTCATGTTGGACCGACTAGGCATCATAAGAAGTCTTCAAGTGAAAACCCCATGTTGATATGACCATCGATTCAGGAGGAGTAGCGATAACAAGATTTTCAAGATGGCCACTGTGGCAGTCATACTAGATGTCTGAGCAGCAAGATTTTCATCTAGGACCAACTAGACCATGAGATGAATGTGTGTAAAGTTTCATGGCAATCCTTCAAGTAGTTTAGGAGTAGTAGCGATAACAAACTTGTGCTAATGGACAAACGGAAGACAGACCATCCTGTAAGTTCTTCTGGTCTATGAACAGTAGAATTAAAAAAAAAAACATTTTTAATACTTTTTCTTCCCGCTAATTTAATCAAAAATGAGACAGAGGAAAACATTGAATCCTTATTGCACATCCACATAACAGCATATTAGGCCAACAAGTTTTTCAGCAGCTCAAGAGTTGTACCGATAAGAAGCCTCTTCTTGAAATCTGTCTTTTCACAACACCCTCCTTTGCTGCATATTTTAAAAGAGAAATTGATCAAATGTAAGGCAGAGAAAAAAAGTTTCAACTTAATAGCTCGTCTATTTCAGTAGCTTATTTAATGAAAATATTCAACATTAAAATAGTATTTTTGTAAAGCTTGGGAAGAAGCACAAGTTAAAAAAGTATTATATTTGCAGAAAATATTGCTACATACAAATTTCAGTAAATATAAATAGCATAAAGTTTAAAGTTTTAATGAGAATGTAAAATTTTAACAGATTTTCCTTCTGAGACACGAATTGTCAAAATTGATTAAATACATTCAGAAGAGTTCATTGAGTCTTCAATAATTAATTTCACTATGATTCATTAAAGTCTTTTGTTTTGATAAATTTTATAATTTAAAATGACATATATTATGAATCATAAATATATTATACTGAAAAAATATGAATATTTACCTCGAAAAGGATGTCCTCTTAAACATAAATGAATGAATCAGTGAAACGTTTAAACATAGTAATGTTACAATAAGATTATAAATGAATTCTCTTGAATATTAAAGTAATCAATAATTGTTTAGACTGTAAAAAGACTGGAGTGTTTCTTTTGCAAGTAACTTATTTGATATGCTACTTTATTAAAGATACATACATTTTTCTTGTTATGCTGCCTGAAAAATTCTCCACTACAGTAATTTAGTATAAACTAAGTTAATGTTTACTTGCTGATACTTCTATTTTATGTCCTATAATGTTTTTAGTGGGGGAAGGGGGATATTGATCCTTTGGGACAGTCGAGTTGCTCTAATTCATACCTAATTCATATCCTGTTGTGAGTAGGGCACACACACCCTTGACACTGTAGCAGTAATATTAATGCTTCAGTAGGAAACATCTGTCCATTGGCAGTTTCTTGGGGTTGGGGAGTGGGGGAGAGAAAGAGAGAGGGGGGAGGTTCAGCCTTTAAACTTTAACTTGTGTGTTTATATTTGAAAGTTATATATTTGGATATAATGATTGGATATGAACATGTTTTGGACTGTTTATTACAAAGTGTGCATGACCTCAGAGCTGGGAGTTTATCCTGTAATTAACACCTCTTTAAATGCAGTCTTCAGGTTCTTAGTAGGGAATAATGTCTTTACTTGTCAGAATCATTAATCATTGTGTTTCACTATGAACTGTGGATTTAAATCAAAGGGATTCTATTGTTATTTTAGTTGGTTTTAATGAAGTATGTGTAATTATGAGTGGCAGACAATTGAGATACTAATCTTGGTTGTTTAAGTGATCCTTTGCATGTGGTATAAGGGCAGATAGATTACAAGTCTGCTCTTGGGCTTTGAATGGTAAAGATAAAAAAACTTGAGAGTGAAATACCTATGATACAATACTGATAACATCTTGACGTAAACAGCTGTTGTAAATATAATCTGTTGATATTGTTTGTAGAATATAAAATTACATTACTAAAATTAGTACCATGAAATATTTCAATCCTGAATACATGTGGAATTTGAATTCACCTGGACTTGTACATTTTTAAACCTCTCACATTCTCCAAAGACTGTTATCTTACTTTTTACCTTGAAAAACATCAGAACTATAGACAAAAAATACCAAACACACAGACACACACAAACCCAAACATTTGTAATACTTTTTTCCCAGACAAATTTAATCAAAAATGAGACAGAGGAAAACATTGAATCCTTATTGCACATCCAAATAATGGCGTATTAGGTCAACAAGTTTTTCAGCAGCTCAGGAGTTGTACCGATAAGAAGCCTATTCTTAAAACCTGACTTTTCACAACACCCTCTTTTGCTACATATTTAAAAAGAGAAACTGATCAAATGTAAGGCAGAGAAAAAAGTTTAAATTTGTTTGCACATCTATTTCAGTAGCTTTTTTATTGAAAATAATCAACATTAAAATAGTATTTTTGTAAATTTTGGAAAGAAGCACAAGTTAAAAAGGTATTATATTTGCAGAAAATATTGCTACCTACAAATATCAGTAAATATAAATAGCATAAAGGTTCATGTTTTAATGAGAATGTCAAATTTTAACCGATTTTCTTTCCGAGACACGAATTGTCAAAATTGATTAAATACATTACGAAGAGTTCATATGAGTCTTCTATAATTATTTTCTCCATGATTCATTAAAGTCTTTTGTTTTGAAAATTTTTATAATTTAAAATGTCATATATTATGAATCAAAAATATT
Organism: Margaritifera margaritifera; assembly: GCA_029931535.1. Lineage (NCBI taxonomy): Eukaryota > Metazoa > Mollusca > Bivalvia > Unionida > Margaritiferidae > Margaritifera > Margaritifera margaritifera. The sequence continues at coordinate 699,613 of JAQPZY010001644.1, read as the reverse complement.
TTATACTGAGAAAATATGAATATTTACCTCGAAAATGATGTCCTCTTAAATAATAAATGAATGAATCAATGAAACTTTTGAACATAGTAATGTTACAATAAAATTATTAATGAATTATCTTGAATATTAAAGTAATCAATAATTGTTTAGACTGTAAAAAGACTGGAGTGTTTCTTTTGCAAGTAACTTATCTGATATGCTACTTTATTAAAGATACATACATTTTTCTTGTTATGTTGCTGAAAAATTCTCCACTACAGTAATTTAGTATAAATTAAGTTAATGTTTACTTGCTGATACTTCTATTTTATGCCCTATAATGTTTGTAGTGGGGGGAAGGGGGATATTGATCCTTTGGGACAGTGGAGTTGCTCTAATTCATACCTAATTCGTATCCTGTTGTGAGTAGGGCACACACACCCTTGACACTGTAGAAGTACAATTAATGCTTCAGTAGGAAATATCTCTGTCCATTGGCAGTTTCTTGGGGTCGGGGAGTGGGTGGTGATGAAAGAGAGAGGGGGGGGTCAGCCTTTAAACTTTAACTTATGTGTTTATATTTGAAAGTTATATATTTGGATATAATGAATGGATATGGACATGTTTTGGACTGTTTATTACAAAGTGTGCATGACCTCAGAGCTGGGAGTTCATTGTGTAATTAACACCTCTTCGAATGCTGAGTCTTCCGGTTCCTAGTAAGGAATAATGTCTGTACTTGTCAAAACGATTAATCATTGTGTTTCACTATGAACTGTGGATTTAAATCAAAGGGATTCTATTGTTATTTTAGTTGGTTTTAATGAAGTATGTGTAATTATGAGTGGCAGACAATTGAGATACTAATCTTGGTTGTGTAAGTGATCCTTTGCATGTGGTATAAGGGCAGATAGATTACAAGTCTGCTCTTGGGCTTTGAATGGTAAAAATAAAAAAAGTGAGTGAAATACCTATGATACAATACTGATAACATCTTGACGTAAATAGCTGTTGTGAATATAATCTGTTGATATTGTTTGTAGAATATAAAATTACATTACTAAAATTAGTACCATAAAATATTTCAATCCTGAATACATTTGAATTTGAATTCACCTGGACTTGTACACTTTAAAATGCTCACATTCCACAAAGGCTGATATCTTACTTTTTACTTTGATAAACATCAGAACTCTAGACAAAAAATACCTAACACACACACGCACACAAAAACCCAAACATTTTTTAATACTTTTTTCCCAGACAAATTTAATCAAAAATGAGACAGAGGAAAATATTGAATCCTTATTGCACATCCAAATAATGGCATATTAGGTCAACAAGTTTTTCAGCAGCTCAGGAGTTGTATCGATAAGAAGCGTCTTCTTAAAACCTGACTTTTGAAAACACCCTCTTTTGCTACATATTTTAAAAGAGAAACTGATTAAATGGATGGCAGAAAAAAAAGTTTAAATTTGATTGCACATCTATTTCAGTAGCTTATTTAATGAAAATAATCAACATTAAAATAGTATTTTTGTAAATTTTGGAAAGAAGCACAAGTTAAAAAGGTATTATATTTGCAGAAAATATTGCTACCTACAAATATCAGTAAGAGATAGGTGTTGTGAATATAATCTGTTGATATTGTTTGTGGAACATAAAATTGCTGAAATTAGTACCGTGAAATATTTAAATTCTGAATACATTTGGAATTTGAATTCACCTTGGCTTGTACACTTTAAAACCTCTCACATTCCCCAAAGACTGTTATCATACTTTTTACCTTGAAAAACATCAAAACTCGAAATAACAAACATTAATATCATATACATATTTTACAAATGTGTATCCAGGGAGCTTAGTTCATAATGAATCTGTATTGGTGTAAATGTAAATTTAGATTATATTTTCAAAGAAACTTAAAAATTTAAATTTGACACACAAACTTCTAATTTGAATATGCATGTATATCTGAAAGCCATGTTTTATGGGTGCATTACATGCAACGGTGTTAGAAATGTGACCCAAGTGGACGGGAAAATTTACTCTGACAAGTGTACAAGAATTCTTTATTGACAAATTTTGGACAGATATTGCAAAAGAGTTTCCAAATGGGGAACAGACCTTCCAGAGGGTAACTGTTTGGTCCATATTCATAGGACAAAACAGTAGAAACCGAATCCCTAACCTGGCGATCACAGACCGTGGACCTCAATATTAGTAAGAATATATGGCAAACAATTAAATCCATGCTTGAAAAAAGACTATATGAAATAAGATCTAGGTCTGATCACATTCATATTATTCTTGACATTGGGGGCTCTCTCAATCAATCTATTAGAGGACTGTACGACTCTATACCCAAGTGATTACAAGCTATGATAAGAGCCAAGAGATCAGTTACCAACTATTAGATGTGTATGTTCTATTTTCTTTCATATTTTTGTCAGGAGATTCTATAGAAACAGCAATGATGTTAGTTTACCTCCTATGACGTCAGTGTATGTGGCTACTCACTTTTGACCCGGTACTGTAACAATATTTAAGGTGGAATATTTGTGAAACCATAAAGGGAAGACTCATGTATGGCGAAATGGGGGGGGGGGGGACATAAATGCATAACAGTACTGAGAGGAATTGGGGAAGCTACTTTCATGAGCTGGACTATTGAGATTTAGGCAAAATTTGGTTAAAGTTCTGCGTTATGAAGGCTTAGCCAAATATTAGCTAAAGTTCTGGACCATTATGGATAAACCAAATTTTGGCTAAAGTTCGTGATTATTGGGTTTTAGCCAAATTTTGGCTGAGGTTCTGGACTATGAAGGCTTTGCCAAAGTTTAACAAACATTCTTAACTATCATTTTTCAAAGCAAGTAGCCAACTTTTGACAAGGCCAAATGAGCCCACTGCAGGTGCCTGATTTGATTAAATAGAAAAACTCACATGAAATCAGAAGCTGTTCACGACTCTCCCTTGCACTAGATACTGATTTAAGAAACATTGAGAAGTGGCCAAATCAAAATAAAATGGTTATAAATGAAACAAAAACAAAATGTATGGTAATAGCCTCATCAAGGAAACATTCAACTTCTGACAATCTGCTAAATCTGACAATAAATGGGCAACTCATTGAAAATGTTAAAGAAGAAAAACTCCTAGGAATGATAACTGAAAATGATTTCAAGTGGGCCATACATATTGAATATGTAGGTAGGTCTCTATCAAGTAAAATGACTTTACTAGGTAAAATTAAGAAGTACCTACCCATACAAACTAGAATAATGTACTATAATGCCTACATTCTGCCAGTTATTGATTACTATTTGACAATATGGGGAAACTGCCCCAAAAGCCAATTAGAAAGAATTAACAAGATACAAAAGAGAGTTGCACGCCTAATACTGGATGCTCCTTTTGACACACAATCTAAAACCCTTTTCCATGAACTAAAATGGCTTCAAATAAATGACAGAATTAACTTTCAAAAGGCAGTACTTGTCTACAAGTGCATAAATTGGAAAATGCCTGAATACATGAGAGAAATTTTTGATGAAATCCATGGACCATACGCCTTACGGTCAATCATAAATGGCCACGTGAAACTCCCCAAACCCAAGACTGAACAATTTCGATATAGTCTTAAATATTCTGGAGCAAAGATATGGAACTCCTTGCCCACATCTGTTAGATCAGCCACTTCTGTTGAAAGTTTTAAAGAAAAATATCTAAAATATTTGAAACTTGATTTTTTATTTAGCTTTACTCGTCAGTATACCTTGTAACATCTCCTGTCTCTACTCCAACTGTCTTGTCTCTGTGCATGGTAATCTGTGTTTTTGGTTTTAGAATAGCTGAGGGCCTCAAGGGAGACTAGATACTTCTGTAATCTAATTGAGCTACCCTCGTTAAATAAAGAATTATTATTATTATTATTATTATTATTATTATTATTATTGTTATTGCACCTTTCGGGACGGGCTTAAGCAGGCCGCACATCTTTGCCCCCAGCACATTCCATTTTTCCTCCACGACATCTTGGTGGAGACCACGAACCTAAAACTAGACTCGTTGGCTTCCTCCGCAGGCATCCAGTCTGGATGACCCAATCTGTGAAATTGTTCTTGGATATTCATCCAGTTCTTATTGAGCCCGTTGAATTCCCTCTCTCTTCTCCTTCTCTCCTCTTCCCTCTTCTTCTCTGCTTCTTGACCCTTCTCTCCTCAGCCCAGGCTGCCTTGATCTTTAAAACGTCCTCATCCAACACCTCTCTGACGAACTGTTTAGCAATTCTCAGAAAGGCGATTTCCCTCTTCAAGTGTCTCGTGTGGGGGTAGCACTCCATCTCCACCCTACCCAGGAGGTGCTGAACTTGTTCCATCAAACTGACCGCCTCCATCAACTTGCCCACCTTGTAATGTTCTGCCATTCTTCTTTTTTGTCTGGTCGATGATAAATAGCATGACTGGCAAACGCACCACCTTATGTGCTTGAAGCACAGATGTAAAGGAAAACATCCCTCACACAGAAAACAACCCTCACACAGAAAAACAATTGAACAGAAATCGCGCAGACCTAAAAGAAAACAATTTTTCTGATTTTTTTTACATAGGTTTACACAAGGGTAAGGGAGTGTTGATAGACACACTCCATACCCACACAAACGCACATGCACACTATACCCAACAAACACAAATTTTATAAGGGAAGAGGTTTTAAATTTTTTTGGGGAAAGACAAAGACATACACAAAGACAAACATGGTAAAAATGATTAGTATCTCTCTTTTCTTGAGACGTTTTGGTTTGGTGAGTGGTCCTGGATTTTAGCCCTTGGCAGGATGGCCATGTCTCACCATCGGCTTCACTGCAGCACAGGTACCCTTCGTGAAGTAGAAAGAGAAGTCTTGTGTGTCAATTCTGCACTCCACCTCATCTCCTCCCTCATGCTGATGTTGCTGCTTTTGTTGCCATCTAAGATATTCCTGATATCTAAGATACTCCTCCCTGTCTTTTTTTCTTTCCCATTCTTCTTTCTCCCTGATAATTTCCTCGTGAATCACGTCTTCTATGAGGTCTTGGGCCATTATCAATAAGATGAGGGTCTTTTTGTCCGTCTTTTTCTGATCCAGATGGTGTCTGACCCTGTGCATATGCAACTGGGCTTCAATGAGTTTTGCCATTCTACTCATTTTGTTTGGTTGACAAGTCAACAATGGGTGGCAAGACCGCTGAACGCACCGGGAAAAGCGTGGGCGTGAAGGAATACCCCCCCCCCCCCCGATTTGGTAAAGATGGAAGTGAAAGAAAACATGACCGAGATTGATAGAGAGAAATGTGAAAGAGCATGTCAATACAATATGTTTTCAATAAATAAAAAACAAGACAACACCATTTATTCCCCTCAAAAATCAACATATTTAATATTAATAACAAAAAGCTTCTCTAACTCAAAACAGGAACACAAACGGGCAAAGTTTTAAACATGAATGTATTTACAAGGCTGACAAGTATGATTGAAATTGGTGTGTCAGCTGAAAATAGCAATTGCCGCCAGATGCCAGATGATGCATGCCAGTTGAAGGGCAATACCAAAAGCACGTACAAAAGGCATTAATAGCAAAAGCTCACTTGGCCTTACAGCCAGGTTTGCTAAAACAGGAGTTCCTCCAAGCAAATGATGCTCCACTGACTGAAATGAATTTCCAGGAACCAAGGACCATTTATTTTTCTTTAATTGCTGGGTATGGAAACTATCTTTGATATTCTGGAGGAAAAACATGATTTTCAAAATGGCCACAGAGGCAACCATATTGGATGCAAGATTTTCACCATTTTTTATATTAAGTCTTTTGATGAAAATCATATGTTGATATGGCCATTCATTCTGAAAGAGTAGAGATGAAAAGTTTTTCAAGATGGTCATTGTGGCAACCATATTGACTGTAAGACTGGCATCATTTAGGACCAACCAGACATCATATGAAGTCTTTTGGTGAAAACCCTATGCTGATATGACCATCCATTCAGAAGTAGTAGTGATTACAAGATTTTTAAGATGACCACCATGGTAGCCATACTGTATGTCAGATCAGCATTATTTTCATTCTGGAACAACTAGACACCATAAGAAGTCTAATAGTGAAAACCCCATGCCTATTTGACTTTTCGTTTACAAGAAGAAGCAATAACAAGATTTTATGATGGCTGCCATGGTAGCCATTATGGATGTCAGCTCTACAACATTTTCATTTATGACCACTAAAAGCCTTTTGGTGAAAACCAAATGTCAATATGACCATCCATTCAGGAGAATGATAACAAAGTTTTCAAGATGGCTACAATGGCAGTCATGAAAAGATCGGCACCATTTCATTAGTACCAGTTAGACTAGATAAGAAGTCATCTGGTCCAAACCCCATGTCGATATGGTTTTCCATTTAGGAGATGGCAGTAACAAGATTTCCAAGATGGCTTCCATGACAGTCACATTTGATGTCAGATCAGCACCATTTTCATTTAGGATAAAGTAGACAAAATAAATAGCCTTTTTGTCAAACTAGACATCACAAAAATCTTCTGGTGAAAACCCCAAGTCAATAGGCCTTTCTGTTCAGGAGGAGCAGCAATAACAATTAATGAATAAATCACTAGGAAAATGCATTGTAGGGATGACAATTCCTAGTCCAGCTAGCCAGGGCAAGTAAAAATTGTTGGTAGACAAAATAAATCTTGAATGAAATTGTTCAACTTTTACATAGGGATTAAAAAAAGAACTTTGATAACATTTCCCCTTCATCATTTGTGCTAGGCTATAGGCTAACAGATCTTACAAATGCCCCATCCAACACATTGGTACAAAACCTAGAACAATAAGTCACATTTAGATTCATATGAAAAATACTCTGCCTGAAAATAAGTGCTTAGGTGGAAACATTACAATTCTTACGCTTACAAACACTGCAAGGAACTATAAAATTTACAATTCCTGCAAATGCAATCACTATCGGAAATAAGGTAAATTTGTATTTGTAATGAGCACAAAATAAACACTGTTCCAGGTTTGTAAGCTCTGGTGTAAATATGACCAATATTGTAAACTTTATACATAGCCTAATAAGGCAAAAATTAGTAATGTAGTTTTGTGATATACAATTTTGACTGATATATATATAATTCAATAGATTTTGTTTTTTATTTTTGTTATTGCCAATGCAATAATTTTCCCATTTCAAGACAACTTTGACAGAAAATTTGGCAGAATGCACCATCTCTACTTCACCAAAGTCGTTTATTTTAAAAATACTAAGCAAAGATACTTAAGAAATAAAACTGGTCACTGAATCCACCTTTTCAAATATGTTAATATATAGGTGTTTATAAAAATTAATACACTAAGAACATTTCATGTTTTTGCAATCAAAAGTTTAAGAGAAATGGAGTTAAACACTGTAGCTTTACATAATCTGTAGAGGGTCAAAGTAGGTTTAAGGGTTTAAGTAAACAAAAGATTGAGATCAATGATTGTTTGAATAAATGGAACATAATAGGTCAATGTGACCTACTCTTACCAGTGATGAAAAGTACATAATGATGAATCATGACTTTTACACAATGGTGTCAATGAAATGAAGCTTATTTTAATTTTGTAAAAAGTTACAAGATAAACATGAGTGAATGTTGAAAAGTAGGTTTCTTTGACCGACTTTTGCTACTAATGGGTACAGCTTATCAAGATAAAAAAACACAAATTTCACGTTTGAACATGCAACAATATCAGAGATTCTATAAAGTAAGCTTAATGCAAAATATGAACATAATTAACAGAACCTGAAATGTAGGTCAGTGAGCTACTTTTTGTAGATGGGTAAAAGAAACCCTTGAGATGAATATTCCCATTAAGTTTCATGACTGTATATTCAAAATTGTGAGGAAAAATTAGCTACATGCAAAAAAATTTATGTAATCATGGAATCATTAGACCAGGTCTTTGTGACCAACTTTTGTCAGTTTGATTAGTTAGGATGAATGTACAACAAGAGTTGCAGATTAAGCTGAGTCAAATGTGTAGAAAAAAAAACAATGTTCATGTCTTTGCTGGTGCCATTGGCAAAGTGATGCCCATGCCTTGTTTTGGGCTTCACAGGCAATATAAAATAAAATAAGTTTCATCATACTTCATGTGCAAACTGGTAAATACCCATACAAGACAAACTGATAAGATCTTTTTCAGTTGATTTTCTAAACAAGATGTACGTTTGAAATCAATAGTTACATGAAACAACTACAAAATGATGATATTATGTTAATGATGTTGAGGCAAGAAGGTGACATTTTGAAAATAAACGTGGCCAGTCATATTGAGCAATATCTGCCTGTATATGCCCATAGTGTTTCCTCAAAACAACGCAGTTTAAAGACAGTACAACTTACCATGCATTTAGAATAAGAGTAACACAAACACATTCATAGTAGAATTCTATGATAGAGCCCTATGCATTCCATCTCCACCTTAAGCAAAATCTTCATTTCAGCTAATGGTACGAATATTCAGTGTACACTTGCTTACAGTTATATTTTCTATAAAACTGTTTTTAAATTTAAGATGAAAACATGGCTAACAATGTTAGTGAATCATACATAATGCCTCATTTCACATAAGATTAATCAAATGATAACATATTTGCTTATCAAGTTCAGATTGGCACAACAATGAATCTATTCAACTGTTTTCAAATATTTTGTGTGGAAAAAAAATACAAATGTACCTTTTGTCATCTTATAAATCATCAATTTTGTTTTACCTGCACAAAATAATTATGCCAAGGATGACTATATTTCAGTTAGAACATTTGATGTATATTTTAGGTTGAATCCATCTGGATCAAGGTGACATTCAATTAAAAAATTTGCCTCATCCCTTGGTGTATGTTTTTTCTGAAAAAATACAGAGATATTAATTTCTCTTTCTGATTATATAGCAACTACGCAATTAGATCCTAAAAAGCATGCACATACGGTGTCTAACTGCTAAATGTGGTAAAGCGCATGCCCCAAAATTAAGCATATATAAAACATAAGCACACATGAGAATTCTACATTGACACAAACAAATGACATGACAAAGTTCACTTTTTGTCTCGTCTTTTTCTGAGAAAATCTGAAACACAGTGATCACTGTCAGGTGACATCATCATCATCAACTCTATGTTGAAGTTTTTGTGCAATACCAAATCACTAAAACTATTAATACAAACTTCATGAAACTTGTTATATTTAACATTTAGAGAGTTACAAATACTTTCCCTTTATCAGCTTGAATCCCCATTTGTGGTGCTGCAGCAAGAGTGGTAGGGGTGATTAATGGACACCTCTTATTTTCTACACATTACAATATAATTTAACTCTAGTTTAAAGTTTTTGTGCAAGTCCACAACTCAAAAACTTTGTATACTCAAATGTTTAGGTAGTGTCATTTGTTTATCACTGTCAAGTCACCCCCTCATTTCTACATACATGTACTTTGTTACAATTCATGTTAATTTTACATTGTGATAGTGTATAGACCAAGGGGCAAATGTAGATTGAATGTGTCTTTCAAGTCTACAAATTTATAAATTCCTTGTCATGAGCAAGGAATGCTCCATTTTACATAAAGGGGGATCATTTATAACATATTTCAAGAATGCTCCATAAAAACTGTAGGAGGTGAAAATATGATGAACTGGTGGATGGATGAAGGTGATCACAATATCGGCAATACTGTTTTAAACCAGAGTGTAATCAACGAGTACACAGCTCACCTCTACTGTAAACATTAATTATCATGCAGAAAATAAATTCGGATTAAAGCGATCTTTACAACAATATGCTGGCCCCTTTTGTAACTAAAGTGGGCTTTTTTTTTTTGCTTTTATCTTAATATTTTCAGAATTTAACTTTTCATCAGGACAATATAACCAGTACTACAGACCTGCCAACCCTAACAAGACCTTCTCATTAAGGCAGTCTATATTTTTCCTTAAGTGTGACCAATTTTCAATAAGATGTGACGAAATATGTTCTGCTATCGTCAAATTGGAAAACACATTTGAAAAGTTCAGAAGTGTGATCTGATGCAACAAAAGCAACATCATGTTCAACTAAAAAGTTAGCAAAATACACTTAGACCTTAGTTACATCCAGTTCAGTTTCACAAACTGCAGTTCCAAACCCAATGGAGGTCAATGGCTTCTAAGCTGATGTAATATTTATTGGTTTCTTTCTCAACTTTCACATGGCAGTGGAAGTCATCTCTCCTGCCATGAGCAATAGTCAAATCGACACATGTCCATTTAATGTACCTGAATAATTGCTGCCTTACTCAAATCGACATATGATATCCAATAAATGTACCTGGATAATTGCTGCCGTACTCAAATCGACATATGATTTACAATAAATGTACCTGTATAATTGCTGCCTTACTCAAATCGACATCTGATGTCCAATAAATGTACCTGGATAATTGCTGCCTTACTCAAATCGACATATATGTCCAATAAATGTACCTGGATAATTGCTGCCTTACTCAAATAGACATCTGATGTCCAATAAATGTACCTGGATAATTTCTGCCTTACTCAAATCGACATATGATGTCCAATAAATGTACCTGGAAAATTGTTGCCTTTCCTGCTTTTCTTCAATAATCTGAATATTCCTTTTGATACTGATGTGCAGATTGTTTTCACTTTTGAAAAGACTGGTTATCCCTTTCAGTACTCACGGTACTAATTATATGGAAAAATAGGAACCAGTATAGAAAAAGGTGAACAATGAGTATATATGCATTTGGAGGACCATGATTAGTTGATAATGAAAAGTAAAATTTTAGTACTGCCCTATCCACTTATATTGACATCACTTATGTCGACAAACCGCCTATGTCGACAAAAAAGCAAAGTCCCAGTCCCCTGGTCTATTGCTACTACCAACTTTGTCATGCTTATGTCGACGTCGAGATAAAAAATAAATGTATATGTCGTCAGAAGCCCTAGGTCCCAGCTTGAACAAATCACGTTTTCTGATCATTTATGTCAACATGCTGCCAGTTCCGATCCATACTTTGTTCAACAATTATTTGACACTGCCGCCAGGCTTTAATGTTGCCGTCGGATTAACAAACAGTCATTTGTTTGGTTCTCCAAAGTTGACCTTCCACGGCAGCTTCAATAACGCATGCACCCTTCATCAAAGCAAGCCAGCTACAATCTTCAATAAAAACAATGCACATTTTATCAAAGGAAGTCATCATCAAACTTGAATAAAAGCAATGGAATCGGATCGATTGTTGCATTTTCCAAAATGATTGGTGATTTAAACATGTTTATTGTGCCATGAAAGTTTCCTTTTCTGCAGGAAGAAAAGTAACTTTATTTATGCTTATGATGGCTACCAACAGCAGCATAAAACGCAAATTCTATTTATGCTTAATCAAGACTTTAAAAAAAAATGGCCTTGAATGTTTTGCGATCAGAGAGAATTCATAACTTGTTGACAGGTTTTCATTTCCCTATGAATAGCCTCATCCCCTTAGTAGCCTCAGTAACATGATTCCATTTTTTGCCTTAGGCTGACAAAAATCTAGGTCAATTTAAGTACATGTAGCATGTAAATAACAACTACACAGCCATGTGCTACTGGCAACAATAAATATTATAGTGTAATTTTTTGTTGCACGTGCTTGTTGAAAATGGGATAGAGATCAAACGAGGACAACCATTTTTTTATACACGTTTTCTAACAGAATGTGACCGATACATGAATTTTCTAATATGTGACCTATACTCGAATTTGTGGATTTTTCATATACATGTACTTAACACATCAGGGCTGAACAAATCCCATAGTCCGACGTCCCGGACTATTAATTTTCGAAGTCGGGCAAGTACAATTTTCCAAGTCGCTAGTCCGTGACAAGTGCTTTTAAAAAAAGTCGGGCAAGTCCTTATTTTCGTGCTTTAATCGCTATATCTACCTTTATTTGGCCAATCATGCCCTCCGGGCATACTGAATACTTGATTCTACCCCTCTTCATGTATACATTTACATCCTGAATAACACATAAATGTGGTCAGTGATAATCGTCGCATATGCGCACATTATGTTACCGCTTGACTGCATATTGGGCTAAGCGACCAAATTATCGGCAAATCAAAACACGTCAAACAAAAGAAAGCCAGTATGATCAATTAGCAGTGTTTTAAGCGGCTTTGTTGCATTGTGTTTACTCAAGCCAGATCCTCACGTGCGGCTCACTCTGATTTTAATCCAGTGAGTCAGTGTAATTAAATTAATGAAAGGTACTTTGCTGACATCAGAGTTGGTTTCCTTTATGAACTGATTAAATGACAGTAATGACTCTTTAATTTTTATTTGATTATACAGATGATTAACTTCCACGTGCGATATTGCGTTTGAAGCGAAACAGTTACACTAATTAATGAGCTGTCTCTGTTCGTATTTAAAAGAGAAAATGTATGTTATGATCACTTTAGAAGTAGTTGTCAAGCAAGCTGATAGTAACTCTGTGGATAAAAAATGAGTTTGCCAAATTATTTTCGCAAGGAAGGTAATAAGGGCGATTCAGGGAAGGAAACTTTTTGTGAAAGTGGAGGGATAAAACGTAAGACTGCTACTGAGTATGCAGTAGCTATTTCTCCAAAGAGACATATTCAACAATCCGTGGTGGCAAAAAATGTCAAATATGACACTACTAAGAGACAGAGAAATTTTCAGCCGCATTGATTTGATTGTTATCCCTGGCTTGAATGTATTGACTCGGAAGGAAATATGTTTTGCAGTTATTGCAAACAATATCCAAAACTGGCACAGGTTGGAAATTCACCTAGTGTATTTGTCAGTGGAACTGACAAATTCAGGATTGAACCAATCAAGTCTCATGACATGTCTGGACCCCACAAGGCCTGTGCAGCACAAAAAGCTTGAGGACTTTAACCCAGACACAGCTATCAACTGCTGGCTTAGTGCTGATGCAGGTGGCAGACATATACATGGATATTTTTTCAAATCCATCAGCTAAAACATATTTACATGAACCTGAAGAAGCCAAATGTATAACAACCAATGTTTCTGAAAAATTAAATTTATTTAATAAATAATTATGTTGTATATTATTTTGTTTTTTCTATGGATTAAGTACATACATTGCATCTAATCTCGGCAAGTGATTACCATTTTGGGACAGTGACAAGTAAGGTGGGACAAGTGGAGAGTAAGGTGGGACAAGTGAAAAGTAAGGTGGGACAAGTGAATTTTCTGAAACCACTTGTCCTGAACTAGTGGATGAAAAAAAAATTTGCTCAGCCCTGCACATTATGGATTTTATTACACAAAGGTAACAAAAATGTAAGTTGTCAATATACAAGTGTATTTCACACTGGTTTTGTCTTCATTTACTCAAAATTTCCATTGTTTATTTTCTCTCAGTGTAAATCCTACTCGCTGACGACAGATCACCCGTTACAGATGAATTTCACTTCCGAGTCAAAGAGAAATTTGCTTTTTTCAGCCCCCCCCCCCAATCTCAACATCTGCTTATATTGACAATATTGCCTCGGGTCCTAGGATATCAACATAAACGGGTAGGACTATAACAAGAATTTTTGAGTGCTTATCCTATTTATAACAAAAAAATTGAGACAATGTTCTACTGAATATCAGACATTTTACAGGCTTGTCTTTGGAACACTCATTACTGAAATTAGCACCTGATTCTTTAGGTAGGGAACTGAAAACACGTGTCAAACTCATGTAGATCAAAAAAACGTGGTGGCTCATACAGTTTTCTCCAAACATAAGCTTGCATCAAGGATGGGTATATACTGAGAAATATAGGTTTGATCATGAGCAGGTAGAAATTTAAACTTATGAATTTTCAATATCATGGTATTTCCATAGGTTTACTATGGGAGTTGAATTAGTACCTTTAGAGATCAGTAGTCTTACATTGGTTCCACATATGCATGTACAATTAAGTTACTATATATGCAAAATTCTGATTCTATTTGTGGATAACAAACAAAATGAATACCTTTTGTCTAAATCAGAAAAAATTTCTGTTGGAAATAAAACACTTTTAGATATGACAACTGTTGCTTTGAAAGGAGGGGTGGGGTGTAGAGTGTGGATTGACTATGTTGGGTGGGGTGTTTTGCACATTGCTTAATATCTATGCAACCAAATATATACATTTTAGACAGTTTACCATTTCATGAGTACTTATAGTCACCAATTGTATATTTTCTAGCCATGTTTTGAATCATGTTTCAGATTTGATCACTCATGTCTCTACCGCCAAGCTTAATGCTGATGACCTCTCATCTTTTTCTGTCCCACCATTTCATTTTGTGAATGTTTTGGAACTTCATATTTTGTATTTTAATTGGCTTACGCCAACTTTATTTTAGTTTTAAATTATGTGTCCTGGAGGAATTTAAAGTAATATCTGCCACTGAATTCAACTTTTGGGGCCCCGGGTGGCTGAGTGGCTTAACGAGGTCGCCTTTAGAGATCATTCAAATCTCACCTTCGTCTACATGGGTTCGAGCCACAGCTCGGCCAACGTGGGTATGTGAGAAAGCTTGCCAGTAGCTTCCCGTGGGTCGGATGTTCTTCCTCCATCAAATATACTGGCCAGCATCATCACGGCCATGCATAGCCTATTGAGCTGAAAAATGGCGTTAACCCACAAAACATTTAATCTACTTTTGGAATACATGCACATATAGATGGTCACATTGACCTTTTACTCGTTTAATGCATAATATGACAAGGATGATAATATATTTCAATCTTAAATTGAAGCCAGATTTTACTGGGTTAAAGTCACAGGCTTTGAGTAACCTTGGAGTAACAATCAATACAACAAACACAGATCATACATCAGCGATTACCTCAATTGGCCCACTACAGCTGAGGCCCCATATGAAAAGCATGCAGCCCACTCATTTAACTGCTATACTCATTGACATGTAGGTCACAGTGACATCCTTTTGTTGTAAGGGTGTGGCACTAAAAGAGATGCATATAATCATCCAGTGTGATTCTAGCATGAACAGAGCCTGAAACTGAACCCAAGTCAGCTAAGCATGAAATACATTTACATACTTTTGTAATAAGGGTGTAGTCCTCACCAAGATGCATCCCCTCACCAAGCACCATTGTTCTAGGTATAACAGTATGTATACAGGGTGCAAACAACCTATTTGGTCATGAGTTAAATGCAAAAACTTAACATAAGCAAGCAATATTTGAAATGTAGGTCATGTTGACCTTTTATTGTAAGGTTGTGGTACTAACAGAGATGCATATCATCATCTAACTTGAAGATGCACAAAGCTTGAGAAATACACATCAAATATAAATTTAAGAAAATCAATAAAATCAAATATGGGTTACAGTGACCTTTGTTTGTGATGAGGGTGAAGAAGTCATCCAGATGCATACCCTCACCATGTTCATCTCTCAAGGTACAAGTGTGTATAGAGTGTGCAAAAGACCAGAGTTCGACATGAAAACTTAACCATGATTGTACAACTAGTGTACATGTACATATACAAAGTTAGTCCCCTTGACCTCCTCCTGTGGAGGGAGGGATGCTATGAAACCCACTCCAAACTGTTGTCTAAGACCCAGGAAGAAGAAATGGTTGATAATCAGTGAGACTGTACATATTTATGCATTTATTGGTGTAGACACCGACACTGATGGTAGTAAAATAACTATTTTCTACTTTGTAGGATAAGCTAAAAAGCAAATTAATAAAAATGTGAAATGTTTTTTGTTTTTTTTATGAATCGCTGCAATGTCCTAAAAATCCAACCAGGACCTCAACTTATGCATATACAAAATTTAAATGGTTTCTATTTTAGCAATTAAATGTTACAGACGGATGCATGGAAGCACAGACACGACATGACCAATTTAAGGTTCCCCTCTTTCAAGCACCATCGGATGTTATCATTGTTTTAATCTCTGAATAAAATATAGTCTAAAATTTAATTACTTTAGTATCTGTATACAAACTGGACCATTATCAGCCAAAGATGCAGTCAACATAAGTAATTCCTTTCATGAAAAACATACTGCTGTCACTTGATTGTACTGAAGACTTCTTCTCAACTGAAAAAGAAAATTACTTTGCTGAGTTACTGAGAAACGTTTTACTAACATACAAATCTGTTTATCTGTGATTACTAAATTTGCACAGTGGTCACTCAATGTAAGTCCTTTAGTATTTTACTGTCACACTCTTATAACGTGTGTGTAAAGGACCTGAACTGGCATGCTCTTTGTATAATGTGGAAAATAAACTCAGACTAAAGTGATCTTGAGAACGAAATGTTAGCACCTTTTCTAGCAATTTCTTTCCCTTCTTTTAACATTTTAAGAACAATTTAAAAGGCAATATATAGCCAGTATTGTGCTGACATGCTGTTAAACCATATACATACCTACATATAGCCTTTTCATTATTTCTTTAGTAAACGTCTCAAAATTAAAAGTACCAGGTTAAGTTAATGCAACAATACAACAAAATGTTAGAGTTAAGAAAGCAGAAAGTTACAATATGAAGTCGGGTGGTTCAAAGCAATGTTTTGCTTCGCTTCACCCTCTCATGATCAAAAGGGTTCTGTATTTCATTTAATTTTTTTTACAATTATTATTATTATTATCGTTGTTGTTGCAAAATTAGGAAATCTACAAGGGAAGTAGCACCTTTGCAAGCCAAGGGTTGCCTATCCACTCTGTTCCACAGCGACCATTGGCATATATGTTATGCATGATGTTTATATAATATTATAAATATTTTAGGAAATTATAAATGTTTCTTCACTTTAATATTTGCTTAAATCTTAATGTTATCAGGAAAAACATGTTTAACTAGTGTCCTTGAATTAGGTTGTTTTGATCAATATGTTTTCTCAATTTGAAGGTCAAGGTTGATTGTTGTTTACAAGTAAAAATTCCATTAAGATGACTCATGTTCTAGAACATTCTGTCATGTGACCAATCTTTATATATACCATGTTTGGTGGACATTTTTTCAGTTTTGACATTACCATCAGTCTTGTAAAGAGCTATTACAGTTGTGAAAATTCATTACAAATTCTAAGAGAGGAATTATTTTAAATATTCATTGGATTATAACAGTGCTCATAAACTTTTGGATTTTGGATTTTTAATTAATGATTTTGGAATTTAACTGAACTTATTCAGAGATTTTGGAATACTTCATTTTGACATCAGCACATCAAGATTACTAGTACATCAGGACTTTGGAGACCATTAGCACATCATAACATTCAAGGACAAAGCCGTGAATTTGGAACATTCTATATTTAGGACTTGTGATTAGAACAATCATTCTTATTGGATTATTAGGATTTCAAAACACATTACTGTAAGTGACTTTTTTGATTTTTCATTTTAATTATCTAGTAATAAATTGCTTGTTGATTTTTACTTGATTTGTTGGTTTCACTTTCTTTCTGTTACATTTTTCTTAGACCATAGAGTCGTAACATATATCTCTAGCCAAAACAGATTTTTAAACCAGTGCCTTCTTGCAGAAGAAAGATTTATTGTCCATATCAAGTAAAAAAACTGACAAATGAGAGAACTCGTTATGTGACATGTTTGAAATTCAATATGGTGACTTCTGTTATATCTGCATGTCTTGACAATGCTCACAGAATTTTTTTTCCGACACAGTCCCATGGCAAGTGACTTTAAAAATATTACTAGCCCCGACTCCAATTCGTAATTAGTTTATGTGATAGTAGTGTGGATGTGTCACAATTACATAAAAACAATCACATCGTATAAAAAAAACTAAACTAGACTAGTGGCTGCCAACTCTTTGAACTAAACTGATTTAAAGATAATGTAATGATCTCAGTTTCTTTAGGTTGAAAAAAGTATTGTATTGGGAATTTTTATAAGTCACTAATTACATAGCTGAGCTTAACTGTCAAATAATCGCACAGGGTACTACTCGATATATTCATCAAGCAATGCATTACCAAGTTAGTGTGAGCAAGACACAGTTTATCATTATTCATGCTGTAAAAATGAGCACTAATTATAGGTAACCAATGATATACAGAGAACAGAAAAAGTGCTGTTCCGTATTCATATGTCACATGCTTCACGCTGTACACACAAAGTTTATAGGATTGATACAATTAAGCCTCCATTCCATATTTTTTGCAATATGTAAGACATACTTAGGCCCTTCTCTCCTATTAGCCCCTCATAACCTTAATCCGGCCCTGATAAAGTGGAGGGATTTAAAGCTGGGACCAGCAGGAAGCTGAGTATTAATACTTTACTTCAAAATAAAAATGTAGGATTTCATCAGCTGGCTCAAGGTTTCTTTCGTGCAAATTATATAACACCTTTTTTTGGACAGGTCCGACGGGCAACTCACAAGAGGGGCCCAATCTTGATTTAGGGGGGCCCTGAGCATTGGGCTATCAGATTTTTTTTGTTGCTCTGCTTGAATCGAAAAATAGATCTTGTGAGAAAAGTTAAATTTGAGAAACTTGCATGCAGCATGTGTCCTTGTCTATGGAGGGTGCTGCAAATATTCCCAATTATCTTCTTAGGTTATTGTATTAAGCAATATGATTGGCTCAATTCTTTCAGCTGCATCCAATCAGATAGCAGAGTGGTAGATGCTGATTTGACTAGTTACACATATCAAGGGTTGATGTGGACTGAAGTAGATCAACAACCCTTGGCTAGGAAAGTTGGGAAAGTACTTGACTTGCACAGTTCTAAAAATCCAATGTTTCATATGCAGTCCACCTAAAAAAGTTGCAGGAATTAAATCCTTCATAGTCTTTTCTCAGTATTTTTTTCTTTCTCATCGTTCCTTAGAAAATGATGCATGTCGGTAATTGTTTGAAAGGAAATCTAAGGCATGGTTAGTTACATGCACAAAGTAAAAATCTTACCAATAATAATATTAATAATAATATTAATTTCTGAGAATATATACAGTAGGTGACATATCAAACAAGATCCTAATTTTATAAAGCATTATATTTTCTTCTTCTTTCATGCATCCTTTAAATTCCTTGGATGAATTATGATTAAATTTATTGAAAGGCAGGATACATGTGTTTATTGTTTCATTAGATGTGCCTCTTAATCAGAATGAGCTACATGTATAACCCATTCAGTAGCATTTGGTATCTCCTTGGATAGTGTCCTTTCAAGAGCAGAGTACTTATAGTACTGCTGAAATGATGATAGAGATTTCCTGCTCAATTTTTAGTTTTAATTTGGAGCAACTAAACAACTCAAATGTCATTAAATTACTGTCAACTATCAACACCTATCAGAAACTATCTGCTAAAAACAGTTTTCTTTCAGAATGGCTCAGATTCAATGCATTGCTCCATCATGTTACCTGAAATTCTCAGGTGAATGGCTGCAAAGACAATTCACGCTGTAAAAAATAATTATATAACCATATTTGCTTCTCTGAGTGCCACAATGTTGTCTACTGAGTGCACACAGTTACAAACAGTAAGTTAAAAAATAATTCTTGTATGCATCGCCGTGTGCTATTAATCAGCAGTGACCTGCTTAAACTTTGGGCATAGTATACTACCACTAGTGATAGTGCAAAAATAAACTGAGCAGAGAAGTTACTGTTTACATTTGCAAGAAACTATATGGGGCTTTTTGTAAGGCAAAAATTATGAAAGCTATTGGAATAATCGCCTAGCACAATGTAGAAAAACAGCCTGGGGCAAGAAGAAAAAAATAGCCTGTCACAGCAAATAAATTGGCATGGCATGGCATCACATGCACCATCACAAAATGGCCTGGGTGAAGAGCTACCCCATACATGGACAGGCACCCATTATAAATATTTTGTGTCATCCTCCTATAACTGTATTTAAAATGTTTGGTTAAAAAATCTTTAAAAATGCCGCTGTAACTGATATTTTTGTGCATTTCACCTTTCACGCCTTCCATAGCCACCCCACCCCCCTTCCGAGAGAGCTCAAACTGATACTTCTATTGCTGATGTTCACCACATAGGTGAGACAACTTTTTTTTTATAAAGCATAGGAATAAAAAGGTTAATTTATTATATAATTTGTGATAGTCAATGGAATTATAGGAAGGGAGAATCAATTTCATGGCCATAAACTGTTATGTTCTCAACTTTGCATGGGATCTGCCTGCCCCCCCCCCCCCCAACATTTATGGTAAACTTGTTTAAGAGAAATTCAGCACCCTTTATTTTATTATCAATTTAAATAAAAATCCAATATGGCTAGTTGCAACTAGTGCAATCTTGCTACATTTTCTTTTTATAAATTCATATATTTATTATAAAAAGTATACAGTTCTAAAATATAGGGATTTATGCAAAGAAAAATGGCACTACAATATATCAGTGTTTTACATCTTGGTTTTTTTTCTTCCTCCTATCCCATTGACTGGTCCTAAACATATTGGGCCAAATTTGAAAATTGTTTGCAGTCGCCGATTCACCCAAACTTTGCCATGCCATTTTATTTGCTGCAACAAGCCATTTTTTCCAGTGAAAGGCTATTTTCTACATTGCGCTTGGCCTTTATTCCAACAACATGAGTAAGCATGCTATTTTTATGCCTTGGTTTCAATTCTATGTAATCACGAGGTTATGCAAAGTAAAGTATGTTTCATATGGTAATGCTACAGATGTCCCATGATGTATCTTGCAAAAGTTTTCATGGAACATCTCTAAAAGTGGTTAAAATTATAGGACACTTAACTTGATTATTAGAGATGCGAAACCATTCTTACAGTGCTCAAAAAATCTGATAGCCTGACACCCGGGGCCCCTCTAATTTCAGATCAGGCCCCTCCTGTATTCTAAGTGAAGTTGCCCATCGGGCTAGTGAAAAAAACCTAATTTGCCCGAGAAAACTTCGATCTCACTGACAAAATGTGGAATTTTATTTTAAAGTTGTAAATTATTAACATTTATACCCATGAAAACCCCTTACCCATATGATGATTGTCAACTTACTGTACTTCTATCGAAAGCTGTAAACTTTATATACAAAGCGAAGCATGTAACCTATGAATGGGGAACAGATGGCCTGGGTTACCTATAATTAGTCCTCGTTTGGCTTTAACATACTTGTGATTCTACCAGCGGTAGGACAAAAACATCGTTTTTAAGGCCGTCTACTGCATATACTGTTTTATAGTTGAAATCTACCGCTTTTTGAAAATTAACTGATTTTTTGGGGAGGGGGGGGGGAGAAACAAGAAAGAAAAAAAACTATATTTTTTTTACGCGTTCTATCCAGGCATTACAGAAACCAGTCAGAACCAGTCTCGTAAGGACTGAAACTGTTCCAGCAGTCATTGTGACCGGTACAGTGGTGCATGGCTGAGTAATCAGATTAAAGCTAACATGTGTTAACCAACAAGTTGTTAATTGATTACCTTATTGTTGTAATCTGGAGAGTTTGGGCCAAATGCGGGATGTTTTTTGAGATGTTATAAGTAATAGAGGGATCAAAGGTGGTCCATGATGACTTCTGGGTCTTTGATTAAAAATCTGCCATCATTTGGCAGAGGTGATAATGTTCAAATTATCAACAGCAATTTAAAAATATGAGTAATGAGATGAGCCATGAGATGAGCCATCCAGCAACTAATATGAAAGCTTACTTAAAAAAATCGATAAAATCAATATGCCAGTCTCATGTCCCTTTGTACTTGAACAAAAAGAGAAATGTTAAAAAAGATCCTTCCTCTGCGAATAAAAAAGCAACAAAAGTTACACGTTGTTCATCAATCTGCAGAGAAAAGCTTTCGTAAAGGTTACTCTAACAATTAAAGTGTATGACTACAATCTTTGAGAGAAATATTTCATTAATAATTCAAGCCGTTTAAAGAATATTACTTATCA
Source organism: Margaritifera margaritifera (assembly GCA_029931535.1). NCBI lineage: Eukaryota > Metazoa > Mollusca > Bivalvia > Unionida > Margaritiferidae > Margaritifera > Margaritifera margaritifera. The sequence continues at coordinate 677,639 of JAQPZY010001644.1, read as the reverse complement.
TTTCAGAATTTTGTTCCAATAAATAATTAAAATAATATGCAGATAACGGACACACACACACACACACACACACACACACACACACACACACACACACACGCATTTTGGCATCTTGCTTTTGAAAGTCATACCTTTAACCTTTGAATGTGCTCATATTCTTTCAAGATGCGTATCATATTTTACTATGGAGACTTTATAACTTCATGTTTTACCTGGATAGTTTAAAATTTTACTTGATATGAACTTTTACATTTAAAAATAGATTTGTGTTTTGCGCATAATCAGTATTTTTATGCCTATGTGATCTTCTTATTTTTATGCCTATGTGATCTTCTTATTTTTATGCCTATGTGATCTTCTTATTTTTATGCCTATGTGATCTTCTTATTTTTATGCCTATGTGATCTTCTTATTTTTATGCCTATGTGATCTTCTTACAATGAAGCTGCACATTAAAAATTTATTAGACTTTCGTGAATCATTACGGTGACTTTATGGTTAACAGTTTCGCTTGTATCGCTTGACAGTTTGCTTTTGTCCACTTAACTAGTTTAATGTAATATTTTATGCTCTACTTATTTGCCTTAAACTATTCTCGCATTTTGTGCAATTCGACAACAGTAATGAAAGTCGGTGATTTTTTTACCATCTGTCGATGCGATGTTTTTCCATGAGTAGTTTAAGAAAACCAGTCCGAGAGACCTCCGTTAGAAACCGCATTTCCTTACTATAAAAAGTACATCTTTCGTATGCGGTGGAGGTGTGTGGGATTGTGTATGTATGTAAACGTGCATGGATGCATGGTCAAAAAAAAAAGGGGGGAGGGAATCATGGGAATATATTCCCAAAATTGTCTGAACTTTATCAACAATTTGGAACACAATCTTGTAACTGATGATCCATTCAATACCCCCGAGAATTCAAATGAAATATGTCAGAAAATGGTAACATCTCAGTTCAATATATATTAGGATATTCTTCAAACTACTAGGTACATGTAAGACCCAGGCTGAAAGTAGGAGGTAAATAGTAACATTTTTCGATCTTAGGTTTAAGTTTTGCTACTTTGATCAAATGGTGGAGTTAGGAGGGGTTTTTTTCCTGTAGGTTTCGCAGCTAACTTCACGCCTTCTATTGTTTAAACTGTAAATCGCATTAAGCATCTTTCTATTGATCACAAAACTATTTTCTTTTCCCTACGAAATCCACGTTTAAATTAGTGGTTGGCGAATTAGCCACTGGCTACTTTTTCATAGATGGATACTACACGTCTTGTATTTATCCAATTGATTACTGCCTTTTTCCTTTTTCTCCGTTCTTTAAAAAAAGAGATGTACTGTAAGAAGCAATTGAAAATTGAGACCATTGACGTAAATATTTTGGCTACTACTGGAAATTACTTAGTTGAAACATAGCCAAATGTCGAGCTTTCGCAGCTGTTCTGAATTTTGTAATTTTTTAAAACCCAAATACTCAAAGCAAATAGTTTGATTTTTCATTTTAAGAGCAAACATTGCATGTTTCATTTTCAAAGATTAGGTAAATAGAAAGAAATTCTCAATGGTAAACAAACATTAATAGTTATATTCTGCATGAATGCATATTGTAATATTCGTACACATCCTAGGAGAAGTAATGGAAAATAAATCAATTTGGATATTCTAGAACGACCTATTGAGGCACAATGTGATTATCCATCTGCACCTGCAATCTTTTCAGTCCTTCATATGCTATGATCTGTTATCAATAATAAACTAGTGAAGATGGAAGTAGAAAATCAGGCATACCTGGTGGCACTCAATATTTTACTATCCCGCACTAGTGTGAATCCTTAAGGATAGATATATAGAGAGTTAGATGCATGAATGGATGGATGGATCGATCAATCGATCGATCGATCGAGAGAGTTTGTACTAGTATCAATATTGTCTGTTGAAAGTGTAGTTCATGAAGTAAAGAACCATTTGAATGGAGTAGCGGTACATGCTCTGAAGTGTACTGCAATTTAGCATGAAACATTTATACCGTGGATATCACCCAGATTTAAACATGAAATACCAATGGTAAGAGAAAACCAACAACAACACACAAATTGCCCCGACGTATTAACGGAATCATATATAAAGGAGGCGAATGTTACCATAGGATCCATACACTATCCATCTTACTGTGTTCGATTCAGCTGTTCAACCTCTGACGGGTCCTTTTTGAGGATGCACCAGGGCTGTTCGAGATAACTACATGGGAATCCATGTATACCATATAGGTGTGTAACGTATACATTGTTGTTAAAGTCACGCTAGCTAATATGTTCCACTCTGCTCACCAGGCTTTTGAAATAAAAACTACCGCTACTGTAAATATTATAAGAATTGAGTCATATATATATATATATATATATATATATATATATATATATATATATATATATATATATATATATATATATATATATATATATATATATATATATATATATATATATATATATATACAGGGGAGGGAGAAAGAGAGCATACTTCCTTTCGGAAGCATGTTTGAAGAAACTGAAGATGGGAAATAGGAGGAGGTCAGTTAAAATATTTATATAGAAGAAAAAAAGTAACGAATGAATGAAAAGGGGATTCGTCCTATGTCAGCTCTCACTTTACTGTATATTTTTGAAAAATGTAATTAACACTCATATATCAAATTTTGGGACTTTTGTCTACCACAGGCGCTATTTATTTATGTTAAGTCGAACTACTCTGATCGTGCTGTGAGATATAATTTATTTAATATACTCTAGTCATATTGCATCCCTCTTATCCAAATTTACGAGGCATAATGTAAAATTATTCGACTCAGAATATTGATTCACTTTCAGTTAAATAGAAACTGTCTCTGGTATCCCTAAATGCAGAATTGGTGAGCAAATTCTAATTTGATCTACTGCTAATCTTTGATTATTTAAATTGTTTTTCTGTGGTAAATATACATAGTCGCTAAGGTAATTGTAAGACGATTGTTTCCAATGGTCAAACATAATTTGAAATATTATAGTTTCTACATGTATAGTTTTAACAGTTATTTTCAAAAATATTTATTAAACGATTATTGGAATAACGAAAGAAAGGTCGGATAGCTAGATGTTATAGGAGCCAACGTGTATACTTAATGCGACGCAAACTGTTGTGTGTTAATACGCTAAGTCAATAAGGCGAGTGAAAAAGGAGATACAATATTAAAGGTTCGCCGAAAGGTCTTGAGACACAAAATAACAAAATTAAAGATGAATATTTAATGTGAACGAAGATGAACATAAAGCATCCATTCTATATAAACAAGAAAGTAATTTACAATTTCCTAGTTTTAAAAAGTTTCAATTTGGTGTAAAAATAGGAGCATTCATAAAGTTGTTCACTTAATATTTAGCTGAGTACCAAATGACCGCCTTAAAAAATATAGACGATTTCCGGAACTAAATTAAAGCTAATTACCTTTTTTGTTAAAGATTTAGTTAGATTTGGACCCCTTGAATTCGAGAATACTATTTGTTGACAAGCCAAGATGGTTGAGTATGCTATAGACTTGGTTGGAACTTTGTCTTAGTTATAGGTACGTACATGAATTGATCATTAAACCTTGACGCTTTTTCAAGTTGTAGAATGTCTTCCAATTAGACACGATCTAGAGTTTAAGAAACTAGTTAAGAAAATGACAAGCTTGAAAATGTTTAATATTATTTAGATAAAGCGTACATAGTTACCACAAGGAAGAAAATTGTGCACTTGGTAACCTTGTTCCTGTTCTAGTATTTTGTCCCAGTATGGATATGGGTACATCTGTCTGATTTATCCCAATCCATACAGTATGGATATGGATACATCTGTCTGATTTATCCCAATCTATACAGTATGGATATGGATACATCTGTCTGAGTAATCCCAATCTATACAGTATGGATATGGGTACATCTGTCTGATTTATCCCAATCTATACAGTATGGATATGGATACATCTGTCTGAGTAATCCCAATCTATACAGCATGGATATGGGTACATCTGTCTGATTTATCCCAATCTATACAGTATGGATATGGATACATCTGTCTGAGTAATCCCAATCTATACAGTATGGATATGGGTACATCTGTCTGATTTATCCCAATCTATACAGTATGGATATGGATACATCTGTCTGATTTATCCCAATCTATACAGTATGGATATGGATACATCTGTCTGATTTATCCCAATCTACACATTTACCATTCTGATCTTTTCTTTTGGTACATTTTCTGTTAATTTCTTACATTTTGTCAAAAAGTTCCTTGTATCATATTTGGCAATATGCCATTGTGTGTATTGGAAATTAAGATGTAGTCGCTGCCATAAAAAATGCTTTGTTCTTTTATTCTATCCATTTCATCCGGTATATTTTGTACAAGGTAGTCTCTGATATGTTGCGCATTTCGAAATAAGAAAGGTTTTAATGCTATGGGAAGAAATTCATATAAGTATTTCTTGTAGCGGATATAATTCGTACAATTAAATTGAAATGGGTATCATGTGCGCTTATTGTTAAAGATGATATAAGAGAGAGAAGAAACCATGTTCTTCTTATTTTCCTTGAAATATATTTTATTTTATGAAGAAAATCTTTTATGTCACCTAGAGCTGATATAATTTTGCTTTAAGTTTCTGAACACATTTTTCTTTAATCGTTAAATGATCAACATTTGAAAGGAGGTTGGGCACCTTATATTCTATGAACTGGAAAAACAACCTTATTTACATAAATTGATAAAGAAGTTAACATAGATACCGGTATATATAAAAACTACATGTACTTTTATTTATGGATTCCTACCTGATACAGGCAAGGCAGCAGTTTCACCATACAATTTCCAGGAAAACAATCTGCAAACTGAAAACTCTTTGAAAACGGAACTGAATCTGAGAGGGAATGAGATTATATGATATATCCTATAACCAATTTCTACTTAAATGTATAAATGTTCATACTTATACTATCCAAATGTCATTGTAACTCTTAACCTTTTAATATTTATGAAAAATAACTGCAGCGCCACATAAATTATGATAATGTACATGGAAATAGAGAGAGGCCTTATACATTTTTGGCCATATTTTTGCAAAAGAATCCGCGAACTGCAAACTTCAAAAAACGTCACAGCTACTACTTTTAAGAAACTGTTCGCATTTTCGGTATTCTGCAACGGAATAGCTGGCGTAGAAGTCGTCATGTAGATGCGAGGGAAATTGAAATTGCCTCTTCGTCGAAAGTCTTGAAAATGATGTGCATTGTGCAGGAAATTAAGAATGTTCACTCATTCCGAAAATCTGAATAGAACATATATTTAATAACAATTACAGTAATAAGTAAGAATCAATTCATAGTTTTTGTTATATATACATTGTGTGACTGGAGAAAGCAGTATGTTTAATATAAAATAAAGATTCACGACTGTGTCTATCTTTAAAACCTGATTTTTGTTAACTTGTTCGCTTACTCTTTTATCGACAAAGTCAAGGTTATAGAATATACACAATTTTTTGTGTTAATGCAGCTAAGTCAATAAGGCGAGTGAAAAATGAGATAACATATTAAAGTTTCGCCGATAGTTCTTGAGACACAAAAGAACAAAATTAAAGTTGATTATTTAATGTGAACGAAGATGAACACAAAGCAGCCATGCAATATAAAGAAAGTAATTTACAATTTCTTAGTTTAGAAAAAGTTTCATTTTGATGTAAAAATCGGAGCATATATAAAGTTGTTCACTGAATATTCAGCTGAGTACCAAATGACCGCCTTCAAAAATTACATACGATTTCCGGAACTATATTAAAGCTAATTACCTTTTTCGTTAAAGGTTAGTTAGATTTGTCCCCCTTTAATTCGAGGAATACTATTTGTTGACAAGCCAAGACGGTTGAGAATGCTATAGACTTCGTTGGAACTTTGTCTTAGTTATAGGTAGGTATGATAAATGATAATTTAAGCATGACGCTTTTTCAAGTTGTAGAATGTCTTCCAATTAAACAAAGTATAGATTTTAAGAAACTAGTTAAGAAAAATGACAAGTTTAAAATGTTTTTTAATATTATTTACATAAAGCGTACATAGTTACCACCAGGAAGAAAATTGTGCACTTGTTTACTTTGTTTCTATTCTTGTATTTTGGGATATGGGTACATCTGCCTGATTTATCCCAATCTATACATTTACCATTCTTTTCTTTTCGGGGATCTTATCTTTTGGGTGCATTGTTTTAAATTTCTTACATTTTGTCAAGAAGTTCCTTGTATAATATTTGGCATTGTGTGCATTGAAAATTAAGATGAAGTCACTGCCATACAAATTGCTTTTTATGCTATGTTTGTTATTCTATCCATTTCATCAAGTATATTTTATACAAGGTCCTCTCTGATATGTCGCTTAGTTCGAAATAAGAGAGGTGTGTATGCTATGGGTAGAAATTCATATAAATATTTTCTATAGCGGATATAATGTGTACAGATGAAATGAATTGGACATCACGTGCGCTTATTGTTGAGATGATAGAATAGAGAGAAGAAACCATGTTCTTCTTATTTTTCATTGAAATATTTTTTATTTTATGCAGAAAATCTTTTATGTCACCTAGAGCTGATATAATTTTGTTTTTAAGTTTCTGAACACATTTTTCTTTAATCGTTAAATGATCAACATTTGAAAGGAGGTTGGGCACCTTATATTCTATGAATTGGAAAAACAACCTTATTTACATAAATTGATAAAGAAGTTAACATAGATACCGGTATATATACAAACTACATGTACTTATATTTATGGATTCCTACCTGATACAGGCAAGGTAGCAGTTTCACCATACAATTTCCAGGAAAACAATCTGCAAACTGAAAACTCTTTGAAAACGGAACTGAATCTGAGAGGGAATGAGATTATATGATATATCCTATAACCAATTTCTACTTAAATGTATAAATGGTCATATTTATACTATCCAAATGTCAATGTAACTCTTGACTTTTTAATATTTATGAAAAATAACTGCAGCGCCACATAATATGATATGGTACATAGAAACAGAGAGAGGCCTATTTTTGCAAAAGAATCCGCGAACTGCAAACTTCAAAAAACATCACAACTACTACATTTAAGAAACTGTTCACATTTTTGGTATTCTGCAACGGAATAGCTGGCGCAGAAGTTGTCATGTAGATGCGAGGGAAATTGAAATTGCTTCTTCGTCGAAATTCTTGAAAATGATGTGCATTGTGCAGGAAACTAAGAATGTTGACTCATTCGGAGAGTCTGAATAGAAAATGTATTTATTAATAATCATTATAGTAATAAGTAAGAATCAATTCATAGTTTTTGTTTATATACATTGTGTGACTGGAGAAAGCAGTCAGTTTAAAATAAAATAAAGATTCACAACTGTGTTTGTCCTTAAAACCTGATTTTTGTTAACTTGTTCGCTTACTCTTTTATCGACAAGTCAAGGTGATAGAATATACTACGGCAGAGGTTGGAACCATGTCGTTATTTTACTCCAAATGTTCTAGAAAATCTGCAAAGCAGACACAAAATGTGCTTGAAGACATGTGAGAAAAAAAGTTACAAGATCAAAATTTTGAATGTAAATTTGACAAATATCGCCTGGTTACAATGAGGAAGACAGTTGTCCAGTTGTTAATAATAATAATTATTTTGGGGGTCTCAGTATAGATATTAGTATATTTCTTTTATCCAGATTTCAACATATATCTTTGTGATGTATCTGTCCTGCGCTCTTAACATCTTATATTTTCTCGAGAATTGTATTGTATCATGATTGGCAAGATGCCAGTATAGTAGTTGCAATTAAACTGTAGAATATAACCGGGAAGTTAATATTGTCCTATTGCTTGTTTTTATACCATTTCATGCGTTTTAGCAAGTTTGTCTCCGATATGTCACGTAGTCCGAAATATAAATGATTTTTATGCCATGAGAAGAAATTATTAAAAATATATTCAGTTGATTTCATTTATTCAGTTAAAACTCATGGGGATTTTTGCGGAAGTTAATATTGTCCTATTGCTTGTTTTTATACCATTTCATGCGTTTTTAGCAAGTTTGTCTCCGATATGTCACGTAGTCCGAAATATAAATGATTTTTATGCCATGAGAAGAAATTATTAAAAATATATTCAGTTGATTTCATTTATTCAGTTAAAACTCATGGGGATTTTTGCGGAAGTTAATATTGTCCTATTGCTTGTTTTTATACCATTTCATGCGTTTTAGCAAGTTTGTCTCCGATATGTCACGTAGTCCGAAATATAAATGATTTTTATGCCATGAGAAGAAATTATTAAAAATATATTCAGTTGATTTCATTTATTCAGTTAAAACTCATGGGGATTTTTGCGGAAGTTAATATTGTCCTATTGCTTGTTTTATACCATTTCATGCGTTTTAGCAAGTTTGTCTCCGATATGTCACGTAGTCCGAAATATAAATGATTTTTATGCCATGAGAAGAAATTATTAAAAATATATTCAGTTGATTTCATTTATTCAGTTAAAACTCATGGGGATTTTTGCGGAAGTTAATATTGTCCTATTGCTTGTTTTTATACCATTTCATGCGTTTTTGCAAGTTTGTCTCCAATATGTCACGTAGTCCGAAATATAAATGATTTTTATGCCAATAGAAGAAATTATTAAAAATATATTCAGTTGATTTGATTTTTATTCAGTTAAAACTCATGGGTTTTTTGCGTACACTTATTGTTAAAGATGATCAGATGAAGAGAAACAACAGTCATCTTATTTTTATTTTGTAAGAAATGCTTTTGAAGTAATTTTCTTAATAAAGTTTAATAATGCTACTTTAAAGAGCTGGGCACTCTGTCTCCCATGACAATCGACACCATACTTATTCACAGAATTGATGATCACTTGTCAATATTTTATCAGTATCTAAATATAACGGCTTGTATTATGGATACCTACCTAATCGAGACAAGGCGGCGGTTTAACCTCGCAACTTTCAAGAAACAAACTGCAAACTCGATACCTTTTGAAAAGTAATTGATACAGAAAGGTTTTAAGAATTGTAAGGGATCTTACATGCATATTTATATTTAAATGTGGAATGATCATGTTACGGTCTGTTTTATGACCAATCGTCGTTTCGGGGTAGACCTCGCTTTCACTAAATTTCTCAGAATCTTTCCTTAAATTCAGATTTTATATTATTTGCTTCTGACAAAATTAACAATATTGCTATTTTGGTCAAAAGTAAAGACAGCAGAAAGGACGGGAAATAATTTAGCTTCAATTTCTTACAATCAAGAATTTTTTCGTTTTAGGAAAAAGAGTTGAGAAATTCCTCTAACTGAGGTAAATACTCAAATATTCCTGAGAAAAAAAAAGACTTTATTGGAAGAAATGAGGGGTTATGATTGATTTAAACAAAAAAATTTCATGCCAATTTCAATGAAAACAAATTATGGGTACCAACAAACTGGTAAGAAAGATCGGTATCCAGAACCTCAATTTGAGAAAGAAAATCTAAGATGTTTAGCAATACGGTCGCACCATTTTGCAACCTTTATTGGTCCTGAAACTGCAGAGGGCCGTTGTGCGATCTCTACCTGGTCTGGAAGGCATCATTACTACACTTATTATGATTTTTATATATTTCCTCTTTGTGTCTACACTGTTGCACCAAGACTATCGGACTTATGTTAGGCACTAACTTAGGCACAACATAAGAAAAAAATAGCATAGGATATATAAGATTTTCTAGAAATAATTGCATTTTAGTTAAATGAAAGGAATTTTTTTTGCAAATAACCTTTCTGAAACTGGCCGAATCATACCTTTTTCCTTTGGTGCTGAACTCAATAAATACTTTATTTTCTGTTTAGGCTTTTTTGCTGATTGCTATTGAATACAAGCAACATTCTTCACTGGTTATGAAATCTGCAAGAAAAATCGAAGAAAAAAATATTAATGATTGTATAGGGGACTCCAATAGGGTGCAATAATAGATGATTGGCTCAATAAGTGTAGTGATATCTTGAAGAGTTGATGAAAGTTTCACGTATTTAATCAATTTGCTTTTCCTGTAGTTCTAACAACGCTGCAATTTAGCTGCGAAGTTTGGTGCATTGTCTCAAATGTGGTTTGCTCCAGTGCACAATCTTTTTGTAACTTTTAAGATTTAAAATATGTCAAAATTGTTGGTCAAAATCTCCACCAGGTTGTTGCTTTCAAAGTAAGATGCCACAAAACGCTTAAAATGGTATTTCTATTTTCGTAGTAAGTGTATCTGAAGAAGTAAATGACTTGTAGAAACCTAACGTTGGCATAGATACTTTGGGAATTATAAGGAGTGTCATAACTCATTTTGTATGTTGATTTCTAATCGTAAATAATTTTCTGAATATATAAGAGACCATTCATTTGAATAGATTGGTAATAACATATTCAGAAGCATTTAAAAAAGGAAAGACAGAAAAATAAAAGAAACGAGTGAGAGGGAGGAAAGCTATAAATTCCTTTATGAAACATAAAAAATAAAATATATTAGTTGAAAAATAATATTAGAACAATAATAATACTATTTATCATGTAATATAGCAAAACAATATTACACAACTTTGTGTATGTTGATACCTCTGTTAAAATAACCATTCATACAGCCACCATTATTGGTTTCCATTCTTTCCATTGAGTCTAAAAATCAACTTTGTTGTCACACATACAATTGCGAAATTATTGAATATTATAATAACATGTAATAAAATCCTCTTATATTTCTATATTTTTTTAATGTAATTATAACAGTTTGCAACAAGCATGGTGTATTTAAATTAAATATACGTATTATTGTCTAATATTTCTTTTCCAACCAAAATGTTCTTTAAGTCTGATACCATAATAAATTCAACTGTTGAGTAAATCCTTGTTATTACTTCTTTCCAAAATTGTTCTACCCTGTCACATTCGCAGAACAAGTGTTGAATGGTTTTTTTAACAGTATTGCGAGGAGAACAAATTTCATTATCGACTATCCGGTTATTTATAGAAAGAGATTGTTGTCAGAATTCTAAGTGTAATTTTGAACTGAAATCAAAGGAGGTTAGAATGTTTTGAAAATTATTATAAGTTTTTGAGTAAATACCCTGCTATTACTTTTCTCACTGTTAGGCTCTTTGTTTGATTTTATTAATGTATTAAAATGATCTCTACATTCTCTCTCTCTCTCTCTCTCTCTCTCTCTCTCTCTCTCTCTCTCTCTCTCTCTCTGCCTTGAATATAATTGATAATTTATAAGGAATGCAAGGTTTGAAGAGAAAGTAACTTCAAAATTGTAAAGTCTGTATTGTGTTCTAATTGCATTAATAATTCCCTGATATATTAAACAATGTCTCAACAAGATTAAAAAAATCCATAAATGTGCCATCCTCATCTATTAATTCAAACTATACCTACAGGTATATTTCCATCCAGTAAAAAATATTTGCTTATTATTGACTCTTAGTTCTCTTTTTATCCGTATATATGTGGACAATATACCTTCTTCCTCAGGTGACGTGCTTACATCTAGCAAATGTTTCCAAGATTTAAGTTCATAACAACCAAAAAGTACTTTTGGTTGCAAATAGTAAATATTTCATGTATTCATTCCCAAACTCTGCTAAAGAATTCCTTTTGCGTACATTTTATTTTCTTACAAAATTCTGACAACTTTTGTAATTTTCTGTAGAAGACGACGAATCCATGTAATTTTAAAAGTTATAAATAAATTTACAAATGCCAATCATTTTAGTCCACCCAAAGGAATATCTTGTACTAAGGTTTCTCTTTTACTTTTATATCTTTTGAGTTCCAAATTAATTAAAACAATACTTTGTTAAGTTTGTTTATCATCTGACCTGATTGATCTGGTAGGGACAAAACTAAATGCTCTAATACTGGAATCACAACAGTTTTTAATACATTTATTCCTGATTCTGGTGTAATGCTCCTTTTAGATCAGATATTTAACATGTTCTGTACTTTGTGCCATTTATTCTCGTAGTTTATTTTATCATATCTTCTAAGTTAAGTACATTTAATGATAATAATTATAGTAAGAAGTAACAATAAACATTGTTTTATAGACAAAATTATATAGTACCTCTAGTTTGTACTTAGACATCATTCAGTACCTTCACAAACTCTAGAGCTATCACTGAACAAAATTGCTATATATTTCTCTTACTTAGTTGTCAATTATGTTAGATTTATCACCCTTGAATTCCAGGAAGATTGCTTTATTTTTCATATCCAAGAGGGCGTTATCTACTTGGCAGGGTTACGAGTGATTTGTTATTATGGGTGAGTGAAATATGTGGTACAACTTCTCTGGTTTTCCCAGCGTGTATGACACTTTCTGATTGCGCGAGTCATCACTAAAGCTTTTCAAGACGGTCAGTAGAATAAAAAAATATTCTGGTAATTCTAACCTAGAAGTTAAAATGTTGCCAGCAAATACAAGTTAAGTCTCGAATATTACAACGAGGAATAAAATTACCCTGTTGTTGTTTGACATTTTATTTAGCTGATAAATATTCACGCTTAGAATTTTAAGTCTTGTCTTGTAAATGCTTGCATTGGATTATGTACATACATTCCGGATCATTTATGATTGAGACTCCTCCGGTTTTCTGTGGTTATTATATGGTTTGCTATTGGTTTAGTTATTGGAGCTGGTCCGACACCAGTGTTGTATCATAATCATGAATGATACAAAATTTGGGAAGATTCAAATAATTTCTGTGGTAACTTTCCAAAGTGCGCTATCAAAACATGAGTAGATTTGCTATACCACGTGAATCTGAGAAAACCCTCGGTTTAAATAGACAGATCACAATGTTGATGAGGCGTTATAAAACTAGCTGTCTTTCTTTGTGACTTAATGTAATCGGTAAGTGACTCAGTGTTGCATATTTTGTATGTTTTAGGTTGTCTTTGATATGCCGCTTTTCGTAACAGGAATGACTTTTTCACTACAAAGAGGAGTTAACAAACTATTTATTACTGCCGCGAGACTAGAATCGACACATTATCTGTTTATAATACAGCTTGTTTTGTGTCAGTGGCTGTTAATAATTACGATATAATAGGCTGCAGATGAAAGAGGCTGTAATCATTTTCTTTTATCGTAATGAATTTACTTTAAAGGTAAAAAATATATATATTGTGCTTAAATGCTTGGACAATGATGGCGAGATTTGAATAAATCAGGGTATAACTAATTTTCTTAGCTTTTGGTATAAAACAACCTCGCAAGCCACGGACGACAATCCGCTGCCCTCCTTTATCACCCATGGCTGGCTGCGGTGAGATTTCCTCGTTTTTTATGAGTATACATAAACAAAAATACGTCATCAACAACAGCATATAACAGTGAAAGTGCCCGTTCTATCGATCAATAAGTGACTGTGTTTGAAAGAGAGTCTTTGATTGGCTCATTCAAACAGCGTGCAAGGTCATGTTGGGTCACAATGGCAAGAAAATTTAACAAGCGATCGCAGTGATTGGTTAAGCAGGCTTATGCATATTCATGAGAAACAAGGATATCACAGCGCAGGCGGCCACGGGTGATAAAGGGGCGTAGCTGATTACCGCCCGTGGCTTGCGACGATGGGTATGAGAAAGAATGTTCAGACTCCCAATGTTTTAAAATTGTGTATCATCTTAAATATTCTTGTAAATGTTATCGTGTTGTTTTTCCAGATGCCAGTCTTAATTGTGATTAACATTTAATAAAAATTTGGATACCCCAAAATTCCCTTCAGCCGAATGTTCTTATTCATCAAATTGGTTTCAACACTAATTTGCGCTTAATGATTAAGAAAAACTACACTTACTCGATGAAAGGAAGTACTGCTTTTTATTTGTATTGTTTTTTGGTTTTTTTTTTTTTGTTTTGTTTTTAGAGTGGGAATGCATGTAATGTGCTATTATTATTATAATCGAATTTGGTTTTCGATTTAGCAAGTAAGTTTTATCGCCCTTGAATTTCAGGAAAGTCGTCTTTGAAAAAGTAGACTAATGTCCTACGGTCCAGGGTTGGACTTTTTACGAGGGTCAGGGCAAGTCATACATTAAGTAAAATCTGTAATATTTTAAATGTATGATACCGGATTCAACACGAAATAAGGAGTTGTGTCGCAATTTGCGTACTAAAATCACAAAATGAAACTGTTCACAGTAAATATAGCAAATGTATTTTCAATACAACCAGGTAGAGAACCAGACAGTTGTTTCTATTTTCTTTTACAAATGCACGTATCTGTGATTTGAATTTTCTGTCTCAACATGCATGTGCTTAAATTTCTCTAGTTTTTGTTTAAGTTGTATGGTACATTCTGATTGAATATTAAACATGCCAGATAAATATCTCGACAAATTTCGAAGAAGTCGCAACGCAAAAGCATTAAATCTTCCAAAGTTTCGAGACAATTAGATCTGCCCGTAGCAAGAAAAAAAATAAAAAATAAAAAATAATAAACAAGGAAACAAACTGATTTCCCTATTTGCTACATTAAGTGTTTTAGTAAGCCCCAAAATATATTTCTTAACAGTCCTATGGTGATTGTTACCTTTAAAAAAAAAAAAAAAAAAAAACAAAAAAAAAACGGATTTGCCTATTTGCTACATTAAGTCTATCTGCCATTTATAAACGAAATAAGAACATATATGAATCTTTAGCGTAATTGATTACTATAACGCCACCTTTGTTTCATTGCCCCAAAATATATTTCTTAACAGTCCTATGGCGATTCAGGGTTCCCATCAAACAACTTTTTGTATTGGAAGGGGGCCCCAGAATTAAGTTTTGCGTGGGGCGGGATTCTTGCTACGCCACTCTATTGGTGTCCATAATGATGGAAAAAATGAGCATGCTTTGCAATGTATTTGCTAATCGTTAACTGAAGCGTGCCCAAATCATCTTCATATTTTTTTTTTAATCATTTAATTTTAATAACCTAAGAAGGATGAATATTGACAATTTTAAATATATACTGTATATATATATATAGATATAGATATATAATAATTGTATCGTTTGTTTGCAACTCTGGAAAATATCTCATTACATATGTGTTTCTTGTTTTGAAACGTGCTCATTTCAATCCGATTTTCAGGGCGATACCCAGTCGTGTATTTGATTTTATGGATTAACTATTTTTATATTTGCAAATAGATTTTGAGCTCTGATTTCGAAGACTGAGAAATTTGCTTCTCTCTGGATGTAGAGCGAATGATGGACCTTCATATACATACTAAGGTAGTCACTCACATACTAATCTCTCTCTCTCTCTCTCTCTCTCTCAGATCTGAAACGACCGAACTTAAATGGCAATTAAATCAGAATGCGGCCGACTTCTAGTCGCCGCAATGGACTTTGGAACAACCTTCAGCGGATATGCATTTTCCTTCAAGAACGATCCAATGGCTGTGCACGCTAACCAGGCTTGGGTGGCGGGATCTACACAGCTGATATCGCTTAAGACCCCAACATGTATCCTTCTGAATCCAGACCAGAAGTTTCATTCCTTCGGTTATGAAGCGGAGAACAAGTATGCTGACCTGGCTATGGACGGAGAACATGAGGACTGGTACTTCTTCAAGGAGTTCAAAATGCTCCTCCATAACTCAGAGGTACATCATTTTTTAAAACCTGTAATAAATCTTATGCATTTGAAAGCATAGGCCGTTATCAGAAAAGGTGTGACATCACACCATACATGTGGTCATTGTTACAAAATAATGGCCGACCTTATGGAAAACAGTAAATCTATCTTCTTTATATGTAAAGCCGGCGAACATATGTTAGCTGTAATAAAAAAGGGAATAAAACGATGGAAACTCTAGATCTAAAGCAGAGCCAGAGCAATTAACATAAACAGGACATTTAGGGCAAAAGACAAGTCGGCATTCCATGGTTCCATGCTCTTTAATAAAACATATCTCGAATCAGCTGCTCAAGACAAGTCGAACCAATGTTTTTAAAGACAAATCGGACCTTTTTCTCTTCTAAAGACAACTCTGACAGTTGTAAAGATCTATCATACTGAATTATCCAATGGTAAGGGAAACCAACCGGTAACGGGTATTCGGAACATCTCGAACCCTATTGTAGCTTCATTAAGCGCATGCATTTGACTTACAGGCGTTGTGATGTTTACCGCTATATCTAGATGTGTGATTAGGAAAACCGTTTATATTTGGACTGATATTACCTTGACATGAGTATTATCGCGATATTTAAATATTTCATATTGCATTTACTGCCGTATATGATCAGGGTTTGTATTTGTAATCACAGAACAACGAAGCTGATAAAGACATGTTTTTGATTTTATTTACTACAACTCTTTCATTCTTTCCCCTTTAATCTTGAGCAAACTGACTTCTATATATATTTTCATACATATATAATACAAGAGTGCCGTATACAGTTTAAGGTCATGGCGTAGTCAGAGCTCGTACCTAATCACCAAAGCTGCTTTGGGGCTTCGATGATTGACCTAGATGGCGACACAGTACTACCACAGTGGGCGGCAAAAGATATGGCAACTGTGACGGGCAATGATGAATTAAGCTCAATACAATTTTTAAACAATGATAACATTTTCAGATATCTTCTTTTATCATGTTATCAAATAAGACCGTTTCCATTATATATTTAAAACTTTCATTGGTTTTGATAAATTTAAGCAATACTATCTCTTATTCACAGTAAGTTTTTGTAATCCTGCCTCCCAGGGTAGGATTCGAATGACGAGTCAGGTGACCACGCGACGTAGTGTGTGAAAGGGCTAATACTTAGTTACAACTTTTCTCCTTTAAATGGTATTATGTTATTATCATCACAAGGGGGCTTTAAACCACTTTGCTTAGAAGACAGCCCCATACTGCCATATCATCTGAACAAAAAGGTTTTTGTCTTGACTGAAAGTCCTTTTGGGTTAGATCTGTTAGCGCTTCGTTTGTTTAGTGTCGTCTGAGATGTTCTAAATAAGTTTGGTGGAACAAATACAACCCGTTCGTTTCAGACAGCCCTTGGACATCAGCCGAAACTGTCGCAACATCCCTACCACCGTCATTTCCGGTGATCTGGTGATGTAGGATTAGGCCTCCGTATATGTACACGGTTAATTCACTACTTTCTCGTTCCGCGCCACCTAGAGATACGAGAGGTTATGGGGAAACCAATATATCGGCGGAATGGGTTATAACCGTGCCTATGCCTCTACACTATGAGTCGCTAGAGATTTTTGATGACAAGTTGTTATTGATGTAATTATTTATTAAATGTAAACACATTTCAAATAAATGTTAAATTGACTATTGTAGTCTATCGGATGTTGTTTTTCTTTTTAAATAAAACACTTTGAAGTTAATCTTTGCTCAGAGAGTGACATACGTGTACATCTCAGTGATTTAGGCTACCTACAATCGTTCACAGGTTGCTGGTCAGAATCAGGTAAAATAAAATAAAATAAAATAAAATAAAAAAACAAAACATTGTCAATTGAAGAAAGCGTGTCTTTTTGAAAATACTAATAATGATTTATTTTTTATATTAATAGGTTCACTGTCATCCCTAGGCAAAGTTTTTGTTTAGAGCCTCGATTTATGATAATCCAATAGCATCTATTGGACAAATGGTGATTAAATTACCACATAATGCATTGACTTCAGAAAAATTGAATAAAAGAAGTTTTCCAATAAAATTAAAACCTTTGACTTGTTTGAGTCCTTCAGCCTCACTAAAAGCGAGGTTTAATTCCATTGATACAACAGAAGGCATAATTAGAGATCACTGGAAGCCAAAAACATGTAACAGAATTGTGACTTTTAAAGGGAGCTAATTTATGCAAGGAGTAATTACCATGGAAAATCAAATTTCAATATTTTACGATATAATTATTATCATAAATCATCTATTTGAAATTACACCTATAATAAAATACAGTGTATGCTAAAGTACACTTTTAAATACGTTAAATACTTTAAATACTTTCTAACAATAGAAGCACTAGATACACTTATGTGAATTTACGTATATTATTATTCAACATGTAGCATACTTAATCAAACTACCATGAGTTCAGCCAAAGGACTGTTAACAAAAACATTTATACTTGCTATTTACTTTTAAAGAAATTGAATGTCAGGATTTACATGGCGTTGTGTGTTTTGTGTCTGAATTTTGTGCTTTGACAAAGTAGTCAGTAGAAGTAATAATAATAATTTTATTTGGGTAGGATCAACATATGACACAAATATTAATACATATTACAAATCTAAAAAGTCACATTACACAGCAAGCACATAAAAAGACTATAATGCAAATAGACATAAAACACGTGTAAGACCAAAGCCGTATATTGAATAAATACTGCAACACCTACACCAGAAATACGACAACATAACACCACACGTGTACATTTATCAAGACTAAATTACACAGTATTAGACCTTTTAAGGTTAAACTAATCGATATTTAAATAAAATACAAATTTAAACAATAAAAAATAATAGACTAGAAAAGGACAAAGAAATGATATACAAGTTTATACAAATTTATTGCCACTGGTGTCTGGAGGAATCAAGACTTTGGGGTAGGGTACATACTGCAAATTAAAAATTACTTTTAAATATTCAAACATAAAATCTTATTTCAGAATTAGAAAATATTACTAAACATCAATTGAATTTCGAAAAATATAATTAAACTCTATTCTCTTGATCTGCTTTGATTTAAAAGGTAAGACTTAACAGCTGATTTAAAATTACCTATATTTGAAATGTTCTTGGTAAAGTTAGGTAATAGGTTCCAGTCTTTGATTGTGTTATACAATAACGTTTTTGAAGCTAATCCACTAATACATGGTGCAGCAAAGTTAAATTACCACTCCTAGTGACAAAATGGTGATGATCACTAGTTTTCACGCATTTTGGCTTCGGCAAGATGGATATTTCTTATACAAATTGTATGATCATGATTTAGTCTATGCATCTAACAAATGGTGCAACAAAATTAAATTTACCACTGCTAGTGACAAAATCACTAGTTTTCACGCATTTTTGGTTTAGTGGACATTTCTTATAAAAATTGTATGAGCATGATTGAGTCTTAATTGGTTCACTCTATCCTCTACCATTAGCATTCCCACACTTTCAAGCTCATACTGTCTGATCCTTGATCCGGATTCAAGGTTACTTATAAATTTTACAATTTTATTCTGTGCTATTTTGAGTTCGTTTTTGTGATTTCCACCTATTCCGGCATACCAAGAAGAATAGGAAAAATGTTTTCATTGTATTAAAACAGAACATAATGTTTACAATGCTAAACATTGACCTTGTCTATAGAGAAACATTAACCCATCATTTACTTTGTTAGAATACTGATATTCACGCTATCTATATCAAGACATACATATTTAACACAATTCTGAGAACTGATTGTGAGGCCATTACATGTTAGTTTTAAATTTTTTAAAAATCTTTTTTGCGTCCCGACATACTGACTTTCATTGAAACTGACTATAGCACATCCATCTACCTGAATTGCGTACAAATTGAGTATAACGATGTGTTTCATCGTGCAAGCAAAGAAGACCTCATACATTAGAGTGTCTTGTAAACATCTATTCAATGTGGTAGATTGACCACTTCGACATTACGAAATCACAATCGCGGGAACCACCACCAGACTTTGTAGGTCAGGGAGATACGGCTGTATTCCTAATAGTGCAGTGTATTTTGTTACCGAGTTATATGTCCTTTTGTTTATAGTGCATGCTAACAGCTATAAACGACTTTGCCTTGTTTTATTGAAAGGATTCATTTTCCATCATTCTTATTTCTAGAATTTCTAGAATTTTGTGGTTTCTTTCTTCATGTACAGTTTGAAACGCAGTATGTTGGGTGTGCGCGGACTATACATACAAATGAACGGAAAGATCTCGCAGTTTCTTCCATTCATTCTTTTCTGTTTATTTTCATGAGTTGAATCTTGAATTTTTAAAAAAAAAAAAAAAAAAAAAAAAAAAAAAAAAAAAAAAATCCCCTTATGGTGGGATTTCAGATATTCTTTACAAATATCTGTCGAAGTTTCATCTCATTATATAAAGAGGCATTTGTTTCTTGCTTCAATTAATAATTCATATAAGAAGTAGTTTAGTCAGGTTCTAAAACACTATCAGCAAACATTCAGCTTGTTTTATTACTCTTTATATTCCGACGAAATAATACAAGCAGATTTACGCCAATAAACTAGGGGTTATGTTATGTTAGATGGTTGATGTCATCACTACAACTTTATGAAAAAAATAAATAAATAAAGAAAAACACAAGTAACGTGGGAAACTGGGCACTATACGGGATTTCACTCAAATATAAAGCTGATATAATAAACTAAGTCATGTGATGTTAGACACTGAATTATATCTGACGTTTGAGAACTTGTGCGGGGTTAGATGAGGGAACAGTACAAAATGTATGAAAAAATGTGCATAACTGTTTCGTGACAAAACTGTAATGTGTAAATATTTGTGCAAAGAAAAAACACGTAGATATAAAGTAGATATTTTATTCCTCATATGTCACATTTCTAATGCTAAAAATAATCGTTTCTGAAATCCTTAAGATCAAAATATATCTAATAATGATGAAATTTGAAATCACTTCTCTTGCCCCAGGGATACGTTTATACATTACAGTGTTAAGATCAATTCCTAACCAGCGAGTGTATCACACTCTAAGTATTAGGTATGGTGGCATGTATGTGCCGCTGTCTTAGCGGTCCAGGTAGCAAACGATCGCTAGAGGGCGTTGAACAGGAAACATGTTCATTGTGCTTGGTAAAACTATTTGCATAATGGATCAGTTGCTACTTTGAAAGCAAAGTTTTTCATTCAATGAATATTATAGCTTAGAAAGTTACAATTCTGGTTTTATATTTATTTGAAAAGATTAATATGTGGACAGTGTTCTGATCAAGATTCGTCAATTTCATTTCAATAATATCTGCCCTCAGCCTCGTACATTTCGTAATGTGGCTCTAGTTTTGTTTGTCTTTGTTGGTTTTACAAACACACTTCAGAAATGAACTAATGTCTTCGCACTGTGCTAGCAAATGAAGGTCTACCTTCTTCGTTAATTGTTTCACACTGATACTCAATGAACACCACCAGTGCATTAACGATCTATAGTACCGATGGGTAATGCCCGTATGTAAAGTGTGACGTCATCGCCATATGTTCTGTTTCTGCGAGTCACATGTAAGGTGTTAACCGATCTGTCACTGAGGCAAGTGTGAGTATATACCATTGATTCAGATGTGACAGATTGTATAGAAAATGTTACACTTATGGTAACCATTGTAGGCGCAGTGAAACATTTAAAGTACAATTGAAAATTATTGAAAGGGAAATTTCGTTCTTTAGTCTCTGGCTATCACAAAAGTACATAAATGATCTTTAAATACATATATTTATGTTAAGTAAACCAATTTAAATACATATTTTTACTTACGTTACGCCGAGTTGTACAAGATGTACTTGTTTCAAGATTATGTCCTTTTTAATTATTTTGCTCATGTCCGGTTGACTTGTCCAGTTTCTACTTTTTACAAATACATACGTGGTCAAAATTACATTTCAAAATAAGAATGAATATATATATATATATATATATATATATATATATATATATATATATATAAGTTCAGTGTAAAAATAAGATATTAAAAGGTCACATTTCCTATTTCTTGCGTTTTCTTAGTATTTCATTGTCACATCTGACATCGTTTTCAAAAAAGAGTTGGCCACGCTTTTTATGTTATTCAAAGAGGAAACTTATCCCAAGTTAATGTCATAGTTTTCCCACTCCAGCGGCGTTATGTATCGGCATTCAGAATAGGTAGAGATATATACTGACAGATCCATGGTTTTCATAATCATATTATAATCACTTCGTCTATACAGAAAAATATTTATTTCAAAATATCAGAAGCACTCACATGACAGTACCCAATCTCTGACTTTTTATGACTGACAAAACTATCCAATCGAATCTGCTTATACGTGCATAATGTCTTGATGGTTGAGGTTATCTAAATGCGATCAAGGTTCTTAAACTCTAAAATGATCCAGATACGGATACAAATTGAATTCAGAAAAGATGAAAGATAAAACAAGCAATAAATATTCAGTAATTTTTATTTTTCAGGGTTTGAAACAAAATACCACAATAGAAGACGCATTAGGGCGCACGATGTCGGCAATGAAGATATTTTCATTGTCAATCAAATACCTTAAAGACCACCTGATGGGTACACTTCGGAACAGAGTTTCTGGGATAGTACAGGAAGATGTCCACTTCTTTATTACCGTACCCGCCATATGGGACGACAAGGCCAAACAATACATGAGAGATGCAGCAGTAAAAGTAAGTTATAGAACCTTCAGTTTCTGCAAGGTGAAATGTTTAAGGTCCATAAAAAGATTAAGTTTTGACCTTTTAATATCACAAACAAGACATTTTGCCTAAACCAACAAAATGTACAGATACACCAAACCAGTTTCAAAAGTTACACTTCAAAATCGACTGAGAAAAAATAGGCAACTTCATAATTTTATCTCTGAAAATGTAACTTTTCAGCCATTCTCTACTGAGGCGTTTTTGCTTTTAGACCCATACTCACAAGGACATTAGCTTCAAGTTTTTGCAAACATTTTGCATTTTTTCAGTCATAGATCAGTTACATGACATTTATTTATAGTATTTTGCGAATTCCTCGTGATGCCAGTAACAACTTAATCAAATCGAAGAAAAAAAAAAACATTAAAAAGCATAAAGAAATTTGTCATATGGTGCTGTTAGTAATGATATTTTAATCTCACGTATTAAAACACTAGCCATTTTATTTTCTTATCCTTAACTTACAGCTCAGTATGCACGAATCCAATAAGTAAGGAGCAGACTAGTTAAGTAAAATCAATCAATCAATCAATCAATCAATTAATCAATCAATCAATCAATCAATCTTTAAAGAAAGAAAGAAAGAAAAAAACTAGTACGTGAAGGATAGAAAGCAGATTTAACGCCAGTGGACACTGTTTTAAGACAACTTACTAACGAAAACATTTTAATATAGGATTGCAACGATGTTTGATATACACGCGTCTTATTCCTCTTTTTTTAAAAAACAAAAAAATAAGACTCAGAACCGAAGTTGTAGCGTTTGCCACTAACTCTACGGAGCACGATGCCGTGTACAGCGATTTTAACTTGTCCGTTGTTTCAAATTAGCATAATTCGATTGGTGCCTGACCCTTCATTGGTAGCGTATCTATGGAACGCCAAATTGTTCAGAACTGATCAGAAAATGTAATATCGGGATAAAGCGTCAGCAATCGTGATCGACTGGGAGAGGGCAAGTTGGAGTAATTGAGATTGAGCTATGGAGATCATATGGCGAGCTGGGGAGATGATAAGGTGAGCAGGAGAGATAGTATGGCAAGATGGAGAGATCGAGCAGGAGAAGACGAGTTAGAATATTCTAGAGCGAGTGGGAGTAATCGAGACTAGTGGGAGAGGGCGAGCCGGAGAGTGGGTGAAAAATGCGAGAAAGATGTCGACAGGGTTTTTGATGGGGGAGGTTACTCTGTATGTAAACTAAATAAAGTAGACAAAAATAGCACTAAAGTTAGGGAAAATGCACTATGACAATAAATTCTAACGAGTGCGTATCTTTAAGTTTGGTCAAAATAGCTAGCTATGAAGTTTGAATCAAATATATTGGCTATTTTATCTGATTTGATTTGAAGACAACGGCAAATGTATTGGCTATTTTATCTGACTTGATTTGAAGACAGCATCAAATATATTTGTTATTTTATCTGATTTGAATCGAAGGCAATAGCAGGATAAAATTAACGACTTCTCCAAGTTTCTCAACTATAATAGACCATATAACGCACAACTCCCTTGCGTCAAGAGCGAATTTGTGTAAGGTCGTAGAACGTGTTGTGCAATTAACATAGCATGAATAGTTTTAACAATTTTGAATGAAATTTACATAAAATGTGAACGAGCTTCTTAGCTTTAATGTCCACCACATATTGGTATGCCATGATGGAGGCTTTTTGTGTCATTATTGTTCATATGTTCATACGTCACAATGTTTGTTCGTTAGCTAGTACATTTTGTTCCTCTCTTGTGCTCAGTAATTCAGACTGACTGAAAGCAATCTGATGTTCCTAAATTTACAAATATCGGTACGATTGTATTTTTGTTGATGTTGTTGTTTGTTTTGTTTTGTTTTCACTTGTAGACATTGGATTGCGTTGCACACTTTTTTTCCCGTTTTTTTATAAAAAATATATTGCTATTTGCATATTTCGGTTCAATTTTACACTTATCTGATTATAACTGGTGAAGAAAAAATTAAAATCTTCACAAAATCCGTTAGAAAGTAGGTATACTGTGAAATTGTGAAGCTTTCTTCTTTTGCCCTATGACAATCTGGAGGTTATAACGTCTGTAGCTTTACGTTTTGCAATGATCCTTAGTTTTTGTCTTGTCATATTTGTTTTAAACAGACACAAGTGTCAAACATGGAATATCTGTCCTAAGCCTTGTGTTGTATTTCTTACTATTGCACCCCAAAAATGCAATGAGTCCATCTACATGTGAACATAAACAAATCAAAGTTGCATACAACTTTCTTAAAAGCATCATTCAAATAAAGTGAAAATCTAATCAGGCCTACATGTCAATAGAATCACTCCTACTGAATTTCATATGCCTAGGCAGGGCGTTCTTTGCAAATAAAGTTTGCCCTGAAAAAGTCTTAATCACAATATTTTAAATACCCCAACTTTTAAAAAGAATCCCAAAATCATTCAAATAAAGTGAAAATCTAGCTAGGTCATTTACATATAAATAAATACAT
This sequence comes from Margaritifera margaritifera, assembly GCA_029931535.1. NCBI lineage: Eukaryota > Metazoa > Mollusca > Bivalvia > Unionida > Margaritiferidae > Margaritifera > Margaritifera margaritifera. Next base: position 652,603 of record JAQPZY010001644.1, on the reverse strand, counting down.
GCCTGCTAAATTTGAATTGTCTGTGTGAAGTACTTTTGTATAATCACGCAAAAAGCTTCCTGGTACTGACACCGGACAAGATGCCACTGCTGCAAGAAATGGGGTATAGATTTTTCACTCAAATTAGAATTATGGGATATATTCAGATTGATAGACAGATTTTCATTCATATTATCTGGATAAATCTGATTATCAACATTGATATTAAATATATTTAAAGCCCTATTTGACTTTGACAATTTACTGAAAGACAGTCCTTGTTTTCACGCAATTTGTTTCTTTATTTATGTATAATTTGTTTATTTCATTTTAATTGTTTTTTTTTATATTCATTTATTTACTGATTTTTTTACGGGGTTAGGTTTGCTCTCTATTTAATTGCTATAGTGAAATTTGTTTCTTGTTTCTCATAAGGATAGGATGTCTTTTCTTAAAGCTATGGCTTTTACAAGCTAATGAGGTGAGATTACAATTTTCTTCCGGGTAGGGTGGGGGAGTAATGTTAGTTTCTTTTGCAGACTACAGTAAAATGTAAGGTATTGTCCGATATTGATATTTGTCAATACTCTTTTGGGAATGATGACCTGTGGTTTGCCAGTTCTTATTAGTAATTATCAAATGATGTATCTCCATCTTCTGTACATCAGAACTATGGAAAAGGTATATAAGACACGTCTGACTGTGACCAGGCTGATATCGAATGTGTTTTTGTTACTCCTTTTATTTTCTTAAAATTTATTCTGCAAGAGTATTTATTTCAGCTTGTGAGCTTTTATCTTCTAGCTCTTTTTGCGTCTTCAAGGTGTAGAATACTGAAGTGACTATTCATAATTACCTAACTACCGTTTTCTCATTTATTTCCATATTGGATGTACAGCGTACTTTCAATTTGTTAACCAGGGTATTTTGTGCTTCATATTTGATATTTTCTTGTCTTTAATTAGTGTTAAGTTTACCATCGTTCATTCATTATGTATCTTTATGATTGATTGTACCTTTCGTAGCACGGAGGTTATAAAGATATCAATCAATCTCGATTAGTCTCACCTTACGATTAAAGCACACCCTATTATCTCTCCAGCTCGATCTCGATTACTCCACCTCGATCGCTCCCACTCGCTTTCGTATACTATCTCTCGATCTCATTTACTTCTTAATATCAATTATGAACGATTTGGCATTACATGATTATTAGTTAATATTATTTGTAAGGTGTTTACTGAAAGATTTCTACTACTTCGGGGGACAGTCTTGTATTTTAGAATTTGACGGCGTTGTTGTGGTTTTACTCTCGGAAACTTACTTTTACTGGCGAAGAGTGCTAAAAGTTTTGAAAAAGATATCGTTATCACAATTGTAGCAAAATTTTGGAATTTTTTGTTCAATATATTTTTAGTATTGTTTAATAGTATTGTAAGTATAAGTCTCTGCAGCAATAACTCAAAATAGTTTCATTTTCCTGCTGCCAAGTTTAACCTTCGACTAGTCAGAAGACGTATTAAATTCATTAGTATATATATATATATATATATATATATATATATATATATATATATATATATATATATATGTATATATATATATATATATATATATATATATATATATATATATATATATATATAAGATATATAAGTAGTACAGGATGGCACATTAGACCCAAATGGGTCCCATGTTAAATAGGGTCAAACATCTATAGCCTCTTACGTGAAATTAACACTTGGCCCCCATTTTGAAATGTATGTGTTTTTTTGTAACAGTGTAGTTTGGGGCGACGTTGTGCTCTCGAACTGAAATGCAGTATTACGTCATAAGTTTCACATGAGGAGTATGTCTGTTGGTTCTTTATCGGTGCGAGCTCTGTCCTGACCGAATTGGTGTGTTTGTAACATGTTGATTCTATTTTAAAGCGAAATCTGAGTTTGCACTCTAAATGAAATTCTGTATTACGACATACGTTTCACATGAGGAGTCTGTCTGTTTGTAACATGGTTCTATTGGGGAGGGTAATGTAATTGGTTAAAGATTGTCGCCTGGGATAATGGGAGTTTGTCTGCACTCTAAATAAAATACCGTATTTTGTTTTGCTTGATAAGAAAACTAACTTCTTTATCTCTCTTTGCCACCCTATAATCCCCCTTATACAGTTAAAATCTCTACCTCGTTCTATAATATCCTCACCCTCTACTACTCTCCTTTCTTAAAAAACAAAATTACCATCCTCTTAATCAATACCCAGTTATCTACTATCAACTACCTAGTTGTCTACTAGCCAGCACACAGTTAGGTAATACCTACCAACCAATTATCTACAATTCACCAACCAGTTGTCTACTATCCAACAGCTTGTTATCTACCATCCATCATCCCGAGATCTACCATCAACACCCAGTTATCTACTATATACCAGCCAGTTATCTACTACCAACATCCAGTTATCTACTATCCCGAGTCCAGTTCGCTACTATTCACTAACCAATTATCTACTATCAACACACAGTTATCTGCTATCCACCAATCAGTTATTTACTACCAACACCCAAAATTTAAAAAAAAAATTAAAACAAAAAAAAAATAATAATACACACTCAAAGATTTACATTAAAAAAGTCTTTAGCTTGATTCGAAAATTCGTTTGTTTGTATGCACTGGAAATGCAGTCTAGGAAATCTTTAGCTTGATTCTAAAATTCATTAGTTTGTATGCACTGGAAATGCTATCTGTACAAAAAAACGCCAGTACCTAGTACATATTTTGACTGCTGACCTGAATCTTGAGCAAAACAGTTAGTCATTATGAGGGGTTAAATTGGCTAGATTTAAGTGTAACAATGTATGATCAAATTTTGCTTATTTTGTTTGAAAAACGTCACCCATGTAAGACGTGTTTTCTTGTTATGCTGGGGCTTTCCTTATCTACCACTTAATTTCCCCGCCAAAATAGAATCAATATGTTACAAACAGACCGAGTCGGGCTAGATTGAGAGTGAATGCTTTTGTGTAAACTTACTGTCTGTAACATACGTTGCGATTTTTTGCTCACCAAGATTCGCACAAGGAGGAAATTATTCAACAAGGTTCATAAATTTAATGTAAATAAAATATTAAATAGCTCTAGGATTGCACATGTCTTGTTAATGATCACACCTTATCGCACGGTTGGTACACTTCACATACAGTGTTTGAAGTTTTTTATTTTTGACACGTTAACATATCACTTTATGTGAATCTGATTGGTCCAAATAGGATCACAAAATTTTCGCGCAGTGTTCTCATTACTGATTGGCTGTGACCGTGGGAATCTTCCTTACCCCGTCTTCTGGAACCTTTTGTTTACTATTACGAACAACACTATGGTTACGAATGCCAAACTAAAACTAGAACATGAGTACATTGCTGCTACCACGTGGTATGGATATTGCTCCCCATCCTCAGAACAAGCGTGGTTTAAATGTCAACCTATAGGAGTAAATAAACTCACCTCTCCTATGAAAAGTTATCGAATCACAGCATTCTTCCAAATCGAATAATGCAAATAACCGGGTACAAAAAACTCATTAAACCTGGAATCACTATACACAGCAACATCTCCAGTCCAGATTTACTACAATTTCTGCATCCAGCAATCGTCCCTTCTCACGAATATCGAACAACTGCGTCAACTTCTCCTGCTCACCTATCCGAGTGAACTATGTGACATCATGCAATAATTACTATTGAAGATTCAGTGTTGAAAAACGATGTTGTCCGTGTCAAATGTTCTATTGATTTGGAAGGACAGTTGCTCTTTGAATTATAATTTGTAAAAAAAAATCTACTTTTAAATGTGACTGGATATTAAAGTGTGCACTATTAATTCAACTCGCGTCTGGGACTACTTTTTAACGCGCAAGAATTGAAAGGTACAGCGTGTGAGCCACAATAAAATGAAACCATTTCTTCGTTCTATCTAACTCCTTCCACTAAGATAGAAACTATGTTATAAACAGATTCTCAAATGAGTAATGATTTAACATTAAATTTATGAAACTAGTTGAATAATTTCCAGCTTTTGCTCGACAAGGTCCCCAAAAACTGGAAATTATTCAACGAGTTTCATAAATTAAATATTAAATCATTATCGATTTGAGATCCTCTATTTTAAGTTTTGATTCATTTGGTTATCTGACTCCACTCGACAAATATTATCCTTCGTTTTTAATTCTTGTTTTCTAATTACGCGTTAAATGAACTGAACGCGAAAAAAGCTATAAATGATGCATTGAAAAATTTGTACCCATTATGTATTGATGATTGTTTCCGAAGTGAAAGTGATAGTCACATGACAAATCCACGGACGCTTGAGTCGAGTCACATGACCAAAGCAACCGAAACTTTCAAATGAGTGAATGAGCCAAAGTCGCATCTGATTGATTGCTGGATCTGATGGACAAGTCGGTTGTAGCAATGAAATTCGAAATGGTGAGAGGAAGTAGGATTGTGTTATTCCGCGTGGATTTACAAGTTGTCAAACACAGGATTTGATCAGAAAATATTCTGAACACATCGCCACCACTTCAACCGACAGTAACTCAGGAGGTGCGAGGAATACCGGTGTCTAAAATGTACACTGGTGTGTTGCGGACAGATTTGTCATCGTAGCTGCATGATTTTAGAAAGAGATGAGATCAGACCTAAACCGTCGATCATTGTTAGTACATGTTTGGGGGCTGATTTATCGGACTAGTTAAACCTTGGATACATTTATGAAAAATGTGTTTAGATTTTTGACATTTTCCTAAACATGTTTACATCTAAACACGTAATACAAGTGTTTAATTTCTAAACATCATTTTTCCAGTTGTACTCAGAGGAAAGGCTGAATCACGAAAATCTCTGACTTATAAAGATATTTGGTTTCTCTTCATATTTGCATAATTTTAACGATATCATAAGACTCTAAAGATAGTTTCTTATTGTGAAATCGTAATTCTGTGGTATTTGTTTGTATTGCTGATGCTGTTTCAAAGGGCATGTTACCAGTTTATATACAATTTACGCATGGCAGATCAATCAGATTTGGTTATTAGGTGAATGTCTTGTGTACTCTACGAACGCATTCGTCTAACCTGAAAAGTTCATGTTTGACTGGAAAATACTTAAATGATGTTAATAAAAATATCCTCCAAATATATAAGTGGGGTTATAAGGATTAAAGCAATTTCGTTGCATGATGTTTTCTTTTTTGAGCCACTATAAGAGGAATAAAATGTTTTTCTACAAAAAGGCGGGAATTAGTAATGATCAACTCTCCATCGCCTTGGAACCTGAAGCAGCTGCCATTTGGTGTCAGCGTCTAGAATCTTTGACAGCATCTGCCGTGGAAAAACTTTTCTGTCCAGGACTGAGATACATGGTTGTAGATCTTGGAGGTATGTAATACATTAATTGAATCAACTATCACTGTCGCCTTTTCTTCCTCTGTTGTTGCTATTTCTACTGCTGTTGTTGCAATGACTTCTGCTGTTATACGGATAGAGAAAGCTGCAACACCTTTTCCATTTCCCTCCTCCTCTTTCTCATCTTCTATAAAAACCATTATGGTGAAAGTTGTCCTAAAATGGGTGTCTAGGTGGCTGAATGGTTACAAGCGCATAGTTTTCGACTTACAAAAGCATCATGCCTTCTCTCCAATCGTAGTATATTTTTTTTTCTTCCTGGTTATTCCACTTTACTCCACCATATGCAGTAAGGCAAAATCTTTTCAATCCCACACTGTGTGTGGGGATAAGTCATGATCTATCTAGGCCTTAAATGCATTACATCTGTTGGAGAGTGTTGGGTTGATGACTCTACCCCTATCAGCTGAGGGTGCTCCGTGTATTTGATTAGGTTTGGTGTAATTGGTGTTTACCGGCACATCAACAAATGAAAGTTTATGTCGTGCCAAGGCAATAGGAGTAAAGTGCCTTGCCAGGGACATACCACAACAGTCAACCTAGCCTGGTCTTGGCAGGATTCGAACCCGCGCTCTTCTGATCTCGAGTCCAGCGGGCTGATCAATGAGCCATCGCGGCTGTCTTGCTTCCAAAAGTTTACGGAGGGATTTATCATGCATACATACATATATACATAAAAACACACTATGACAGAGATTAAGAAGTGCTTGCAACAGTGTTAATAGTAATTCGTGGTCGTGTGATTTTAGGATGGCAAACGTAATAATTCGACGCTTAATAAAATCACGGATCAAATCAAATACACGTACATGTATCTGATAATTGTTTGTTCAAGAGAATGCTAACAAAATGCACGTACTTGTGCAGTTTTGCGCTTTTTCAGACCATGCAATGAAATAGGATTCATACTAGCCTTTGCAAACATTGATAAACAATGTTCTGTACAGTCATTCATTTACAGGTTTATGAATTCTTTGGATGCAACATTGATTGATACGTAGTTCATCACATAATAATTATAATGAAATCTCTAAGGTGTTTCCGAAAGAAGTGGAGCCAAACTATATTTTCTACGAAATGGCAGAACCTTTCGGCGTAATGTATTTTTTGTGTGTCCTTATACAATATATATAACGCATCCGTTTACATTTATTTTACAATTATAGGTGGAACGGTTGACATTGCTGTCCATGAAATGAAGCAGGATGGATCTTTGGGGGAACTTTATAAACCATCCGGTGGCCCGTGGGGAGGAACGTGTGTCGACAAGAACTTCCTTGCCTTTATCGGTAAGATCGTGGGTCAAGACATTCTACGAGAATTCATGAGGAAGGAGACGTCGGATTACATAGATCTTCTCAGAGAATTCGAAACGAAGAAGAGGACAATAAAGAGCAGTATGGACGCAAAGATTACTTGTACGATGCCATCTTCGATGATGAAATTATTTAAAGAAAAGGGTGGTGACGTAGGCAGCGCTATCGCTCGATCTGGTTTTGTGGGTAAAGTGTCCTGGGTAGGAGACAAGTTCAGATTCGACCCAAGTATTGGCGTCAGTTTTTTCGACGAATCAATCGAAAGCACGATAAATCATGTAAAAAAGTTGTTGTCCGACCCTGCCTTGAACAAATTACAGAACATTATCTTGGTTGGCGGATTCTCTGAGTGTGAACTGGTTCAAGAGGCATTCAAAAGCAATTTTGGAGAGGAAATAATTATCATTCCTGATGGTGGAGAACTTGTAGTTCTCAAGGGTGCTGTAATCTCGGGGCATGTGCCTAGAACAATAACCACGAGAATAGCACGGTTTACATACGGAATCGACACATATGATACTTTTGACCCTGCCGTTCACCCAGCAGAGAAACAAATATTTATTGATGGTATTGCTGAATGTAAAGATGTTTTTGCCAAATATGTAGAAATAGGTGAAGCTTTGAAAGTTGGTCAAACTGTCAATAAAATGGCAATTCCTGTCAAGGCGGACCAGACAAAGATAGACTATGAAGTATTTACCTCCACTGAAAAATCTCCTAAATTCGTCACTGATCCATCATGCCGTTTACTTGGAACATTTACTGTTCATTTACCAGATGAAAAAACAACAGATGACAAGAAAGTGGAGAGGTCAATGATATTTGGTGATACAGAACTTATGTTCAAAGTAGTACATCTAAAAACTGGAAAGGAATTCAAGACTTATTTCCAATTTGAATAAAACATGCAACTAACTATAGAAACGGAAAGATTGTGATAAAACTTCATTGCTAATAAGGTTCTTAATCTTTACGAGTTCTTAGTGATGATGAAAAGATGATAAGGGTCTGTTGAATTTCTCTCGGTCAGTGTACATATGTAGAAAACAATATATTGGTATTACACACGGTATTAATAGAATAACCCCGTATTCAGATGTATTTTACATTTTATTAACAATAGCATACATATGCATATATTTCATCAAAACAACAATATTTTTTTGGTCAAGAATTCATTCATCTGAGTACTTAGGAAAATGTGACAATGGATTTACAGAGAATTAACTTTCGAATAAGACAAAGTTTTATCTACCGTACAATTAAGTTCGAAATTCAAGATTCCTTTTTCTTACAAGCATAAAATGGTTTTACAGAACACATGATACATTGATGGAAGGTAAGGTAAACCATTATTTACGAAATATTAAGGAATTCATAATGTTAAAATTATATAAGGAGGATGAAATTCTTGATATACAATTAACTTATGAAACAACAATAGTCATTTAGCTTAAATGCTTCATCTATTCTATCAACAATAACCACGAGAATAGCACGGTTTACGTACGGAATCCAAACAATTATTAAATTCGACCCTGCCATTCACCCAGCAGAAAAACAAGTATTTCTTGATGGTAAAGCTGAATGTAAAGATATTTTTGACAAGTGTGTAGAAATAGGTGAAGCTGTGAAAGCGGGCCGAACTGTTACTGGAAGGGGGTTGCCTGTCAGAGCGGACCAGACAAAGATAAACTATAAAGTATTTATCTCTACTGAAAAATCTCCTAAATTCGTCACTGATTCATCATGCCATTTACTTGGAACATTCAATGTTCCTTTGCCAGATGCAAAAATAACAGATGACAAGAAAGTGGAGTGGTCAATGATATTTGGTGATACAGAACTTATGTTCAAGGTAGTACCTCTGAAAACTGGAAAGGAATTCAAGACTTATTTTCAATTCGAATAAAGCAAGCAACACATTTAATTACCGAAAGATTGTGACAAAACTTCATTGCTAATAAGTTTCTTAATCTTTATGAGTTTTTAGTGATGATGAAAAGATGATAAGCGTCTGTTGAAATAGAAAGCAATATATTGGTATTAAATACGGTATTTATAGAATAACCCTGTATTCAGACATGTATTTGACATTTTATTAACAATGGGATACATATGCATATATTTCATCAAAGCAACAATTTTATCAAGTATTGGTTCATCTGAGTACTTAGGAAATGTGATAATGGATTTAGAGAGAATTAACTTTCGAATAAGTCAAAGTTCTATCTATCGTACAATTAGGTTCAACATTCAGTAGTCTTTTTTCTTACAAGCATAAAATGGTTTAGAGAACAAATGATACATCGATGAAAGGTAAGGTAAACCATTATTCACACAATATTAAAGAGTTCATAACATTAAAATTATATAAGGAGGATGAAATTCTTGATATACAATTAACTTATCAATAGTCATTTAGCTTAATTGCTTCATATATTTTATATTCTTTTCTAGAATTAACAACGTTTTCGTATGCTCACTTTTTAATAATACAATATGTTTAAAAATTGATGGTCGCTTACCAAAATAAAAATTAATCTTTTATTTTCAAATTATTATACAATGGGCAGCTAATCAAAAAGTGTTTTAGTCCTAAAATGTATTGCAAAATGATGAAAGCCTTTGATTCTATTTGTTATGTTATGTGCATATCTGCCAGTCTCAATAGGAAACGAATGCGATGAAACGCCTAATTTTGCCGATGCTGTTCAGTACACAGATATTTGGCAAGACATCTTCGGTAGCTCAATAAAGCTACACGTTGCTCGAATTAATTAGTTCTAAACTCCAAAAATTGATAAAAAGGTAAAATTCAATCTTTGACTTTGTGTATAACCATACTTCAAGGAAACCATATACATCCAAAATATTTATACATTCATTACTTTCTACTTGAGACAAAAGTACATCATGCACGGTCTTTAAGTTATATTTAATCTTACTTTAAACTAATATTTTATAATTATGATAATTCTATTGTACATTTGGGGATATCTAGGTAATTCATCATATAAGGCCTGGTTACGTGTTGAATGTTTCATCAATACATTTATATACAGTTATCAATACTATCAATATTAAATAGGGTTATATTTGATACATTGCAATAGCTAGGATATGCGAAAACAAGACCACTCGTATTTTTTTGTTTATACAACTCGTATATGGATACGAGAATATTAAAAATCAAAATTAAAACTTAGAATACCAGCAAGATTTGGAGTGTTTTGAAAATCATTGAAAATGACTTGATCCAGCCCGACTATGAAGACAGTTAACAAACTCTAATTTAATTATTGTACACATCAATATTAATGGCACAAAGCTACATAGTTTTAAATTTTACAGATTTAAAAATAAATATTTCACGAATGTAACACGAGAGCAACAATGTTGATATGAGATGATGCCTCATTGTTTTACAAGTTTGGACGGGTTACAAGTGCAGTCACAGCTAGTCGTACTGCAGAATAACATTCAAAAATATGTATTGATGTATCAAACATACAAAGATATACTCCAATATTTCAGAAAAGATCCAGATTTATAGATTACATTTGGTGATAGTAATATGATGATAACATCATGTATGTATGTATGTATGTATGTATGTATGTATGTATGTATGTATGTATGTATGTATGCATGTATGTATTGTCGCGTCACCATATATAAAACAGATTCAGTAAGGGTCCGTTTTATCACCAGTGTTTGGTTTACTTGAGAATATACTATCTTATTCTAAGGGTGCAATTTATTTACGAGCGAAGGCGTCAAATAAAGGTAACATTATTTAATAACAACACAGGTAAACCATACAAATGAAGTTACTTACACGAAGTGTTTAAAATGGTAGCGTGCTAATGTATGAATTACAGTATGATATGAAGTGCACGATGAGCAAAAATATTGTTTGTACAAGCTGCATCAGTTAGTAGCACAAGGTTTTGGTCATAAATATTGGTAACACAAAACTGTGATTAATAGCAAGCAGGAACAAATTGAATACATTTTGCTGTTCTAACTGAAAAGTACTACTAAATATTTAATACAACTAACTAGCAATAAAGATTAAAATACTCATGCGTATTTTATTATTTCATATATGCAGGGTTAATCTAGTTAGTACTGAGTCATGCAAACTAAGGGTGTTGAATGCATGTATTTAATATGCATTAAACATCTATAAGAGTTATAAAAGGTGTGTGTGTGTGTGGGGGGGGGGGTTCAAAAATCAGCCTAGTTTAGGTTTACGGTTTATTGATGCTGGTGCACCATAGCAGCTTTGGTGCTAAATGGTCTTGTTCACAATGTGCTGGTTTGTGTGCAATGTCTAGTTCACTGGTTCTATGGTTTACCCCTTTTGCGTGCAAAATGGTTTGCTCACTTGCAGAATACACATTTCTATCATGCGAATTTCACACAAAAGTGCAAATTATTTAAAAAGAATTAAGCATAAATATACTTTTAGTGAATTTAGAATTTTAAATTATAGGCAGACTGAATATAAATTGAGTTGTTAGATGAAGATCTAGATTGTTCAGATTCTATTTAAATTCCCCAAAACAAAAGGAGTCAAAAACAAGTTTATTTAAAAATCACCAACCAAGTTTCTTTTAAACAAAACAATCACAAAATAACAACTCTGCTAGTGCTGTTTTGTGCACAGAAGTTAATTAGACTCTTTTAACAATTTTACCATAGCTACATCTGATTTTACAGTTGAGACATTTCAGAATGACGAAAGAGCAAAATCGAACTACGCGACGAAAGAGAGACAAAAGTTATGACTGACTGAGTTTGAATTAGAGTGGTGTGTGGACATTCGGCCATGTACGAATGACAAACGTCGTGGACGTTGACCTCCCTTTGTACTATTGTTATTAACCAATCATAATTTGACTCCTGCGATCTCCGGGTAATACTGAATTATTGACCAAGCGAAATTAAGCACTAAACATTCTATGCAGAGACTGATGTCATCATGTAAATACGAGGACCCAAAACACGAGACACGCTATAGAATGAAACATTTCTACACGAGTGACAACGAATAAAATACTATATACACACGAGATCATATAGGTGGCACTCTCCAGTTTCGTACTTTGCATAGGGTTGTATATTTAAAGAAAAAGAATTACCCAGGTTTTCCTCACTGGCTGTCCTGGCTATTTAAAAAAGATATTGTATATCTTAGGTATTGTTAAAAGAACTTTGAATTCCCTTTATTTTGGTGTATGATTGATGGGTGCAATTTGGGTTATTGAGTATACAGCTTGGTCTTACTTAAGATGTGCACCTCTGAAAATCTGCTAGCTACGCTTGGTCATTTTCACTTCCTGGACTTCAAAGGTAAATTTAAAAAAAAGCCAATAACTTTTTTTACTCTTTATATATTTTGTAATTCACTCATTGTACTTTCAAAGGCTGATATTGCCTACTCTGGCAAAATTCGTTTCCCTATTTTAATAACTGCTGAAAATAGTGTACTTTTGACTAATTCAGGCTGATTTATCGAGTACTTTGGAGCGGCCATTTCTGTCTGCTGTGTGCTTAGATCATGTCCAATTTCCACAAGTACAATATGTAAAGAAAGTTCTGCCACAGTACACGAAAGTAACATAGAGGTATGCCAACATTCAAACAACTTCATCTTACACCTGTCACTCTCTCAGAAGCACGTATTATCTGTAGAGCGCCCCCATAAGTAAGATTTAAATAGACAAGCCATGTGATAAAAGTGTGCAATCGGTCAGAAATACTTGTCTCACATCATCCGCAGACAACACATTGTAGCGTCAATACGCAACATGTTCTCCACAATGAATGAACATTCAAAACACGTCTGCCGAAACAGGTCTACTTACTTATGAATCAAAATTGGGATATATTTGAAAGTCAAAAATACTTTCAAAAAATTAGATAATTCATAATTACCAGAAAAAGCACACTTTGTGGACAAAAATGCATGTTACGATGGTCCAGTGAATGAGAAATGCCATGTTGTAAACATGCTAAGGATAACACGGTGAACTACAAATAATCCAGACGAACCGTACCGGAGTAACAGTATTATGTATGTATGTACTAGCATTTAATAATGGCTATATGACTCCAATTAAAAGCAAAGTTAAAAAAAGGTGCAAATTAAGAATTTGCACAAAACCTTTATGAGATGATACCATGAACATAACTTGATGATAACCTGAACATAACGTGATGATGGCATGAACATAACATGATGATAGCATGAACGTAACATGATAATAACATCAACATAAGTAGCATCAACACTGATAACAAGATGGTTATAACAGCGCAGTATGAAAATTTGTATTAGATTAAATTTACAGTACAAAGATCTGTTAAACGTTACAAGCTCATCCTACAACGATTTGACAAAGAAAGGGATATAATTTTTTGAAAAACAACATGTTGAGTCAGTATATGAAATAATTGTTTTCGAATCAACCATACGAATACAAAATGTAACATACATGTGAAACCATTAAGATGTTTTAAAGGATTGAAGAAACGTTGCAAACGGCTGAAAATAAAGTTTCCCCGTGTAGTTTGATATCTCTTTGGTTCGTTCATAACGGATAAAGACAACTTACTAAGCACCAAATATTCTCTTTATGTCCGGAAAGTCCAGTTGCTTACATAAACGAAAATGAATCGTGGGAACAAATTAAACGGAAGAAAAAGGGAATATAATACAATGAATTAAAGGAATGGTTGACACAAAAATCAACTTACACATTATACTATAACGCTGGAAAATATCTTTTGTGGACATGTTTAACAGAACTCTAAATACTTAAATGTGGAAGTATTTAATTTAAAATTAAACCAGAAAATGGACCGACGCTTTGCCGAAATTCATCGAGAGATACAATAACACAGATCAATAGACATGATTCGAGTTCAAGCAGGCAACAAAAGGAAACAGATTAAAAGTATGGATTAACCTATTCGGTTATCTGACAATATATATATATATATATATATATATATATATATATATATATATATATATATATATCTATATATATATATATATATAACAATGAAATTTATAATTGATGAAAGAGAATTCCGAAATATAAACAAGTTTTGAAAAGGGCTACCTTCCTAACTTTACTGACGAAATATTTACAATTATGCAGGTAATTTAAGATGATTTAAGACTTAAAGGGAGATGATATAGATATAGATGATATAGATTTTACAAACAAGGGTTCTCTGTATACGACAAACACAATGACTTACACAAAGTTGAAAAAATTTTGAAGAACAAAAGAGCATGTTCTTGTAAAATGGAATAGAAATGAATATATTCATGTGAAATGGAATGGATATGATAAATCGTTAATAGTTGGAAACCAGCTGTAAATAGTATGGCAATAAATAAATCACTGAAGAAAGAACACACGTATATATGTCTCTGCTACACACGAATGCTATACTACCGACTTTGTAGTATCATTTTTTGGTGATGTGTCCATGGTCGAGATGGTATAGGGGTTGGTGCTTACAGGCAAGGTGATGGATGCCGTAACCCGCGGATCCGGGTTCGAATCTCCGTAGAGTACGAATTAAAATTCTCTAACCTGTATGATAATATATATATATATATATATATATATATATATATATATATATATATATATATATATAAATTTGGGGTTTAGAATGGTAAAGAGTTTCTAGAATGTGAGAGATGTATAAAAACAGTGCAATAGAAAAGGAAGGACATTAAACATGCCATATCTTTGAAATACTATAGGGGAAAGGGGAGTACAGCCAAAATCATCACAGGTAAATAACAATATGTTACACATGGCAAACGTGACAAGGTGACTACAATCTACACAATATCGTAGCAGGGTTAGAAATTGCATCACAGAAGAAATGAAAAGATATAACATAATAAAATATGAAGTTGGTTCAAACTACATCTCTAGTCTAACAGATGACCACAGTGTAACATGACATTTTGGCAACATCAACTAAATTGGGAAGTGTGGATGGTCCTGGGATTTTATATTGGCACTTAGCAAAATAAGGTCGTCTAAAGGTAATTAAATCTGTTTACTGGTTTAATGCTTACGTTCATAGATAATGGCATGTTTTACTGGCAAAAATGAGTACTAAACGACTATGACAGAACTAATTTTACTGGCAAAAAGACAGACGTGGACCTTTATGGTGGCATTTTTAGAATAACTTATCGTACGACAGGATTGGTACCATAGCAGAAATAACGAGCCAACAGGATTAATATTTTTGTGTGCTCAAGATTGTAACAGCCTGATAGATGACGGTATTGCAATATTGAATCAAAGTGTCAGTAGCTATATAATATGTATCTTAGGAAAACAAGTTCAGAACAGAGCATTTTTTATACAGTTTTTTTTTCCACTGTTGATGACACGCTAGAACGTTAATGGATATATTAATTCTAGGAGGCAAAGTCATGACACAGATAAAAAGATTATGGTAAAATTTCAACAACATATAAAAGCTTCAAAAGTGGAATTGAGCTATGCTGTTGGTTGTGACGGCGTATTTTTGTTACTGAGTGGAATAGTTATGAAAAAATAATAGTGTTGTTGGATACAGTATCAAATTAGAAAAATGCAAATACTCGTTTAAACTTGGATTAAAGTCTTCCATTTTAAAGAATTGTATTCCACATGCTGATAAATAATCTGTGACATTATGACAAGAAACTGTAATGGGTAAAACAATACGACAAGGTGAACAAAAATTATGTGGGGAATAAGGTTTTTAATGATGATGTTTCTCCGGTACACGTTATCGGACATTCTGTGTCTGTGCTTTGCACTCCGGTGAGATGACACATTATAATCACAAAGTTGTGGAACAAGGACGCATAGCGTTCTTGTTTAAACAAACCTAATTTAGAAACGTCAAAAAACAGTATTTATCGTAAAATAAAGAAAGCATAATTTATATTGATACATATGGTTGCAGAAGCTGCTAGAATTTACTTTTTGAAATAGTTTATGAAATACACGCTATGCTCGTAGGATTAGCTAAATAATGCGTGTTACTTTCTTGATACCTTTGATGAACGACGGAAATAACATACCTTTCAATATTTCCTGTAAAAGTTATCTCCAACTGTGTTTGATGTCCCATAATTTGAGTTACACTCTATACTTTTCATACAATTTCAATTTCTGACAGATAAGCCGTCTGATTGAGGTTTAATCTGTGCTGAAAGAACTACAAAAAAGTGGAAAATGCTTTAAAAAAACAGCAGAAATTCTGTGTTTTGCTTTGTCCCTGTTCTAACAAAAAAATTTCCTAGACTCGTATGGAGATTTGATTACATTAATTTGACTTTCTCTAGACGCATTGGGAAGAAAATATCACCGACTAATCTTTTATAATGTCATCTAAAACATTTGGTACACATTTTCTGCTATCTATACTGGGTGTTTACTCTAAAAGCATAGTTTCGCATTCGAACCTAGCAGTAATCATAGTGCGCGAGATACCCGTAGCATCTGGTATATATTCAGTGCTTCAATAAAACTGATTCACGTCAACATAAGCATTCCAGAAATAATTCTTCTTTAAATAATAGATGATCCCATAGATCAAATGTGGGGACCCATCTTTTCTTTAGAAATATACATCTGTCCAAATTACAAAAAAAATACAGCTATTTTCTTTGGATCAGTTTCTTTGCTGATATCTTTTTTAAACTCTTCAACCTGTCTATCATACATGTCAACATGAGATTACACAGATTATATTTTTGCTTTGACAACTTCTTAGCATTTACATAACTCATGTTCATCAAACAACTCATTTTTATCTATTGATTCAAGTCGCCATTTCCACAGGTACTCTTATTGCTTGTCAGTGTACAACAGCGGGTTCCAGAGGATATATATATATATATATATATATATATATATATATATATTCAATCTCCTGAATGTGACATGTTCGTTGCCTTGTTTTATCCAGCCTATTTCAAGTAACAAGTAGTTTCCAGTCTGGCCTGCTATAATGCTGGGTGCAAGCATTATCTTGATGTCTCCTTTCCTTGAGATTTCTTCTGTCTCACCATTTGGTTTTACAGATTAGAATACGTTATTTTGCATTCTAAGGTTGTCTTTCTCCAAATAGTATTGTCATTCATTCATGCCAAGGCATTTCTTTATGTTCTCCAACTACACGTCCAGTGGTGTATAATCTCCAATTGGCGTGACATCATCAAAACGTCTGATAATTTAATGTACAAAGAAAACTAGTAAGATGTACATCAGCTTGTATTTGTTGTGTATCTCCTACATCATCATCATACGACGGATATTCAACTAAACAATCAAAATCATCATAACCATTCTCAGCCAGTTTTCAATTATTTAGCAAGAAACTGTCCAAAGTAATAATACGGTATAGCTGTGCATTCAGAACATGTGCAGAGCACGACATGGACAAAGTCCAACTGAAGTAAGAATAAGAATTCATCGAGAACAAATGCAGCAATAACTCACTATAACCAACTATAGAGTACAAAACAGGAATTTAGTATAGCAATTGGGAATGAAACGTACAAAGAGATAACCGGTGGAAACTTAACTGAAAAGCGTTGGGAAAGACAAATAAAAAAGAAATAAAGACGTATGAACTCTTTGTCAGTGCTAGAGCTTCTAAAATTGTCAAGTCATTATCAGATGTTGTGCAAAGTGTAACATCATTGATTAGCAGATTTCTTCCAATCGACAAGTTAAACAGTTTACAAAATAAGCTCATAGATGATTATATGACTTCAAAATGGTATTACATACTTCATTTAATGTGTATCATTCAACTTGGGACTGCCTATATTTGCACTGAGTGCAAGTTTGAATACATTCATTTATAATAATTTCCAACGCCAAGGGTAGAGCCTCTGCATAGCAGAACTGAAAACGTCAAATTATTTTTTACTATTCAAAGTAGCATTGCAATATCCATTCCAACTAGTGTTTCTTGCGATTTAGTTTTATCTTGAGATAATCAAGAAATTGTATTGCAAAAAAATGGAATATAGTGAACAGATAGAAATGAAGGTTAATAAAGTACCTGAAAAGATTACTTCACAAAAGATCCACGTAGAGTTGAACTTCTTAGGCAAGCTGGAAACCGTTCACAATAATTAAAAAAGCCAAAACTGAACGTTTGAAGAAAGACTAGGTAGTTTCTAAAACAGCACACGTTACATCTTCAATGCATGGCACACTAAGTGAATGAAATGCCACAATTTGAAAGAGCACAATCTATTTTTTATAAGAGATGATGTAGCTGTTTTCTGTATCTTGTTCATTTGGTCTGAAAAGAAAGTTGTTTCTTGGCAAAGGCTTCAATATCTAATTGTAGTTGTAAAAGAAGTTAACAAGAAACAATCAACGAAAGTACAATAACAAGAAAACGTCATGTCAGTATCTTGCAACCAAATAGCAGAAATGCTTAAACGTTCCAGGTAATAAATAGCATAGCTTTAAGGTACAGAACGAACGAAATAAGCCTCCCCCCTTCGATATCATTTAATGACTCTGTTTACAATGCAGCGCTTAACAGTGTCACACAGAAAGCTTTTGAAGATGTTGTATGATATATCAATAGGTCCACCATCAAATATGGATGTTGTATAGACTGAACAACTAATTATTCCGTTGTCACTTAGTTCACAATCAAACTTGTATTGCTAAATGCTTTAATTTGTTTTGTTATTAAATAGCATCGCTTTAAACTGCAGACAATATGTCGACTGAAAAGAACAACTTTATCAACACAATTTATAATGTAACACTAAACTCTGCTTTTACTCTTGCATACAGCATGTCTTTGAGAAAGATTATTTAGGTTTACAAATGGTCCACCTTGAAGCATTGATATTGAAGAAGTTTTAATGCTAATTATTCCAGTATCTTTTAGCCAGTTCACAATCGACAACCACATAGCTTATGGATTACTACCAGACAAAAGTGTTACTCAACACATCTTTGCAAAGGAGATGAATAGTAATGGGCCAAATGGTTACATGTCTATTTCGAAAAGCAAGCTATAGAAAATTTGCGTAGCCTCGCCAGATGTGAATTGGCCAACAGGCAACATCTACGAACGAGAATGTGAAAAATACCACAACACAGCATAAAACACCATTAAAGCCAATAAAACCAGTTACCAAGGCAAAGTCCAAGCTGTACCTTTCCTATATGTAAATATCACAGCTTGGAATGAGTGAAAAGACACCAAGTGCTCTGCCATTATATCATTCACTGCCAATAATTAGCGAAGTTATACCGCCGGTACAATTGCATATCACAACTCGGAGTTTGTGTGATAATGGTATTAATTTCATCTTGCAAAAATATAAGAGATTATAAATCATTTTGTCAGAGACATCGAACATTATAAAGATGTACGAAAGAATTTCAATGAAACATACAAAGTTTTGATTTGGCTGGAGTCTAGAATGTCAACAGTCTGAGGTTGGATTGGAATAGCATCAGCTGAATTATGTGTTGTTTTAGTAAATTTAGTGCAAGATGGATAGCATTTGTTGCTAAAGCTTTTAAACAGAAGTTGATCTACAACGAAGTTTTATAACAAGATGAAATAGTAACATCTGATATTAGTAAGTGGAACAGAAATGATAAGCAAAGCGGGCAGTGATATTGAAATTGAAATAAGAACTTTCTTTTAATCATCAACTTGTACAACATATACAAATAGATTAAAAAAGGGCAATGAGGTAAAATTAAACAACAGGAAAAGGCAAGACGGAGCAGTATCAATGAAGGTAGACATAGGCGAAATAAAAATATGTATTTTGGATGAAGGTAATAAATTGAAAGAAAAATATATATCGGAGAAGCTTACAGCGAACAGAAAGTCTATAATTGTGCTGTTGGTATGTCGAAAGCACGTGGACACTTCTTATCTGGAAACGTGTACCAGACGTATAATCTTTACAACAGAGGATACAAAATTACAACGAAGGATACAAATTAAACATAAGAAAAAAAAAGAAGCATTCGTTCTGGGGTGTTAACATTTTGCCTATACAAATGGAAAGTTATACTGCAATAGAGTCTGTATTGCAGACAAAGTCTGATCGAGATACGCAAACACATGCCAATAGTCTCCCCGAGAAGGGCTTCTCTCTTAACAATCCTGTCACAACATAAATGTTAATCTATCCGAATCATTACTTAAAATAGACTTTATTGTTCGGCATAGCAATATTACAAATGAACTCAAAAACAATATATTTTACTACATAAATTACACGAATGAAATAAGAACTGTTGTAATATTTGGTGCTTTTAACAACCTTGAATTCTACATGAATAAAGTCAAAGAAGGAATGACTGAAAATGATGACAGCAAAGAAAGTATAGATTTTAACTTTTCGAAACACAATTCAAAAGTTAAAATCACTCCAAGTAACAATTACACTGTGTACATAACGAACAAAACTTAACTTTAATAGCATTAAATAGCCTGAGATCCATCCAAGCAGATACTAAATCTAATACAGTTTGTGTGTTTTTCTAACCTAAATTGTTATACATTTTTCTCGAGCACAAACAACTATTTCAATACTAACTATTCCATTTGTTAAAGTATGTGCCCCTTAAAAATGTTTACCAGAGAGATTGAATTTCATGTAATGTTTGTGGTCATTAAGACAATTAGAAAGAGGTACAATTAAAGATTGACTGTCAGCATAAATGAGGAAGATGGAAACGTGATAAACTTTAATGGTATGACTGTAACAAATGTTTTTCTCACGTTCAGAAAATAACAGAATAATTTTCAAAGCAAACCTTTTATTATTTAGAGCTAGATAAATAGCGTAGCATCTGCAGAGTAGAATGACATATTGTGATATCTCTGAAAAGTACCAATGGCACTGGTTTACCTTGAAATATTGTGTTGAGTGAAATGAGAACAGGGATGAGTAACTGTTGCAATTCACTTGTCCCAGGGACGAGTGCATGGAAAAATGTTTCTTGAGTCCTGAGAAGTAAATGTTACAAAATTTAAGCACACTTAATTACTGCCATCTTTCTTAAGTGTTTAAGCAAAGAAAATTTCTTCCATTTGTTTCCATAATGCTTATACTTTCAGCCTGCCATACTATTCTTCTTTTAAGTCTTTGTAGAGTTAATTTTTGTCACCAAAAATCAAGAACCAATTTATTGTTGTTCAAAAAGGATTCAATAAATTCTGTATTTTATATCAATATAATTAAAGGAATCTCTGGCCGTGTATTGATTGTAGCATACTGTTGTAGAATAAAGATATGAGAAATTTTCTGGCATACTTGTGGCAAACATTTATACTTTGTCACATAGTCCTAGGAAGAAAAACGTTTGTGCCTCTAAAGTATTTATCCCCAGGATCTATTAAGAGCATGGTAATTATCCTACAAAAAGAGCAGTTTAAACATGTATCTCATTATGAAAAGGACACCTTATTTTATCATGAATTGTTGGTGTTTTTTGCTATTATTATTATTATTATTATTATTAAATCAAATCAAATCAAATCACTTTATTTGATATAGCGCGATCTAGGATAAGAATCTTCAAGGCGCTGTACAATGACGATAAAACGATTATACACACAGACAGGCATACACAAATCATGCATATAAAATTTAAATCAAATATATAAAAGCATAGCATACGACATATTGGCATTATTATAAAAATAAAGTATATAAAAGCTAACGGCATATTGACCTTATTATTAAAATAAAATATATAAAAGCTTAAGTCACATTGTCATTTGTAAAATGATATAGCATTATTAGTATTATTATTATTATTGTTGTTGTTTGTACAATTAATAAATCTGTAAAGGCAGTAGCTGACTTAGTCAAATTTGAAGAGAAAACCCAATATTTTTATATGTAGTTCATCAGTTGCAAAGACAAAACATGTTTGGAAAGATAATCCCATTTATCAGATGTAATCAACTACATGTCAGAATGTTCTCACTGAGTGCACACTACCGAGAACAGTCAGTTCCAATAAATAAAGGCCTTTACGCATCACCACATGATGTTAATCAGCGGTGATCTGCTACACAAAGAATATAATAAGCTATAGGCACAGATACTGTATATTGTTTCTTACGGTCTTTAAAAATGTTGATTCGAGCACATGAGTGACCGTTTACATTCGTGTGAAATGAAAAGGGCATTTTGCAACCATAAAAAAGGTCAAATTGTTGGGAAATAGACCTTGCACGATGTAAAAACGGCCTGATGAAGGAAAAAACAGCCTGGTAAAGAGAAAGAAAAGCATGCTGCGTTGGCATCTTGAAATGCCTGATGGGGAAACCTTACTCAAGTACGAAAAAGATGTGCTCCTCGTCGCCCACTCTTGTGCACTTTTATTGTACACAATTGTAGTGCATTTTTTTTGTACAGTTCTTTAAGGGCTTTCCATCCCATTTCTGTTATATAAAGTTCAGTAAATGGCTTTAACAATCTTCAGAATTGTTGTTTACTTTAAACTTTCTGACCATTTACTCACTTCTTGTAATACTTTTATAATACAGTGAATCCCTAACAGAGATCCTCAGCAAACTTGAATCCAGAGTTGTTACAAGTATCAAGAACATTGTAAATGTTCACAGAGACAAAGTTCTGGATGGTGGTTTTCGTGGATTTGCACGAAACAATTTCAACTCATGGTGTGAGCTTGACGTGAAGTTTTCGGGTGAGGATGGTATTGATGCTGGTAGCCTCAACGTGAATTTATGCGACTTGCCCTTAGAGCCATTAAGGAACTACCAGTATTTACTGGTCCAGACAATGCAAAAATACTTGTCCTTGATTACAAGTGTAAGTCTCATTTTTCATATGTGGTATGTTGTCACTAACCACCATTTAAGTATGTAATGATCCCAAAATAAAGAAGTACAGGTTTTTTCGATTTGCCGTTTTGATAATTATAATTTCAGCCTACACGCCCAGCAGCTTGTACCCTCCCCCACCCCCGTACCAATTTTAAAAACAAAAAGCTTTAAGGATATAAAAAAATGCACGAAACTTAATCATTTCATTCATTGATTTATAATTTCTAACTCGATACCACCAAGCAGTCCCTAACATTGTGACCTTCGTGTTTCAAACCTAAAGGAACTTCAACACTAACACTGCATCCATATTTGCGTAGGTGAGTAGGTGTTGTTCACACAACAGGAGTGTTGTAGTTCATAGTGTTCCATAAGTTTCAGATAATTCCATATATTTTCGAAACTTTTTGATGTAAGGGCATATTTTTCCTCCTTTGTTTCAATTTTTATGGAATATTAGAATTAGACAATGCATACATTGGATGCAGACGACAAAGTGTGGTAGCCCTTACGTCCACTCCTTTACTGAAAAGCGACTCTTCCAGCATTCGGAAAATTACAGTGAACAGGATTCTAGTTAACATTAAAAATTTCCGTTTGGTTTGAATCTCGAAGGTCGCAATGTTATGGATCGTTTTGTGACAATCGAGTTTGAAATCATAAATCAATGAATGAAATGAGTAAGTTTTGTGCATTTGTTATATCCTTGATGCTTTTTGTCCTTAAAATCGGTAGGGGTTACAAGGTGCCGAGGTAGTAGGCTGAAATTATAGTATGGGCCCCGTTCCATTCTGAATCGTACAGCACCTTCGGTCTTAGAAAGTATTTACCTGGGCCAGCTACTATCTAGCTGAGGATTATTAATCCCTTTATACCTTACAAAATTTAAAATCAAGCCTTGTTCCGTCTGCGCAAACTTTTTTAATTTTAATTTTAATTGTTAACGGCGACTGCAATGTTAAAGAAATGATATGTATAGTACAAGAACAGCCTAATACACGTTGTAATGTGCATGGTTGGGACGCGGATCCTGGCGCAGGTAAAACTAGTCGGTACATTTATACTATCAGTAAAATAAAATAAAGGCTACGAAACTACATTATCTGAATCATAAAAATGTAATCTAAGAGAATATAGACTTTATCATTTTGTTCTTAATTATATGCTACACATTTGACAATAATGCAGTCTGAATAAAAATGGCTTTATAATATTTTTGTAACATTCATAATTAAGTAGCATTTAAAATGTTAGTGCTTAGACTACATTTAAAGACCGAAGGTGGTGTACGATTCAGAATGGAACGGGCCCATACTATATGATAGCTATAAATATTTAGAAACATTCATATAAATTTGATTGGCTTATGTAACAATGAAGTTAAAGACCAGCTTAACCCCATTGAGACGAATGAAAACCAATATAGGCCTCTTGTTCAAAACTATTTTGGTGATTTTTTGAGGTTTCCTCATTTTTAGTATTGGTCTCTATCAAATGTAACATAATTTGGCAGCTGTCAAATGGCATAGTTAATCAGGTATTTATTGCAGAAAAATAATATCCACATGAACCATTTGGCATGCAAATACAATGCTCTAGACCAAAATTATACAATGTAGATACAGCATATAATATTTAAACTATATTGCAATAGGTTTGTCGTAGGAATCTTGTATACTTATGTTTGCATTATTGCCAGCTTGTGTCACCAATGTAGCTGTCAATTACAATGTTAGATGCTTTAAATACAGAGTTTTTGACTTGAAAATACTGTGAATCCAGTCTACAATTAAATAAGTTAGGTATTTAACAACCACATCAGCCATTATTATAGGACATAGAATTTTCTGTGTAAACTTAAAATTTTATGTCATGGTCATAATAAATTTATAAACTTAATGAACAATGTTTAATATGAAAACAATCATATCATAGAGTAGTAAAATCCTAAGTAATGTTGTCAAAGTAAAACAAACAACTGTTTTGTTTGAAATAACACACACACACACACACACACACAGAGAGAGAGAGAGGAGATGACGAGATTCTTAACAATTATGTGAGATATAATGTGGTATGCGTTGGCTTATCCTAAAATCAGATTCCAGATTTACAGCCTAATCATGGACCATAATGTGTTACTTCATGAACAATTGAAAGTTAAAGTTAAGTTCTAGGTTCCTGAACTTCTTTTAGGATCCTAAAGTCAAACTGTTCTCACTGGGAATCGACTTGTTTTCATGGATCATTTTCATGCTATAATTCCTATTTAAAAAAATCTAGGATCCTATTTCAGTCTCCTATATTTCAGAAAATTGTTTTATAATTCTTACATTTTAGGTAATTTCAACCTTTATCTTTAGGGGCTATACCAACTTTCAGTTCAGTTCTATGTAATTGACAAATTTTGATTTAATTTTTTATGGGGGGGGGGGAGGGTGTGGGGGGTGTGTGATGTGGACGAGACCCTCGTATTTTTCTTATAAACAAAATTTCCAGACCATAAATAGCTTGAAAAAAATATTCTTTCTCTGATTGGTAGAAAAAAAAGAAGAAAATGTGTTATTCATTATATTCCTTTAAAAAATATATATCTTAAGGTAAATAAAAAAACACATTTCTGGTTTGAAAGAAAATCCCAAGTCCCCCACCACCCGAAATATACATGTGGGTCCTTTATATCCCTATAACTCTAGCAATTTTGTGAGGAAAACATGCCATCTACAGCATTTTACTTCTGGGCTTTAATAGGTATGAGTTGAAGATCCAACAATGATATAATAGCCCATGGTTTAAAAAAGCAAATACCTCCACACACTCTCGACTTTGTTATCCAATTGGCAAATAAAAGATCCCATCTTCCATGGCATAATGGAAGGCTTCAGCAAAATTAACGTGTATCATGAAAGCAGCATAGAATAAAGGAAAATTAGTATCACTGATATAATAGATAATATGGTAAATGTTACGATTTCCCACTAGTCCTACAATCATGTAAGACGTGGACTCAGATATTTATGATAGAGACGGTCTCTGTCAAAAATATCTGGGTCCACGTCTTATATTGTAGGACTAGGTTCCACACCTTCTAACATGAACTGGAATATATATATATATATATATATATATATATATATATATAGATATATATATATATATATATATATATATACATATATATATATATATATATATATTGTCAGAGTCGTAATTGGGCCCCAAAACTAGTTTAAGTTTTTCCATAGTCGTTTCTCATATTCTCTTTTGTATAGTCGTTTCTCATATTTTCGCGGGTTCCATAATCTCGCGTTAAATTATATTTCCGTAATAAATACAAGGGTATGTAAAATCTATATTTGTTTAAATACTTGCTGGTTGGTTTGCCCAACATATTTCTTTCTACAAGTTATCAAATAAATAATATTAGATGTTTGCACAGTTAGTATTATAACGCATCTTAAGTGTTTCTTTGGTATTACTGTTACTGAAATAAGTATTTTGATTCATGAAACAACAGTGCAAACATCTGGGTCTATTATATTTAGTTTATGAACCATGACTTTTAAACATTTTGCAACCTTAACTCATTTAGTATCGAAATATGCTAAAATTGTGAAATCTGATGTCAAAACCAACATGCCCAACTCTCCAGACATAGTTTTCATACTTAATAGACATACTTATATTTCATCTTCACCTCTTTTTATTAGTTATGCTTCTGTACCTATGTTAAGTTCTTCCATTCAGCTTTATTTCATCAATGTGTAGCCTTATTTACAACATTGTTACATGTCATTACTCTTGCGTCCTTTATTGGCACTTTTCTAAAGTACCAACATTATTCTTGTTGTGTACTTGTAAGTGAGGTAACATCATATATGGTTGTATTTGAGTGTGTACTGCCTGTTTGAGCCTGATCATTAATGGTAGCATGAATGTAATTAATTTAAATATTCTAAGCACTTGATTAGTTATATATCTCATATTATCAATATTAAAATCTGCCCATAACTTATTATCTACGTGTTTTATCGTCTCCAAGTCATTATCTTATTAAACCCCAAGTGCCGTAATGAGAGAATAGCACATCTACCTTGATGTGGGTATGTTTCTATACGAAGTGACATATTACGTTTTTCGAATATATATGTAACTCTACAATAAAGGAATGAATGAATGAACATATAAATAAATACAATCAAAATAAACAAATAAATAATAAATAAACAGGCATGTGGCTAGACTGATTATCTTTCTGTAATTTATGTATAAAATTAATGTCGCATAAATATATCTTGAATAAGCTACACCCACAAAGATACATAATCAACATTTTAGGTGTCTTCTAATAATGAAATATATAATATTATTTTCTTTTTTGAATTCGAGTATGTGAAAAAAAGAATTTCTTTTCTTTAAAAACAATGAAACCAATAATCGAATTGTTAGGATACTTTGAGATTGCTAGCAAAATAGTATCGACTTAAATGACTTTAATTTATTGTACAACTTTTATAATTCAAAATTATTAATTGGAATAGCAAGCGGGCGAGGTATGTGCAAATTGCAGCTAGCGCATTAAATACAAAATAATGCGATTGCAAGAATAGAGAAACAATA
Organism: Margaritifera margaritifera; assembly: GCA_029931535.1. Taxonomy (NCBI): domain Eukaryota; kingdom Metazoa; phylum Mollusca; class Bivalvia; order Unionida; family Margaritiferidae; genus Margaritifera; species Margaritifera margaritifera. Next base: position 625,315 of record JAQPZY010001644.1, on the reverse strand, counting down.
CAAACTTCCCTGCATAAATGATCATCTAGTTTAACAATTATTTGAATTTGTTTTGAGTTTCGACTTAAAGTACTTAAATTATGATATTGTTTACTTCACAGACACACACACACATACGCGCGAATACACACACACACACACACACACACATATATATATATATATATATATATATATATATGTATATATATATATATATATATATATATATATATATATAGAGAGAGAGAGAGAGAGAGAGAGAGAGAGAGAGAGAGAGAGCATACTTCGCTTCGGTTCTGAAACAATTTTGAAGAAACTGAAGATGGGAGAAGGAGGATGTCTGTTAGAAATATTTATAGAGAAAGAAAGAAAGAATGATGGACTGAAAAAGAATTCGTCCCAAATCAAGTCTAACTTCACTGTATGCTTTTTATACACGCATATATCTAATTTTTAATACTTTTATCTACCACAGGCGCTATTTTTTCTGCTTAGTGAAACTTATATGATTGTGCTGTGAGATATAATTTAATTAATACACTGTAGTAATTTTGCATCCCTCTTATCCAATATTACGATGCAAAATGTAAAATTCTTAGACTCAACATATGTGTTCACTTTCCATTCAACAGAGGCTGTAGCTTCTATTCTAAAAACAGAATTGGTGAGCAAATTCTAATCTGATCTGGTTCTATTTTTGTTTCTATTTAAATTGATCTTCTGTGATAAATATACATAGTCGCTAAGGTAATGGTAAGATGGTTGTTGCCTATGATCAAACATAATTTGAAATATTAGCTAGATTTTTTACATGCATAGTTTTGACAGTTATTTTCAAAACTATTTATCGAACGTTTATTGGAATAAATGAATAAAAGTCGGATAACTCGATGTTATAGGAGTTAGCATGTATACTGAATATGAAACAAAATATTGTGTGTGTTAAAACAGCTAAGTCAATAATGCAAGTGAAAAAAAGAGATATATCGAGGTTTCGCCGAAATTTCTTGCGTCTCGAAAGAAAATTTAAAAGTTGAGTATTTAATGTGAACTAATATGAGCATAAAACAGGCATTCGATATAAGAAAGTAATTTACGATTTCTTAGTTTATAAAAAGGTTCATTTTCATGCAAAATTAGAGGAATTATAAAATTATTTGCTTAATATTTAATTTATTATCAAATCACCGTCATAAAATTTTTAGACGGTTTCCGGAACAAAATTTAAGGTGGTGCTCTTCAGTTTCGTATTTTGCATAGGGTTAGATTTTTAAAGAAAAATAATTTTCCAGGTTTTCCTCACTGGTTATCCTGACTATTTAAAAAAAGACTTTGTATATCTTTAGTATTGTTAAAAGAACGTTTAACTCCATTTATTTTGGTGTATGATTGATGGGTGTAATTTGGTTATAGAGTATATAGCTTGGACTTACCTTAGATGTGCACCTATCAAAATCTGTTAGCTTCGCTGTCATTTTGTAAAAAAAAAAAAGAACGAGCCGATAACTTTTTTTTTACTTTTAGATATTTTTTAATTCATTCATTCCACTTTTAGAAGCTGGGATTGTCTACTCTGGCAATATTTGTTTTCCATATTTTAATAAATGCTAAAATTAGTGTACTTTGGACTAATTCAAGGAGCTTTTTCGAGCACATGGGAGCAGCCATTTTGTTCAGCTGTGTGCTTAGATCATGTGCAAATTTCCACAACCACAATATAAAAAGAAATTTCAGCCACAGTACATGAAAGTAATATAGAAGTATGTCAACATTCTCTTCATTGTGCATGTTGCAAATGCAAACAGCTTCACCTTACACCTGTTACTCTCTCAGAAGTACGTAATATCTGTAGAGCGCCACCAGAGATAATTACCTTTCTCGCTAAGGTTTAGTTAGACTTATCTGCCTTGAATTCTAGGAATACCATTTCTTGACAAGCCAAGATGGTGGAGTAAATGATAATTAAACCTTGACACTTCTACACGTTGCAGAATGTCTTCAAATTAGACACAAATATAGATTTGAAGACATTTGTTAAGACTAATTACAAGCATGAAATATTTAATGTTATTTAGATAAACAGTTACCTAGTTACAACCAGGAAGAAAATTGTCCACTTGTTAACTTTGTTTCTATTCTTGTATTTTGTCTCAGTATGGATATGGTACATCTGTCTGATTTATTCCAATTTATACATTTATTTTTCTGAACGTTTTTTTCACGCTCAATTTTTCTTGATTTCTTACATTTTGTGAAGTTCCTTGTATTATATTGGGCAATATGCCATCGCTTGTATTTGCAATTAACATGTAGTCGCTTTGCAACCTTACTGATACAGAAACTACACAGGGCCGTTTCACGATCTTTACCTGGTCTTGAAGGCATCACTGTAGTAATTAAGTTCCATAAATATTTCCTGAATTTTTTTCTTCATTTTTGCACCATGTCTGGATACAACATATACAAACGTTGCATAGGCTATATTGCATTTTCTGGAAATAGTTGCATCTGAATTGAACAAATGGAATTTTCGGTGCAAATTACCTTTCCGGAATCGGCCGAACAACACCTTTCTCCTTTGTTTTCCAACGCAAAAGCCACGAGGCTGAACTCAGTCAACATTTCATTTTTCTGTTTAGGCTTTAATGCTGCTATTGAATACAAGTAATATCCTTTACCGATTAGCAAATCTACAAGAAACATAAAAGAAAATTAGTAATGATTTTGTAGGAGACTACAATAGGGAGCAATAATGGCTGATTGGCTCAATTAGTGGAGTGATATCTTGAAGGGATGACAAAAGTTTCACGTATTTAATAAAGGTCTATATTGAATAAAGACTGTTTTCTGCCCCCGTTTATGAAAAAAGTAATTATTGTTAATTGCATGAATCTTTGTCTCATTGTGTTATGTAAGATACAAATTAAACTCTTCTACATTCATTATGTTGATATATTTTTATTTCATACCAGAAAACGACCTTTGAACATTTGCTGGTGTTGGAAATTGAAGAATAAATGCTGCATTTATCAACATCATAATCCAAATTAGGTATGAGCACAGTCTTGCTCTACAAAGAAATTTTAGTAGACTGTGTATTTCTTATGAGCAATATTGTCTCCAAAATGTCATCATGGAACATGGTTGTGTTGATATATAAAAACTAAACATTCACGAGTTTTACAGTTTACGAACGTTAGCATTTTGTTGCTGTCGCACTGTTGGTACCTAAATCTCCACTACACGTATATAAACAGGACTGCAGTTTCTACCGCATTTTACTCTATTACTCAAAATATTTAGAAGAACAACAAAAGTGAGATTTTAAACAATTTTATACATTTCTTTCTTACATTCTGTATCCGTTCAAAATTTAAGCTTGCCTTATGCACATGGGTCAATGTTTTGGAGAAGCGCCAACGGGGATTCGGAAAAAGTAAACAGAAACTTTGAGGCGCCTATATTACGTAACATTGTATTGTTTAACGTACCTGAACATTGCCAATTTATCACATAATGGATGCCATAACTAATAGGAACATAAGTAGATTATTGTTGCTTACAAACGAAGTATAACAAAAGGATTTAACGTTTTATAGACAACCCATCATGAGGGGAAATTAAATAACATACGATTGACTCTACTGTAGCGCATTTCTTCGCACACACACACACACACAGACACACACAGTTTGCTATTATCCATAGAGTAAGGTCAAAGCTAAAATATATTTAAGATTTAATTCAGTCGCTCTTTTGTTTCAGTTTTCACAGCAATAACTTTAAAAACAAAATTAAAAAACAAAATGGCCTGTACTGTATTGTACCTCCATGGAGTACACAAGAAAAGGATCCTTTTCAAATGTACTATCAAAAGGACACTGATAGGAAATGTATATACTTAATTTCTCCAAAACTATGAATTGTATTTTAAAATATAGGGAAAACATTTACGATGATCAGTTTAAAAGAAGGGATTGTTGAACAGAAGCACACGTCGAGCTACACTGTGTACGCCAATATATCCGTTGAACCTAAACTTTGAAACTTTGGTAAAGCATCCAACAGCAGCACGGGAAAACCAGGTCCGAATTTCTGAAGGGTATTGTTTTTTTGTTTTGTTTATTTTACTAACTATTTAAATGTGACAAATATTAGATAATAGTAATATAGAGATTTGTTGCTATTATTGTCTTTTAACGGCACTTTTAGCAAATTGTTGGCTATATCGAACTCACAATACACGCCCAGGTCAGCCCGTGTCGGCTACCTCAATCTGTCCTTGGTAAAGGCATTTAGCTCCCATTTCCTCGGCATAATATACAAAAATTGTTATAATTGCCATTTAAAGCAACAGAGAAAAAAAAAAATAAAAAACGAAACAGCAAACCAAAAAACAAAACAAACAAAACATCTTTATTTCAACACTAATCCTTTACCTGGCATGACGCCTCTGTATCTAATAAGGCATATGTATCTTCGACAAACACTAAATTGAACCCGCAGTATCTCCCATAAAAATGTGTATCTATGAATAAAATGCATGCACCTCTGTTTGGATAAAATATGCATGTTTAATAAATATCGGCATTTCATCTTTACACCAGTCCTGAAAAAAATCATATTTGTTACAGTACACAATTTTAAGTGAACTTTTCATCTCTCTCTGATCAGAGAAGCACAATTCTTTATGTCCTCTGGCTCTCTCTCTCTGTCTGTCTCTCTCTGTTAAAAATGATATATGTTATTTAACAACTCATTTTGCAAAGGTTTTAGGTTTAAAGGTGTAATCATGCTGTTGAAAATGAAGACTAAGATTTTTTTACTCTTCCCATAAATATAGAATGATAAAGATTAGAGCCACGTTTCATCAGTAAATCTTTTTTTTTCTTTCTTTTCTTTTTATGTTTAAAATTAAACAGATCACATAACATTTCAATGTTGGATGCAAAACCTGATGTGGGTTAGAAAACTCTGTCAGTAAAAAAGAAGTCAAATATCTCTGATAAGTCACAACCTGCTCGACTCGACTTGCATTACTGGCTTGACAATCTGATACCACAGTCTTTGTTGCAAAATACTAAATCATTGTTACGTATTATAAAGAGACGCAATAAGTACTTAACAAATATAAGAAATTGCATTCGATGATCTGTGTTCTTATAAATATATTTTGATAACATTAGAGTCAGGTTCTATCATTAAATCTATAAAAATGTAAATTCATTTGATGCTCTGGTAATAAAAACCCATATTAATCCTTGATATTTTTCTCCTTGCAATACAAGTTGTAGATCCACTGGTTCTGCCATATAAAATGTGAAATTCTAACCTGATATAGTGACAGGCCTTCACCTGTTAGCAATTTATTGCAGCAATTAAAGAAATTAGTAACCGGAGTGGTTTTTATCAATTAAAATCTATGGCCACACATTTCCGAGTCCGACACCTCATAAATGACAATACAGCAAAATAATTAACATAGTAATTTAGCATAGAACCTAGGTCCAAAACTTTAAGGAAGAGACTATGGTAATATGGTTATTCCGCCCAAATGCACACAAACAAATTTGTGAAGTCACGGCCATTCCACGGCCTTTTTCAACTTCCCTGAACTCCATACAGTAAAGGTATGTGCTATACCACTGTATTAGTAGAGTTTGAGACTTTGACCAATGTGTCTGAGTCGACTGCCAAAAGTGGAATAACCATATGGCCATAGTCTTTTGGTTTAAGTTTGCGACCAAAGTTGTGTGCTAAATTATTATGTAAATTACTTCACTGTAGTTTTGATGCTTTTAAACTTTTTGATAGCATGGTTAAACCAATTTTGTGCTATGGTTCGGAAGTCTGGGGCTATAAATCTTCGGAAGTTATATATAAACGGTACCTTAATCTCTCACCCTCAATACTTAATGCTTATGCAGTTGGATAGATACTCATTATATGTTACCTGTTATACACGGTGTATTAACTTTTGGCTTCGTTTAATTCGCATGGATCAAAACAGGTATTCCAATAATTTTTATATAATGTTAAAGCATATTGATGAAAATAGTCGTACTACATGGACAACTCACGTGAAGAAATTACTATGTTCTTATTGGTTTAGTTTCGTATGGATTGAGGAAAGTGTTGGAGGTATTAATTTGTTGATAAAGATATTTCAATGAAGAGTTAAAGATTGTATGATACAAAACTAGCATAGTGAAGGTATGGGCTTAACGGAGAGGAAGTTACAGATGTTTTAAATCTTTGTTAAAACCTGAACAGTTTATACATTGTTATGTATATTTAATCTATAATGTGTGTTTAAATCTTATCCATGAAGGTAAGTAGTACTTTAGATTCTGGTCACCAGTAAACAGAATGTTGACTAGCATTTGAGTCCAAGGCCAGTCTTGTTGACAGTTAGACTGTTTTTCCCCCCATTTTATTGCTTCACATCCTGTCGATATAGGTCAATTGAAAATGTGTATAAATAGGGATTTGGTAAAGACATAATTCATTCCTGGTTTAGATCAGTCTGTGGGAATCCATTTGAGATCAGATTTTATAGTTTGTGCCGTTATAATCAGATATACTTTGAGAATAATTATTTATTTAATATATTCATTGGAATTCCTAAAGTGCTCATTGACTTTTGAATTCATACATTACTTTGGACTTTTGTGAACTCATTCAAAGACATTCTGGATTTTATCATTGTGTTATATCAGGACATTCAAGACTATTGGAACTCATTCAGAACAGTCTATATTTTGTGATTAGGACATTTAGGATTATTTGGAATTTGATTCACAATATCGTAAGTATCTCTTGAATTTCATTTTGTATTATAGGGAAATAAATTGCTTGTTGATATTACTTACATTGTTGGTTTCACTTTCTTTCTGTTACATATTTTTCTTTTCCTAGAGACGTAACAACCTATAGGACTTCCATTAAATTTAGAAATGCTGTTCTTAGATTTCGAATATTCCATTCATAATATAGCAATAAAGATAGATCGAAATAATCGTTTGGATATATCTGATAGAATCTGCCCATATTGTGAAAATAATGGTTTAAGACTTGTACACGATGAACATCATTTTCTTTTAGTATGTAACGCATACGAGATAGCTTACATAAGAGATGGTTTAATAACAGATCATTCATAAATTTTGTTAATCTTATGTCCGCTGGTAACCATAGTAACATGACTAGTCTAGCTAGTTTTCTGTACTATGCCTTCATAAGAAGAGAAAGTTTATGATGTGCATTAAGATCTAATACATATATATCACCGTTTGTTTGTCTGTACCCTGTTCCAACGTTATATTATGCTCTTTTATATGTATTATGGACCGGTGTCCTGAAATCCTGAATAAATCTCTTGTATTGTATTGTATTTTATTGTATTGTAAATATGTTCATTCAACAATCAGGTAGAATTGACAAACAACCTTCGTTTTTATAAATATTATAAACAAGTAAACAATTAATATAATCCAAATAGAATAAACGCAATAATAATAACAAAAACAAATCAGCTTGAGATATCCCGTTGACAGTTAGACTGTTTTTTCCCCCAGCACGTGAGAAACCGCCATCGTCAACTTGGATTCGTCAACAGGACATAGGACTCATTGGGTCGCGTACTCTGTAACGCCTTAACATCTTTTGTATTTTGATTCGTACGAGCTTGCACTGCCTTGTGAAGTGGTTAATTATTTACATTGATGTTCCCGGACAACAAAGCCGTATCGCACCAGTACTGGACAACAGAGTTGTCTACCGCTTTTTTTATTCAACGCTGCCGTTACAAACCTGAACCGATGGCCCAATATGTGGATGTCTTGTCATTGAAATACTGCGCGCACTCGTGTTCACCAACACCATAAGGGCTTGTCGACGCTGTGTTGCCACTTAGAAACCACGCTTGAAGTATGCAAAATGCCAGTTTACGTTTACGGACGCGCGAGCGCAGCGAACCGACCTGGCGCCGAAGTGGATCTGACCAGGTTTGCCACCAAAGTCGATTTCACAGAGTTGACCAAGACAAAACCGGAAAACTGCAGACGTTCAACGTGGACACCAACGACGTTGTTTTGAAGCCGTCAGGCGCCGTAGCAAAAAATATGTCCGAAATCACCGAAAGTCAGGGAATCAGAGAAGCTTGAGTGTCGGTTGCCTTTATCAAAGATTACATCGATGTAAATACGAAATCGAAAGTTAAAAAAGTCTGGCGATGAAATGAGTTGGGATCTCATCATGAGCGGAAACCGAATTCAACGGATGCAAGACGATGATGATGATGATGATTGGACAAAACAATACATGGATTTAAAAATCTGCGAGCGATTGCCTGATATCAACGTCCTGGCTGACAACACCAGTTTTGAAGAAAAAATATTAAGTTTTCTTATTGTACGTATTGGTACATACAAACAGGAGAAGGAGCAGTAACTGTTGGACCATTTGGTGTAAAACGTGTACATATTGATGGGTTTCATCCCAAGGGCCAATTTAGACTTGTTGCTGATAGATCCGGATATTATTTTTGTATTATGTACGCGTCCATTAACACTGGGGGGGGGGGGACTCTTAGCATCCGATTAGTAGGACAAAGATAATCACTAGAAGATCCCGATGCTGAAGCTAAATTATACAAATCTAGATATTCTTTATTAAGGCCAGATCCCAATGACGAGTCATCAAAAACTTTTTCGGTTGCAGGCTTGTTCAAGATCAAAAAGTTCGAAAAAACAGAGACACATGGGACAAATATTTGGGATGAAACGTTATTAACCGTTTTTCGTATGTGTATTTCAAGACAGCTACAATTCTGTACATGGCGGACTCTGAGCTTGCAAAATTTGTTCAGGGCGATGATGGGACTGGAGCCGAATCAGAAGACGGAGTGTTGGGACAGTTGGGAGAGAGTGCCAACATTGATGTTGATTTTGTGCCGCTTGTCGACGAATATCTACGTGAAAATGGCGTTAATAATTCTTCGTATACAATCAAAGATAATGTCTATGAGGGTCAGAGAGAAGTTGATAGTTGGAACCACTCTGATGTACCAATACCAACTCGAGGCCAGCTAGGAATCATGGCATTAGCACGCGAAAACGCCCGGTCGCTGACTACACCGTCGGATGTGAAAACATCCAGGGAATGTTTCTACAACAACGAAGTGGAATTCACTTATAAATCGACCGCGATAAAATTCCCTGTCAATTATATCGAACCACTAACATGAACTCGACCGGCGAAACAAACACAGACTGATATTCACCAAAGACGTACTTGTCCGTGTAACAGTTCTTGGAAAAAGATCGAGCACGATCGTTGACGACACCAAGCAGGGGTTCAATTTATGTAGTTCTAGGTAAACCTAAAAGCATGCAAGCAATCACTGGAGACAAAAATATTCCCCGGAAAGATAATTGTATCAGTAAAGAAAAATACTTGGTTGGAAGTGCGTGTGCATACTGCAGCTGAACAAGGCCAGTCTGTTAAGCAATTATACTTCGCAATCACGTTATTAATAGAAGCAATATAATGGACTCTCAAAGTTACCGTCGCGAGAAAATAGCTGAAGTGGAACATCAGCTGCGAGATGAAATCACCAGAAAGACTTGTACTCGCGCAATAGAGATGCACGTGTGTTGTTGTGGATGCTATTTGCGCAATCGCCGCCGCGACCACTGATGGCCTTAATGTGGCTGGAATCGCGACCAGGGATCTAATTTACAGGCAGTGAAAACTGAGTAAACGGTTGGAACTTTCAGTTCCAGCGGGAGGCTCCGCAGGGGTTTTCTCACGAGAACCTTGATAACGGCGCGGTCGCGACTTAACCAGACCCACGTTTGTCACCCACGGGAATACATTCGCGTTGCACTCGCGTTTGCAAAATGGGTAAAGTCATGGGGTGTAGAAAACGTTAACCCTAATCGGTAACAGAAATCTAAAACGTCCATTATCACACTACTCATGTGGATAACTGTTAAGAGTTCCATCCTGCAAGAATATATAACCATCTAGAACAATATATTAGATGGATATTATTGAGCTCAGATAACTATACTAACACGCATAAAGGTAACAAAAACTTTGATTTTGTGCACTGAAAATTGTCGTGCTTGATTTCTACATGCACCCTCAGACCCACTTAACAGTCGCTGGCACCAACAAGGGCAATATACCAACGCACACTTGTTATCTGACACATATGTTTATGCTACACTGAAGTGGTACCGAAATATAATCCTATACGTGAAATATTTACTAACTGAGTTAAACCCAAACTAAAAGATAAATGCAGCTACCCTCTTTCGGACCATCGTTTTTAAAAAGTCAAAGTGCAAATCTATCAATTGTACAAAACACATTGACAGAGAGACCATTCCGAACATGCATTACACGGACATTCCTAACTTCAAGAGTTGATGCCCTGTTTATTTACATTGCCGGAACAACGCTATCGTGAACGCACTATATAGGTTGCATTTATTCCACTCAAGCACATTCCATCGTTCTGAACCAAACTTCGAAACAGTTTGGTTCGGTTTGGTGTTGCGTCCTCATGACAAAATGTATTATTAATAGCTAATTGATTTGATTGTCTAATAATCATAGATCCAGAGAGAAGCTTACAGACATTACTAATTAAATGGTGTTCGTTGATTTATGGAGAGAATTAATAGGTATGAAATATCAAATTTGAGTGGGTATAAAAGCTGAGAAAGACGATTTCATTTTTTACTTCAGAGAAAACTTAGAGATATTGAAAATACCAAGTCTTCAACGTTTACACAAATTTCTAAATGTGTATACTTTACAATAGCCAAAACGATGCTGTTTAATCGAACCGATTCGAAACTCAACCTTTCCTCCGGTAAGTAAGTTAGGAATATAGCTGACAGCAATTTATGAGGAAGCCTTTGACTGATCTGTATAACTTTGAAAATGTAGTATCTATCCAGTTTTTCACGTTCACAATTAACTCGGCACACATTTAATTGCAAATGAAAGAGAAAAAAAAAAGAAGAAAAAAAAAGAACAATTCAGCTGTACTAGAAACTACAGAGACATTCGTGTGGCATAAATGACTGTGCAAATTTATCCAGAGAACGGATGCATAAACCTTTCAAGGGTTGACTAACACATTAATACATTCTTTTTCTGCCTTCAAAGGATCAAGATTTATTGTAAGTTTGCGTCAAAGGAGACGAAGACATATTTAGTGTTATTTAACTTACAAAAGGTTTGCGGTATATATACATTCAATGAGCACATTTTTCTTCAACCATAATAATCAATCTTTTGTTCCGATATTAGAGGAGGCCGTGGTTTATTCAGAAATTTATATGCTTTTCATATGAAAATAATTCAGACTCAAGCGAAGCTCACCAAAAAGGCAGTGATTTATTCAGAAGTGTATTTGCCTTTGTATGTAAAATAATTCAAACTCACGTAGCAGCTCACAAAATAGGATAAAATTACCGTAACCGTACAAATATCCTTACAAAACGTGGGTCTCCCAGGAATCCTTTCACACACTTAATTGACAAATTATGCAGGTTTACGGCCTGGATACGACTGAAATCAATCTTCTTTGCTAGACTATTAAGAAAGGCCTTTGTTGAATATATCTGACAATTTAGGTGAAACAACTTTTTGATCGTTATGATACTGTTTCGAACTGCAATATATATATATATATATATATATATATATATATATATATATATATATATATATATATATATATACATATATACAACCACTTCACTGATCGCCACTGATTTGGTACGAAAAGGTTTATTTTTAGGACAACGTACCCAACTATCCCAATCATATATGTTGTGGGAAGAGATCGGTAGGTTTCATACGAGCATTGTTTTCAAAATTAAATCTGTTATATTTTGGGCTAGACTTTTTACTGGAAAATTAGTGACATTTCAAAAATATTATATAATATTACTTTACACTGCTGCTGGTATATACAATGTTAAATGGCTTTCCTTTATCGAATAAATTTCGTGCGATTTAGTACAGAATAATTTTTGGTTATCTCAGTCATTCCCCTCTGTTGATTGCCTTCTAGATAAATATATACACACATGGCATTCCAATTTTTTTTTTTAATTCTTCTAAAAGTAGATTTTATCGGATACTTAAAAAATCTTTAAATTTTTAACCATTTTTAACACATATGCCACAAAAGTATAGACTGATTGTAATAAAGTTCCGTATAATTAATCATAGGCTTCCGGCATTTATTTTCAAAAATATTTATTAAACGATTATTGGAACAACTAAAGAAAGGTCGGATAGCTAGATGTTATAGGAGCCAACGTGTATACTGAATACGACGCAAACTGTTGTGTGTTAATGCGCTAAGTCAATAAAGCGAGTGAAAAAGGAGATAACATATTAAAGTTTCGCCGATAGTTCTTGAGACACAAAAGAACAAAATTAAAGTTGATTATTTATTGTGAACGAAGATGAACACAAAGCAGCCATGCAATATAAAGAAAGTAATTTACAATTTCTTAGTTTAGAAAAAGTTTTATTTTGATGTCAAACTCGGAGCATTTATAAAGTTGTTCATTGAATATTTAGCTGAGTACCAAATGACCGCCTTCAAAAATTACAGACGATTTCTGGAACTAAATTAAAGCTAATTACCTTTTTCGTGAAAGGGTAGTTAGATTTGTCCCCCCTTGAATTCGAGGAATACTATTTGTTGACAAGCCAAGATGGTTGAGTATGCTATAGACTTCGTTGGAACTTTGACTTAGTTATAGGTACGTACATGAATTTATAATTAAACCTTGACGCTTTTTCAAGTTGTAGAATGTCTTCCAATTAGACACGATCTAGAGTTTAAGAAACTGGTTAAGAAAATGACAAGCTTGAAACTGTTTAATATTATTTAGATAAAGCGTACATAGTTACCACAAGGAAGAAAATTGTGCACTTGGTAACCTTGTTCCTGTTCTAGTATTTTGTCCCAGTATGGATATGGATACATCTGTCTGATTTATCCCAATCTATACAGTATGGATATGGATACATCTGTCTGATTTATCCCAATCTATACAGTATGGATATGGATACATCTGTCCGATTAATCCGAATCTATACAGTATGGATATGGATACATCTGTCTGATTTATCCCAATCTATACAGTATGGATATGGATACATCTGTCTGATTTATCCCAATCTATACAGTATGGATATGGATACATCTGTCTGATTTATCCCAATCTATACATTTACCATTCTGATCTTTTCTTTTGGTGCATTTTGTGTTAATTTCTTACATTTTGTCAAAAAGTTCCTTGTATCATATTTGGCAATATGCCATTGTGTGCATTGGAAATTAAGATGTAGTCAATGCCATAAAAATTGCTTTGTTCTTTTATTCTATCCTTTTCATCCGGTATATTTTGTACAAGGTAGTCTCTGATATGTCGCGCATTTAGAAATAAGAAAGGTTTTAATGCTATGGCAATAAATTCATATAAGTATTTCTTGTAGCGGATATAATTCGTACAATTAAAATAAAATGTGCGCTTATTGTTAAAGATGATAGAATATAGAGAAGAAACCATGTTCTTCTTATTTTCCTTGAAATATTTTTTTATTTTATGAAGAAAATCTTTTATGTCACCTAGAGCTGATATAATTTTGTTTTTAAGTTTCTGAGCACATTTTTCTTTAATCGTCAAATGATCAACATTTGAAAGGAGGTTGGGCACCTTATATTCCATGAACTGGAAAAACAACCTTATTTACATAAATTGATAAAGAAGTTAACATAGATACCGGTATATATACAAACTACATGTACTTTTATTTATGGATTCCTACCTGATACAGACAAGGCAGCAGTTTCACCACACAATTTCCAGGAAAACAATCTGCAAACTGAAAACTCTTTGAAAACGGAACTGAATCTGAGAGGGAATGAGATTATATGATATATCCTATAACCAATTTCTACTTAAATGTATAAATGGTCATACTTATACTATCCAAATGTCAATGTAACTCTTGACCTTTTAATATTTATGAAAAATAACTGCAGCGCCACATAAATTATGATAATGTACATGGAAATAGAGAGAGGCCTTATACATTTTTGGCCATATTTTTGCAAAAGAATCCGCGAACTGCCAACTTCAAAAAACATCATAGCTAGTACTTTTAAGAAACTGTTCGCATTTTCGGTATTCTGCAACGGAATATCTGGCGTAGAAGTCGTCATGTAAATGCCAGGGAAATTGAAATTGCTTCTTCGTCGAAATTCTTGAAAATGATGTGCATTGTGCAGGAAACTAAGAATGTTCATTCATTCCTAGAGTCTGAATAGAAAATGTATTTATTAATAATAATTATAGTAATAAGTAAGAATCAATTCATAGTTTTTGTTTTATATACATTGTGTGACTGGAGAAAGCAGTCAGTTTAAAATAAAATAAAGATTCACAACTGTGTTTGTCCTTAAAACCTGATTTTAAAAACTTGTTCGCCTACTCTTTTATCGACAAGTCAACGATATAGAATATACTACGGCAGAGATTGGAACTATGTCGTTATTCAACTCCAAATTTCTAGAAAATCTGCAAAGCAGACACAAAATGTGTTTGAAGACATGTGTGAAAAAAAGTTACAAGCATCAAAATATTGAATGTAAATTTGAAAAATATCGCCTGGTTACAATGAGGAAGAAAATTGTCAAGTTGTTAATAATAATTGTTGTTATTTTTATTTTATTTAATTTTTTTTTTATTTATTTTTTTTTTTGGGGGGGGGGCAGTATGGATATTAGTACATTTCTTTTATCCAGGTTTTACCATATACATATATCTTTCTGATGTAACTGTACCACACTCTTAACTTCTTCTATTTTCTCGAGAATTGTATTGTATCATGATTGGCAAGATGTCAGTAGTTACAATTTAAATGTAGAATATAACCGGGAAGTTAATATTGCACTATTGCTTGTTTTTATACCATTTCATGCGTTTTAACAAGTTTATCTCCAATATGTCACTCAGTCCGAAATATAAATGGTTTTATGCCATGATAAGAAATTATTAAAAATATATTCATTCGATTTGATTTATTCAGTTAAAATTCATGGGGTTTTTGCATACACTTATTGTTAAAGATGACCAAATGAAGAGAAACAACAGTCATCTTATTTTTATTTTGTAAGAAATGCTTTTGAAGTAATTTTCTTAATAAAGTTTAATAATGCTACACATTAAAGAAGGCTGAACACTCGGAACAGTCGATAGCATACTTATTCACACAATTGATGATCATGTGTCAATATTTTATCAGTATCTAAATATAACGGCTTGTATTATGGATACCTACCTAATCGAGACAAGGCGGCGGTTTAACCTCTCAACTTTCAAGAAACAAACTGCAAACTCGATACCTTTTGAAAAGTAATTGATACAGAAAGGTTTTAAGAGTTGTAAGGGATCTTTCATGGATATTTCTATTTAAATGTGGGAATGATCATGTTATGGTCTGTTTCATGACCAAGCGTCGTTTCGGGGGCAGGCCTAACTTTCACTAAATTTCTCAGAATCTTTCCTTAAATTCAGATTTTATATTATTTGCTTCTGACAAAATTGACAATATTGCTATTTTGGTCTAAAGTAGAGACAGCAGAAAGGACGGGAAATAATTTAGCTTCAATTTCTTACAATCAAGAATTTAGGAAAAATCCTCAATATTCCTCAGAAATAAAACAAGACTCTTATTGGGTGAAATGAGGAGTTATGCCTGACTTTTTTTTAAAAATCTTCATGCCAGCTAATATTCAGTGAAAACAAATTATAGTTACCAACAAACTGATAAGAAAGATCTGTATCCAAAACCCCAATCTGAGAAAGAAAATATAAGATGTTTAGGAGTATGGTCGCACCATTTTGCAACCCTTATTGGCCCTGAAACTGCAGATCTCTACCTGGCCTGAAAGGCATCATCACTACACTAATTATGATCCTTATATATTTCCTCTTTGTTTCTACACTGTTGTACCAAGACCATCTGATTTTTATGTTAGGCACTAACTTAAGCACAACATATGACAAAATTAGCATAGAATATATAGCATTTTCTAGAAATAATAGCAGTTGAGTTAAATTAATGTAATTATTAGTCCAAATAACCTTTCAGAAACTGGACGAATCACACCTTTTTCCTTTGTCAGCCTACGCAAAAGCCAGCGTGGATGAACTCAATAAATACTTTTTTTTCTGTTTATGCTTTATTTGCTGATTGCTATTGAATACAAAAAACATTCTTCACTGGTTAGGAAATCTGCAAGAAAAATCGAAGAAAAAAATATGAATGATTTTTTTAAGGGACTCCAATAGGGTGGAATATCAGCTGACTGGCTCAAATAGTGTAGTTACATCTTAAAGGGTTGATAAAAGTTTCACGTATCTAATCAGTTTACTTTTCCTGTAGTTCTAACAACGCTGAAATATAGCTGCGAGGTCTGGTTACATTTCCTCAGATGTGGTTTGCTCCAGAGCACAATCTCTTTTTTAACTTTTAAGAATTAAAATATGTCAAAATGGTTGGTCAAAATCTCCACCCAGGTTGGTGCTTTCAAAGTAAGATGCCTGTTTTATCGATCAATAAGTGACTGTGTTTGAAAGAGAGTCTTTGATTGGCTCATTCAAATAGCGTGAATGGTCATGTTCGGTCACAATGGCAAGACAATTTTACGTGCGCTCGCAGTGATTGGTTAAGCGGGTTTATGCATATTCATGAGAAATAGCGCAGGCGGCCACGGTTGATAAAGGAGCAGCTCATTACCACCCGTGGATAGCGACGATTGGTATGAGAAAGAATGTTCATACTCCCAGTGTTTTAAATTGTGTATCATGTTTTGATTACACAGTAGGAAAATGCCACAAAATAGTCAATCGCTGAGGAAAATACAACCGCACAGAAGAGAGTCGTGTGCTTTATTTTTGTACCAATATATTTTACCGTATTTCATCATACTGGTATGAATTTAAAGAAAAAAAAAATACATTTCTTTTTCTAAATATTCTTGTAAATGTTATCGTGTTGTTTTTCTAGATGCCAGTCCTAATTGTGATTAACATTAAAACAAATTTGGATACTCCAAAATTCCCTTCTGCCTAATGTTCTTATTTATCTTATAGGTTTAAACATTAATTTGCGCTTTACGAGTAAGGAAAACGACACTTATTCGATGAAAGGAAAGTAATTTCAGAAATATTGTTATTTAGTTTTGTTTATAGAGTGGGAAGTGCACGTGATGTGTTGTTATTATTTTTATCTAATTGGGTTGTCGATTTAGCAAGTAAGTTTTATCGCCTTTGAATTCCAAGAAAGTCGTCTTTGAAAAGGTAGCCTGTGTTATGGTCCAGGGTTTGACTTTTTACGAAGCTCCGAGCAAATGATAAATTAAATGAAATCTGTAATATTTTAAATGTATGATACCAGATTCAACAAGAAGTTGTGTCACAATTGGCGTACTAAAATCACAAAATGAAACTGTTGACAGTAAATACAGCAAATTTATCTTGAATACACCCAATAAGAGAATCAGACAGGAGTTTATAATTTCTTTTACAAATACGCGTATCTGTGGTTGGAATTTTCTGTCTAAGTATGCATTTGCTTACATTTCCCTAGTTTTTGTTTATATTTTATAGTATATTCAGATTGAATATTAAACATGCCAGATAAATATCTCAACAAATTTCGAAGAAGTCGCAACGAAAAAGCATTAAATCTTCCTCAGTTTCGAGAAAATTAGGTCTTCCCGTAGCAAGAAAAAAATAAATAAATAAAATAAACAAAGAAACAAACTGATTTCCCTATTTGCTACATTAAGTGTTTTAGTAAGCTCCAAAATATATTTCTTAACAGTCCTATGGTTATTCAGGGTCGAAATAGTATCTCAAAAACATTATAGCGGTTCCTCGAGTACAAATAAATGTATGTGTGCAGTAGCATAGCAACCGCCCAAGCAACCCCCAAGCCCAGTGGGGGCCCAAACTGCCCATCAAACAACTTTTTACATTGGAAGGGGGCCCCAGAATTAAGTTTTGCTGGGGGTGGGGGTGGGATTCTTGCTGCGCCACTATATTGGTGTTAATAATGATTGAAACAATGAGCATGCTTTTCATTTTAGTTGTTAATCGCTAATTGAGCGTGCCCAATCATCTTCATATTTCTTTATATTTTTTTTTATTCATTTAATTTGAATAACCTAAGAAGGTTGAATATTAGCAATTTTAAATGTATGCTGTATATATACTTAGACATTATAAGTCAATAATTGTATCCATTGTTTGTATCTGTGTGAAATGCCTCATTATATATGTGCTCTTGTTTTGAAACGTGCTTATTTCAATCTGATTTTCAGGGGCGATACCCAGTCATGTATTTGATCTTTGTGGTTAACTATTTTTATATTACCAAATAGGTTTTTGAGCTCTGATTTCGAAGACTGAGAAATTTGCTTCTCTCTGGATGCAGAATGAATGATATAGGTGGACCTTCATATACATACAAAGATAGTCACACACATACTAATCTCTCTCTCTCTCTCTCTCTCTCAGATACGAAAAGACCGAACTAAGATGGCAATTAAATCAGAATGCGGGCGACTTCTAGTCGCTGCAATGGACTTTGGGACAACCTTCAGCGGATATGCATTTTCCTTCAAGAACGATCCAATGAATGTGCACGCTAACCATACTTGGGTGGCGGGATCTAAACGTCTGATATCGCTTAAGACCCCGACATGTATCCTTCTGAAGCCAAACCAGGAATTTCATTCCTTCGGTTATGAAGCAGAGAACAAGTATGTTGACCTGGCTATGGACGGAGAACATGAAAACTGGTACTTCTTCAAGCAGTTCAAAATGCTCCTCCATAACTCAGAGGTACATCATTTTTTAATCCTGTAATAAATCTTATGCATTTGAAAGCAAAGGCTGTTATCTTAAAAGGTATTACATCACACAATACATGTGGGCACCGGTCATTGTTACAAAATAATGGCGGACCCTATGGAAAACAGTCAATCTATCTTCTTTATATGTAAAGCCGGCGAACATATGTTAGCTGTAATAAAAAATGGAATAAAACGATGGAAACTATTAGATCTAAAACACAGCCAGAGCAATTAACAGAAATAGAACATTTCGGGCAAAAGACAAGTCGGCACAAGTTAGGTCGGCACAGGTACAACTCGAACTAAACCGCTTTTTAACTCGGTTCGATGCTCTTTAATAAAGGACAACTCGAATCAACTGCTAAAGACAAGTCGAACTATTTTTTAAAAAGACAAATCGGACCTTTTCTCCTTTTTTCCAAAGACAACTCTGACAGTTGCAACGATCTCTTATACTGAATTATCCCTTAGTAAGGGAGACCACCCGGTAACGGGCATTCGGAACATTTCGAGCCCTATTCTAGCTTGATGAAGCGCTAACCAAATGTGAATGTAACTCCTGACTTTTTGTGATATTTACCGCTATATCTAGATGTGTGATTAGGAAAACTGTTTATATTTGGACTGATATTACACTGACATGACTATTACCGCGATTATTGAACAATTCATATTGCATTTACTCCTGCATATGCTCATGGTTTGTATTGGTAATAAAGGAACAAGGAAGTTGATAAAGATATGTTTTTGATTTTATTTACTACAACTCTTTCATTCTTTCCCCTTTAATCTTGAGCAAACTGACTTCTATATATTTTCATACATATATAATACAAGAGTGCCGTATACAGTTTAAGGTCATGGCGTAGTCAGGGCTCGTACCTAATCACCAAAGCTGCTTTGGGGCTTTGATGATTGACATAGATGACGCCACTGTACTACCGCAGTGGACGGCAAAAGATATTGCAACTGTGAAAGGGCAGTGATGAATTAAGCTCAATATTTTTTTAAAGAGATTAAATGTTCACATATCTTTTATCATGTTATCAAATAAGACCGCTTCCATTATATATTTGAAAAATTTCATTGGTTTTGATAAATTTAAGCAATAATATCTCTTGTTCACAGTAAGTTTATGTAATCCTTTCACGGAGGGTAGGATTCAAATGACGAGTCAGGTGACCATGCGACGTAGTGCGTGAAAGGGATAATAGTTAATGAAAACTTTTCTCCTTTAAATGGTATTATGTTATTATCATCACAAGGGGGCTTTAAACCACTTTGCTTAGAAGACAGCCCCATACTGCGATATCATATGAACAAAAAGGTTTTTGTCTTGACTGAAAGCCATTTTGGGTTAGATCTGTTAGCGCTTCGTTCGTTTAGTGTCGTCTGAGATGTCCCAAAGAATTTTGGTGGAAAAAATACAACCCGTTCGTTTCAGACAGCCCTTTTACATTAGCCAAAACTATTGCAACATCCCTACCACCGTAATTTCCGGTGATCTAATGATGTAGGATTAAGCCTCCGTATATGTACACGGTTAATTCACTACTTTCTCGTTCCGCGCCACCTAGAGATACGAGAGGTTATGGGGAAACCAATATGGCGGCGGAATGGGTTATAACCGTGCCTATGCCTCTACACTATGAGTCGCTAGAGATTTTTGATGACAAGTTGTTATTGATGTAATTATTTATTAAATGTAAGCACATTTCAAATAAATTTTAAATGGACTGTTGCTGTCTATCGGATGTTGTTGTTTTTTTTCAATAAAACACTTTGAAGTTAATTTTTGCTCAGAAAGTGACATACGTGTACATGTCAGTGATTTAGCCTAACTACAACCGTACACAGGTTGCTGGTCAGAATCAGGTAAAATAAAATAAAATAAAGATTTTGAAGAAAAAAAAAAAAAAAAAAACCCAAAAAACATTGTTAATTGAAGAAAGCGTGTCTTTTTGAAAATACTAATAATGATTCATTTTTTATATTAATAGGTTGACTATCATCGCTGAGCAAAAGTTTTTGTTCAGAGCCTCAATTTACGATAGTTTGATATCATGTATTGGACAAATGGTGATTAAATTGCCACATAATGATATAACTTTAGAAAAAATGAAAAAAGACGTTTTCCAATAAAAATAAATGCTTTTTTCTTGTTTGAGTCCTTCAGCCTCACTAAAAGCGAAGTTTAATTTCCATTGATACAATATAAGACATTATTAAGGGTCACCGGAAGCCAAAAACATTTAACAGAAATGTGACTTTAAAAGGGGGCTAATTTAAGCAAGAAGTAATTACCATGGTTATTCAAATCTCAATATTTTACGATATAATTATTATTATAAATTATTTATTTGAAATTACACCTATAATAAAATACAGTGCATGCTAAAGTAACATTTTTAATACATTAAATACTTTCAATACTTTCTAACAATAGAAATACTTGACAATTGTGTGAATACATGTATAATATTATTCAACATGTAGTATAATTAGTCAAACTACCATCAGTTTTGCCAAAGGACTGTTAACAAAAACGTTTTTACTTGTTATATACTTTTAAAGAAATTGAATGTATGGACTTACGTGGTGTTGTGTGCTTTTTTGTAGGAATTTTGTGCTTTGAGACAGTAGTCTATAGAAGTTATAATAATAATTTTATTTGGTTAGGACCTACATATGACACAAATATTATTACATATAACAAATCTAAAAAAGTCACATTACATGTGACACAGCACGCACATAAAAGGACTATATTACAAATAGACATCAAACACGTGTAAGACTAAAGTCGTACATTGCATAAATACTGCAACAACTACACCATAAATACGACAACATAACACGTGTACATTTATCAAGACTAAATTACACACTATTAGACATTTTCAGGTTAAACTAATCGATATTTAAATAAAATAAGAATTAAAAACAATAAAAATAGACTGAAAAAAAGGACAAATTAATGATATACAAGTTTATACACACTTATTGCCAGTGTTGTCTGCAGGGATCAAGATTTTGGGGTAGGGTACATACTGCAAATTAAAAATCTATAATAGACTAAATTAAAAATTACTTTTAAATATTCAAACATAAAATCTGATTTCAGAAGTAAAAATATTACTAAACATCAATTCAATCTAGTAAAATATCATTGAACTCGTTTCTCTTGATCTGCTTTGATTTGAAAGTTAGACTTAACAGCTGATTTAAAAGTACCTATATTTGAAATGTTCTTGGTAAAGTTAGGTTCCAGTCTTCGATGCTGTTATACAGTTTTGAAGCTAAGCCACTAATGCATGGTGCAACAAAATGAAATTTACTACTCCTAATGACAAAATGGTGATGATCACTAGTTTTCAAGCATTTTGACTTCGGCAAGATAGATATTTCTTATAAATAATTATATGATCATGATTTAGTCTGTGCCACTAATAAAAGGTGAAACAAATTTAAATTTACAACTCCGAGTGACAAAATTGTAACGATCACTAGTTTTCACGCATTTTTGGCTTAGTGGACATTTCTTAGAAAAATTGTATGAACATGATTGAGTCTTTATTGTTCCACTCTATCCTCTACTTTTAGCATTCCCACACTTTCAACCTCATACTGTCGGATGCTTGATCCGGATTCAAGGTTACTTATAAATCTTACAGCTTTTAGTTTTTGAGATTTCTACCTAATCCGGCATACCAAGAAGAAATTGAAAAATAAAAATTAAATTGTATTAAAACAGAACATAACGTTGTTCTTGTTTACAGTGGTAAACATTGACCTTGTCTATAAAGAAACGTTAACCTGAAATTTACTTTGTTAGTATACTGATATTCACGCTATCTATATCAAGACCAAAATATTTAACACACTTCTGAGAATTGATTGTGTAGCCATTACAGGTTAGTTTTCAATTTTTTTAAAAATCTTTTTTTTTTAATGTCTTTGCGTCCGACATACCGACTTTCATTGAAACTGACTATAGCACATCCATCTGCCTAAATTGCTTTCAAATCCAGTATAACGATGTGTTTCATCTTGCGAGCAAAGAAGACCTAACTGTACTCATACATTAGAGTGTCTTGTAAACATCTATTCAATGTGGCAGATTGACCACTTCAACTTTAAGAAACACAATCGCGGGAGTCACCATCAGATTTTGTGATGTATTCTCAATATTACAGTGTGTTGTGTTACCGACTTATATGTCCTTTGTTTTAGTGCATACTAACAGCTACAAACGACTTTGCCCTGTTTTATTGAAAGGATTCATCTTTCCATCATTCTTATTTCTAGAATTTCTATAATTTGGTGGTTTCTTTCTTCATATATAGTTTGAAACCCGGTATTGTTGGTTGTTCGCGAACTATACACGCGAATGAACAGAAGAATATCGCATTTTCTTCCATTAAATCTTTCCTGTTTATTTTCATGAGTTGGATTTTGAATTTTAAAAAAAAATTAAAAACAAAATATGCATACATTCGTAGGTTTAGCTGGTTGCAAGTTTTTTTAAATTAATTTTTCTTTCTGCGTGATACTTAATATTACAATCCGACAATCCTCATTCATGTACTTTCACCCTTATGATGGGATTTCAGATATTATTTACAGATATCTGTCAAAGTTTCGTCTCATTATGTACAGAAGTATTTGTTCTACATTTCTCCTTTTTCTTGCTTCAATTAATAATTCATAGAAGAAATAGTTCATTTAGATTCTAAACACCGGCGGTACAAATTTACCTTGTTTTATTACTCTTTATATTCCGATCAAATAATACAAGTAGATTTAGGCAAATAAACTAGGGGTTGTGTTATGTTAGATAGTTGATGTCTTCACTAAACATTTAAAAAAAAAAAAATGAAGAAAACCACGAGGAACGTGAAAATCTGGGCACTACACGGGAATTCACTCAAGTGAAAAGCTGATATAATAAACTAAGTCCTGAAACGCTCGGCATTGGATTATACCTCACGTTTGAAAACTTGTGTGGGGTTAGATAATGAGGGAACAGTACAAAATATGTGAAAATTTTGCATAACTGATTCGTGACAAAACTATAATATGTAAATATTTGTGAAAAGAAAAACACGTAGATATAACGTGGATAATTTATTCCTCATATATCATATTTCTGATGCTAAAAATCATCGTTTCTGAAATCCTTTCGATCCAAATATATCCAATAGTGATGAAATTTGAAATCGCTTCTCTTGCCCCAGGTATCCGTTTATACATTACAGTGTTAAGATCGATTCCTAACCAGCGAGTGTGTCACCACTCTGAGTATTACGTATGGTGGCATGTATGTTTGAAGACCCCATACGCCGCCGTCTTAGCGGTCCATGTAGCAAAAACATCGATAGATCCCTGAACTGGAAACATGTTAATTGTGCTTGGTGAAATTATTTGCATAATGTATCGGTTGCTACTCTGAAAGTAAAGTTGTTCATTCTATGAATATTATAACTTAGAAAGTTACAATTCTGGTTTTATATTTATTTGAAAAGATTAATATGTGGACACTGTTTTGATCAATTTCATTTCAATAATATCTGCCCTCAGCTTCGTACATTTCGTAATGGGGCTCTAGTTTTGTTTCTCTTTGTTGATTTTACAAGCAAGCTTCACAAATGAACTATTTACAGGTGATTGAAATTACACAATGTCTTCGCACTGTGCTAGTAGAAGAGGTTCTACCTTCTTCATTAATTGTTTCACACTGATACTCAGTGAGCACCACCAGTGCATTAACGATCTATAGTACCGATTGATAATGCCCGTACGTAAAGCGTGACGTCATCGCCTTATGTTCTGGTAAGGGCCATTGACCAGGTATGCGAGTCACATGTAAGGTGTTAACAGATCTTTCAGTGAAGCATTTGTGAGTATATACTATTGATTGAGAAGTGACAGATTGTATAGAAAATGTTACACTTACCGTCACCATTGTAGGCGCAGTCAAACATTTAAAGTACAATTGAACATTATTGAAAAGGAAATTTCGTTCTTTAGTCTCTGGCTATCACAAATACATAAATGATCTTTAAATATATTTATTTATGTTATGTAAACTAATTTAAATACATATTTTTGCTCATGTTACGGTGAGTTGTACAAGATGTACTTGTTCCAAGATTCTGTCGTGTTTTTTTAAAACTCGTGACCGGTTGACTTGTCCAGTCTCTATTTATTACAAATACATACATGGTCAACGGGGCATTTCATAATACGGTTATATATATATATATATATATATATATATATATATATATATATATATATATATATATATATATATAATTTTAGCGTAAAAAGAAGATATTAAAAAGTCACATTTCCTATTTCTGGCTTTTTCTTAGTATTTCATTGTTACATCTGACATCGTTTTATAAAAGAGTTGGCCACGCTTTTTATGTTATTCAAGGAGGAATCTGATCCCAAGTTAAGAAATTTAATAGTTTTCCCTCTCTCGTGGCTTTATGTATCGGCATTCAGAATAGGAAGATAGGTAGATATACGTAGTGATATATTCTGGCATATCCATGGTATTCATAATCCTATTATAATCACTTCGTCTACACGGAAAAATATTTATTTTTAAAATATCAGAAGCACTCACATGACAGTACCCAATCTTTGACATTTTCTGACGGACACAAATATCCAATCGAATCTGTTTATACGTGCATAATGTCTTGATGGTTGAGTTTATCTAAATGCGATCAAGGTTTTTAAACTCTAAAATGATCCGGATACTGATATGCGTTGAATTTTTTAAAAAATATGAAAGATAAAGCAAGCAATAAATCTTCAGTAATTTTTATTTCTCAGGGTTTGAAACAAAAGACCACGATAGAAGACGCATCAGGTCGCAAGATGCCGGCGATGACGATAATTTCATTGTCAATCAAATACCTCAAAGACCACCTGATGGGTACACTTCGGAATAGAGTTTCTGTGATAGTACAGGAAGATGTCCACTTTATTCTTACCGTACCCGCCATATGGGACGACAAGGCCAAACAATACATGAGAGATGCAGCAGTAAAAGTAAGTTATAGCACCTTAAGTTCCTGAGAGGTGAAATGTTGAAGGTCACTAAACAGATTAACTATTGACGTTTTAATATCACGAAAACAAAGTTTTGCCTAAACCAACTAAATTTACAGATACATCAAACCAGTTTCAAAAGTCACACTTCAAAATCGCCTGAGAAAAAATAGGCAACTCCATAGTTTTATCTCTGAAAATATAACTTTTCAGACATTCTCTACAGAGGCGATTTTGCTTTCAGACCCATATTCGCAAGGACATTTGCTTCAAGTTTTTGCAAATATTTTGCATATTTCCAATCATAGATCAGTTATTTGACATAAGAGGTTTATTTGTAGTATTATGCAAAATCCTCGTGATGACAATAACAGTTTAATCAAATCGAAAACAAACCCCAAAAAACATTAAAAAGGAAAAATAAATTTGTCATATGGTGCTGTTAGTATTGGTATTTTAGTTACACGTATTAAAACACTAATCCCGTTGATTTTCTTATCCTTAACTACAGCTTAATATGCACGAGTCCAATAAGTTAAGAGCAAAATAGTTAAGTAAAATCAATCAATCAATCAATCAATCAATCTTTAATGAAAGAAGGAGAGAAAGAAAACTATTATGTGAAGGATAGAAAGCAGTTTTAACGCCAACAGAAACTGTTTTAAGAGACTTAATGAATAAAACATTTTAATATAGGATTGCAACGTTGCTTGATTTACACGCGTCTTATTCCTCTTTTTATAAAAAAAGACTACTCAGAACCGAAGTGTACATCAATTTTAACCTGTCAATTAGGTTGTAATTGTTTCAAAGTTAGCATACTTCGATTGGTGCCTGGCCCTTTATTGGTAGCGTATCTATGGAACGCCAAATTGTCAGAACTGATCATAAAATGTAATGTCGGGATCAAGCGTGAGCAATCTTGAGCGACTGGGAGAGGGCTAGCTGGAGTAATTTAAATTGAACTGGGGAGATTATATGATGAGCTGGGGAGATGATAAGGTGAGCAGGAGAGATCACATGGCAAGATGGAGAGACCGAACAGGAGAAGACAAGCTGGAGTATTCTAGAACGAGTGAGATCGAGTGGGAGTAAGCGGGAAGCGAGCTGGAGTAATCAAGACTGAGTGGGAGAGGGCGAGCTAGAGTAATCGAAACTGAGTGGGAGAGGGCGAGCTGCAGAGTGGGAGAAAAACGCGAGAAAGAAGTCGACAGGGTTTTTGAAGGGGAGGTAACTATCTGTGAACTAAATAAAGTAGACAAAAATAGCACTCAAGTTAGGAAAAATGCACTATAACAATACATTCTAACAATTGCGTATCTTTAAGTTTGGTTAAAATAGCTAGCTATGAAGTTTGAATCAACTTTATTGGCTATTTTATCTGATTTTTTTTGAAGACAACAGCAAATATATTAGCTATTTTACCTGATTTAATTCTAAACAAGAGCAGGACAAAATGAACGACTTCTCAACCATATAACGCACAACTCCCTTGCCGAATGGGCGTTAATTCAAGCAGCATCATCATCAGAATTTGTGTAAAGTCGTAGAACCTGTTGTGCAATTAACATAGCATGAATAGTTTTGTACATTTGTACCTTTGTACATATGTTCTTCCTTAACGGTTTCTTGCTTTTATTGTTTTTTTTTATATACCTGTTATCTGTTTCGAGTATTGTTTTTTTTTTTATATACTTGTTATCTGTTTCGATTGATTGCTTACAGGTTTATTATTCTTCCTTATATCACCCTTTCAAGTTTTTGTTGTTTGTCTTTTCTAACCGTTTGAACATGTGTGTGTTTGCCAGAATGCTTTTGCATTCTTTTATTATGTAAATATATAACTGAATCATGTCCACCACATACTGGTATGCCATGATGGAGGCGTATTGTGTTATTATTGTTCTTATGTCCATACGTCACAATGTTTGTTCGTTAGTCAGTACATTTTGTTCCTCTCTTGTGCTCAGTAATTCAGACTGACTGAAAGCAATCTGATGTTCCTAATTTTACAAATATCGGTAAGACTGCATATTTGTTGTTGTTGTTGTTTCTTTTGTTTTGTTTTCACTTGTACACACTGAATTGCGTTGCACACTTTTTTCGGTTAGCTCATTACAAATATATTGCTATTTGCATATCTCGGTTCATTTTTACACTTATCCGATCATAACTTGTGAAGAAAAAATTAAAATCTTCACAAAATCAGTTAGAAAGTAGGTATACTGTGAAATTGTGAAGTTCTGTTTTTTTACCCTTTGACGGTCTGGAGGTTAGAACGTCTGTAGTTTTTCGTTTTGCAATGACCCTCAGTTGTTGCCTTGTCATATTTGTTTTAAACAGATACATGTGTCAAACATGGAATATCTGTCCTAGGCATAGTGTTGTATTTCTAATTATTGAACCTCAAAAATGTAATGAGGCCATCTACATATGAACATAAACAAATCAAAGATGCATAAAACTTTCTTAAAAGCATCATTCAAATAACGTGAAAATCTGATCAGGCCTTCAAAAAAAGTCTTAATTCCAATACTTTAAAAAAAACTACTTATAAAAAAATCCGCAAATCATTCAAATAGAGTGAATATCTAACCAGGTCATTTACATGTAAATAAATACACGCCTGCTAAATTTAAATTGTCTGTGTCAATTACTTTTTGTACAATCACGCAAAATGCTTTCTGGTACTGACAACGGACAAGATGCCACTCCTTCAAGTAGAGAGGCATATATTTTTCACTCAAATAATAACTATGGGATAGATTCAGATTGATACACAGACGTGCATTAATATTATATGGGTTAAATCTGATTATAAACATTTTACCAGTGATATTAAATAGTGTTAAAGCACTATTTGACTTTGTCAAATTTACTGACAGACAGTCCTTGTGTTCGCGCATTTTTTTTTTTTTGTAAGGCTAATAATATGCCTTGGCTTTATTTATTTATTTTAATTGTTTTTTTAAAAAAAACATTTTGGTGAGGGGGTATGTTTGCTGTATATTTAATTGCTACAATGAAAATTGTTTCTTGTTTCTCATAAAGATAGGATGTTTTTTCTTAAAGTTATGGCGTTTACTAGCTAATGCGATGAGATTAAAATTTCCTCTCCGGTGAGATGGAGGAATAATGTTAATTTCTTTTGCGGACTAAAATAAAATGTAAGGTGCTGTCCGATATTGATTGTTTTCAACACTCTTTTGGGAATGACGACCTGTGGTTCGCCACTTCTTATTAGTAATGATCAAATTATGTATTTCCATGTTCTGTACATCACAACTGTTGCTTCCTTGTGGAAAGATATATAGGAAACGTCTGACTGTGACCAGGCTGATATCAAATGTTTTTGTTACTCTTTTCATTTTCTTAAAATGTATTCTCTGAGAGTACTTATGTCAGCTTGTAAGCTTTTATCTTCTAGCTCTTTTTGCGTCTTCAAGGTGTATAATAATGAAGTGATTATTCATAATTACCTAACGGTATACATTTTCTTATTTATTTCCATAACAGATATGCAGCGTACTTTCAACTTGTTAACGTGGGTATTTTGTGTTTGATATTTGATGTTTTATTGTCTCTAATTAGTACTAAGTTTTCCATTGTTCATTATTTATGTATCTTGTATGATTGACTGTACCTTTCGTAGCACGGAGGTAACAAAAGATATCGATCAATCTCAATTACTATCACTCGCTTTCTTTTACTCCTGCTCGTTCTCTTCTGTTCGCCCTATGATCTCTCCAACTCACTGTATGATCTCTCTAGGTCACCGTATATCCCAACACACCCTATGATCGCTGAAGCTCACCCCATTATTTCTCCACCTCGATCTCAATTACTCCAGTTCGCCTACTCCCACTCGCTCTCGATTACTATCGCTCGATCTCAGTTACTTCTTAATATCAATTGTGAGCGATTTGGCGTAACATAATTATTAGTTAATATTATTTTTAAGATGTTTACTGAATGATTTCTACAGCTTCGGGGAACAATCTTGTATTTTAGAATTTGATGGTGTTGTTGTAGTTTTACTGTCGTAAACTTACTTTTATTGGCGAAGCGTGCTAAACTTCTTGAAAAAGAGATTGCCATCACATTTCTAGCAAATGTTTGAATTTTTTTCTCAATATTTTTTTTATTAATATTATTGTGAGTCTAAGTCTCTGCGGCAGTAACTCAAAGCTGTTTAAGAACTTCAAATCCGTTGACGTGCATTTGACTGCTGCCAAGTTTGAAGTTCGATTAGTGAGTAGAAGTATTTAAATCCAGTATCGTGTCAAATATATATATATATATATATATATATATATATATATATATATATATATATATATATATATATATATATATATATATATATATATATATATATATAAGTGGTACAGAGTGGCTCGTTTGTCCCAAACTGTGTCTCATGTTAAATAGAGCCAAAACGTCTATTGCCTTTAACGGGAAAATAACATTAAGTCCCATTTTGAAATGTATGTTTTGTAACCTGCGTATAGGTAGTAGATAACTAGCTGGTGGATAGTAGATAACTGGGTATTGATAGTAGATAAGTGGTTAGTGGATAGTAGAAAGCTGAACTCTGGATAGTAGATAACTGGGTGTTGATAGTATGTCACTGGTTAGTGAATAGTATAGTAGATCACTGGGTGGTTAATAGTAGATGACATGTTGGTGGATAGTATATAAATGAGTATTGATATGTAAGGATTATGAGGATGGTAGTTTTGTTTTTAAAAAAGGAGGGTAGAGGAGGATGAGGATAGTATAGATTGGGGTAGAGATTTTAAATTTTTAAGGGGGATCATAGGGTGGTAAGGGAGATAAAGAAGTTAGGTTTGTTATCAAGCAAAACAAAATATGGCATTTCATTTAGAATGTTGACAAACTTTCATTGTTTAAGGCGACAATCTCTAACCAATTATACTATCCTCCCAAATAGAACCAACATGTTACAAACAGACATACTCCTCATGTGAAACATATGTCGTAATACAGCATTTCATTTAGAGTGCAGACAAACTCACATTTTGCTCCAAAACAGAAGCAGCATGTTACAAACGGACCGATTCGGGCTAGATTGAGTTCCCACCTAAATAGAACCAACAGACAGACTCCTCATCTGAAACGTATGGCATAATATGATATTTCAGTTCGAGAGTAGACCGGCGCCTCATGCTACACTGTTATAAAATATACATTTCAAAATGGCGGCCTAATGTTAATTTCCTGTTAAAGACTACAAACATTTGACTCTATTGTCCCGTTTGAGTCTAAAGTGCCATCCTCTACTACTATATATATTACATTCTTTGAAAATTCTTCGGATATGATTTTGAAATATTTTTTATTTTTTTCATAGGAAATTCCTCTATCACCAACATCCACACACTTCAGCATCCCCCTTGGGTTTGAACCCACGGCTACATCAAACAATTTATTAAATTTATGGATCATCCTTTTATACTTACAAATAAAAAGAGGTGTATTAAAACTATTCAAAATTTCTGGTATTGGACATTTTTACCCAAAGATTACCAAGTTGAATCAAATACCCTTCACTTGAACCACCACAGACCTGCAAGCTTTCGAAGTTGTGGATAATACACCATCTCGCTTGAACCTTTTCAAGAAATGCATATCTCCAAGCTTTATTTCACTACCCCAAATAGTGTGTAAGGTGTGACAGAGACGGACACATAGATGGGCAGATCGGCAGATAGACTGATAGGGGTATAACAAGGTTACTTACACTATTTTAGAAAGTGTATGAATATAAATTTTGAAGCAGCTTGTCATGTTCCTGTGCTTTCTCTATTA
This sequence comes from Margaritifera margaritifera, assembly GCA_029931535.1. NCBI lineage: Eukaryota > Metazoa > Mollusca > Bivalvia > Unionida > Margaritiferidae > Margaritifera > Margaritifera margaritifera. The sequence goes on along the minus strand of JAQPZY010001644.1, from coordinate 593,463 downwards.
TTTCTTATCCTGAGTTGAACAATCTTCCCAAGTACCATTCCAAGAATGAGAATTGAAAATCAAAAGTCTTGTACAAACTAAAAACTCTCCGACTTTTTTTTTCCAGATGTTCAAGTCTGCATGTAACAGTTTAGAAGGAGTTGCATGATATTAAAAAAATACATTGTGTGCTGCAATGGACAATGTTTTCCTGGTATTCAAACATATTTCATTCCTAGAGATCTCTGTATGTGAGTTTTATTGTTGTTGTTGTTGTTGTTGTTGTTGTTGTTGTTTTTCATGTTTTTTTTTACAAAGATGAGGCAACACATGTATGTGTTGCTTAGATTACTGCATGACTTCAGCAGATTTTAAATACATTTTTTCCAGGTCTTTCAGAAGAAATGTATCTAACAACAACACAACAACAACAACACTAGGACAGAAACATGTCATTTGGTGTTTAAGAGTTGTCCATTCCAAGTTATTTTCATCTTGCATACATAACTGGATTACATATATTAATATATAGAGGATATTGAATTTATGAAACGAGTTGAACAATTTCCAGCGCTTGCTACCCAAGGCTCGCAGAAGCTGGAAATTAATCAATAAGTTCCATAATTTTAATATAATTAAAATATGAAATAGCTCTAGGATTGCACATGTCTCATTCATGGTCAGACCTTTTCACATGGTTGGTACACTTTACATACACTGTTTGCAGTTTATTATTCTTGATAAGTCAACACGTTAATATATTACTTTATGTGAATCTGATTGGTCCAAATAGGCTTAGGAAATTCGCGCGCAGTATTCTTATTAGTGATTGGCTGTGACCGTGGGAACCTTCCTTGCCCCGCCTTCTTTATTGTTTTTTTAAATATTACGATCAACAATATGACGGCCATCTTTCCAATTGGTTGCCCAATGGACATTGGGAAAATATGGTTACAGATGTCAGAATATGGCCAATTTACCCTACGTAGAATTTCCGAATGCCAAACTAAAACTAGAACATAAGTACATTGCTGCTACCACGTGGTATGGGTCTTGCACCCCACCCACAAGACAAGCGTGGTTTAAATGTCAACCTATAGGAGTAAATAAACTCACCTCTCCTATGAAAAGAATGTTCACAATTGACAGAAAGTTATCCAATCACAGCATTCTGTCAAATTCAATAATGCAAATATCCAGTCACAAAAAACATTAATCCTGGAATCACTATACTCAGCAACATCTCCAGTCTAGATTGAGTACAATTTCTACATTTAGTAATCATCCCTTCTTACGAATATCGAACAACTGGAATGCTACTTTTCTGCCGCATCCAATACTGCATCGGTCGTAAATGTCCAGAGTAGAATCGACCCACCTTTCGGTGGAAACCTTGTAAACAGTCTCATCGAAATTCATGTATATGGCGCGTCAACTTCTCCAGCTCACCTACCCGAGTGAACTATGTGATATCACACAAGAATTTCCATCGGAGATCCAGTGTTGAAAAATGATGTTGTCCGTGTCAGATGTTCTATTGATTTGGAAAGACAGTTGCTCGTTGAATTTTACAAAATCTACTTTTAAATGTGACTGGATATTAGATTGTGCATTATTGATTCAACTCGCGTCTTGGGCTACTTTTGAATTGAAAGGTGCAGCGTCTGCGCCACAATAGAATGAAACCATTTCTTCTTTCTATCTAACTCTTTACACTAAAATAGAAACTCTATAATAAACAGAATCTCAAATGGGTAATAAATTTGGTATGACATTTATGAAACTTGTTGAATAATTTCCAGCTTTTGCTCGCCAAGGTTAGCAAAAACCGGAAATTATTCAACGAGTTTCATAAATTAAATATTAAATCATTATCTATTTGAGATAATCTATTTTAAAGTTTTGATTGCTTTGGTTATCTGACTCGACTCGACAAATATTATCCGCCATTTTTTTTATAATCACGCGTTAAATGAACTGAACGAGAAATAAACTATAACAGATAATTTGACATTTATTTTACCTGTTATGTATAGAAGCTTGTTTCCTAAGTGCACGTGATAGTCACATGTCAAATCCACGGACGATTGAGTCGAGTCACATGACCAAAGCAACCGAAACTTTCAAATGAGCGAATGAACCAAAGTCGTATCTAATTGATTGTTGTATCTGATGGACCAGCCGGTTGTAGCCATCAAATTCGAAATGGCGACAGGAGGTAGGATCGTGTTATGCTGCGTGGATTTACAAGTTGTCAAACATAGAATTTGATCCGGAAATATTCTGTGCATATCGCTACCCATTCAAACGACCGTAACTCAGGAGCTGCGAGGAATACCGGTGTCTAAAATGTACACTGATGTGTTGCGGACAGATTTGTCAGCGTCAGTTGCATGATTTTATGAAGAGGTGAGATCATACCCAAACCGTCCATCAGTATTAGTACATGTTTGGGGCTTATCGGACTAGTTTAACCTTGGATACATTTATGAAAAAGGTGTTTATATTTTTTATATTTTCCTAAACATGTTTACATCTAAACACGTAATACAAGTGTTTAATTTCTGTACATCATCTTTACAGTTGTACTCAGAGGAAAGGTAGCATTACGAAAATCTCTGACTTATAAAGATATCTGGTTGCTCTTTCTATTTGCATAATTTTAACAATGTCATAAGACTCAAAGGTAGTTTCTTGTTGTGGAATCATAATTCTGTGGTATTTTTTTTATTGCTCAGGCAGTTTCAAAGGGTATGTTACCAATCTATCAGATTTGGTTATTAGGTGAATGTCTTGCCTGAAAAGTTCATATTGGGCTTGAAAATACTGGAATGAGTTTATTAAAAATATCCTCCAAATATATAAGAGGAGTTTTAACGAATAATGTAATTTCGTTGCATAATATTTTCTTTTTTGAGCCACTACAATATTTTTCTACAAAAAGGCGGGAATTAGTAATGATCAACTCTCCATCGCCTTGGAACCAGAGGCAGCTGCCATTTGGTGTCAGCGACTAGAATCTTTGACAGCATCTGCCGTGGAAAAACTTTTCCGTCCAGGACTGAGATACATGGTTGTAGATCTTGGAGGTATGTAATACATGAACTGAGTCAGCTACCCCTATCGCCTGTTCTTCCTTTTCTTTGTCTGCTGTTGCTATTTCTACTGCTGTTTCCGCAATGACTTCTTCTGTTATACGCATAGAGAATGCTACTACACCTTTTCCATTTGACTCCTACTCTTTCTCATCTTCTATCAAAACCATTATGGTGAACGTTGTCCTAAAATGGGTGTCTAGGTGGCTGAATGGTTACGAGCGCATAGTTTTCGACTTACAGAAGCATCATGCCTTCCCTCCAGTCATAGTATCTTTTATTTTCTTCCTGGTTATTCCGGTTTACTCCACCATATATAGTAAGGCGAAATGTTTTCAATCCCACACTCCGTGTGGGGATAGGTATGGTTTTTAAATGTAGAAATCTATCTAGGCCTTGAATGCATTACATGCATCGGAGAGTGCTGGGCTGATCACTCTAGCGCATCAGCTGAGGGTGCTCCGAGAATTTGATTGGGTGTTTCCCGGCTCATCAGCCAATGAAAGGTTGTGTCGTGCCAAGGCAATGGGAGTAAAGTGCCTTGTCAGGGACATGCCACAACAGTCAACCTAGCCTGGTCTGCGCAGGATTCGAATCCTCACCCTTCTGATCTCGAGTCCAGCACGCTGATTAACGAGCCACCGCGGCTGTCTTGCTTCCAAACGTTTACGGAGGGATTTATCATGCATACATACATATATATATATACATACAAACACGCTATGACACAGATTACAAAGTGCTTGCAACAGTATGAATATTATTTCGTGGTCTTGTGATTTTGGGATGGCAAGCATATTAATTCGACGCTTAATAAACTCAATGATCAAATCAAATACACGTACATGTATCTGACAATTGTTTGTTCAAGGGAATGCTAACAAAATACACGTACTTGTGCAGTTTTAGACTTTTTCTGACCATACAATGAAATAGGATTCATACTAGCCTTTGCAAACATTGATAAACAACGTTCTATACAGTCATTCATTTACAGGTTTAGCAATTCTTTGGATGCAGAATTGGTTGATAAGTAAAGAAGTGTTCATTACATAATAATTGTCATGAAATCTATATGTATGCTTCCGAAAGATCTGGAGTCAAACTATATTGTCTACGAAATGGCAGAACCTTTCGGCGTAATGTTTGTTTGTGTCCTTATATATATATATATATATATATATATATATATATATATATATATATATATATATATATATATATATATATATATATATATATATATATATTATAGGTGGAACGGTTGACATTGCTGTCCATGAAATGAAGCAGGATGGATCTTTGGGGGAACTTTATAAACCATCCGGTGGCCCGTGGGGAGGAACGTGTGTCGACAAGAACTTCCTTGCCTTTATCGGTAAGATCGTGGGTCAAGACATTCTACGAGAATTCATGAGGAAGGAGACGTCGGATTACATAGATCTTCTCAGAGAATTCGAAACGAAGAAGAGGACAATAAAGAGCAGTATGGATGCAAAGATCACTTGTAAGATGCCATCTTCGATGATGAAATTATTTGAGGAAAAGGGTGGTGACGTAAGCAGCGCTATTACTCGATCTGGTTTTGTGGGTAAAGTGTCCTGGGTAGGCGACAAGTTCAGAGTCGACCCAAATATTGGCGTCAGTTTTTTCGACGAGTCAATCAAAAGCACGATAAATCATGTAAGAACGTTGTTGTCCAACCCTGCCTTGAACAAGTTACAGAAAATTATCTTGGTTGGCGGATTCTCTGAGTGTGAACTGGTTCAAGAGGCATTCAAAAGCAATTTTGGAGAGGAAATAATTATCATTCCTGATGGTGGAGGACTTGTAGTTCTCAAGGGCGCTGTAATCTCGGGACATATGCCTACAACAATAACCACGAGAATAGCACGGTTTACATACGGAATCGAAGTAAGGATGCCTTTCGACCCTGCCATTCACCCAAAAGAGAAACAAATATTTCATGGTGGTAAATCTTACTGTAAAGATGTTTTTAGAAAGTATGTAAAAATAGGTAAAGCTTTGGAAGTGGGCTTAACTGTCAGTATGATGTGGGCTCCTGCCGAAACGGACATGCTAAGAACGGATTTTAACGTATTTATCTCTACTAAAAAGTCTCCTAAATTTGTCACTGATCCATCATGCCGTTTACTTGGAAGATTGAAAGTTCCTTGGCCAGATGGAAAAACAAGAGTTGACAAGCAAGTGGAGTCGTCAATGATATTTGGTGATACAGAACTTATGTTCAAAGTAGTACATCCGAAAACTGGAGAAAAATTCAAGACTTGTTTCCAATTTGAATAAAACAAGCAACTCATTTAATTATAGAAACGGAAAGATTGTGATAAACTTCATCGCTAATAAGTTTCTTAATCTTTACGAGTTTTTATTTTGATGAAAATATGATAAGCGTCTGTCGAAATTTTCGCGGTCAGTGCACATATGTAGTAGACAATATATTAGTATTACATACGGTATTTGTAGAATAACCCCGTATTCAGACGTATTTGATATTAATAATATGATACATATGCATGTATTTCTTTAAAGCCACAATTTTATCAAGTATTGATTCATCTGAGGACGTAGAAAATGTGACAATGGGTTTAGAGAGAATTCATTTTCAAATAAGCCAAAGTTCTATATATTGTACAGTTTGGTTCAAGATTCAATAATCTTTTTTCTTACAAGCGTAACATGGTTTTAGAGAAAAACTGATACATTGATGGAAGGTAGGGTAAACCATTATTCACACAATATTAAGGAATTTATAACGTTAACATTATATAAGGAGGATGAAATTCTTGATATATAATTAATTTATCAAACAACACAATAGTCTCTTACCTTAAATGCTTCATATTGTTTCCTAGAATTAACAACATTTACTATGCTCACTTTTGAATAGTACAATACATTTAAAAATTGATGGTCGCTTACCAAAATAACAATTAATCTTTATTCTCAAATTATTACACAGTGAGCAGCTAATCAAAAAGTATTTTAGTCCTCAAATTTATTGCAAAATGATGACAGCCTTTGATTCTGTGGGTTATGTTATTTTGCATATCTGCTAGTCCCAATAGGAAACGAATGTGATGAAACACTTAATTTTGTCGATGCTGTTCAGTACACAGGTATTTGTAAAAACATCATTGGTAGCTCAATAAAGCTCCAGTTTGCTCGAATTTATTAGTTCTGAACTCCAAAAAGTGATTTAAAAGAGTTACATTCAATCTGTGGTTCTATTTATAAGCACACTTCAAGGAAACCATATATATGCAAAATAGTTTTGACTGAATATATCGAATTTATACATTCATTACTTTATAACTGAGACAAAAGTACACCATACACGGGCGGTCTTTACTATAATATTTATATTTAATCTTACTTTAAACCAATATTTTATAAGTATGTTAATTCTCTTTTACATTAGGTTATATCTACTTTACTCACCATGTAAAACCTGGTTACGTCTTGAATGTTTTATCAATATATTTATATACAATCATCAATACTATCAATATCACATGGGGTTATATATGATACAGAGCAATAGTCAGTATACATGGAAACTCGACCATTCCTATTTGTGTGTTTATGCAACTCGTGCATAGATACGAGAATATATAACATCAAAATTAAAAATTAGAATACCAGCAAGATTTGGAGTGTTTTAAAAATCATTGAAAGTGACTGATCCAGTCCGACTTTGAAGATAATTAACAAACATTAATTATAATTTTTGTAAACACCAATATTAATAGGACAAAGCTACATAGTTTTAACTTCAACTGATTTCAAAATAAATTTTTCACGAATGTAACACGAGAGCAACAATGTTGATATGAGATGATGCCTCATTTATTTACAAGTTTGGACGGGTTACAAGTGCAGTCACAGCTAGTCGTATTGAAGAATGACATTCAAAAATATGTATTGATGTATCAAACATACAAAGATATACTCCAATATTTCAGAAAAGATCCAGATTTACAGATTAGATTTGGAGATGGTAAAATGATGATAACATCATGTATGTATGTTTGTATGTATGTATGTATGTATGTATGTATGTATGTATGTATATATGTATGTATGTATGTATGTATGTATGTATGTATGTATGTATGTATGTATGTATGTATGTATGTATGTATGTATGTATGTGTGTGTGTGTATGTATGCATTGTTGCGTCGCTATATATAAAACAGATTCACCAAGGGTCTGTTTTGTCACCAGCTTTTGGTTTATTTGAGAATATACTATCTTATTCTAAGGGTGCAATTTACGAGTGGAGGCGTCAAATAACAGTAACAGTATTGAATAACAACACAGGTAAACCATACAAATCAAGCCACTTACATGAAATGCTTTAAAAGGATAGCGTGCTAATGTATGGATTACAGTATGATATGAAGTATACGATGAAAAAAAATATTGTTAGTACAAGCTATATCAGTTAGGAGCAAAAGGTTTTGGTCATAAATATTGGTAACACAAGCTGTGATTAATACCAAGCAGGAAACAATCACATATATTTTGCTGTTCTAACTGAAAAGTATTACTAGATATTTAATACAACTAACTAGCAATAAAGATCAAAATACTCATGCGTGTTTTATTATTTCATATATGCAGGGTTAATATAGTGGGTACTTAGTCACGCTAGCTATGGGTGTTGAATGCATGTACTTAATATGCATGGCTCATCTATAAGATTCATAGAAGGTGTGTGTGTGGGGGGGGGGGGATTAAAGAAATCGGCCTAGTTTAGGTTTTAGTGTTTGTTTGGTGCTGGTGCACGATATCAGCTTTGGTGCGAAATTTTCTGGTTCACAAGGTGCTGATTTGGGTGCATTGTCTAGTTCACTGGTTCTATGATTTACCCTTTTTGCGTGCAGAAAAGCAGAATTCACATTTCTATTATATAAATTTCACACAAAAAGTGTAAATTATTTAAAAAGAATTTTCAACTTCTAAATTTAGTCGTGGCTAGAATTACTGTATTATTTCATATGCCTATAGACTGTAAGCTAAATGTACATACACCGTGGGCTTTTCTAAGGTAAATTATGAATATCTGCACAGCATGTTCAAATACATTCCCTTAGCTCAATAATTTAAGCGATTCTGGGGATTTTGGGTACATATAATGTTTCAGGTTGCTAAAAAAAAGGAAGGTTCAGTCAACATGTTCTGATATAATATATCCTCAAGTTCACTACAATAAGTAAATTTTGAGAACTTCTGTTAAAGTTCAGTGACTTCATTTGAGAATATCGTGGTAAATTTAAACCAGTTAAAATAAGAAGTAAACGTACTGTCTGTAAAGAACAAGCAGAAAGTACGACAGTGAGTTTGTCGAAAACATGTCGGGCAATCAAAATCTAAAAGTCGCTGGAGAATTGAAACTGAACATATAATGTTTTAAAGGAGAGTTTGAGCGTTAAATATTATTGAGATATTTTGTAAATAATGGTTATGTTAAACACAACTTTTGTATTGAGTATAGACATTCATTTTACATTTCATTTCCTCTATTGATCAGGATATTTGGATCAAGAATTCGCTGTCCACATAGGATTCTTATTACATTTTTAAAAAAACAGTATGTAGATTGTGTTACATAAACACTTAAATGAATTATATACATTTGTGCATATATCTGATTCAGTGTTATTCGAACATACATATATCTTACACCGTAGTTTTGTATCTAGTTCTTGTACATTTGAATGGCTGTATTGTAAACGTGGTGATTTGCACCAAAATAAGGTCCTTTTGTAACAATTTGAACACTACATGCTTTGTTTCTCGATTCGTTTTAAAATTTGTGGGCTTTTTTGCACTTGTTTGCATATCACTTTTAAAATGTCATCGAAATAAAACGGTTTATTCTTCTAAGTCAGTGTTCAAATGCTTTTTTCCCGCATACTATTACGAGGTAGTGTGACAACCTTCTGCAGATAAGGTAATACACTAAACTAGTAATGAGTAAACAGGCATAATGGACGTAGCGAATTACATTCAGAGATTCAAGTTATTTTAGTACTTAAGTGAAAAAACAACACTATTATAAGGAAAAAAAACTCACATTTTGCCTGAGAATATTTATCATTTATTTCTATTAGTGGCTAGAGACCTCACTGCTTTAGGTAGGAATCAATTTCAAATGCATTCTCAAAATTCGCCACATTACGAGTGAAAGGTCGCATTGTATTGATCGATATAAAAATAAAAATATTGTTTAAAACTGCCCAAAGCATCAGAAGTAAAAACAGGAGCAGTTTGTAATGTGGTTTTTAGCTGCAGTGTTACAGAGGTATCTGATGTTCTCGTTTTACTCTAAAAGAGATGCATTTTGTACACATTCTGACCGTTTCCTGGAAGGAACGTTATAAGAGAAATGGAATGATTGTACACAAACAAATGTCACTTTTTCAATACAATTTTCAATTTCTCACGAATAGATTTCTATAATTTGTGTTACGGAAGAATCTATGTGAATCTCTAAGCAATAACAAGCATGCTTTTTTCTTGCAATTTTACGTCAGTCGAGTAATTTATCTCGGATGAAAACATTTGTATCTCGCTTTGCAACTAGTTCTATTGTTCGTATTTCAAAATATTCATTTCGAAGACACGCATGTTTATGGGAGTCTCGTCGAATGTAATCATATATCGTCAACTGAATACGGTAAAACAAAAACTAAAAATATTGACAAAATGTAGGCTTATTGCACGGCTGTGCGATGTTGTCAAAATTTTAGTACTGTCTTTGTGATTAACATATATGCTATTATTAGGACAGGAAATAGCAGAATTAGGTGATTGGCTGACAACCACCACACTGTTCGAGACATTTATGCAACCCATCAACCTCATAAAACTTGTAGCCTGGAGATGCTATTAGTTATACATGATTTTTGCATATTAATTTTTTCACGTTTCCTTGAAAACAACTTTGGAGAATAACTCAGAAAACGTTAGAGATATGTTTATCAATCTTGGAAAATGTGCTTAGCGTATGATTTAGGGGTACGTTTTGCTGTACAGAATTGTCTTATATTCATATGTTTGTTTTCAATATTAGCTTCTTACGTTGCCATGGATCGAAATAGCTAATCTAAAAAACAGTTTCTTATTATCAGCTCAAATCAATATTTAACAGCACTATGACCCCTGTTTTCCTCACATCTCCAGTTTGTATACTTTCTAGCCAACCAATTGAAAGAGCCGAATAGGATCGTCAGATCCTTTTAAAAGTCTAGTAGATTCTTTAATTTGCTCTTCGATTGGTTTGAGCAGGTATTTTGCTGCTATTTTTGCGGGCTGGATCTAAACGTATTTTCCTTTGTAGTGCTCGATTTCTTATTTGTCACATTGTTATATTTACCATTTGGACCAGCGGTTCAATGCTTTTTCTGGTTCCTCGCTAGTTGTGTTTGGGTTTTAATTGTCACATTATTAAATTATTACTTGCGTTATCTGTTTCACTCTCGGTTTGTGTGGTTGCTCACACAGGCTTGGGAGCTGTCAAGACCGAAAACTTGGTCACATCGTCTGGCCAGGTAATGTCTGGGTATAAACATAATTTGTGGCAGGTTTTTTCTCCACTCTAGCCGCATTTGCTTAGGATTTGCCGGCAGTGTTAAGTGGAGTTGTGGTTTCTACAAACGTGTTGACCTCAGGAGAGATCAGGCCTTTCACATGTTTTATCCTTTGCATTTTCTTCTCATGCTTCTTCTTAAGGCAGTCTCTGAGTAAGAGAAGTGGTCGCCCTGGCAATTCGGAAACGAGATTGTCTATTTGCGTGATGCTCCATCATAACCCTCATACACACATCTGTGGCAGATTGTTTTCTCTTGCAGCAATCTTTGTGGTGACTGTATTTCCACCACTTCAATAAATATGTCGAACACGATAATGCAATGAATTTCTGATGTTTAAAGGCAAATATTGATTAAACAAGTCTTCTACCCACTGAACATGAACTTATAGATGTCTGTCTTCAGACGACCTTTTTTTTATAAAAAAAGATCGAATTAATTTAAACAATTTCCTAACCTACAACAACTTTTTAAGATATACTGATAAAACCGCTGGAGGATTGTCCATCATAAATACCAAAGCTCCTCACAGCCAGATAATTTCAGTACTACATTACAGGCTGTAGCCGTTCGTTTGCCCATGCACACAACTCTTACACTTTGATCAGTACATCTTCTCTCAGACACTCCAATCAAACAATATGATCTTAGCGATCTTCTTCAACAGTTCACGGTATTTTTTGTTCTTCTTGGCGACTTTAACGGGCACCATTCACTTTGGGGCTGGAAAGATATGATGAAAAGGTTTCAAAGCTCAATCTTTACCTTTTTAACAATAAGTAGTATACCTATCTACTTCCTGCCACAGGATCCTCCTCGTCGTTAGATCCGACAATCAACAATCAATCTTTTTTAGTTACATTCTCTTGGGAAGCTGGTGACGACCCGTGTGGTAGAGATCACTTTCCAATATACTTAAGTTAAGAAGTAATACTCACAAACCTCAAGGAGTAGGCCAAAAATGGAAAATTAAAAATGGCAGATTGGTAAACGTTTCAGATCCCGTGCGAATCAAATTTTGAAGCTGATCGTTTAAAAAATATACCGGATTCGATACTCTTACATACTAACATAATCCAGGACGTTGCTGGGTACACAATACCAAAACCCACTGCGATCCCTAAGCAGTGGGAAAATATCTTGCATTTTGGGGACATCCTCGAAATCAGGGACGTTGTCATTTTGGAGGACGGTTTTGCTTTCCTGAAAAAATGCTTGACACGAAATTACCTCCTTTACTTAAATCCGTGAAAACAGCTTATAAATTAAAATATCTCTCTCGTTTAAAGAACATTTTAAAAAAATGTAATTGGAATCATAGACTAAACATCTTTAGTGTTCGAAATATTCATGGATATACATTTTGATTTATCTTAAAGAAAATACTGTAAAGCTTAAAGCGTCTTGTCGACATTTCAAATTTTGAAAGTGAAATTCATCGTCAAATCTCCGAAATCTCAGTTTATTTCCTAAAGTCCCTCTTCAGAATATTGATGCAAGTATTCCTCTTTTAGAATATGTATCTCGTTCATATTTCCAAAATGTAAACGAATTTTAGACGATAGCAAAGTTACTAGGCTATCACAGACACAATCCAAATCGACGCTGACTCGAGCAACACATGGCTGAAGTATAATGGCTGGAGATATCGCACCTGCACTCAAAACTTATTTTGATGATAAACATGTTCTAACAGACAGTCTCCTTTATTAACTAAATATCGTTTAAACACTCCAGCACCCACTTTTGAATTACTATTCAACACACCACTTTTTGATTTACTATCCAGTACCTACTTTTCTATACTTTCCGGCAACTACTTTTTGATATACTATCCAACACACATCCTACTAGCCAACACACTCTTTTGATTACTATCCAGCTCCCTATACATACTATGCAAGGAAAACAGTACGAGTGCTTATACACACTATATTTACATACATACAAACATACTATCACATAAGCAGGTAAGGATTGGAGTGTGTGTACCCACACAAACTTACTATCACATAAGCATGCATGGGTAGGAGTGTTTATAGACACACTATACCCACACAAACATACTATCACACAAGCAGGCAAGAGTAGGAGTGTTTATAGACACACTATACCCACACAAACATACTATCATACACAAGAAAGGCGTAAGGGGTTTTAAGTTTTAGTTGTAAACATAGACATAGACATACACAAACATACACAAACACATATAAATCGGCAATAATTTTGAGTAGTATCTCCCTTTTCTGGAGATCTGGGTTTCTGCTACCACTCTTTATTAGTGGACGCCACATCTCCCGGGTCGGGCAGCGCAGGTCGCACATCGTTGTCCCCATCTTTCTCCACTCTAAGATGTTTTCGTGGAGACGATGGGCTTAAAATTATTCAAATTTGGCCTACAAAGCGCAATCCTCTTTCAACTCTTTTGGTATCCATGCCTTTTCTCCCCTCTGCCTCATTTTGTCCTGAACCTTCATACAGTTGGCATTCAGTCCCTGAAAATCTCTCTCCCTCTTCTGCCTTTCCGTTTCTCTCCTTTCTTCATCCCAGGCTGCCGTAATCTTCAAAACTTGCTTCCTCCAAGACTTCTCTCACAAATCTATTGGCTATTTTAAGTGAGGTCTTCTCCCTCTGTACATGACTTTGGTTGGGGTAACACCCATTTCCTTTACCTGACCTATGAGGTACTCTACTCTCTCCATCAAACTGATGACTTCTCTCAACTTTCCGACTTGGCAATGTTGGGTGGTTGTCATTCTTCTTTACTGTCTACAGGATCGGTGCCTTACTTACTTAGTTTAAATATAACTCTTTTGCGTCCATTAGGCCATTTACGAATGGTTAGCGGGCGCACCGCGCCCTTATTAATTAATACAAACCCTCCCTCGCTGCATGGTTGCCCCACTTTGAGGGTTCATTGGAGGCGCGATATGGGAGGGTGTGTAAATTACTCGTCAGATAAGTCTGACGGGCTGCAAACCCACCTGACACATTACTGCATGCACGGCATGCTTCTTACTTACATGTCTGGGGTGGAAGTCTGCACGTTTAATTATGACAATTCTATCAATGCCAAATTTCTTTATTTATTTAAACCATTCAGGTATAAAGTTTGCACACGTAATGTACATAATTATTTCAAAAATAATACCAATCAATGAGTACAAGTTACTCATTTAACTTTCGTATCACGCACATTTCTTCTTAATTCATAGTTATATTTTAGACGGTGGTTCGAAATCAGTCACATTTGTGATTTAAAAAGCATAATCAAAAGAGGTTTTCGAAAAACAAAAATGAAAACCCCATACAGTCAGGCAATTTTTATCAGTCTGCCACTGGACCGGATAGCCTCTATCACTGAGGCGGCTGCTTCTGAGGTTGTAAGCTTGCTCACCGGCTCTCTTAGACTTGGCAGGCTGATTCAATTCCAGTGGTATCGTGCAGCTATCCCAGGGAAGTCGGATCACGCTCCATGACGGCTTCTTCTCCCGGCTTGCTGTACGCCTGGCCAGGCTTGGCGCCCGCTGCGTCATTTACTTCTCGGTAAATTCGTTGAATTTCCTAGTACTCCTCGACTCCGGTGGGAGGGGGGTAGGTTGACTCACTTCTGAGACGGTCTGTCTCGTGAACTTTGCAGCCACGCCCCGTACTTCCATTATTAAATGTAGTCGACTGGTCGGTGGGTGCACGTGGCAGCCGTGAAACGCCACAGGTGGTCCCCTCCCCTCTTCCTACCATAGCAGGTGAAGCTCCGATCTTGTAATGTTGCTGGCTTGACGGCTGGTTGCTGACTTTGACACGGTGTGCGTTCCCCAGTTTTGCACCTCTTTATATGCGAGAAGCGCGGATATGAAGGAAAACATCTGTAAATGTACTACAGAATACAAGTCAAGAGAAATCACTCGGACCTTAAAGAAACTATTGTTCCCCCTATTATCACTGAGACTGAGAAATTTATGACACACAAGGGTAGGAGTGTTTATACATACACACTATACCCACAAACACACACTATCACACTGGGGTAGGGGTTTAAGTTTTAGTTGTGAACATAGACATACACAAACATTCAAAGATAAAACACATACATTTTTGACAAATGAGTAGTATCTCTCTTTTCTAGAGATTTGGGTGTCCCTGAAAAGTGTCGTTTTGATTATTTTATATACCTAGTGTCCATACCCCCCCCCCCCCCAGGTCAAGCTGCACAAGCAGAACATCTTCTACCCCATCTATCTCCACCCCAGGGATTGATGGAGACAGGTAGCGATGAGCGAGGATTTTTTGCCTCACTTTCCCAATCCTTTGTTTGAGGGATTATCGGTGACTGGCTCTGTTGTTATCGTCGTTGTTGTTGCTGCTGCTGCTGCTCCTGATGCTGCAGTTCTGTATTCCAGTCTTCAGTCTGGGGGACGCTGCTTATCCTCCGGTGTTCTGATGGTCTTGCAGCCCTCTCTACAGGTCTTACGGCACAGTAGGGCGCATCTGTGACACTCTAACATGAGTGTCATTGGTTGTCACCTCTGTTGTCACAACACATTGACTTCCCTCCTCTTTTCTTTCTCCCACTTAATCTGGTCCTCTGCAAGTTCATCCTCCAACACCGAGAGAACAAGTTGATTTGACAATTTAAAATGCATCATGGTCATCTTAAACAATCGCTTGTCAGGATGAAGCTCATTGACTTGATCCAGGAGGCAATGCACATATTTTAGGTGTACTAAAGTTTGCCTTAGTTATCCGATCCTATTTCCTCTCATTCTTGTCTTCTTTGTCGAGTCAAAGATGGGTGGCAAGACTGGTGAATGCACCGCTTTGTATGTGACAAGCACGGACGTGAAGGAAAACGTCCCTCCAATTCTGTACGCGGACTTTGTTTTTACAAAGATGGATAGAGAGAATGTAAAAGAGCATGTCAATAAAAAATAAAAAAGTCAACACCATTATTTCAAAATCAACATTTTTAATAATAAGAAGAAGAGGCTTCTATAACTCAAACATGAATACAAACTGACAAATTAAACATGAACGTATTTACAAGGTTGACAATGTTGTGGAGTCAAACCAGACTTCCAACGAGCTAATACACTGTCATTTTGCCATCGATGCACACTACGTTTCTGAGCTAAGGGAAATAGATAGCCCTAATGTGCACAAAACCATCTTTCTATTTTATCATCGTTTCTAGAGTACTTACGATCAAAACAAGTCACTACATGTTCTAAGGGAAAGAGAATGAAGAAAATACACACAATATTGTCCACACGCAATATTATCTGATTCTTGTAATCTCACATTATTGAATTGAGTTGATACAGCATTTCTTCTCAATGATGTCGACTTCCAGAAGAAATAATCCACAAGAATCAAAACATTCCACACTGTTGGGAAAGTTGACGGCTACCCAATGTGTTCTTGGGTGATGACTGTCGTCTGTGTTGATGACAAAGGCTTGAACGTCTTTAGGTTTTCGATGTGGAAGTTCATCTTTAGCACACACCACATGATTCCAAGAAGCTGTGTACGAACTGTGAGTCGGAAGGTAATGAAGTTCCCAGGTATCCATTTTTTCACAGGTAATGATAAGTCATCAGTTCACACCTGACTTTTTCCTTGAAAATATCTGTCAAGTAAGTCGATGAACGAGTAGTCTCCGTATTCTGTTGCAAGAAAGCTTTTATGCGTGTCGTCTCGAGAGAAGTCAATGGAGGTAAGTGATTGTCACACAAGTCTTTATACCACTTTTTCAAAATCTTCTCCTCTGAGATGAGGGTCCATGCCATTTCCAGATGCTCTTCCAACTTGTCTTCTGAACTCATCATCAAACATTTGTTGTCTTGTTTCTGGCTAGAATGATTGATTTGACAACCATAACAATGTTCAATGGCTAGTCCTGTAATTCTTTCAGTCGAGTCACGAGCAAAGCATGAGACTAAATGTTCTTTTCGTTCTGGCCATCTTAACATCATGACTGTAATTTTGTCTTCTTCTTCATTTGAGGTTTGTGACTTCTGTTGTTGTTCTGGATAGAAAACATCCTCTTCGCCTTTCTCCATGGGTTCGTGTTCTACCTACCTTTTTTCTTCAAATAGTCTAGGATCACGTTTCTCAAACTGTTGATTTCCAGAGTATTATTAAATTATGCATACACGAAAACGTTCACTGTGTTCAACAGAGCTACTGCAAACTGAAGTTCCACACGAAGTCGGTCCGATTTTATTGTGTGGAAGTGTCCCTTGTTTCTGCCTTATTCTGGAGTGAAATCAAATCTCCACAAAGCATATCCTCCTGCATAATCGCTGTACTAAATGCCGTGGTTGCTGTTGGTACCTGTGTGTCCTGTGGCTTCAAACAGTGTCAAGTAAGATCTCAAGTAATGACTTCTATCTTGGACACATTGAAGTCTTGAAACTCGAAAGGATTTTGATCGTTGATGACCGCATTGCTGACGATGCCAAGGAGCAAACGTTTTGGCAGTTGGCCTTGGAAAACATGATCTTCGATCTTGGATTCGAGTTCAGAGACAATTGTCAAGGTTTTAACTTCCAACCGTCGTAGACGATACTTGGTTGTCGTTCTGCTCAGAGTTTCACTGATGTCGTTTCCCACTTTAGGTATGACTTCCACACGTTACAAGTAACGTCTAAACTACGTCCTTGATTGATTTTCTTTCGGCGGTCGATAAATCCAACATTGTGAGGATCGTCATCAGCAGTCAACTCTGTGTCCTTAAACTTATCAAAGTGTCAGATTTAAATACCGCCAAGCTATCCAGATGTGTGTTCTTGACTTCTTTTCCGTATGTCAAGAGATTTTCCAGGTAAGCTCGGTAAGGGTAAGTGTCCATGCTGCTGCTTACTAGTTTGTTATTCAAGTACAACTCCACTTCACTGAACAACAAATGCATGAAATTGTTAATGGGAGCTAATCTGGCATCAGCGCCTTGATTGCTGTTGTCCACTTTGAGAACTTTGATTTTCATGTACAAGTAACTGTTATTCAGATCGATGTAATCTTCGGTTTGTCCTTTGATTTCAAATTTGATTGGTGTTGAGGTCGTCAAAGCCGACACGAGATTAAATTCTACCCATTGGGATTCTTGCATCGTCATCATCGACGGTGGCATGGGAAATAGATCGAGTTCTGACTTGGAATATTTGCAAGAATATCTTTGCATCATATTTTCTTCTAGTTAATAATCACAAACTTCCAATTCTCTGACAGCTGCTGTTCTTCTTTTTTTTATTCTTTTTCTGAAAGTGTCTATGAGCTCTGAAGGGTTTTCGACACCTCTTTCTGCTTTGTCCTTGCTGTGGCGTAGAGGATGAATCAATACCTTCGCCAGAAGTGTTATGCGAATTCATAGAGTGTTTCCGCTTTCCTAGAAGTCTTCTCCAGTTTGAAACAACACATTTTTTTCTACTTTCATGACGGCTTCAATAGTACTTTGTTTGTTAATGAAGTTGTTGAGAAGAAATTATTTTCTTTGGGTCAAAGTTGCATCTTTTAAAGCATGCGATCCTCGAGTTACTATTGGTTTTAAAATGGGTGTTATAGTATGGAAAGCTAATTTTACCATATCTCCTAAACCGTGTCCTGGTTGTCGAGCGACTCCTTGGTACACAGGATACATCTGTTACAATTCACTGGAGAATCGTTTTCGAAAATGTAGTTTCACAGTGACTTTTCCGCTGGAGAACAGAATACTTTGTCCAAGATATCCTTTTATACTATTATTGACACCGTCAAAATAGGATTTACTGACAGAAAGAAAATGAGGATGTACAAATTCTCGGTTAATGTGTTTCCTCCTTCGTCGTAAGCACCTATGGCAGAATCCACTTTGAAAGAAATGAGTCTCAACAACGGAGCGGCTGTGCTTTCTACAACGTTGTACTCACCCACATCCGAGTACACAAACAGTAAATTTAGTCCTTCGTTCAATTCCATATAGTTAGCAAAAATACTTATAGAATCGATCGTTGTTGTGAATGTCTTTCATAGAAGCGAGAGCGATGTATCCACCCAGAGTAGCAAACAAACCGTGACAAAAAGTAATGGCCATCGTTTTGCCGTAGGAAAAATACATTTTAGACGATGAGCAATTTTATGGAACTTGATCTGTACACTTCGGCGAGCTTTCTCCAGTGCTTTGCCAAACTGATCGTTGAAAATAGCTGAAATCGTTTCGATTCGATCTTGAGCATTAAATTATATTCTGTAGGAATTCTGATAGTATATGTGTTCAATTGAGGATTGTCTGTTGATGCTTTTTTGGATTAGTAATATAGAAGATCATTTTTTTTCGAGTGTTCTTGAACTTGGTTGTTTAAGATATCGACGATGACAGTGTTTTCACCTTCGTTGATATTGATGGCTTGAGTATGATGAATTATTTCTCCCAAAGACACTTTCCAATGAGCTTCCTGATCCAATTGTTTCGACTGAGATAATTTGGCCGTGAAACAACATAAGCTGTTGTTCGGAAGTACATCCATAACACTGTCACTAGGTAATGTTAATAAAATTGGTTATTCAGAATTCGATGGCTCTGGTTTGCGAGGAGTCACTCGTTGTCGAAGGAGAATGACTTTCCAAATGTTCCAAAAGAGGGCTGCTACTGTCATTAGAAGAGTGGTTACTGGCGTTGGCAGCAAGGGTACCGTTGCTGTTGTTGTTATTGTTGTTTTTGTTGTTGTTACCGTCGGTATATTTCAACGACGGATTGGGAAGAAGATAACCAATACAACTGCTGAGTACAATTGTCCACAATTGTCTATCTCCTTGTTGCAAACTCAAATTTCCAATGGCTGCCACGATGACACAATACACCACAAAGATTTGGCAGAAAAAGACGATTTTAATTTTAGGGACACGTTATCCACACCACAATCACATAGATTGTTTTGTAGTTCTTGAAGAGAGGAACTCTGGGAAGGACAGGTAGCTGTTGTGTTTAACGGCATGGTGGTAATTTCTACTTCTTTTTATAGTCCATGACTTGTGAAGCTGCAAGCCAAGTCTCGAAACTATGTGGATATCCATTCCAACGAACTTTCACTTCATGAAGTTGACGTTTTCCCACTTTACGTGTTCTTCCATCGAGAATACCTTCGATATCTTACACGTCTTCTTTTTTGACCACTCGTTGTAACTCAGGCAAGTAAAAAGTTGCTTTAAACACTTCTCCGCTCATATTTTCCAATCTATAGACAGAAGGATCACGTCCACGCATTTGTCAAAAGTGCGTTTTGTTATTCAAGTGCGAACCCAATCTCCAATGTTTAACACTTCTTTCTTTTTGTGGTTTGTGACTTTCCAAACAATCGATCAAACACCATCACTTCGTTTTCAGGTGTCACTTTTTCTGATACACATCCAATGCTACAATGGTACGATTGACTGTAAGCTTTGACTAGACATGGTAATACGTCGATGAATGTGAGAGTATGTTCATGTGTAAAATATTTCCACACACGTTCTTTTAAAGTTGTTTAAAACACTAGCTTTTGTTTCAGGATTTTCAGTGGTGAAAAAAAAATGAATTTGTCTTTTTTGCAATTCTTTTTGAAAAGTTTGGTTCAGAAATTCGGTGCCGTTGTCAGTTTGCCGTCGTAGAGGGTGTCGACCACTTTGTTTCAAAACCAATTTTAAAGCTCGCACTAGCTCTGAACTTGTTTTAGACGTCAAAGGAACTACCCAAGCTGATTTTTAAAACACGTCAATGACACAGAACAAATATTTGTAATCTCAATTGTATCATGCCAAATGAGAGACATCTGCTGAATTTGCTTGCCATCGACGATCGATGCCTGCTACTTTGGTTTGACTTCTAATGGGTTTGTGTAACGTGTACATCGATTGTGCTTTTATAATCATTGTCGCACATCTTGCAGACGTAAACGTTTGAGTTTGGTTTTAGCAGCCTATACAATTTTGTAATTCATCCGCAACCAGGAGAATGAGCAGGATTGTAGTAAATGCTGGCTAAAAGTGAATCCGTGATGTGGTTTGCTGTATTGTTGCTGCTCTTCAATAAACTCACCCACTGTTCAATACTGCTCTTAGGTTGTTCGTGTGGTATTTGTTTGTATTGCGACGATGCATGGCGTGTCCGACAAACTATAGGAGTTGGGGTTGTCATAGGTTGTTTGATTACTTTTGTCTTTATTTCATTTTTCACGTCTGTCTTTCCTTGCTTTATTTTTGTTTCTTCTGCTGAAGAAGTTGTCGACATCATTTTTTGACCCAAAGTTTCTTCTCGTCTGGGAGTAGGAGTTTGAAAAACGTCTCTTTTTTTCTTCTTCTTCCATCCCTGTGGCTGTTTCTGTCATCATCTTTCTTGCTTTTAGTTTGTCCTCGCTTTTCATGACATTTTTTAAATCTCTCAGAGTAGGTTTAGCTGTTTCATGTAAAGCCTTCTGGTGAAAAAGATGAAGACGTTGCGATTTGTCTGTTTCTGACAAATCTGTTCGATCTATCAACGATTGTAATTCTTGTTGTGAGTGTGACATCTCGATGAGATTAGTATTAGGAGGTAAATGGGGTGTTCGTTGTTCGTATCAACGATGGAATTCCATCCATCGTTTGTATGGTACTAAAGTTAATTTTCGTCCTTCCATAAGATCCAAGGGTACAAGTGTGATGTCTTTCCAGAAAAGTGTGTCCATTTTACTAGTTTCATATGTGGACATATCTGAACTATTTCTAAATTATAATTGCGATTTATAAACATAGTACGAATCATTCAGAATGATGTTTGTATAGTTGCCATTTGACATCAAATTTTTTCCATGAACAATTGATATATGCGGAATATTTTTCTGACATGTAGAAAAACTTCATTTTTGTTTTTAAATGAGTTATGTTCGGTGTTTCATTGTTGAATCTACGTTTATAGATAGATGATTTCAGTTGCAACAAAAAGATGTTGAGTACTGTATCTCTTTTGTTTTGGTCTTTTATACCAAAATTAAATTATCTTGTTGCAACTTGAAAATTATGCAGATGATTACTCTCGCTCCTTATCCACCCAATAAAACTAGTAACTATTGATTAAGTCCTTATCCACCCAATAAAACTAGTCATTAATGACTCAGTTTTTGGAACAGTTCCAAAAGAGAAAAGATAAATTCTCTAAGGAGTCGTTACATAAAGGGCACATGCTTGCAAGGGCTCTTCCAATTTTGCTAAAATATTTATTTGTTGCAAAATTGTATGCATTATTGAACCCATCTCAGTCTAAGACACTTAGTTAATTTAAAAGGCAAGAAAAATGTATTCATTCCAATCACTCTCATCTATAAGCTAATATTCTTGATTCCATTTCAATTTTGATGTTGGCTTTGAAGTATTAGCTTTTAATTTTTTATGAATGCTTTTAAAATCCTTTTTTCCTTAATGAGCTGCATTACAGATTTATGAAGGGGGGGGGGGGCATATATATTACTTTCATGTTTATATTTATTTTGTTAGAAAAAGATTGGATGGCTCTAAGCATTCCTTGAAGCTCTAAAATGTTTACATGCATTCCAAACTTATTACATAAATCATCTATATTAATCCATGAACCGTTTTCATTGATGAAATCGTTTGCATACAAAATTCCCTTCTTCACCCAGTGCATGTACATAACACTAGAATTTCCAACTTTAATATTAGGATTCACCCATATTGGAGTTTTAAGAAAATCTTCCGAGTCCTCTAATGGATCGTGTAATTCAAGATATGCTGCAAATGCATCTGTCCGGGATTTATTCAAAGTATTTCTCACTTTTGTCATAAAATCTATTCCAAAAATGATTTTTTTTTCTATATTTGGCATAAAAGTTGTTAAAATCTCTTTCCATTTATGTGCAAAGGTGATATGTCTTCTCACCCAAGTTAGTTTCAAAGAATGCACAAACATGTTAATGTCTGTCATTTTCAAACAACCTTAAAATTCTCTTTACACAAAATGTTTCTTTTGATTTTATCTTTTCTACCACCACATACAAACTTATGGAAGAGTGCGTCTGAGTCTTGAAGCTTAGTTTTAGGTGGATTTGGTAAACCTAGAAATAGGTGAGTAATCTTGGATAGGGCCAACATTTCACAACTGCAACTGTTTGAAATGTTGGGTAAGTGATCTCTTTGACCACTGTAAAAGTCAAGATTTAACTTCTCTAGTTTTGCTTTCATAATTTAGTTTGACCATACAATTTAACTCTATGGAGAATGTAATACTTAAATATGTAAATTAAGATGCATTCCAATCTAACTCTATGGAAAATGTAATCTAACTCTATAGAGAATTTAATACTTAAATATGTAAAATAAGATGCATTCCAATCTAACTTTATGGAGAATGTAATACCTAAATATGTAAAATAAGATGCATTGAGATCTAAATGATATTCTTGGCAGTACCTTATACTACTTCCAATTGTACTTCCTATCCATACAAATTTAGTTTGTTTGTTTGTTTGTTTTGCTTTTTTTGTGTTTTTTTTTTTTTTTTTTTTTTTTAAAAATATTTATACAGAGACCTGAAAATTAAGAATATTGACAAATAAGATCTACAGTTGAATTAAGGGACTTTTCTGAGCCATCTAGGGTGAGAGCACAGGGGCTCGTTACAAAGGAAATTAGGAGTATCGGTAAGTGGATAGACGGCTGGTGATGGGGGTCCAACCTGTAACAATATAACACAAGGGAAGACACGACTCCTCACCCCTCGTTATTTCCAACCCTACTAGCTTGTCCTATTTTCGTCTCCTAATGTAAAACTGACGCCAGCTGTAATGAAAAATGGATCAATTTTCTTAACATCTCAACAGACCTCGTTCAGTTCATGACATATTTGAAAAACTCCACAATTGTTGGCCTATTTTGAAGACTGAGAAAGTTCATGCCCGGAAGTTGCCATTAGCATTCGGATAGTCTTGGATTGCACCCTTGACGGTTGACGGAGAGGTAATAAGAAATTTTTTTTTAATTCGTTTAATATTTGGATTCTTCCCTATCAAATGGACTAATATCTCTGCACATAAAAGAAACATGTATGGGTTTTTCTGGAGAACAATTAGTACAGGAGCAAGAGCTATAGACTGCCCATTGCGGTAAGGCTTTCCCAGAGATCAACCAGACCGGAGCTAGAGCTACTGACTGAGTCTCTGACATCACTCCGCCGATGACATATCTCACGAAGATGACAGGTATCCCCAGAACCAATAACGTATGGCAAAGTCGAAATTTAGCCGCCCAGCACGCGGGACAGCATTGCCGGCCAATATGTACCAAACACAGATTCATGGAAGTGTGTAATTTACACAGGTCAAGTCATTATTTGTACCTAACATTTGCAAGTTTAACTTTAACCAAAGAAAAGCTTCAACTGCCTATGCAAGAGATATTTTTGTTAATGTATGCTTTTCATTTTTAAGTTAAATGTGTCACATTAACGTTCAGATTTTAACTTCCACTACCCCAACACCACCACCACCAAAACCAGCTCTCCTTCAAAAATGTGCTTCTTTGTCGCTCGTATACCAAATAAATATTACGAATAGTAATCGATGAGCAAAACCAATAAAAGTACTCTAGATTCCACTTTCGTCCTACCCAGAAAAGGAAAAGTGACCGCTATCCTAAAATCATTCCCTAAGAATTAGGTTCAGTTTTTATTGTCACGGTCATCTCGTTGGAGTTTGCTAAGTACAATAGGGGTCAAATTCGTTAGTTGGTTGTTTGGTTTTTAACGGAACTTTCTGCATTATATTTTAACTATATCATACCGAGGGAATGGGAACTAAGTGCCTTTGCCAAGGACACACAGATACAACTGACCTGGGTTAGCCTGCGCGCGTATCGAACCCGCAACCTTTTGATTACCAGTCCAACGCTCTACCGACTGAACTACTGGATCAAATCCGACAAAACAGTCTATTATGCACACAAATAAATGAGACATATACCCATTTTCTGCAACACTGAAAATAAAAAGCGACCACCATCCTAATAGTATACCCAATAGTATATGGATTATTTCTTTCATAGTGTCCACCTACCTAGTGTGTCTCAATGTCGCTGAGAGGTCACTAAATACCTTAGCAATCAAATCTCCAATCCAGTCATACCTTAACGACCAAAATGTTCGTCTTTCTATTTACATATTTTAGACGGTAAAAATAGGAAAGGTAAAGGAGAAAAACTGACAAAAGTGCTCTAGATTTCATATTCGTACTACCCAGATGAGAAAAAGTTACCACTGTCCTAAAATTATTCTGTAATAAGCATGGATTCGGTTTATGGCAGTTGTACCAAAGAGATCAAATCTCGTGTTTTTAACTCGGGCAAATTTGAACAATTGTCCATTTTCACTTCCATTCAAAGCTGAAGACAAAATGAGTGACCATTATTCTGGAAGAATATTCTACAGCTTGTAAAATGAATGCAATTATGCTGATTAGCTTTCATGAGGTTGTCAAGGTCAATGAGGTCAAGCCGAAGAAAGTAGTTCAGACCTGTGGGTTATTAGCAGTAGCGGATTTAGAGACACCTGGAACAGACTACCCACCCAACCACCCACTTTTCCAGTAAAAATAGTACTCAAAATTATCGCCCCTTCTAAAATCTAATACCCCAAGAGAAAAAGAAAAAAAGAAAATTTAGATCGGCCATGGTTAGATGCTAAAATACCGTATTGTTTTGAGAACATAAAATCTGGCGATTTTGTTCAAAATAGATGATTTTAATTGTAGCTAGTTTTATTTAAGTGATTGCTGATCTGGAGAGGATATAATATTTAGGGTGATAAATTATGATGTGATTTAGTTTTACTTTATCACTTTGAGACCGCTTAATTGCTGAAATTTCTGAACAGGTAGAAATCTTCCGCTATACAGTACTACTACTACTACTACTAATAATAATAATAATAATAATAATAATAATAATAATAACAATAAACTACTACTACTACTACTACTAATAATAATAATAATAATAGTGAAAACATATTTCCGAAACATTTTTTAGTGCCGGATGAAGCGTGAATGTGCTCTGAAATAAGTAATGATAATAGTTTTGTTCGCTATACATATTCTCATCAGATTATGATAATACTAAACAAAAATTATAGATCATATTACGTCAATCTCAGTGTCGATATTCATGCCCAGTTGTTATGCACAAGGCTTAAAACCTTACATAGACAAACATGCACAAGCTTGAATGCGCATGTGCATCCACTTCTAAACTCAGGTATACGCTTGCACGGTAATAAGTTAACGATTGTCTTTGGAACTGAACCTTATATTATAATGGTAGAATAAGCTGCTAGTAGACTGAACTGCCCAACCAGAATATTGGAGTATGCTCTCTAGACATATTCGCGAATGATGCTTGATAAACAGCCCGTTTTGCATGTAGCATCTGCAGACTCTGGTAGCTTCATAAAAAAATATAGACACGCAATTAATTCAAAGATGCAACATCTGTTGATGGAGCATGAGTCGTCATAGTCATTTTATGCCTGATTTCCTCGGGATTTTAGGCAGAGGCACTAAAATTGGCAATCTAATTGCTATGTTGTATTCAGGAAAGGATATTTCACATAGTTTTTGTCCTAACTTGATAAAACTTACATATTAGACTTATCATTCTGTATATCTTTACTAAACTTCTATAGTATTACGTTTCAATCTTCCTCGTAAACGTTCTATAGTTTTTACTCTTTCCTTAGTATCCGACCATGCCGTTTCTTTGTCTAAGTACGTAGAACTTTTTGTTTACGTAGTTCTATGCAGGCGGCGCTCATATTGTGCGTGAGTAGTGTAGGGGGGGGGGGGTACTGAGCCCCAAAGGGGGCACTTGAGCCCCGTACGGGAGTTTAACATGGAGTGGGGCACTTGAGCCCCGTACGGGAGTTTAACATGGAGTGGGGCACTTGAGCCCCGTACGGGAGTTTAACCTGGAGTGGGGTACTTGAGCCCCATACGGGAGTTTAACATGGAGGGGGCACTCTGGCTACGTACGGGAGTTTTTTAACGTGGCGGGAGTGTGGGGTGGGATGTGGGGAGGGAATAGAATTAATCTTTCTTGAAAAAGGGTGGTCCTGTTGTATGCCTCCCAAATATTTAAGATATGTTATGTTTTGCTGCACACGCCTTGCGGCTACAAACAATGTTACAACATTTCCCAAAACCGAAGACGGGAGAACAGTAAAAACACGTTTTGTTTTATCGACAGTCTGAAATGGACTGACTGAAAATACATTGTTACAGTTTTCATGAACGCATGTTTGGGCTCAAGAATGAGAGTGTAGAATAGGACGGGTTATAGAGTGCAGAATTAGATGGGTCATACTCGAGTCATTCTTACACCGTAAAGCTATGTGCTTGTTTGTTTTGTTTGTTTTTTTTGTTTTGTTTTTGGTTTCCTTCTGAAAACGGTAGATCTAGAATTTTTTCGTGACACATTGCAGTGCCAAAATAGGAACAAAGCTAAGATACCTGACATGCACAAGAACAACTAAACTCAAGATTTTATATGAGCCAACGATTGACCTATGAAAGAAAATTCGTTGTACAATTTTTAAAGGTTGCAAGTTTTTGAACAAATTACTTAACTAACGTCACATTTCACATAATCATTGTGACTACTGCCAACATTTGTGGAGAGGCATCTTAAAAACGGGAACAGATACCATGATCATTTCAATCGAAATCATTGTATAAGAAACTTAGTGTTTGTGAAACAGAGAGAATTGACATTACGACGGAGAGAGAGAGAGAGAGAGAGAGAGAATATTTTATTCCTACTTTTAAAAATATCACGACACTTACCTTTTTTTATGGTATATTTTCCTTAAGAAATTTCAAAATCACACATTCCATTTTTAAAAAATCACATCGATAGGAAAAAAATCCTCTTTTTTCGGTAAAATATCACAAGATTGAATTGGAGACATAGTCTACTAAAATCCTTCTTTTGAAAACGTAGATGTAAAATTCTCACAAAATAATACATCCAAACGTTCTGTGATGTATTTTGACTTAAGGCTGATACACTTTCCATTGATCACAAATTATACGATGGGGTTGTGCACAGAACATTAGATTATAATGGTCTAGACTAAAAGTAACACTAAACTTCCGAAATTGTTAGCGGAGACTGAAAATAATCCTGAAAAAAAAAATGGAAAAAATTGGCTGACTAAAAAATAGTACTAAAATTTCGTAACTCATTAAAAAATATTTTGTTATTTTATATTTTTTTATATACAAACCCAAATAAACCCAAAACCCAAACCCAAACCTAACACACTATCCCAAATGCCTTGTGTGCTGCCTAAAAACCCCAAAAACCTGCTATCAGACGAAAGGGTATGACAAAGGGATGAAATCACGCCAACATACTATCCAACATATAAACCATCCATTTTTTTTACTTTTTTAAATTCTTTTTTATATATCAAACACAAAACTTACACACACTACACAACCCTTTTTTTATTTTTTAAATTTTTTTATTTTTTATCCAACACATACACCACACGATCCATTGCGCTGACCTAAAAATAGGGTTCAGATCGACAGTGAGATAATAGATAGAGGGGGGTGACTTCAGATCGATAGAAAGAGAGAGATAGAACATAATCATTATTATTTCAAATTCAATAAAAAACCACACAACACCATATTTTTTTTCAGATGATCGACAGGGAGATCATAGATAGATAGAGTTTTTTTTAGATCGATAGAAAGAGAGAGAGAAAAGAACATATTCATTATTTTTTTCAAATTTCAATAAAAATCTACACAACACCTTTTTTTCAAACAATTCACAAAAAATGATATTTATTCAACAAGAACTATGTTAACAATTAAGAAGTAACTATGAAAATTTTTTTTCAAACAGGAACATATTTACAAGGTTGACAACGTTGAGAAGGTAAAGTAAATGTGAAACTTTCTACATCGACATCATTTTGATGTACATTACGATGGTGAGCTAAAGACAAGAGATAACCATAACGTTCACAAAACCATCTTTGTACTTTAGCATCATTTCGAACATAGTCACTATCAAAATAAGTGAGTAAATGTTCTAAAGAATATCCAAGACTGCGTTGATGAAGATAATGAACACAATATTGTCCACACACCATTGAATCGGATCCTTGTAGTCTCACATTATTGAATCGAGTTGAGATAGCATTTCTTCTCATAAACTCGATAATGTCTTTTTCCAAAGGAGGTAATCCATAAGAATCAAAATATTCCACACAGTGATCGTTGGGAAAGTACACGGCAATCCAATGGCTTCCTGGTAGATGACTGTCGTCAGTATTGATGACATAAGCATGAACGTTTTTTGGCTTACGATGAGGTAGTTCATCTTTAGCACATACCACAGGATTCCAAGAAGAAGTATAGGAACTACGATTCAATAAGTAATGAAGTTCCCTGGTATCCATTTTTTTGTCCTTCAACAATAGAAATAACTTACTATCAATTCACATCTAACTTTATGCTGGAATGTTTCTGTCTTGTAATTCCAGGAATATTCACGTCGGATAGGTTCTGCACTCTGTTCAATGAGTCCTTCGATCCGTTTGATCTCCAGAGAAGTAAGTGGAGGAAAAGAAGAAGTCTGCAAGACTTTATACCACTGTGTCAACACGTGTTTATCTGAGAGTTTTGTCCAGGCCGTTTCCAAATATTCATCCAATTGTTCTTCACCTGTTAACATCATACATTTGTCGTGTTGTATCTGACTGGGATGATCGGTTTGACGTCCATAACATTGTTCTTTAATCAGACTGTTAATGATTGGACTCAATTCCTGAGCATAACAGGTCACTAACTTTTTTTCGTGTTCTGGCCATCGAGATTGCATAAATCCAGTAAACTTTGGAACACTATTATTCTCTTCTTCTTCTTCTTCTTCTTCTTCTTCTTCTTCTTCTTCTTCTAGGTACTGAATGAATGACTTTGTCATCCTCCTTTGTAGTAGTTGGTGACGGGTGAATCACTTCACAAAATCCCTCATCTATTTCCATAGGCTCTTCTCTGTTCTGCATCTTTTCTTTGTTTCTTCTTCTTCTTCTTCTAATAGTCTACAATGACTTCTCTCAAACTGTTGATCTCTAGAGTGTTATCAAACTCTGCAAACAAGACGACGTTCACTGTCTGGGCTAGAGGTTGACCAAACTGAAGTTCCACACGAAGTGGTCCTGATTTTATAGGGTGGAAATGTCCTTCATCGCTACCTTGGTCCGGAGTGAAATCAAAGCCCCACAAGGCATACCCTCCTGCAAAATTCTCGTATGTAATACCGTGGCTACAGTCGCGGTTTAACTGTCCTGTGGCTTCAAACAGGCTCAAGTAAGATCGCAAGTAAGTTTTTGCGTTGGCGTCAAAGTCAGGTTCAAAAGGTCTGGTACACAAGGTCTTGCCATCTCGACTGACATCTAACTTGGTGACGTTAAAGTGCTGAAACTGGAACGGATTTTCATTGAAGACTCCATTGAAGGCTGCATTAGAAACCATACCAATGAATAAACGTTTAGGGAGCTGTCCTTGGAAGATGTGATCTTCGACTATGGATCGGAGTCCAGCGGCTGCAGTAAAGGTTTTCACTTCCACACGTCTAAGAGGATACTTAGCAGTGGTTCTGCTCAAGGATTGACTGATGTCGTTAGCTACTTTGGGTAAGATTTCTACACGTCGTACGTAAAGTTTGGCTTCTTGGATGATGGTTTTCCACTCGTTAGCATTAGCCATCAAATGGAAAGCGGCACTACTGCGATTCAGTCTCAGGCGTACATCAATTCCATTGAGTAAATACTTGTCTTGCAACCACATGTCCAAATGTAAACGATCCATCAATTCTAAACTTCGCCCTCTGATTTTCTTTCGACGGTCGTTAAATCCCACATTGTGGGAGTCTGCTGGAGTTATATCTCTAACAAGATGACCCTGACCATCAACAACAGCAGCAACCCTGGCCGGTACTGACAGTTCTGTGTCGTTGAACTTTTCCGAGGTGTCAGGTTTCCAGATCACTGAAGCATCCAGATGACTGTTCTTAGCTTCTTTTCCATACGACAAGAGATTTTCCAAGTAAGCACGGAAAGGGTAAGTATCCAAACTGCTGCTGATCAGTTTGTTATTCAAGTACAAATCTACTCCACTGAACAAAGAATGAAAAAAATTATTGACGGGAGCGACTCTGGAATCATCCGCAGGAAAGGTGTTGTCCGCCGTTTTCTTTACTTGAAGTTTCAGGTACAAGTAGGTGTTATTCAGATCGATGTAATCTTCGGTTTGTCCTTTGATTTCAAATTCGATAGGAGCTGAATCCGACAAAGACGATACAGGATGAAATTCTACCCATTGGGATTCTTGCATCGTCATCATGGTGGGACGCATAGAAAACAGTTCTAGTTCGGACTTGGTACATTCGCAAGAATCTCGGTGCATCATTTTCAATGGTTTAATAATCAAACACGTCTAATTCTCTACCAGTTCTTCTTCTTTTTCTATTCTTTCTGGAAGTACTACTACCGTGTGTTCTTTTATGAACTTTGAAAGGATTTCGAGCTTTTCGTCGTCGTCTCTTTCTACCTTGTCCTTGCTGCTGTGAAGTAATGCCAGAGCCTGAAGCGTGAAGCGTATTTATAGGATTTTCTCGGAGACCTAAAAGATCTTTACCAGTAGTCATCAACACATTTTTGCCTGCTCTCAAAAAGGCTTCTTTTGGATTTTGTTTGTCAATGAGGACATTTTGCAAAAATTCTTTTTCTTGTGTCAAAGCAGCATCTTTTAAGGCATGAAATCCTCGAGTGACCATCGGTTTCAAAATAGGAGCTACCGTCCGAAAAGCTGATTTTAACATATCTCCTAAACCATGTCCTCGTTGTCGAGGCACTCCTTGGTACACTGGATACATTTTTTATTTTTTTTTTGAGAGGAAAGTTATTAGAGAACGTGTTTTTTTCGAAAATGTAGTTTCACCGTGACTTTTCCTTGGTCAATGAATGGTACATCTTGTCCCAAATCTCCTTTTATACTAATCTGGACAGTGTCAAAATACGATTTACTCACTGAATAATAATGAGGGTGTACAAATTCACGGTGAATGTGAAATGTGTTTTCACCTTCTTCGTACGCACCATCATTAGTATCCACTTTGAAAGGAATGACTCTTAGTAAGGGAGCTGAGGTGTGTCCCACCACGCTGTACTCTACCACATCGGAGTACACATACATTAAATTTAATCCAATGTTCATTTCCACGGGGTCGCGAAAAGCTTCTGCAGATTCGATGTTGGTGCTGACAGGTGATAGATAACTTTTATCTTCGTTATTACCACCCAACATTTCATACAATCCAGCAGAAAATTCAATAGTCATAAATCTTCTCTCCTGATCGGGGATGCCTTTTTCTTTAGCTTCTTTGTCTGACATCATGTCACCCGATTTTTCATCTTTCAGAGAAAATTCCATGTAGAAACGGCGTGCCACATCATTGTAATTGATGTTTACTATTTTTTTGTTCTCCATTAGGGCTTTACCAAATTGACGGTTAATGGTAGCCTCAATAGTGTCCACCAAATGTCGAGCATTAAAATAATACCCCGTAGGAATTCTCAGGGCATACACTGCATAAGCTCCTTTGGCTCCTAGCCCTCCATCCCATTTTTTGAAATGTCCCCGCATGTCATTTTTATTTGTTGGGTCTATTGCCCAGATTTTAGGATCATCTTTTTCCAAAGAATCTTGTAGTTTTTTGTTCCTAACTGTTATGATGATCTGATTTGATCTTTTGTTGATGTTTGTGATTTTCGTAGGATGAATGATTTCTACCAAGCCTACTTCCCAATGAGCATCGTGATCCAATTGGAGGGCTTGAGGTAATTTGGTGGTAAAACAACATAAGCTGTTGTTGGGAAACACATCCATGGAACTGTCACTAGGTAACGTTAAATAAAATTGGTCATTCATAGTTCCAAAGTAGTGGATCTGGTGGTGTCCGAGGTGTCACTCAAGTGGTGGACAGAAGAAGAAGGATGTTCAAAAGGTTCCAAAAGAGGACTGGTAGTATTTTGGTGGTGGTAACTGGACGAAGAAGAAGAAGAACGCCTGGCGTTATTGTGGTGACTGTTGTCGGTCGTGGTCGTAAATTTCAAAGAGGGACTAGGTAAAAGATAACCGATGCAACTGCTCAGTAAAATAGTCCACAATTGTTTGTCTCCTTGTTGTAAACTCAAATTAGCAATGGCTGCTCCGATGACACAAAACACTACAATGATTTGGCAGAAAAAGACGATTTGATTTTTAGGCACACGTTCTCCACACCACACCCAAAGCGGTTGTTTTTGTAAATCTTGAAGAGAAGAACTTTCCGAAGGAGGAGGAGTTGTCTGAGTAGCTACTGTGTTGAATGGCATGTTATGAGTTTTTTTTACTACTTCTTTTTCTTTTTATAGTCGACGACTTGAGAAGCTGCAATCCAAGAATCAAAACTAGGAGGATATCCTTTCCAACGAACTTTGACTTCTTCTACTCGTCGTTTACCTACTTTGCGTGTTCTTTGTTCGAGAATGCTTTCGATGTCGTACAAGGTATCTTAATTTTTAGTCACTCGTTGTAACTCAGGCAAGTAAAATGTTCCTTTGAGTACTTCACCGTTCATGTCTTCCAATTTATAGACGGGAGGATCACGTCCACGGACGGGGGTAGTGACACGAAACAATTCGGTAGTCCAGTTAGGTAAATAACCTTTGTCAAAAGTACGTTTGGTTTTTCCGATGCGAACCCAATCTCCCGTCTTTAACAACTTCAACAAAGGTGTCTTTTTCTTTTTTCTTTTTTTGATCTGCTGGGGTGAACCAAATAATTTATCAAACACAGACACTTCGTTTTCAGGGCTAACCTCTTCGGGGGTACATCCGATGCTACGATGGTACGATTGATTGTACGCTTTAACCAAACGAGGTAATACGTCAATGTACTTGAGAGTATGTTGATGTGTAAAATATTTCCACATGCGTTCTTTCAAAGTTCTTTGAAAACGTTCCACGATACTGGCTTTGGTTTCAGGATTTTCGGTCGTAAAAAAATGAATGTGTCTTTGTTTCAATTCTTTTTGAAAAGCTTGGTTTAGAAATTCGGTACCTTTGTCCGTTTGCCATCGTAAAGGTTGACGTCCACTTTGTTTCAAGACCAATTTTAAGGCTCGTACCAATTCGGTACTGCTTTTAGAAGTCAAAGGCACGACCCAAGCAAATTTGGAAAACACATCAATGACACAAAACAAATATTTGTAACCACGATTGTAAGAAGCTAAATGAGAGACGTCCGCTAAATCAGCTTGCCGTTGATGATCGATCCCTTCCACTTGAGTAGTACTTCTAGAAAATTTACGTCGAATGGGTTTGTGTAACGTGTACGTTGATTGTTCTTGTAACCATCGTCGTACTTCGGGTAAACGTACACTTTTCAATTGACTTTTAGCAGCTCGATATAATTTTTGAACTCCTCCGTAACCAGCAGCATGACCAGGATTGTAATAAATGGTAGCTAACAGTTTCTCCATGATTTTTTTTCCTCAAGAAGAATAAGTTAACCAAGTTCCAATACTCTTTTCTTCGTGAGGTATCTTTTTGGATTGTTGTTGTTTACGTGTCCGACGTGCTACTGGGGTAAATGAAGAGGGAGTTCGATCATCAGGGGTCATCGGTTCTGTTTTGACTTCTTTCTTCACTTCTTTCTTTTTCTTTTCTGAGGATAAAGGGGTAGACCTTTTCTTTTTTATCCAATCTGGGGTGGCTAACTTTTTTATTTTTTTAAGAGGTGGAGTTAGTAAAAACTCTTCTTCTTCTTCTTCTTTTTCTTCTTTTTCTTTTTTGATAGTCACTTTAGGTTCGCTTTTCATGAGAGCCTTAAAATCTCTCAAAGTGGGTGGAGCTGTTTCGTCGACTGCTTTTTGACAAAAGAGTTGTAGACGTTGTAAAAGTTGACCGTACCGTTGGTTTTTTTCTGTTTCGGACAAATCGTTACGTTCCATCAGGGATTGTATTTCTTGTTGTAACTGAGACATTTCGTTGAGATTAGGATTGACTGGTAAATGAGGAATCCGTTGTTCGTTCCAACGATGAAATTCCATCCATCGTTTGTAAGGTACTAAAGTCAGTTTTCGTCCTTCCATTTCATTCAAAGGTACCAAAAAGGTGTGGTCATTTCAGAGAAGGGTGGTCCTTTTTATCCTTCTTTTTTTTATCGCATGACTCCTCCTAAAAGTGGTCCAGCAATCGTTCCTAACAAAGGAGCGGCTATTTTTAACAATGGTCCTATCAACATAGGTAGAAATCCACCTCGTTGTACCAACATTTTTTTCTTTTGTTGAAGAGGTATTTTCTTTTTCACTATTTGACGAAGAACGTTCCGATGTTTCCCTAATTTTTGTTTCTGTATCTTGGACAAAGGTACCGTTCCTTTCAACACGTTCAAACAACATTCACACACGGTATCAATGATTTCTTTAGGAGCTGTTTGAATGAGTTGTTTTCGCATGGGAGGTTTGGATTTGTTCAGGACAGACAAGACATCCCAATGTTTGGCTAGACGAGGGGGAAGAAGTCGTCCTTTTTTGGTGGTTTTCTTCTTTTTTTGGTGGTGTGAATGTTTGGGAGCCATCTTTTTTAGTCGGTAGAAAACAAGTCTGAAGTCTTTTAGCAGGGTACCCTTCTATTTTATACTGGAACACGTCTCCACTGATTGTCTGCACGACGTACCAACTTCACGACAGGTCTGACTCGACGTTGAGGTGTTTTCAAAGGACTAAATCGACTCAATTCTTGTTTGGATAAATCTACTAAACTTTGTAAGATACCAGTTCTTTCTTGGACTTTGGTTTTAGGGGATGGTACTTTATTGCTAGCTGCTGCCATGGCTAAATCAGTTGAAGTTGACGGTCCCGACGGGGTCACTTTTGAAATAGGTTTCCATTTTTGCATTAAATTAGGAAACACGGGACTTAAGTCTGGTTTGACAGGCATCATGGTAAAAGGTGAAGAAGATGTGGACGCAAAAGGTGACCTTGTTACTAATGGGGTCTGTTGTTGTGGTAGTGTTTTTTTCTTCCTGGTTGCAGAAGTACTTCTTTTCTTCTTCTTGGCACGACTTTTCTTTGGGGATTTCTTCTTTTGGGGGCTTTTCTTTTTTATTTTTTTGGCTGACTTTCTTCTTCTTCTTTTTAGGTGATTTGGGTTTTTTGGCTTTCGCATCATTAGGATCCCATTTCAAAAGGGAACGAATCATAACCCCTCCTAAAGAACCACTTCCACCAGGAGTTAAAATGATTTGTTTTTTAGTCCGTGAATCGATTCTAGGATCAGCCAGTTGTGACAATGCCGATTTATGTCTTTGAAAAAAACGTTGAGTTTGATGAGGGATGTGAATGATACCTTGTAGTAATTGACGTGCTGTCAAAGTAAACCATCGTAACACTTCTTTCAGACTCGCTTCTAACAAATGAGCACGGACTTGTGCATTTTTTTCACGACTAATGCCATACAAGGCACGAATCAATTTAGCCGAAGGATGAGATTGAAAGGAAGTCATCTTCTTCTCTCAAAAAGAGTGTGAGACAAAAATGACGCTGTAGGTTGTTTTTATAGTTTTTTTTAAAAATGGACTGAAGGGGACGTGTAAATGACAGGACCACCTTCTTGACCCCAAGAGTGAAAGATACTGGCACGAAATCTCAAATAGTCAGGAGTGGTCGGTTTTAAGTCAATGAGTAAATACTTGTGAGGGGCTTGAGTGGCATCGTCGTACGCATAATTGAGCCAAGGAGCTCCTAACTGTTTGGCTAACACTTGTACTTGAGATTTGTCTCTGGGACTTTTAAACAAGACCACGTAATGAGCATTCAAACTAATAGTTCGATGGGCTTTACTCTGTTGAAATAAATTTTGTGTTATGTACACAATACTAGCATTACGATGGTGACCTTTTCGTGTAAACCAAAGTTTAATTTCTTCTTCGTCTTCTCCTAACATGTCATCAAAAATAACTAAATGAGTTTGACTCACGTCAGACACGATTCCATCGTCTTCGTGAGGGATGCCTTCTACAAACGAAATGGTTTCTCCTTGACTTTCTTTCAATAACGTGTAAGACGGTTGCCACTCTTTGTAACACCACACGATACGTTGAGGTGGATGATCAAACAAATCAGTTTTGTGTTCGATCAATCGTTTGACAAATTCGGTTTTGCCTGAACCACTCGGTCCAGCAATTAACATGTTAAATGGATGGCGCAGATACAAAGCATTCCAACTTTGACGATCTAATTTTTCGTCAATTACTTTCACCACAGAAGAGGTAGACGAGGTAGAAGAGGAGGAGAATGATGTAGCCATGATTGAGGTAAGAAGATTTTTGAGAAGAAGACAAAAAACCCAAGGCTTTTTATACGTTTTCATACACGTTTATTTTTTTTTTTAAAAACAAACCAACCAACAACCAATAACATATTTTACAAATTTACATGAAGAAGTGAATTTGTGAGAAAATATACAATTAAACCGAACACGTACACAATTAAGACTATCACTAAAACTTCTAAAGTTCTCTCTAAACAAGAAAAGGAACAACAATTGTTTTGTGTCCAAGTCATGAAAGACACCACTGTTTGTGGTAACATTCTTCTTCTACTCGTCTTTTTTGAATTCACTGACGGTAGCGGTGGTAAAGAAGGGTGGTGTTCCTCCTCAAGAGGTATTGGAACCACAGCAGTAGTGGTGGTGGTGTCAGGTACTTCTTCTTCTTTTAGAGTTTCCCATCGAGGTTCCCCTTTTTTCACTTTTAGAACCTTATGGATAAGTGGCCAAATCTTGGCTGAACTGGGCCACTTCTTGTAACCAATATTGGAAACCAAGGTTTCTCCAGGGTCGTACATCTTTCCAATGGAAAAGGTGTTGGTGTAACTCACTAGCAAAACACACTTCTTGAAATGTTTTATACACAGATAAAGTGTGACGAATGTCTTCTTCACATGGAAGTGCGTCACTAATTTTCATTACCACTCTCAACGCTTTACGTACAATATGTCTTTCGTGGACTGATAAAATTAAGTTTTTATAGTCTTCATCTTCTTCTACTAAGTCCGAAGAAGAATACAGGGTCATATTGTTTTTTGGAACTCAACAACAATTGAGTCCAAAACAACCACGGATCGTTCAAAAGAATCCAAGGCAAACACTTGTCCTCAAAAATAGTCCACAACGAATGTCCTGGAAAACGAATTCCAAGATAAGAAGTCACTAAGACACATACCACATAACGTCCAAAATTTAATGGACACAGTTCTTGTATCACTTTTTTATAATCCTCTAAGGTCTTAATTTTATCTATGCTTTCCTTCCACGGAATCCGTTTCACGAGTGGCGTGTAGAGTTCAGGCATACCCACTCTTTTATAGCCAGGCTGTGTCTAATAATAGACACTTAGTGGTGACGGGCTAGATCTTTGGCAAACTCTTGGTAAATCTTTTCGCGCACTTCCAAAGGCAAGCCACGAATGTACTCTGGTAAAGTTTCCGTATTCTTCTAAAGAAGAAGTATTCTCCTCCGACATGGAATTTTTTTTAAAAACTACTTCTTCTTCTGTTTGGCATCTGGCTCATCGTACCCGAACTGTTCTAAGGCGACTAAAGGTAAGAACTGACAGTGCGGAGACCATCTGGCATGTTCAATGTAAGCTGAGTCGGTAGGCTCCCAATGGCAAAGTTTCACACCACAACTAAAACATTGAACTATATCTCCTTCTCCCGTGTATTTAAATCCAGATCTAGCTAAACCTTCCGGTTTAGGTCCTTCTAGAAATTTTGGCCACTTGTCTTGGAATGACTCCAGTCGACTTTCATACTTGGAATAACCAAGTAAAGTCACAGGTATTCTGATATGCAAATAGGGACCCACATTCACCTTGTTGTCATTAACGTCAATACCAAACCGTACAGAATCCGTTTCATCGCATGGTACTGCATCACACTCCAAGTCGTGGTGACTCATCTTTTTTTTCTTCTTGCTTCTTGGTTAACGTTGAAAGTGAGAATGAAGGGTTAGGTTTGGAAGGGGTTCCTTTTTTATACTTCTCCAAATCGGCGTGTCCGTAAGGTAAAGTGGTGTGATCTGGAAGTCTCACTCTTTTTTGGTACACGATACGATACACTTTTTGAACAGGTCGAGTCACTATTTTATGATTTGGTAGGCGTACAATCTTGTGAGGTTCTAACGTGTGCACTCGAAAGTCTTCCACTTGTCCAGACAGCAAAGCATTTTTCAAAACCTCAAAGTTAACCACTTGGCTGGTTAGGGATGCCTGCTTGTTGCAACAGGAGTTCTGCTTTATTTCGTTGTTTGGTTCTGTCCGACTGTCGAATGTTATTCCAGGCTCTTTTCCATTCTTTGCTCTCGTTCTTGTTGGCATATGTTCGTCCCACCACAATAGCCCGAGCAAAGCACATCTGGTCTTGAGTATTGTCGATTTGGACGACACTGCGTTTGGTACTTCGAATATCGTCCACCAGTAACGGTTTCCTACTTCGTCCACTTCCTCAAGGAGGGGAAACGTGAGTCAAGTAAAGTGTGGCCTTTCCATCGGTGATGGTAAACTTGTCGTTGGATTGTTGCACATGTTCTATTTTGGACATGACTTTATCTGGTGTTAATTCTTCCGGACTGCTAAATTCAATCCAAACAGGACTCTTCAATTGGTCATGATGGATGGCTAGTCTCAACCGATCCTCTTCTTTAGCTCCACATTGCCGTTTCAAGTTGATTAAGACAGATTCCCACAAATCGCTAATGAACTGCGCCGCTTTCTCGGGAGGTACTTCGGACTTGAAGTCTTTGAAGTGAACCGTATGTGTATAAGCCGTGGTCCTAAATTTTCGAGAAGTGATTTTTTGTGTCTCTCGAATCCGATAGTAATTTTCAGGAGCCACGGTAGTAGGACTTTCTTGGTAAGGGGTTCTGGTGTTGGTAGTAGTAGTGGTTTTGGTTTTGGGTGACAGTGGTGGTTTGGAAGTTTGGGTTTCAGGTTGTTGTTCACTCATTTCATCTTCAAAGTCACTGGCATGGACTTGAGCCAGTACTTCCTCTAAGGGTGTTTCAGGCGGCACGGAATACCTTTGTCGTCGTGGCCTCATGGTTTGTTCTTGTTCTTCTTCTGTTTTATCATGGTTTGGGTGTGATCTTTTCATCTTGAACTTTACTTTGAAACTGATTCAGTTTTCACCCAGGCACCTTTATATAGAGAGAGGAGAGTATATAAAGAGAGAAAATCGTACCTTCAGAATTTCAGAATCAGTCTTTGGAATTGTACTTTCAAACTGTGAAGATGGAAAAGTACTGCGTTCGAGATAAAAGTCAAGATACTTGCTATATCTGCCAAGAGAAAGGTCATTGGGCTACACAATGTCCACAACGGCAACACCAAAACAGAGATAAAAGACAAGATACTTGTTATATCTGCAAAGAGAAAGGTCATTGGGCTACACAATGTCCACAACGGCAACACCAAAACAGAGATAAAAGACAAGATACTTGTTATATCTGCAAAGAGAAAGGTCATTGGGCTACACAATGTCCACAACGGCAACACCAAAACAGAGATAAAAGTGAAGATACTTGTTATATCTGTCAAGAGAAAGGACATTGGGCTCCAGAATGTCCACAACGTCAACAGCAAAAGAGAGACAGAAGAAAAGATATCTGTTATCATTGTAAAGGACCAGGACATTGGTCTTATGAATGTCCTCATAAAGAAGAAGAAGAAGAAACTCTAGCAGAGGAGAGGGAGGAAACCGATTCAAAATCAACAAACCTAAAAGAAGAAGAAGAACATATCATCAAGAAAAGTAAGAAGAGAGTAAGAAGAATGGAAGACAGTGAGAATGAAGAAGAAGAAGAAGAAAAGGAAAACAGGATTCCTATGAAGAAGAAATTAAAGAAACACAAGAGAAAGAGTGAGAATGAAAAAGAAAAGGAAACTATGACTCCAGTGTTTAGATTCAAGCCACACAAGCATTACAGAAAGTGAACTTTGGTTTTTTTTATCAAAAGTAGTTTCTTTTAGGTCATGTGGTTTTTTAGATTCAGGGTCATGAAGTGTAAACACCGCGAAGCCAAGAATGACGTAGAAAGAATGACGTTGGAGAGTATATAAAGAGAGACCTTCGTACCTTCAGAATCAGTCTTTGA
The DNA here is from genome assembly GCA_029931535.1 of Margaritifera margaritifera. Taxonomy (NCBI): domain Eukaryota; kingdom Metazoa; phylum Mollusca; class Bivalvia; order Unionida; family Margaritiferidae; genus Margaritifera; species Margaritifera margaritifera. Next base: position 552,501 of record JAQPZY010001644.1, on the reverse strand, counting down.
GATTGTACTTTCAAACTGTGAAGATGGAAAAGTACTGCGATCGAGATAAAAGTCAAGATACTTGCTATATCTACCAAGAGAAAGGACATTGGCCTTCAGAATGTCCACCACGTTCACAAAAAAGAGATTTTGGAATTCAATTGAATAAGTACGTTCATAAAGTGCATGATAAATATGCTGCAGACATACTTGGAAATGTCTATCATTTGAAGTCTGGAAGGAAAGTCAAAGGAAGATTGAGATCAACTGGAATGATAGATATTCAGGTTGCTGGTAAGGAAGGAAAAAAGAGGAAAATTACAAATCGAGGAAGATTTGTCTTTGAAGCAGTAAATGGACTGGATCTACCAAGACAGAGTAGAGTGGTACATCTCAATGATGTACTTGATGATGATAGAATAGAAAATCTTAAAGTGATGACTGCTAGTGAACAAACATGTCTACACAAGCATGTGAAGAATGATAAAGAAAAAAGGAGAGTTAATTTTGGAAGTGCTAGAAGTGTGTTGTGCCAGTTTGTTGGTGAGACTGAGGAAAGAAGATTTGGAAGTATGACAAAGGCTACTCAATATTTTGATTGTCATACAGAAAGTATCTACCGTTGCTGTAAGGGGATTTATAAGTCAGTCTTTTCGAAGAAGTTCCAGAAAAGATTTCAATCTAGATGGGAAGACCCAGAGAAGAAGAGTCAAATCACTAAAGGATTTGTGAGACCTGTGAAATTAACTGACTTGAATTCAGGATTATATAGTAGAATGGATTCCATTCGTGATGTGGCAAGGTGTTTTGGATTAAATCCTTGTGAAGTTTACAGGATTTGTCAAAAACGGAAGTGGATTCAAGATGATAATGGACATTTTATTAAGTAGGAGTTTATCAATGAGAGTCCAGAAGAAAGTTATGAGAGAATTGTAGACAAGAATCTTACTGAAGTGCCAGAACAAGAAGACGATGAAATGGTAATAATATAAAAATGAATTGAACTGTATTGGAATTATATGAAATTGTTTTTATTACAAGGAGTAACATAATGTATATAAATTAAATAAAATATAATTATTATTATTGTTATTGTTGAAAAAAAATATGGTGTTGTGTGGTTTTTTATTGAATTTGAAATAATAATGATTATGTTCTATCTCTCTCTTTCTATCGATCTGAAGTCACCCCCCTCTATCTATTATCTCACTGTCGATCTGAACCCTATTTTTAGGTCAGCGCAATGGATCGTGTGGTGTATGTGTTGGATAAAAAATAAAAAATTTAAAAAATAAAAAAAGGGTTGTGTAGTGTGTGTAAGTTTTGTGTTTGATATATAAAAAAATTTTAAAAAAGTAAAAAAAATGGATGGTTTATATGTTGGATAGTATGTTGGCGTGATTTCATCCCTTTGTCATACCCTTTCGTCTGATAGCAGGTTTTTGGGGTTTTTAGGCAGCACACAAGGCATTTGGGATAGTGTGTTAGGTTTGGGTTTGGGTTTTGGGTTTATTTGGGTTTGTATATAAAAAAATATAAAATAACAAAATATTTTTTAATGAGTTACGAAATTTTAGTACTATTTTTTAGTCAGCCAATTTTTTCCATTTTTTTTTTCAGGATTATTTTCAGTCTCCGCTAACAATTTCGGAAGTTTAGTGTTACTTTTAGTCTAGACCATTATAATCTAATGTTCTGTGCACAACCCCATCGTATAATTTGTGATCAATGGAAAGTGTATCAGCCTTAAGTCAAAATACATCACAGAACGTTTGGATGTATTATTTTGTGAGAATTTTACATCTACGTTTTCAAAAGAAGGATTTTAGTAGACTATGTCTCCAATTCAATCTTGTGATATTTTACCGAAAAAAGAGGATTTTTTTCCTATCGATGTGATTTTTTAAAAATGGAATGTGTGATTTTGAAATTTCTTAAGGAAAATATACCATAAAAAAAGGTAAGTGTCGTGATATTTTTAAAAGTAGGAATAAAATATTCTCTCTCTCTCTCTCTCTCTCTCTCTCTCTCTCTCTCTCTCTCTCTCTCTCTCTCTCTCTCTCTCCGTCGTAATGTCAATTCTCTCTGTTTCACAAACACTAAGTTTCTTATACAATGATTTCGATTGAAATGATCATGGTATCTGTTCCCGTTTTTAAGATGCCTCTCCACAAATGTTGGCAGTAGTCACAATGATTATGTGAAATGTGACGTTAGTGTTGTAATTTTTTCAAAAACTTGCAACCTTCAAAAATTGTACAACGATTTTTCTTTCATAGGTCAATCGTTGGCTCATATAAAATCTTGAGTTTAGTTGTTCTTGTGCATGTCAGGTATCTTAGCTTTGTTCCTATTTTGGCACTGCAATGTGTCACGAAAAAATTCTAGATCTACCGTTTTCAGAAGGAAACCAAAAACAAAACAAAAAAAACAAACAAAACAAACAAGCACATAGCTTTACGGTGTAAGAATGACTCGAGTATGACCCATCTAATTCTGCACTCTATAACCCGTCCTATTCTACACTCTCATTCTTGAGCCCAAACATGCGTTCATGAAAACTGTAACAATGTATTTTCAGTCAGTCCATTTCAGACTGTCGATAAAACAAAACGTGTTTTTACTGTTCTCCCGTCTTCGGTTTTGGGAAATGTTGTAACATTGTTTGTAGCCGCAAGGCGTGTGCAGCAAAACATAACATATCTTAAATATTTGGGAGGCATACAACAGGACCACCCTTTTTCAAGAAAGATTAATTCTATTCCCTCCCCACACCCCATCCCACACTCCCGCCACGTTAAAAAACTCCCGTACGTAGCCAGAGTGCCCCCTCCATGTTAAACTCCCGTATGGGGCTCAAGTACCCCACTCCAGGTTAAACTCCCGTACGGGGCTCAAGTGCCCCACTCCATGTTAAACTCCCGTACGGGGCTCAAGTGCCCCACTCCATGTTAAACTCCCGTACGGGGCTCAAGTGCCCCCTTTGGGGCTCAGTACCCCCCCCTACACTACTTGCGTGCTTCACTTATTTATTAGATCTTTTCTTGCTTTCTAAGCTAGTTTATAGATATGTTCATAGATTTCAAGCTATGGCCTTAGTCATTGTCATTTTACCACACAATGTCGACTAAGTGCACTAAGTATAAAAGATTGGCATCTCCTAAGATAACGCACTACACATGTCTGGAGTACACGAAGTATTCTTCCTCTAATCCTTGTGGTATATGCACACCGTGGTTGGAATGTATCTGAGCAATACTAAGTGGGAAATAACTTAAAGGACAAGCCGGCGAAATTAAAGTCTTCAGTGACAAAGATTTTTAGCCTTCACCCTAACACAGAATCAGCAGTTCGTTTTGGGGGCAATACAGGCCTGGCCCATTCCACTGTAAAGATTCATCAACCCTTTCCTGACGGCGACTATAATTTTCAGACAATTGCAAGAGGAACTTACTCTTCCAGAAGCAAATGCACTGCCTTCTTGTCATCCTCTATCTGAACCACGAATGAAGGAGATTTTTCAGGATACGACATCACAAATGCTTGCGTCGGGAGAGTTTCTGTCCAGTCTATCGTCATGCCTTTCTACCGCGGAGGTGAATCCAGGGGAATATTCATCTTTTTCATTTTGGTAGCCCAGTCGACATAAGTTCCAGTGCCTGCCAGAGCAGGACACTAATGTCTGTAAGACCAGGCTCGTGGCGTTTGTAGCGGACCCACTGGAAGATTTCCACCAGCCTGTAACACAGTAGTCTTCCGTATTATCAGTTTCTGGTCACACCTGGAAAAGTACAGCTCTGTCGATGAAGGTGATAACCTCAAGCAAGTTCAGAACCCGAACCCGGCTATGGCGGACCGAATTCAGCTTCATGAGATTGAACGCATTATGTAGATATATAAATTCACCCACCCCCCCACCCACCTACCTCCAATTGTTGAGACAGTGATTTCGTGTTAAAGCCTCGCACGATGCAGATGACGATGAAGATTACTCCCCCCCCCCCCCCTCCTTCCGATATTACCACAATAGCTCAAGATCAAGGAAATTGTTGATCACTTATTGGAGAAAATACAGGATCCAGGAAATTATAAAGCCGTCTTTTCAGACAGTTGGCTAACAGATTACTTCTGCACCAGCTGGTAAACGGCATGGTGAGAATCGTATCACTTTGACGTTCCAAGCATTGGCGAGAATATTGCGGCAGTTAATATGAGCTCCCTCTTTTTTTAAAAAGTTGGTCGTTTGGGTATTCGAAAAGCGATTAAAAATGAAGCGGTAACGTCTTCGCTTCTGGGCTTAGTATTGTTGGCCATTTTAAACTAGAAGAGAAAGAGCGCCTGGGATTCTACTTTTGTTCTAACAGCATCTTGCAGTCTTGGTTTAATGAGGTGAAACCTTTCTTCGATCAGCATCGCCGAACCCGCGCCATACGGTAGCTCTACGATACTTACCATTTGACTCTTCTCTGCCCTCTGGAGGCCGTATTGAGGATGTGAGAAAGCAGGCTGCGCATGAACTACCCCAACCACTCGCTCTGCCGGCTCCCTCTTTTTGACAGGGGCAACAGCAGTCACAGAGTCGGGACAAGCGCCGCCAAAAGGAGAAGAAAGCTAACTCTAATCAACAACAATCCTTTCGCTCCCAGCAGCAGTTTCCACGATACAAACCTTACCAGCACAGTCAATCTTCAGACATAGGAGAGAAGAAATCCATTTTATCCTTTCCGAGGCTTCATAGCAAACGTCCATGACACGTCGCCACAGGCACCTGCCATCAATATTCCAGTCGGAGCCTGACTAATCCCCTTTCGACTGACTTGGAAGGATCTAATTATCAGACAATGAATGGGTTATACAAGTAGTTTCGGAACGACTAAAGATTTATTTCGTTAATCTCCCTCCACCTTCGATATCTCCTTCCATGAGGGAATTCCCAGATGATCCTGAGAAGGCACTCTTACTACCGTAGCGGGCAATAGAGATTGTCTGCAAATTGAATTCCTCAGTCTTGTACTTTTGTGTGTCTGGTACCAAAGTTAAGTGTCATTCTACGGCCTTTGATGGATCTTAGTCAGCTCAACAGATTCATAGCCTCACCCAATTTCAAAATGGAGACGGTAAGATTTTTCATGCAGTCCACGAGGAGAGACAAATAAACAATAAGTCTAGAACCTGACCGATGCCTATTATTCACATCCCAATTTATCCCTCATACAGCAAGTTTCCTTGGATTCAGCTTCCCGGAAGAATTTATCATCTTTGCATGCTCTCATTTCAGCCCAACATTTGTCCATGGGCGATTACCAAGGTCCTAGATAGTGTCATCTCCCACTTTTGATCAACCTCGTCTATGGCGACAGTGGCATATCTGGACGACATTATCCAAAAGCACTCAGTATGAACGATTCTTGTAAAAAAAATGATGAGCAAGACTCTCTCTCTCTCTCTCTCTCTCTCTCTCTCTCTCTCTCTCTCTCTCTCTCTCTCTCTCTCTCTCAATTGGGATTAACAGTCAACATGGAAAGTCGGATATGTCTCCCTTCCAACCTTTCCTTTATTTCGGTATGGTATTTCTAACTCATCTCGGCATCGTTCGCCTTTCCTTAAAAACACATAGCCCGCACTGATGAACTTGCTGAGCCCGTGTCCAACAGAACCTGAATTTCGGCTCAGAAGTTTCTGCAACTCTTGGCACTATTCAATGTAGCTGGAGACCCACACCATTTGGGTCACATGTTTATGCACCCAGTTTATGTGGTTCAACTTGCATTTTTTTTAATTTTTTTTTTTTTTGGTCGTTCTGTTTTCCACATTCAAATTACGACCGAAGTAAAAGCTTTCATGCAACAGTGGTAGAACCAGGATTTGTGTGCCGTAGATGAAGTATTATAAAAATAGTAAAGCGTCTTATCAAAATCAAACTGTTCAGAGACATATTCATCAACGTTGATAAAAATCGTTGTTTGTATCACAAGAAGCACTTAATTATGTAAAATACACCTGTTTGCTATTTCCGTTTCAAACCGTTTTATTTCGACACCAGTGTTAAAAATATTTTTGACAAAATTGCTTGTATGTACTCTGAACATGCTTTATACGATGAAAACTTCATACCTCACAACTATATCTGAAAAATTGGTAGAATATCCTGTCAAATAATTGCAACTTTTGTTTGATTTTCATGTTTACATTATCGACTTTTTTTTAGGGTGAGTGAACTGCCTTCGTAGGGTTGCCAATTTCTTTTGTGCAACACTAAACATTCCATTACGACTCAAGGTAACATCTAGATATATAAATTAATTTAACCTATGACAAAGGCTCATCACAACAACAAAATTTCAATATTTGGCATCTATGTTGACATCTAAAAATTAATACTTTTGTTTTGTTTACAATCACTTCAATAACTGATGTGTCACAATTTTCAAATTAGTAAGCCTTCGTGTGATTTTGAAAACAGTACAATATCATTGGCAAACAGTTATACAAATTATATTCCTTTAAATACTAATCGCAAAAGAGTTGTTTAAGAATGAGACAAAATCATTGATACATCGAAAAGATATCAGGGGGATAGTAGTTCCCTTGCCGGAAACCAAAATAATTACCAATTTCAAAATTCCGAATATTAATTGAACATCTGACAGGGCACCGGATTTTCACATTCATTTTGCAAAGCATATCAACAAATCTCATAGTTACACCACTTCAAAGCCATAATCACTGTGCATCATTTCGATATTATGTCTGTGTTAGAAAGTAAATCAAAGTTTCGAAGAACTTCCGCTATCACGATAAAATCCTATTAATCACAAGACAGACTGCAATCAATATTACTTGTGTTAGACTGAAAAACAATCTGAAATCTTTTGCACCATTATTTCAAGTCCAACTTCTTAATCTTTTAATGAAAGTGAATGAAAATAATTTAGCAAAAATACTAAGGTAATAATACTATACTTTTCAACATTTATTAAGGTAAACCTTGGTAATATGAACCGTAAGGTGCATTTGGGTATAGGGTCACCAGGGTATAAACAACATGCATACATACGATTTGAAAAGTTGATAAAAAGGAGACTGATATTCTGTACAAATACTACAGATTTCACCACTTCATCCAGCGCCGGGTGCCAGAGGTCTTGAGGCGCCAAAACAACTGATACAAATTCGGCCTCGTATTCTGGCCCTTTGGGCCATCATCGTCGCCCCGGGCGCCATTTACCCTTAGTACGCCACTGCTTCTAACATGAAATTCTAGGAATTCCTTACTTAAATCATCAACTGTAATTTGTATGTTAGTCATAGGTTTCAAATTTATAGCCTGTAATGTATTTGTAACTGAATCTCTCTTGAATAATTTGCAAATAAATAAACTAATCCGCTGGTAACAATGTAAATTTTCTTTCATTTCCATTCTGTGTACTTTACTGATATATGTTTGTATCCCCAATAAATGAGAAGATTTTCTCCGGACTAGATTCACTTTACCTTCCAAAAGGCCCTAACATATGGTTTAAAAAAAAACAGTTTCGTGAATAGACTTATCTTTATCATAAAATACTACAATACCGATAAGTATTCAACTTTGTACCCCGTACTGACGTCATGACGTTATGTGACAAAATGGTAGTGGCACGCTGAAAAACTTTAGTCAGAAATATACTCTTTTGGACAATATTTAACACTGAGCGCATGCATCCTCCACGATATTTTGTCAAGTGGTAATGAAGGTTAATCATGCCATAATGGGAAAGAACTAAGCTGGCCATAAATGCGCTCCATATTAAAATTAAATATAATTGTTCTTTATTTCTCCTCAGAAGATCATCCTAGGATCACAAAAACAACATAAATTTCTTAATATCTAAACCAAAATTTGGGAAGAAATATGACTATTTGATCATAATGGGTTAAGAAATATTAATAAAATACGTGTTTTATGCTATTTTCATTCCTACGATAACTCGGTAGCGATTTAGATGAAACTTAGCGGATATATGAAAGTAAGTGAGTGAGTATACAAACTGAGAAAGACGGCTTCATGTTGTTTTTTTTTTCAGGAAAAACTTAAAGATATTTAAAATACTAAGGCTGCAACGTTTACAAACATTTGTAAACGTGTCTACCATATAATAACCGAATTTATGCTGTTTAATCGAATCGATTCGAAACTCGACCTTTCCTCCGATCTTCACGTTCGGCTTACAGCTGACAGCTATATATATATATATATATATATATATATATATATATATATATATTTATATATGGAAGTCATTGACTGATCTGTATAACTTTGAAAAAGATATCTATCCAGTTTTCAACGTTCAAGATTAGCTTAGCATAAACATATAATTGCAAGTAAAAGAAAGAAAGAACCATTCGTCGATACTAAAAACTGCTGAAACATTCGTATGGCATAAATGACTACTCAAATTCCATCAAAGAAAAGATCCATAGACCTTTGAAGGATTGACTAACGAATTATATATATATATATATATATATATATATATATATATATATATATATATATATATATATATATATATATATATATATATATATATAAGCACATTTCAAAGAGTCGATACATAATGTAAGTTTGGCTGAAAGGAAACGATGACTTGCGATATTTCACTTACAAAATGTTTACAAGATATAAACTTTCAATTAGCACATTTTCCTTCACAGATATTAATCAAGCATTTGTTCCGACCCCGAAAGAAACCAGCGTTTGTTCAGAAATGTATTTGCCTTTGCATATGAAAATGATTAAAACTTACGTGAGAGCTCAGCAAAAATGATCAATTACCAAATCAGTACAAATATCCTTTCAAAAAGCACCGAATTACCTGTCAAATTAATGTATCAAGGGAACAATTAAGTTGCATTTATAATCTGAACACGTACCATGGACTGCAGTATACATGTTTACAGTCTGGATACGATTGAATCCAGTCTTCTTTGCTTAAATATTAGCATTCATTGTGTGACCGTAACATTAACATTTAATAGTATATATGTCTATTTTAAAATATCATGACATAATTCAGTTTGTAGAAAAGTCTTTGTTGAATACGTCTGACAATTTAAGTAAAACAACTTTAGGATCGTTGTGATATTGTTTCGTAGTGTTCCCACAAAAGTACAGAATAATTTTAGCAAAGTTCCGTACAACGACTTATAACTGGAAGGTGGCAGAATTTGTATATATATATATGTAAGAAAATGTTAATTGTATGCCTAACAAATACATAGGTGATGACTTTCACAATCTTGTTTCAATATAAATATTTTGCCGAAGGAAGAAAACAATATATAAATAAGAAGTAAGTAAGTATCTCAAAAATGTTAATACATACAAATTTAATTAGTTGCTAAATAACACAAATGTCAACGTACAGGTAAGATTAAGTAAATTTAAAGAACTGATATTTAAATCATTCTGTTCACGTATAAACTCAGAATAGTTATGTTTATTACCGTTTCATTCCGTTTTGTCATGCATGTCCAAAATATTGATCAGAATATCTCTCTTCCCTTCCCATTTATGTCCGCTGTACCACCACCATTAATAATTTGTATTTATACTGAATCTGTTAAATATATTGCTAGACCTGAGCTGGCAATCAAGTTCACTGTTGTTCTGTTTAGTTACAAGTGCTCTATTGTGTCTGTGCTTTAACTAAGTAACGGTTTTGTAAAGGGTACTATATTAGTACCAATTCATTGTTTAATATATGTGAGAAAGAGAGGGAGAGAAAGAGAGAGAAATCCTAATCCAGTGTACATGAATGCTACTTGTGTGCTCATTCTTCTGTATTTATTTTCAGCAAATATATTTGCATATCGCCATTGTATTTTGATATTATGATCAATTGGACTGTGTTACGACTCTAGGACTTAAAAAAATGTAACAGAAAGAAAGTGAAACCAACAATGTAAGTAAAATCAACAAGCAATTTATTTCCAGACAATTAAAGTAAAAATTCAAAAGACACTTAAAGTTTGTGAGTTAAATTCCAAATAATCCTATGTGTCCTAATCACAAGTCCAAAAGCAAAGAATGCTTTGAATGAATCCCAATAGCCTTGAATGTCATGATGTACCACAAATCTTGAATGTTCTGTTGTATCACAAGTCTTGAATGTCCTGATGTACCACAGTGACGTAATCCGGAATGTTTTGAATGAATTCATATAAATCCCAAAAAGTCCTAAAATCTATGAGCACTTTAGTATTCCAATGAATATTGTAAATAAATAATTCCTCTCAAATTATATCTGATATCAACAACACAACTAAAATGGATCTTTTTTTATCGAAATTCTAGAATAGGAATGAATTAGTTTACCAAAATCTGTATATAAATACACAAGCCTACATGATCTATGTTACATAAGTCTAATTGCGAAATGTCTATGAAATACTGACCTACCTGACAATTCTCACATCAGAATATGAGTAATTATTATGGAAAATTACTTTGTGTACCTGACTTAGTCACAATAAGACCTTGAACTCAAATGCTATGTACACATGTTGTTTACCATAATCTGACTAAAGTACAACTTACAATCACGGACACATATTATAAATTCAATATACATAACATCACAAATACTCCACCCTAAGTATTGTTACAATTTATATAAGAGAAGGGCTTTCAAGTTTTATTCTGAACAGTTATGTAGATGTTTATTAACTTTGAATGGACCCATTATGGGAGATAACCGTGAAAACATTAACCCATCATCAGATGGAATCCTTTCATTAAAACTTAGAACCCACGGAATACTAATATCTTCCCGATGGTACGAATATGTGAACATTTACTCCGACGTAGTGATAAAATGAGAACTGTTTTGGAAAGAATAAAAATTGTTAATAGTAAGAGATAACCCATAAATTTTACAAAATTCTTACCAGGTCTAAATTTAACTTCATTCAAAGAGAGGCCCGATTAACCAAATGTGCCACGAATCGATACAATACATCTTCTAATATAGTAGAAGGAAACTTAATTACAATTAAATGTGGTAAGATATTTAAAGTTAAACAGGACACAGATTGCAAAAAATAATAATGTGATTTATGCATTGATATGTGTGAAATGTAAAGCATTTTTAATAGGTCAGACGAAAAATGAACTAATAAAGAGAATAGACAGTATATAGACAGTAAAGATCTACAGAAGATCTCAGATTATTGAAAGCTAATAAACAATGAGAAGAAACTTCAAAGTCCTTCCCTTATATAAATTATTTACTGAAAATGAATGTTTAAGAGAGGAAAAGAAACTTTTTTTCATACGTACTCTACAACCAGACCTTAATAGTTCTAATTATTATTTGAGATTCATGAAAAATTAAAGCGGGATGATTTATACATTGTATCAATACATTGATGCACTTTTATAACAAACTGTACAGGGCCTATATTGAGTGTATTTTTGTCCAATTGTTTGAATTTTTTTTTGTTTGCTTTCTTTTTGCTTAGCCAAAGACTGTAAAGGGTGTTTAATGATTTTGTCAGTCTTTCAAATGTGTTTTTGTAAAAGTGCTGTATATAGATGTAAAGTTGTTTATATCTCGCCCTATAAAAAATGAGGTAATTGACATAACAATGACGTCAAATTGTTTATTTACAAAAATACTTTGAAAGTATAAGGTATCTACCAGAAGAGCATACCAGATGAGCATGCAAAAGCGCTATAGTAAATATAGTATGAACATACTATTGATATCCTGTTGAAATAATCAATATATATATATATATATATATATATATATATATATATATATATATATATATATATATATATATGTATATTCCACATACATTAAAAATAACATGGCTTTTGAAGTGTTGATATGAAGCAATTTGATATACCCATAATATAGGTATATCGAATTGTGATTTGGCCCTATGAATACGCATACTGATCATGTTTTCATAGCAACTGCACTATCTAAACTTGGTTATGGATCTCCTGGAATATTACATTTAAAAAACATTTTAATATTACATTTAAAAAAAGGAGAAAATAAAAAGAAACAAATATTCATATTCAATTTATATATAAAGGAATGTTATTGAGCTCCACTCTGCCATCTGCTGTCATCTCTGTGAACACGGCTGTTTTCCTCTCTCTCTCTCTCTCTCTCTCTCTCTCTCTCTCTCTCTCTCTCTCTCTCTCGCAATAAATCTGCAAACATTCTGTGCAACTCTGTGGACATAAAAGAACAAAAATGGCATCAGAAAAGGAGCAAGATGATGAAGCAACCTTCAGTCTTCTAAACTATGAGTTAATTGAAGATTTTGCTTGTTATATGGCTGAGAAATATGTAATTGAAAATGATCATTATGTGTCCAAATGTGAGACTGTCAGTGAAGATAGATTTGCACACTGTTATGTATGATGTTTATATAATATTATAAATATTTTAGGAAATTATAAATGTTTCTTCACTTTAATATTTGCTTAAATCTTAATGTTTATCAGGAAAAACATGTTTAACTAGTGTCCTTGAATTAGGTTGTTTTGATCAATATGTTTTCTCAATTTGAAGGTCAAGGTTGAATTTTGTTTACAGTTAGAATTCCATTAAGATGACACATGTTCTAGAATATTCTGTCATGTGACCAATCTTTATATATACCATGTTTGGTGGACATTTTTTCAGTTTTGACATTACCATCAGTCTTGTAAAGAGCTATTACAGTTGTGAAAATTCATTACAAATTCTAAGAGAGGAATTATTTTAAATATTCATTGGATTATAACAGTGCTCACAAACTTTTGGATTTTGGATTTTTAATTGATGATTTTGGAATTTAAGTGAACTTATTCAGATATTTTGGAATACTTCATTTTGACATTAGCACATCATAACATTCAAGGACACAGCCGTGAATTCGGAACATTCTATATTTAGGACTTGTGATTAGAACAATCATTCTTATTGGATTATTAGGACTTCAAAACACATTACTGTAAGTGACTTTTTGATTTTTCATTTTAATTATCTAGTAATAAATTGCTTGTTGATTTTTTACTTGATTTGTTGGTTTCACTTTCTTTCTGTTACATTTTTCTTAGACCATAGAGTCGTAACAGAAATTGGGGGCTCGTCGTTCCGGGATTGAATTTCTTTAAAGCATATTAGAGATATTAAATTTATCTTTGAAATTCATATTGATTTTGTCTTGGAATTTTTTTTTTGTTTTTGTCTTTGGCAAAGATTTTTAAATAGAGAAATTTTTTTGTGTGAAACCAACAAGCATTTACTATGGCATCTAATGTTCAGAATTTCATTTCAAAACCTACCCAGGAGGGGATAGAGTGCATGAGAAAGTTAATTGAAGAGTTCAAAAGGTGCATCCATAGTGATGTTAAAACCTATCTTGACGAGCAGAATGTGGAAACTTTGGAAAATGCTGCTCGTATGGCTGATGATTATTCCTTGACTCACAAAATTTCATTTGGCAATAAGTCGTCCTCTCAGCAGTTTTCTGGTAAAAAACCATTTCAATCTCATTCGAGTACTTCCAAATTTCACAACAGCACAACTGTTAGGAATCAAACATCTGATAAGACTGATCAGAAATCCTTATCTCTTCCTACGTGCACTTATTGTAAAAAGAAAGGGCACGTTATTTCGGATTGCTTCAAGTTGAAAAATAAGCAACAGAGTAAAGACAGAGCTTTTCCAAATGCTCTTATTTCTACGAGGTCAAGGTCACGGTCTTGTATTGAAAGCAATACATTTGTTGGGTCAAACAAACCCCAGTCTGATTCTATTTTGGAGGCTTATGAACCATTCATGTCAGAAGGTTCTATATCACTTATTGGTGATTCTGCCGAGCCTATCCCAATTAAAATATTAAGGGACACTGGAGCTTCTCAGAGTCTTTTATTATCAGGTACTTTGCCTTTGTCTGAGGAGTCTTCTTCAAGTGAAAGCGTTCTTGTTCAGGGAGTAGAGTGCGGCTTTGTAAATGTTCCTCTCCATTGTGTAAATTTGGCATCAGACTTAGTTTCTGGACCTGTGACTGTTGGGGCAGTGACTTCTTTACCCATAGAGGGTGTTCATTTATTACTAGGCAATGACCTAGCTGGAGATAAGGTTGTGGTTAATCCACTTGTAACTGACAAGCCTTGTTTGGATCAGAAAGTTGATCCTGTCGAAACTGAAATCCCTGATTTGTACCCTGCTTGTGCAGTTACTAGAGCTATGGCAAAAAGAGCTCTTGAGAGTGATGTTGATCAGGATATTATTCCTTTAGCTGACACATGTATTGGTCAGTTTTTTGATGAGGTCACTTTTTCCTCACGTATTGATCAATCAAATGGTATTGATCACAGTGATCCTCTTTTGGCAACTCATTCTCTTTGTTCTAATCAGGATGACAAACGACAATCCCTTGTCGTTGAACAGGAGCAAGATCCCGAGATATCTTGTTTGTTTCAGAGGGCTATTAGTGAAACTGAAGCCACACAAGTTCCAGTGTGTTACTTTGTGAAAAATGGGGTCCTTATGAGGAAATGGAGACCACCTGATGTACCCGCTGGTGACGAGTGGTCAGTGAGCTATCAAATTGTTGTTCCTAAGTCATATCGACAGGAAATTCTTAATTTAGCCCATGAAACTCCTTTGGCTGGTCATTTAGGAGTCCGTAAGACTTATCACAAGATCTTGAATCATTTTTATTGGCCGAAACTCAAAAGTGATGTTTCTAAATACTGCAGATCTTGTCACACTTGTCAAATGGTAGGAAAACCCAATCAGAAGATACCTAAGGCTCATCTGCAACCTATTCCTGCATTTGATGAACCATTTAGTAGAATAATGGTAGACTGTGTTGGTCCTTTACCTAAAACCAAGTTAGGCAACCAATACTTGTTGACCATCATGTGTGCATCTACAAGATTTCCAGAGGCAATTCCTCTGAGAAATATAAAAACTAAAACTATTGTGAAAGCTTTGGTGAAGTTTTTTACACTTGTTGGCCTTCCCAAATCTGTCCAGTCGGATCAAGGGTCAAATTTTATGTCTGGAATTTTCCAGCAAGTTATGCATGAACTAGGCATCCAACAGTTTAAATCTTCTGCCTATCACCCTGAAAGTCAAGGTGCTTTGGAAAGATTTCATCAAACTTTGAAGAATATGATTCGATCATATTGCTTTGATACAGAAAAGGATTGGGATGAGGGTGTTCATTTGTTGTTGTTTGCTGTTAGGGAATCAGTTCAAGAGTCGTTGGGTTTTAGTCCCTTTGAACTAGTTTTTGGTCATACTGTCCGTGGACCATTGAAATTATTGAAAGAGAAACTTCTTTCAAATGAAGATTCAAAGATTAATCTTCTTGATTATGTTTCTGATTTCAAATACAAGTTGTCAAAGGCCTGTGAAGTAGCAAGAACTAATCTTCACACTACTCAGTCAAAAATGAAATTAAGGTATGACAGAAATTCACAGGAAAGGAGTTTTAAACCTGGTGACAAAGTTCTGGCTCTCTTTCCCATACCTCAGAATCCTCTTCAGGCTAAATTTTGTGGTCCTTATACCGTTGCAAAGAACGTAAATGACTTAAATTATATCATTAACACTCCTGGGAGACGGAAACAAAAACAACTTTGTCATATAAATATGTTAAAGGAATATTTTGACAGAGATAGCCCAGCTAATTATTCAGTTAATTTAGTTGTACCTGTCCCACACAGTGAAGATATCAACGATGGAATACGATCAGACTATAGTGACTCTGGTATAACAAATCTTCGGAATTCAGAAATATTGAACAACCTAGACCAGAAACTTTCACATCTACAACAACAGGAAAGAAATGAACTAAAACAGCTATTACATGACTATGAGCACTTGTTTCCTGATGTTCCAACACGAACAAGTAAAATTTATCATGACGTTGACATTGTAGATTCTGCGCCTGTGAAACAGCATCCTTATAGGATGAATCCTCTCAAACAGAACTATCTGAAGAAAGAAATTCAGTATCTACTGGAGAATGATTTCATAGAACCAAGTAAAAGTAACTGGAGTTCACCATGTATTCTTGTTCCCAAGCCAGATAATACATTCCGTATGTGTACTGACTATAGAAAAGTCAACAGTGTCACCAAAACTGATTCATTTCCAATCCCAAGAATGGACGATTGCATTGATAAAATTGGAAATGTGGAATATGTCACCAAGTTTGACCTTTTAAAAGGATTCTGGCAAATTCCACTGACGGAAAGGGCAAAAGAAATTTCAGCATTTGTAACTCCAGATGGACTTTATCAATATAAAGTCATGCCGTTTGGAATGAAAAATTCGCCTGCAACGTTTCAACGTCTGATGAACATGATAACATTTGGTCTTGATAATTGTGACGCTTATATCGATGACGTCATTATCTACAACAACACCTGGGAAGATCATTTGGAAACCATTCGAAAATTCTTCGATCGACTCAGTGATGCGAATCTGACAATTAATTTGAGCAAAAGTGAGTTTTGCCATGCTTGTGTCACATTTTTAGGACATATAGTGGGACAAGGTCAAGTTAAACCTATAGAAGCTAAGGTCAAAGCTATCTCTGAATTTCAAGTTCCAATTTGTAAAAAGCAACTGATGCGATTTCTAGGTATGGCTGGATATTATCGGAAATTTTGTTCCAATTTTTCCAAAATTGCTGAACCTTTGACAAGTTTATTGAGTAAGAAAACCAAATTTCATTGGTCTGACAAGTGTCAGGAATCTTTTGACAAGTTAAAGGCCATGCTTAAGAATGCACCAGTTCTTTCTGCACCAAATTTTAGCCAATCATTTAAATTATCTGTTGATGCAAGTGATGTAGGGGTTGGTGGAGTATTGATTCAGGAAGACAAAAGTGGTGTGGATCACCCTGTGTGTTATTTTTCTAAAAAACTAAACAAGCACCAGAAAAATTATTCCACAATTGAGAAGGAATGTTTGGCTTTGATATTGGCTTTACAGCATTTGGAAGTGTATGTCACCTCAGCTCTTTCTCCAATTATTGTGTACAGTGATCACAATCCCCTTACTTTCATCAACAAAATGAAAGATAAAAATCGGAGATTGTTGAGATGGAGTTTGATATTGCAAGAATATAATATTGACATCAAACACATCAGGGGAAAAGACAATGTGATTGCAGATGCACTCTCACGTGCCTAGAAATGTAATATTGCTTGATGTAATTAAGTCCAGTATCATAAAACATGTTCTTATGTAATTTTGGTTATTGTAGTATTAGATGTATATTCAAAAGAAAGCTTTATTATATAAATCTTTCTTTTTCTTTATGAGGGGAGGTGTTATGTATGATGTTTATATAATATTATAAATATTTTAGGAAATTATAAATGTTTCTTCACTTTAATATTTGCTTAAATCTTAATGTTTATCAGGAAAAACATGTTTAACTAGTGTCCTTGAATTAGGTTGTTTTGATCAATATGTTTTCTCAATTTGAAGGTCAAGGTTGAATTTTGTTTACAGTTAGAATTCGATTAAGATGACACATGTTCTAGAATATTCTGTCATGTGACCAATCTTTATATATACCATGTTTGGTGGACATTTTTTCAGTTTTGACATTACCATCAGTCTTGTAAAGAGCTATTACAGTTGTGAAAATTCATTACAAATTCTAAGAGAGGAATTATTTTAAATATTCATTGGATTATAACAGTGCTCACAAACTTTTGGATTTTGGATTTTTACTTGATGATTTTGGAATTTAAGTGAACTTATTCAGATATTTTGGAATACTTCATTTTGACATTAGCACATCATAACATTCAAGGACACAGCCGTGAATTCGGAACATTCTATATTTAGGACTTGTGATTAGAACAATCATTCTTATTGGATTATTAGGACTTCAAAACACATTACTGTAAGTGACTTTTTGATTTTTCATTTTAATTATCTAGTAATAAATTGCTTGTTGATTTTTACTTGATTTGTTGGTTTCACTTTCCTTCTGTTACATTTTTCTTAGACCATAGAGTCGTAACAACACCATGAGCCTGATGACACACTGAAATTTATAGAAAACAAGCAAAATGTAAATACTCTATAAAAAGACACTCTTTGATGTAAGGCTTGTTGCTGAATTCTTAAAATAAAAATTAATCCAGAAACTTGTACGAATTCCCCCATCTGACTTAGATCAGCACCTAGCCGGTTTTATACTGAGTTCGAGCCCAACAGAAGTATCATCAGCTCTGTTGATCTCCACAAAGAAATAAATAAATATGCAAGTACAATCATAAGAGGAAATGACACACATTTTATATTAACCAGAGCAGCTCTTCCTGCAAAGCAAAGCGTTTTAAAATCTAAAGAAAAAGGAAATAAACCCCATCACAGTCAGCCAATCACAGATGAAGAAAAAAATGCTTTGTATAACAAAAAAACTTATGTGGATGGAAACACCTGAAGCCATTGTTAACACAATGTGGTTTAATAAATCTGTGCATTTTGGTTTCAGGACAGTGACTGAAAATTACAATTTGAAATGGGGGGAGGGGATGTTATACTAAAAGAAGATGTGAATGGCCAGGAGTACCTTGAACACAATGAACGGCAGTCAACGACAAGAACAGGAGACAATATCAAAGATATCAGGATCGTTAATTCTAAAATGTATCAAAGCAAAGACAACCACGAAAGAGATCCAATTGCTATTTACAAAAGGTATGCAGAGGTAAGACAAGCAGAATTTTGTAAACCAGAAGATCACTTCTATATTGCACCAAATACTATGCCGATCACAGCTACAACCCGAAAATGGTTTAGAAAACAAGTTGTCGGAATTATAAAACTGGGATGCATGATGAAAAGAATGAAAGAAAAAGCAAATATGACATAGGTAATGAAATTGACAAACACCAATAGCAGGAAGTACCTAATTGAAAAGTTAAGAGAAACAAGCGCACACACCCCCAACTAGTACTATGCAAATATCCGGCCACAAAACTGTACGGTCCATAAATATCTACTCAAATATTAGTGACAAACAACAAGAGATATACTCCAGTTATCTGAGCAACACCACCAACACCACCCCTCCGAGTAATGATGATATCAACCCACAACCTTGCAACAGATTTCAAACTGCACCGTATCAGACTGTAAAATCTCAAGTTCCCAAACATCACCAGCAACCCATTCTATGGATCAACCATCACCGTACAGAATATGTTTGTTATGAAAGTCCGCAAAACAACGTAAATGAGATTACTAACTGGGTCCACTTTTTTCAACAGTCGACTTCTCATACAAGAATCCCACAACTGAAACGTAGGAGAAGTAGAGAAAGTCACACTGATAGTCAGTAGGAAGAGCAACATATCGACAGTAACGACATGACTGAACTGAAATTAGGTTATATGTTTTAATTGCCTCTTGCTCCTTCATTCTTTTGAGGTTTCTGGCTTGAATAGACATGCCTTGTAACTTGATGCAAATCGCCGTGCTGTCACTGTCACTGTGCATGACACGAAACGCTGCAAGTTCGATGTTTGCGTTTACATTATTAAAACACTTTTATTTTTAAATGTCAGCTGTTTGTGTTCATTTCATTTATTAAATGCAAAAGAAACCTATATTAATTAATATGAATGAAGTTTAAACGATATTACAACTCACTAAAAACTGTTTTTTGGGGTGTACATATATGAGAAGGGATTGTGAAGAGTTGACTCCATTATATTTCACAATTTATGGCCGTCAGTTTTATCTCCCTTTAAATGTAAAAAAAAACCCACGTAAATTGTATGTAGTATAAATAAAATATATGTATAGTATGTACGCTGTTACGACTCTATGGTCTAAGAAAAATGTAACAGAAAGAAAGTGAAACCAACAAATCAAGTAAAAATCAACAAGCAATTTATTACTAGATAATTAAAATGAAAAATCAAAAAGTCACTTACAGTAATGTGTTTATGTATCCTAATAATCCAATAAGAATGATTGTTCTAATCACAAGTCCTAAATATAGAATGTGTCCTTGAATGTTATTATGTGCTAATGGTCTCCAAAGTCCTGATGTACTAGAAATCTTGATGTGCTGAAGTCAAAATGAAGTAATCCAAAATCTCTGAATAAGTTCACATAAATTCCAAAATTGTCAATCAAAATCCAAAATCCAAAAGTTTATGAGCACTGTTAATAATCCAATGAATAATTAAAATAATTCCTCTCTTAGAATTTGGAATGAATTTTCACAACTGTAATAGCTCTTTACAAAACTGATGGTAATGTCGAACTGAACAAAATGTCTACCAAACATGATATATATAAAGATTGGTCACATGACAGAATGTTCTAGAATATGAGTCATCTTAATGGAATTTTAACTGTAAACAAAATCAACCTTGACCTTCAAATTGAGAAAACATATTGATCAAAACAACCTAATTCAAGGACACTAGTTATATATGTTTTTCCTAACAAACATAAAGATTTAAGCAAATATTAAAGTGAAGAAACATTTATAACCTTCCAAAACACATATACAACATTATATAAACATCATACATAACAACGCTGTATCTTTGATATACCACTCGTTGAATGCAGTTTCATTAAAAAGAAACTCGGCAAGCCTCGTTTCCTTTGAATGAAAAATGTATGCAACTCGTGGTATATCAAATAATCAAATATATGGCGTATATACTATGCATTTATTATATATATATATATATATATATATATATATATATATATATATATATATATATATATTTCTATCTATCTATCTACCTATCTATCTATCTACCTACCTATCTATCTATCTATCTATCTATCTATCTATCTATCTATATATATATATATATATATATATATATATATATATATATATATATATATATATATATATATATATATATAATGTATTCATTTTGCCTGTAGCAATGTCATAGTGTCATAGAGTATGTATGTTGTACCTGTCTTGGCTCTAGTTTACCAATATAAAACTCGCATCCGCGCGTTATGAATACTACAGACACATGGCAAAAGCTATAAGGGACATATACTTTCTGCCAAAGATTTGTTTGATAAAATTCAAAGGTAACTCCTGTGGCAGAAAAATTCAGTCTGCTTAGAAATGCAATGTTTGCTTTTTGTCACTTTCTTTCATTAATTTCGTTAACATGCAGATACCATCTACAGACTAAACAAAACCATTTTACAATATTTGTATGCGTTATGCTGGAAAATTCTCATAAGTCACAACTATCTTCTCCATGCCAGACGAATTTGCTAGAGAATGTAATTCAACTGAAATTTAACGGAAATGGCGAGGCGTACCATGCGATACGCATGTTAATTATATACTTTAAAAACAGTCTCATTAGTTTAACGTTGTTGCCACCGGTCAATATCCAACAGTATTTACCAATGTTAAGTAAAACTATTCGCCCCTTCCTAATATGGTAAACACATACCCGCATTCTATGAACTACTTCTGGGTACGGCTAAATAAAAACGTGGAACGCTGACCACGTCATAAATCCGATGGTCATCAGGGGTTGACAGTTACTCCAACCGTTTCTACCTGAATCCAGTGCTGGAGAATCAATAGATCTAGCTCTTCTTCGTAGCAAAATATATATCATCCAAATAAAATAAAGAAAATCTGAGTATATTCAAAAACTTAAATTCCAAAGAGAGAAAAATATGATTTATACAAGTATTTAAAATTGACGGATGGTGTTCGCTAGTTGCTGCTGTTAGTACGAGAGAGAGAGAGAGAGAGAGAGAGAGAGAGAGAGAGAGAGAGAGAGAGAGAGAGAGTTAAACTGACGTTTGATACAATGCGTCAGTCAACAAATTCTTTTTCACCCAAACAGTGCACTTTTATCCACTCTGAACGGCATTCTTTTATCCTGTACATCCTTTTTTACAAGCTTAGTTTCGTTCACTGCTAAATGAGAATCACCACATGTACGCGCTCGCTTCCATAGGAGTAAAGTAGCGTGTATTACTGCGCGGTGTTCAGGTTTTACTCATACAATAAACGACATGTAAATGTTCAATAAAATGTTGAAATAATTGTTTGTTTCAATTTTGTTGTTCTTTTAACATAACAGAATGAATAATATGTTTGATTTTAAGAATATAATGAAAAGGGGTTATTGACTGAGTATTAAAAAATATTGGGCCCTCGTTCATGTGGCGTAGAATGCCCTCGCAAGCTCAGGGATTCTGTGCCACATGACCTCGGGCCCAGTAGTTTTCAATACTCAGTTAATAATCCATATTTATCATCATCATCATCAAACTTTATTTCCTCTTTTCAGAGATAAGGATGCAAACAAAGGAAAAAGAAAATAATATTTAATTAGTTATATACAATTAACAGAGGTGAACTTGCGAGGAGTCTCTTAGAAGCGCAGCTTCCCTGTGAGGATTCTCATATGAGGACACTAGACTATTAAAACGTAAGGCGCATTCCTGTGCAATACTCCAATACTTAATTATTGTACATATCATCATTATTTTACAGAAAATAATATTTTATATGTAATGTCAAAAAATAGCATGCAAGACGGCATGATTATCAAGATTTCTACGATCAAATGTCTTCCAAATCTTGATAATTTGAAAATTGATCTTATTACTAAGAAAAGAATCCATGAATTACAGTTGCAGAGAACACTAAAGCAGAAATTATCAAATTTCTTAGTATTTCGGGCTTGTCTAAGCCGATTCCGTTGGGAAATTCCCTACCTAAGAGATGTTGAATAAATTCCTCATCTGATATATTATGAAGGAACACGCCAAGTCGAATGTCAAAGTCATTTATAATATGTGTCCAAAATAGTTCTCGTTGTCGCACAGTGCTCTGACAGCAAATAAATTCATGGATTATTACATCTGTGTAAGAATAACTGCAGTGTTTACAAACTTGCATAGTATTATTTGGAACCGTTATCAGAACGTTTGCAAGGGATGTAATTAACTGTAATTCTCTTGTTTTGTTTTTTTTTAGTTTGCCATACAATTGAGGGTTTTATAGAAGTATGAACATTTTTTAATCTTTTGTACGAAATGTCAGTATGGCACAAGTTTGTAAAGGGTTCGTTTTCATACTTATGAGTAGCATGTTATATAATTTGTTTTCATTGTATTTTTCCTGGAAATATTTTGTCTCTAACAAAAATTTAAATAAATTCATAAATATTATATTTCTGCAAAATGCTACATATATCTGGAATAAAGCCTTTTTGTTCTGTAACATCTTTTCTAGAAAGATATAGATATAGTCTGAATAAAAATATTCTTTTAGTTGTTACATTTTCTGGAAGATGGCATAATTTACCAAGAAAGTTCAGCTTCCTTTTATCAATTTCTGATACAATTCTCTTTATCCCCAATAAACTTTCGCTCATTCCTGACCGTGTGGTTTGAGGAAATCCTTGCAGAATTTTGGTACAATGATGCTGAAATACATTGAGCTTTCTTAAGTCTTTGAGTCTGATATTCGACCAAACTTCACAACAATAAAGGGCTGATGGTATCACAATTTTTTGTACAAGCTCACGTAGGTAAGAGGATTGGATCTAGCTTCATTTGTGCCAACCCCTACAAGAGAATAAAATGATTTTCTGCCTTTAGTACAAGCCCTGTCTATTTTAGTCAAGCATTTCATATTAGAACACATAGGAATTCCAACATGTTCGGTTTCATTTAAAATAGGTATAGTATGCTTGCCTATTTTCAAGTGAAACTTCTCGCATGTTATTTGTCTATTCTGATTAAAAACTAATACACAGCTTTTTACTAACGTTGAAGGTGAAGTTCCATGTTAGGGAGTATCTGTTACATATATCAAGCATTTTTTGCAAATGGATTGGTGTGTTTGCGAGCAGAGTTATATCATCGGCTAGTGCTGGATTTCAAGACGGAGTGGACCCAACAAGTAACCCTAATGTTGACTGATATAATTCCTGTAAAAGGTTATTAATATAAACAAGATATAAAAATTTTGATAAAACACCTCCCTGTCGAATTGGAAAAGATTCGGATTTTGATTCGTTCATCAAGACAATGCTTTGAGTATTTGAGTACGATTCCTTTATTACATGTAAAATCTTTCCTTTAAAGCCTTGTTTTCTAATTTTGAGGAAAAGTCCGCCATGATTCACAGCGACAGATGCCTTCTGAATATCTAAGAAAGCAGCAAACACTCTTGATCCTAGTTCTAAAGTGGGAAAAAACAGCTTCGTGTAAATTGAAAGATGCCATTATACTACTCAGTCCCTTTTGAAACCCTGTTGTTCAGTATTAGGGAAGTTATAAATAGTGCTATTACACCATCAAGTTAATTTATCAAATAAGCAGTTTTCAAATAGTTTGTATAATACAGGCAACAGGGTCAGTTTTAGATTTTCCTCCTCCTTTAAATATGAGCACAATTAACCCTACTTTCCAATAACACGGTATGTAACACTGTTCTATTACCCCGTTGAAAAGCATTGTAATGAATTCTGTGAGTCTTCTTCCCCCCGTAACGTAAATGCTCATTTTGAATACCATAAATGACCGAGTATTTCCTAAGTTTGAGCTGTTTTATGACAGAGGCTATTTCTTGATAACTAAATTTTAATTTTAAAAAAGGTTCATCAATACAAAACCCGTCCCTGGTTCATGACTTACAAATATGTATGTAGACCGAGTGTACAATTTAGAAAAATATTGAGCAAACAGTCGAGATATTTCATTCGGAGCAGTTGCTAATTCACCGTCATATTTTAATTCAAAACAACATTTGGAATATTTGCCCTTGTTACGTTTTTTGTTGTACAACTTCCAAAAAAGCCTCACGTCTAATTCGGCTGCTTCATCTAAGTCTTTAAGAATAGCTTCTTCATGAGCCGCATCGCATATTCTTGAGTATTTCTAAATTTCCTTTTTGCAGTTTTATATTGCTTGTAAGATTTATGGACAAGCCCTCGCGGCATTCCATTTTCTATCCACTTTTTTCAAAATTATCGAGCTTTATTGTGAGATTTCTTAACTTCAGGCGACCAATAAGGCTTTGTGTGAGGATTAAACTTTCGACAGTAAGACCTGAAAAGCTACATCCCTGATTAAAGAAATTAATTTACTATGAATGTTTTCTATTTGTTGGGGCGATTGGAGGATCGATTAACAAAATCTGCGTTTAATAGTCTATCTACACAAGTTGGTAAGCTACTAATTTCTCATCTCCACATTTAGACCAGGATGGAGATGGAAATATAGAAAAACGCGGTTACAATACTTTGCAGCCACAAACGTAAGGGTGCTGCACACAACATGATGGTCTGAGGCTATGCACGTATCGTGATTTGTAAAAACCTCACAATCAACGACCCTATCTAGCATTCTTCTGTTAACAATTATATAGTCAAAAGTTGATCTGCAAGGCTCGAACGTATAACCCAGTCCTTTATTTAAATTTTACTTGTTCAATGGTATCAAGTCATTGTTGTCAACAAAAGTCGTGAACACTTTGCATTTATACAATGCAAACCATGATTGCTGGTGATTCTTTGCATTTATA
Organism: Margaritifera margaritifera; assembly: GCA_029931535.1. NCBI lineage: Eukaryota > Metazoa > Mollusca > Bivalvia > Unionida > Margaritiferidae > Margaritifera > Margaritifera margaritifera. Next base: position 526,920 of record JAQPZY010001644.1, on the reverse strand, counting down.
CCATGCACACCATGATGATGGTGATTCTTTGCATTTATACCATGCACACCATGATGATGGTGATTCTTTGCATTTATATCATGCACACCGTGATGATGGTGATTCTTTGCATTTATATCATGCACACCATGATGATGGTGATTCTTTGCATTTATACCATGCACACCATGATGATGGTGATTCTTTGCATTTATACCATGCACACCATGATGATGGTGATTCTTTGCATTTATACCATGCACACCATGATGATGGTGATTCTATGCATTTATACCATGCACACCATGATGATGGTGATTCTATGCATTTATACCATGCACACCATGATGATGGTGATTCTTTGCATTTATACCATGCACACCATGATGATGGTGATTCTCTGCGCCTCAACCCTCGCGCCGCCACTGCGCAAAGGGATTATTTTCATCTCGTCTTTTCGACAGTAACAGGTCTGTATTACTGTTCAGAATCTGAGTAATTTCACGGTATTAACTACCAAACATCTGGTAATTGTTTTATTCCTCAAAAATGACATATTTTACTGAACGATTCGATAAAGGAAACTTTAAATTGAAGCTGAAACTTTAGAAGATTTTTATGTAAGGATAATGATCATATATATATATATATATATATATATATATATATATATATATATATATATATATATATATATATATATATATATAGTTTTTTGTTTTAAATGGTATCAACGTTTGCCGATTCCCTTGAGATTCGATGAACGTTGATACCAATAAAAAAATTAATCCTATATAGTTACATTTGTGTAACAACTTACAGACAAAATAGGACAGTAGATAACTTACAGAGCTAAGAAGTGCATTTTTCAGACAAATACCGAATGAGTAATGAGTAATACAGAGAGACAGAGAGAGAGAGAGAGAGAGAGAGATATGTGGGGGGGGGGGGGGGGAGAATTCTCGAAAAAGACACAGAAAACAAACAAGTCAACGCCATTTTTTTAAAATCAACATTTAACAATTAAGCCTCGCTTACTTAAAACGAAGAGGAATGATTAGGGCTTGTCTCTTCCTATTTCATATTCTACGTACTAAATCGCTGTCAAACAGTTTCGCACTGATTGACCTACCTACATTATGTACCAAAAACGAGCAGTAGTTGAAGTTTACTGCCCCTCTAACAAGCCGTTTCGTGCTGATTGATCGATATGCGGTCGCTATTGATTGCAGCTGCTTTTTTTCTTTTTTTCTTTTTTCTTTACTTTCAATTTGGGAATGTAATTAACTTTAAGCATTGTAATGTAGCTCCTCTGTATAGGTGGAATTCTCTAGTATTATGACAAGAGTTTATGAACTTGTTTTGGTAGCCATTGTATGAGTTAGTGCATGACATTGCGAAGAATATAACATTTAAGTTTAATATGAGATAAAGGCAGATATATCTGTAAGAAAACAAATCGAAAATTAATAGTACTGATCCTTTGGTGAAACTTGTTCCTTCAATTTCATATCGGATTATTATCATTATATCTGCCATCTATAATTTGACTATCAAAAGAGAGATGGATATATTGTGATTATCTTGCGAAACCGCAACCAAAAGAACGGATTTGGCTTCGCACAATTGGCGGGGAAAGAAACTCATGTTTACGTTTATTTAACTGAATAAATACCAATAAACACAAATGATGTTTGGACAACAACAACAACAACAACAACAACAAATAACTCGAATGTAATTATAGAAGAACTAAGCATGTCTGCAATCTCAATAATACAAAGTGCAGATGGACGAGCCAATACATAAGCAAAAATAGTTCAGGGTCATAGCATGATTATAGAGACACACACGAAGCCTGACTATTATAGAATCACGTGGGTCACATAGAAAGGCAATAAATGTGTCACGTGATAGTTTGGAAATCGCTTATTAAAGAATTATATTCCAAATACGATGTTCAAAGATCCTCATACGGAATCCAATTTCAAGTGTGGTTCTTTAAACTGAGATAAAAACTTCCTCATACGGAATCCAACTTCAAGTGTGGTTCTTTAAACTGAGATAAAAACTTCCTCATACGGAATCCAATTTCAAGTGTGGTTCTTTAAACTGAGATAAAAACTTCCTCATACAGAATCCAACTTCAAGTGTGGTTCTTTAAACTGAGATAAAAACTTCCTCATACGGAATCCAATTTCAAGTGTGGTCCTTTAAACTGAGATAAAAACTTCCTCATACGGAATCCAATTTCAAGTGTGGTTCTTTAAACTGAGATAAAAACTTCCTCATACGGAATCCAATTTCAAGTGTGGTTCTTTAAACTGAGATAAAAACTTCCTCATACGGAATCCAATTTCAAGTGTGGTTCTTTAAACTGAGATAAAAACTTCCTCATACAGAATACAACTTCAAGTGTGGTCCTTTAAACTGAGATAAAAACTTCCTCATACGGAATCCAATTTCAAGTGTGGTTCTTTAAACTGAGATAAAAACTTCCTCATACAGAATACAACTTCAAGTGTGGTCCTTTAAACTGAGATAAAAACTTCCTCATACGGAATCCAATTTCAAGTGTGGTTCTTTAAACTGAGATAAAAACTTCCTCATACAGAATACAACTTCAAGTGTGGTCCTTTAAACTGAGATAAAAACTTCCTCATACGGAATCCAATTTCAAGTGTGGTCCTTTAAACTGAGATAAAAACTTCCTCATACGGAATCCAATTTCAAGTGTGGTTCTTTAAACTGAGATAAAAACTTCCTCATACAGAATACAACTTCAAGTGTGGTCCTTTAAACTGAGATAAAAACTTCCTCATACAGAATACAACTTCAAGTGTGGTCCTTTAAACTGAGATAAAAACTTCCTCATACAGAATACAACTTCAAGTGTGGTTCTTTAAGCTGAGATAAAAACTTCCTCATACAGAATACAACTTCAAGTGTGGTCCTTTAAACTGAGATAAAAACTTCCTCATACAGAATCCAACTTCAAGTGTGGTTCTTTAAGCTGAGATAAAAACTTCCTCATACAGAATACAACTTCAAGTGTGGTTCTTTAAGCTGAGATAAAAACTTCCTCATACAGAATCCAACTTCAAGTGTTGTCCTTTAAGCTGAGATAAAAACTTCCTCATACAGAATCCAACTTCAAGTGTGGTCCTTTAAGCTGAGATAAAAACTTCCTCATACAGAATCCAACTTCAAGTGTGGTCCTTTAAGCTGAGATAAAAATTTCCTCATACAGAATCCAATTTCAAGTGTGGTCCTTTAAACTCAGAAAAAAACTTCCTCATACAGAATCCAACTTCAAGTGTGGTCCTTTAAGCTGAGATAAAAACTTTCACATACAGAATCCAACTTCAAGTGTGGTTCTTTAAGCTGAGATCAAAACTTTCTCATACGGAATCCAATTTCAAGTGTGGTCCGTTAAACTGAGATAAAAACTTCCTCATACGGAATCCAATTTCAAGTGTGGTTCTTTAAACTGAGATAAAAACTTCCTCATACAGAATACAACTTCAAGTGTGGTTCTTTAAGCTGAGATAAAAACTTCCTCATACAGAATACAACTTCAAGTGTGATTCTTTAAACTGAGATAAAAACTTCCTCATACAGAATACAACTTCAAGTGTGGTCCTTTAAACTGAGATAAAAACTTCCTCATACAGAATACAACTTCAAGTGTGGTCCTTTAAACTGAGATAAAAACTTCCTCATACAGAATCCAACTTCAAGTGTGGTTCTTTAAGCTGAGATAAAAACTTCCTCATACAGAATACAACTTCAAGTGTGGTCCTTTAAACTGAGATAAAAACTTCCTCATACAGAATACAACTTCAAGTGTGGTTCTTTAAGCTGAGATAAAAACTTCCTCATACAGAATACAACTTCAAGTGTGGTTCTTTAAGCTGAGATAAAAACTTCCTCATACAGAATCCAACTTCAAGTGTTGTCCTTTAAGCTGAGATAAAAACTTCCTCATACAGAATACAACTTCAAGTGTGGTCCTTTAAGCTGAGATAAAAACTTCCTCATACAGAATCCAACTTCAAGTGTGGTCCTTTAAGCTGAGATAAAAATTTCCTCATACAGAATCCAATTTCAAGTGTGGTCCTTTAAACTCAGAAAAAAACTTCCTCATACAGAATCCAACTTCAAGTGTGGTCCTTTAAGCTGAGATAAAAACTTTCACATACAGAATCCAACTTCAAGTGTGGTTCTTTAAGCTGAGATAAAAACTTTCTCATACAGAATCCAACTTCAAGTGTGGTCCTTTAAGCTGAGATAAAAACTTCCTCATACAGAATACAATTTAAAGTGTGGTCTTTTAAGCTGAGATAAAAACTTCCTCATACAGAATCCAACTTCAAGTGTGGTCCTTTAAGCTGAGATAAAAACTTCCTCATACAGAATCCAACTTCAAGTATGGTCCTTTAAGCTGAGATAAAAACGTTCTCATGCAGAATCCAACTTCAAGTGTGGTCCTTTAAGCTGAGATAAAAACTTCCTCATACAGAATCCAACTTCAAGTGTGGTCCTTGAAGCTGAGATAAAAACGTTCTCATGCAGAATCCAACTTCAAGTGTGGTCCTTTAAGCTGATTTATAAACTTCCTGAAATAACTGACGTAACGAGTGGCACGGACAAAATAGTATTAACAACCAAGGTCGCTGATCGAGTCACCTTGTTGAAAGGTTTAAGAAAATCTTTCAGAAGTAAATATTTCCGTGCACGTAGTTAATTTAGACATGAATGTTGCGAGTCTGACTTTTCGGTACAATTCATTTAAATCGAAATTCCAATATGTAGCACTAATGTGACAGTGGAGTGATGTTGTATGCATGTGCAATTTCCCTCGATATTACTGCCATTTTACCAGGCAATCCATACTGTTTTACGATAAGTCTTTTTTTTTTTAAAGTCCGATCGTACTGACACTGTAGATGTGTTGAAGTGTTCTGATATTTTAATTAGTAACACTGATATTATGTTTTATTAGTGTGTTTGAAAGTAGCTGAAAATGCAATCGATAATGCAAATAAAATTAAATACCCAAGCTAAACAAGTGCTAAACGTATGTTCGTTTCTCAAAAAACTAAACAATCCAGTAAAAATTTTGAACTGAAAATATTTGTATTAGTTAAGTCAGTAAAAGAAGGGAGACAAAATATAGTTCAGGTTATTTTTTAAATATATTGTTAAAGGCTCATGAACATAAGAGGTAAATATTTTATGCTTACTCCTCGTAAGATAAAATATTTCATGATAAACTGGTCAGAATCGAAATTCAAAGCTGAAATAGACATATGGCACATTTCGGAAATGAATGAAATACACTTTTCCACTAAGATTCAGTCAAATTACTGAACAACGGTTCTATCGGATTTTTTGTATTCAAAATTAAAATTAGGTGCCTAACATCTGATTTTGTATTTCTAATACCGTTCAAAAAATGTAAATGAATATTCCAATAATAATATCATCATATTCCTGCCTAAAAAATCGTAAAAACGAAACAGTGCTATTACCAGGTCTGATGAAAAAGTCATCTTTTGTTTGGGAATAAATGGCCATAACTTCCATTTGTTGAACAAGCCCAATTTACAATTTGTCGTTAATTAATCTATACTCAGAGCCTGTTTGTGTCCTTCAAATCTTCAGATTTTCTCTGGAACAGAGCTGAATGACTCTAAATTAAGATTTGGTAAGACTGACTTCCCCTGAATTCTAGGAAGAGTTGTTTTTCATGTCCAGGTGGCGTGTCTGTACTATACCAGGTTACCAATTGTTTGTAGTCGTTGGTAGGTACGACTAACTGTATCATTCTATCAAATTGAAGAAACGTTTCAGCTCTAGCTTAAAGTATGTATTGAATTGTTCTAGCTTGAAATAAGTGTTACAATGAGTCATATAATCAAAAAAATCAAAATGTTGTCGTTAAATACTGCTATGTGCACTTGTTACAACCAGGAAGATAATTAGCCGCTTGTTTACTTCATTCTGGTACATATACGCATTATTTGCCTTCATAGTATTTTGAAATATTTTACTGTTTACTTCAATTTTTGACCACCCACCTCCGCAAAACTTCTTCAATGCCCCCTACCCCCATAATAACTTGGGAGTTTGGTATTTTGAAAATTATATGACCTTTTATTTATTTATTTTTATTTTATTTTATAATTGGGATTGGTGTCAATCGTATAATTTATTTTATGTAATATATGTTCGCACATTTATAAATTTCAGATGAGAACTGAGTTTAAATGCATGTAGAATATCAATCAATTTTGCTCTCTTTAATTAGTTAAAAGCAAACCAGGAACAAAATTGCAAATGACTAAAAGTAAATATGGTAAGATTTACCGCCCTTGAATTCCAGGAAAAATAGTATCGCCATTGATTGCGTCATACCATATGTATCATGAACGTAGACCCTGGTACGTCGTGTATTCCGATACATATCCTGAGCTGATTTTCATGTAACTAAAATTCAGTTTGTTATCTCAATTCAGTACCACCCTAAATATTACTTGCTTTTTAAAAAATTGAATAAATGCAAACTTGTGTTTCATTATCAAAAGTAGTCGTTATTTGACACTGTTTAAAAGAAAATTTATACAATATAAGAAATGCTAGATCAGTAAATAAATTTCACAAATATTCTCCAATTTCAAGAGTGAATGAATTTATTAAATTATATAATTATCTTTAGTTCTAAGGTTGTATCGTGCTTATTGCAATAGGGGGTGGCGATACGACATTATGTTTCTTTACGAAAATATCGATATTTCCCATACGTATCGATCTATCATTGTATCCCTAATCCAGGTAATAGTGTACATGATAGAGAAGATGAAAACTTTTATCTTCCAGATTTGGGTAAGTAAATAATGATCAGGTTTTATTTCGTTGTAGATCAGTGCTTGTGTATCAACCCTCATGTAATGCATTAGGACAAATTAGCACCGCAGTACAGAAGAACTGTTGAAAAGGTACTATAACTATCTCGCTTGCAAATTGGAGCTGAAAACACTAGATATTGATCTGTAGTCAAACAACTATTCAGTGTGTGTTTTCAAACTTTTCGTTTGAATTGACGCATATTTTAGTGATTGTTTTATGTTTTTATTTCTTAGCACGCAACTAAGATCATCCCACTTTTTTGCTCTCCTATGCCAGAGATATCTTAAAAGTAAATTGGCCAAATATGAATATGTGTTGTTTCACATTTCAAAGTAACAATCAGGACCAAAATTGTATTATGCATTCTTTAATATTTGCGATACGTAAGGCTTTATTGTTGCCTCCTAAATGTGTATTACAACCTGATTGATCTTTTGGGGAAAATGTATAGCGTCCATATTTGGGTCATCTTATGATGGAAGCTAATGAACGCCGAGGTTATGTTTTGGTTTCCATTACTGATTAACATCTCAGTATCAAATATATGAATATTTGCACCTCGTTTGTTATAAGCTGCCAACCAAGTCTAAACCGTCATGCATAGTCAGGGCTCGGGCAGGAAGTATCCTTCAACTTTTGAGAAACCTCTGCTTTGCACAAAAAAAAAGACAAAACTTGGAAACAGTATATACATAATTAACATGTAATATAAACTTAATAAATTATTTTGATTCGGTTCAAAACTTCATGCTTGTCGCTCTAGAGAGTTCCTTAAGTGGTTGTAATAACTAATGCAATGTAATAATATCAGAAAGTAAAAACCAAAAACATAAAAAGAGCATTAATATAGATTAAATAAAAGACAAATGCACAGAATAACAATGATGTAAACTGGTTTACATATGATCTATGTTGACTATACAACAGATTGCTAAAAACTGAGCAAGGATGGCGGTTAAGTCAGAGTGTAGACGACTTCTAGTCGCAGCAATGGACTTTGGGACAACATATAGTGGATATGCCTTTTCTTTTACCAACGAACCGATGAAAGTGCAAACCAACCTGGCCTGGGTAGCCGGTTCTAGACAGCTGATATCGCTGAAGACACCGACGTGCATCCTTCTGAATCCACAGAAGGAGTTTCACTCCTTCGGCTACGAGGCGGAGAACAAATACGCCGATCTGGCCATGGATGGTGAACATTTAAACTGGTATTTCTTCAAACAGTTTAAAATGCACCTTCATAACACAGAGGTATGTTTATTTCTCATTCTTTCCGAGTAGAATATATCACAATATCAAGAATAATCAAATAAAACTCAAGAATCTTGGAAAGAAGTAAGAATTTGGATTGTATAGAGACACGTAAGCAACTTTATTTGTAACTGTTCAAAATTATGTTTAGTGTATCAAGTGTTACATAACAATTCTAGACATTCAAAGAAACCTTCCAACTTTATATTGTTATTGCATCCCTTATCGAAATATTAAAAAAGAAAAAACAATATTTAAAATCTTCCTCCCTGGTAGCTATTGGTAGTATCGTATAACAGAATCATGATTTTGAAAAATTTGTGCGAAACATGTATTGGCTATAATTGTTAATATATTGTATTTTATTATTATTGTTACTATTATATAGTGATCTATAAATTATGGATTGTTATTGTTCAAGTCTATGTTGCGATGAAAAACCTGTACTGGACGAGACACCGAAGTTGTCCAGACTAATACAGGTTTTGCAACACGACCTGAGCAAGTACAATAAAAATCTATTGCACTACGCAGTAAACTTTGTATTTTACACATAATATATATTTTAATAACACTTTCTTCATATTTCAAAACATTCATTTTTTCCATAATTAATCAAAGTAGCGGTTTACCTAATTTGTTACTCCTGTGTCTAATCAGGGACTCCTGGCTATAGCTTCAGAACAATAATGTATTCGTTGCAACACAAGTAGGTTATTTAGTGCCGAGTTAAGTGTCTTGCCCAAGGACACACCCCGGTAGCTGAAGGTAGGATTCGAACCCACACCCTTTCGGTCGCGAGTCCGGCACGCTAACCACTGAGCCACCGTGGCTCCCAATAATGTGTCAAAAGTTATGCGAAATTTAAGAAGAGATGTAAGCAGATTTATATAATACCACATACCAATCAAATACAAATTAAAACAAGATTCTAAGCTGATAATGATGATAATCATGATCACTGTCTTATTTGTTTGTTTGTTGTTTTTTTTTTTTTTGTTTTTTTTTTTTTTTTTTGGGGGGGGGGGCCGGGGAAAGGGTTGTTGTTGTTGTTGTTGTTGTTGCTCTTCTTCTGCTTTCTTCCTCCTTCATCATCATCGTCATCATCATCATCATCATCATCATCTTATTATTATTATTATTATTATTATTTTTTGTTGTTGTTGTTTAAGTTGTTGTTTAAGTTGTTGTGTGGTACTAATAGTACAGTAAATCCAATTTTAAAAGACCAATACTGTGAGAGACCACTTTCTTGTGCGTACAGATTTATTGAATATATAGTGTTGTTAACCTGTCAAGAAAAACCACCTGTCTTGAGAGACCATTATTTTTGGCATCTGTTGTCTTTTAATACAGGTTCACTGTAGCTGTTGTTACCGTTATAATTGTCAAGCTCCATAACGGTGCTTATTTCCTTTCTTCATTGCATCATCTCCCCCAAAGGTATAATGATACCTAAATAAATAAGAACACAAGTATTCTACTATAAAATTTCAGATTATAAGAACAGTTATTCGTATGCATAGCTAATACAAAAGTTGAAGGAAATCTTTTATTATACACACTGACTGCAGGACATACCTTGTTTGTTACAGATATCAGTTCTATTTGTCCTTAAGATAAGCTAAATAGAAATAAAGAACTTTGTGGGCGTGGGATGGGAATAAATATGAAATTCGACTTATTAATGTGACAAAGATGTAGAAAACCTACCGGTGTATGAATGTGGGAAAGCACGAAATTCAGCAAGGGAAATAACTACAGGAATTAACTGACAACATTTAACTCCCCTCTGTATAATAGAGGTATAACAACACACAATTATTGCGCATCAAAGTAGTACACAGACTACAATCACTCTTAACGTACAAGGACTAACTCATAGGCCAGTTGAACATATTCAAGCTTAGAAATATATTGTTAACTAAAAATAGCTTTCGAATTGTTTTCAATATATCATCACTTTTGTTTTCATATACAATTTGATCTAGTATTTTGTCACACAATCCCGTTACGTGATTGTTTCATTTTTGTGAATGAAATTCAAAATGGCTGCCTCTGCAATGCATCTGAGGCTTCTTACGGAAAAGACTGACCTTGTTCCTTGGTCCTTAGATAAGATATATTTTCCACATTTAATTCTCTCTCTCTCTCTCTCTCCGCAGTAAGAACAATGAATACATACAAAATAAAATGTTCCAACATTCTACATTTATGAGAGTGCTGTTAAGCAATGAAGAGGTTCCATTTTAAAAAATCCCTAAAAAAAATTCCAAACCACAACAATTATATTTCTAATATTAGCTTATTTAAAATAAGTTTGCACGTGATCAACTGAGCAAGAAAGTTTTGCCATTGACAGTACTTATCATGACCTAGAATTATATTCTATAGTTTTAATATTAGGGATTTCGCCTCTGGATACTTTTCTGTTGTGGTTTCATGGTTATCCCTCGTTGCAATACCTTTGCAGGTCCCGAATAGAGCATTCCCGAAAATTGTGTACGCTTGACCCGGCTAGCATTCGAACACTTTTTGAACGTGGTTTCGATGATCAGCATCAGAAAACCGAAAGACGCTGTTAGCTGATATATCTTTCTCAGAAAGTATGTCTGTTTTTAATGCTGTTCTCATCCTTTCGTCAGATAAATCCCGAATTAGGCTTGGTTTGGCTTCGTGGGTTTAACGCCATTTTTCAACACATGATAGGCTATACATGGCGGCCAGTATATTTGATGGAGGAAGAACCCGGGAAAACCCCGGAAAGAACCACCGACCCACGGGAAGCTACAGGCAAGCTTTCACTCATACCCACGTTGGCCGAGCCGAGACTAAAAGAGATCAGCTATTGTTATCGCCTTAAACCGTCGCCATTTTGAACACAGTCGCAATTGATCACATTGTGACGTGATCGAGTCATACAATTGGACACCGGGTATTGCACGTTTTGAAGTGTTTTATTCAAAGTATCAATTGACAAGCAGTGGCATACATTTGACGCACTGTCAGTTGCATACCTGATGGAAGCGACTGATTATGAGTTTCGTATAAAAATTATACAGTCATAAAATTTCAACAGCATTATACCCAACATGGGAATAAAGCAAAAATACTATAATACGCTAAACATATTTATCTTAAGCTCTCAGTTACATGGAGAAGACATGATTTTTATTCCAGTGAAAGCAAGAATACCGTAATCGGTAAAGGGTATTGTTATACTTATTTTACGTAAAACCCCTCTTGATTGGTTGAATAATAATAATAAGAAGAAGAACAAGAACAACAACAACAACAACAACAACTTTGTTTAGAGAAGTTAACTCATTTAATTACAGGAACTAATCAATCTTGAGGCCTTCTGCTATGTACAATATATACAGTGTATAGACCACAATGTGATAAATTTGGCTTGACACAAATGAATCGAGTTATTCTAAAAAATCAGTCAAACAAACTTTCAAGCCCAGAATACATGCACAAACATTTATGAGCACATAGACACATAAAATATCATATTGTATTGAACATTCATCTATGAGAAAAATTCATAAGCAGAGAAAAGCAGTAGGTATTTATATTACTTAGAACTTTTTAACTGTCTTAAGATTTCATCCATTTGAGGCATCGATTATGAAAAGAAAAAATGCTAGGAGTCTGCTTTATGTTACTCGGAATGTTGTTCCGTACCAGTAGACCAATATATTGAAAGCTCTTTTTAAAAAAAATTCCGTCTTAGGATATATGGTATACTGTAATTTTTACTTTTCGGAGACCTTAAATTTGGTGTACCATAAGCATCTCTTTGGTGAAAGATATTGCTTAATTAGACAGGAATGGCTTTTCAGGACACTTTATACATAAATTTGACCTTTCTAAAGAATACTATTTCATGTATTGGTAAAAATTTCATATAATATCCTTGCATCCTGAAATTGCCAATAGATTGATCTAGATTTAAATGGCATGTCCTCTTTTGGAGTTTTAAAAGTTTTCTTATGTTTGAATTAGAGGTATTACACCAAATTATATTACAATAGTCCAAATATGGCTGAATATAATTTGTATAAAAGATGACTGTATACTGAAAATGAATGAATGTTATGATTTTCTTAAGTGCCAGATATAAGAATTAATCTTTTTTGAAACATGCTTAATATGAATAGACAAAGTTAGATTGTTGTGTAGAAATACACAAAGAAATTTATCATAAGATATCATATTAATGTTCACGTGGTCAATTGAACTTGGAGTTTGTCACTATCTAGCCTTGCTCTTTTTCATTGACTTGTAATTAACAGGGCTTTTATTTTTCTGTGTTTATATTCATAATAATTTCCTTGCACCCTGCTTCAAGTTTGTTAAAAGCATATTGTAAGTTATTTTCAAGTTTAGTTTTGGTTTTACATGACTAAGATAGCGTAGTGTCGTATGCACGGAGGTCGGTACAAGAAATTGAACTTCCTGTCTTCAGGGGTAAGTTGATAATAATAGAAGAAATAAGAGAGATCAGAGGATAGAGCCCTGTCGTATTCCACAATTAATATTTTTCTTTCAGAAAAGTGACCATTTGAAGATATTTTTTGCGCTCTATCTTTTAAGTAAGAAGTATACCAGTTTAGGGAGTTTTCATTGCATGCATAGATTCTCAATTTTTCAAGTAATATTTCATGGTCTACAAGATCAAAAACTTTACCAAAATCAACCATAACAGAGCCAACCATTTCTAATCCTTATGCAACGGAGATAACTTGGCAGTTATCCAAGAAATTTATTAGACCTTATACTTTGATAGCAAAGAGTGGCGTAGCAAACACCCAAGCGACTCCTCCTAGTACTGGGGGGAGGGGAAGGGGGACAGGAGGGGCGGACTCTATACTATAGCAGGTGCAGCTGCCTTTAGTAGCCTTGGTCCAATACCATGTTGCTTTCCAATTCACCATTTTCATTTAATATAATTCGACACAAATTTAGGACTCATTTTAGGAAATTTAAAATTTGTATCATTGGGAAGTTTTTCAGAACAAAGCTTTACTTATGTACTACAAGAAGTAATACCTGTTTAACTCCGTACTATGCTACTGTTGCTAAGCGACGTTGCCTAGCATTACTAACTGAAACAAGCTATTTCATTGGTCGATGACATCAGCTGGCATGTTGACAGTTACGACAGTTCTAGGCTTATGTGTGTCATGGTGTTAGCGGGAAGGTTCGCATTTTCCCCAAATCTATACGTTCCTTTCTTGTCTGGAATGCAAAGCATCCACAAAGTTTTGTTTTGGTTTGTAGCACGGGACTTGAGTTCCCTTTTAACTGTTTGGAGTCCCTCTGAACTTGACCTTTTACCTTTACACGCAAACTTCAGTATGCGTCGTCCTTGTTTCAAATGCAATCCGTCTACAAGGTACACAAGGTATAGTCAAGACATGTGGTAAAGAACTTAAGTAGTTTTGCAAAAAAAAATCGTTGTTCCTTCTTTCAGTCCATTTGAACTTGACCTTTGACCCAAAATTAAACACGTGCTATCTTTCTCTTAAATGCTATCCACAATGTTTGGTCAAAGTTTGTGATAAAAACGTAAGGACGGACAGATAGAAAAGATGACTAATCCTCGAAATCACGTAAATTTGTTTAGACGCTCCAGTCCAAGCTGAATGCTGTTAGTATGGATTTTCCCTTTGAAGCTTGCCAGTACGTGAGTAAGTCTTCAACGTTTAACGCCTTGGTACGTGCTTTTCACTCAGAAACACTTAAATGGTCCATAAAACAGTATTTTCACAAACTACGATTACCATGGGGAACAACTAGCGCCATAATGTGCCCCCCCCCCCCCAGTTGTACCCAATGACTTCCCTCATGATGCAAGAAATCAGTGTTACTGGAATTATGTATTGCTTTTTTAAAAAGACATATTGGTATATATTACGTGAGTCAGTACTCACATTATAACCATTCACTAAGAAAATTGTTTTCCAAACTTTACTTTTTCTAACAAAATCCAGATGAAAAAAATCGGCAGCTATCACCGTCTTGTGAAATACGAAATAAGACTAGTTAAGACGTGGACTATACCGGACAGCCAGTGTATATGGATCGATCACTAGACCGTGAGACCAGTTTGCGACTGTGTTCAAAAAAGAGACAGTTTCATACGATATCAGTGAATGATATCTTTAAATTTTGGATTTGTAATAGATTATCTACCATGTTAACATTATTCGACTGCTTATTACCGGGTCAAGAGTACACAGTTTTCCAGAATGCTCTATTTTGGATCAGCAAAGAGATTTCGATAAGGTATACTAAACATAACCCAATACAACAGAATTCTGAGATGAAATCTTTAAAGGGATTATTCAGTGTCGCCTATTGTCCAAATAATAGACAATACCGATAAAAGTTTAAAGGCAAAACTCTCAATTGATAGTATTTATGAAGCTTTATTAACTAGCAGTTTTAATTCTATCACATTCATACCTATATTTGTAAACATGCAAGAAATCCGGTAGGAATGGGTGCTGGTTGCAAACCGAAATCGAGTGTCTATTAAAATTCTGAGTGGCGTCCGTTACCTAGACTGCCAGCTTCTCAATGCCATAGAAATCAGATTTGAATGCAGAAATAAAAAATATAAATGCGGAAACCGTAACAGGTAATTTCACTATCATTAAAATCCTTAGTTATGACGTTTTGCTTTTCAGACTGTCGGATTCCACTGCTCTGAGTTGTTATACCCACCCCAACAATGTTTACAGTATCAGTCCTCGCAAGAAATGTGTTAACGAAAAACATTCCTTCATTTTTCGTATAAAAACAGTAATTCATTTAAAAAGTGCACTATTTCGAGATTTAAAAGAAGGAGAAAGATTGGTAAAAGTTACTGTCCTTAATTATTATAAACTTTTGGAACTTTCCTTTATTAATATAGTAATATGGCTTACTCATCTTAACTACATTTGCACAGACAGAATGGGAAATATTCATGCAAATCGAATTTTTGCTGTCTTGAAATATATAATAAAAGAAAATCCACTTTTTTGAGGAGATATAAGAAAATATTTCACTCGTGAAGTGGAGACATTTCGTCACCCGTGACAATACACTGTTTCCCCTTTCACTCGTGAAATATTTCTTTATATCTACTCTAAAAACGTGTGTATGTATGTATATATATATATATATATATATATATATATATATATATATATATATATATATATATATATATATTAGTTACAATTAGTGCATAAACAAGTACTTACTTGAATTAAATATCGTTTAATGTATGTACATGTTCTAAATTTTAGGGTTTGAAGCAAGATACCGAAATAGAGGATGTGTTAGGACACCGAATGCCAGCAATGAAGATATTTGCATGGTCAATAAAGTATCTCAAGATCATTTGATGGGTACACTTCAGAACCGTATCCCTGGGATTGTACTAGAGGATGTCCACTTCGTTATTACCGTACCCGCCATATGGGATGACAAGGCCAAACAATACATGAGAGATGCCGCGGTTAAGGTTAGCCTTTTTATATTTAGAAAAATTAAGCAAAATAAAGCCCTTAAACATGATTTTGTGTTTCAACTCCATTTAAATAAAGAATAGTTTACTCAAATATGAGTACAACAACAATAGAAATACCTCCGATAGCATTTTTATCTGAACACGGACTGTTATTATCATGTAGTATGGTGTTCACTGAGCAGCGAAGCACCAGACTTTATGGTATCTCTTGACTTCAAATTCTATGACGTTGCGTGTGTAAACGAGCCCCCATATGAGCGTTGCATTGCGGAATTGTTTGTGGAGAAACTAGGACACTATGATTTAGCTGTGTCACTAAACGATAATACGAAGCCATTTTCACATGTTAAAATATTAAATTTAGTATCTAAAGTTTGACTTTGTATTTTTAATACTGTTTTTCACAAACGCAGAGGTAAATTGTGATGCAATATAAAGAAGTATGCAATGATGAGGTAGAACTAAACAATTTAAGACTGCAGCTGTGGTCGAGAATGTACCTCATCACCTTTGAAACCTGTCGTTTTGAAAATGATGCTTCATAAACATCAGTATGAGTACATTTTCAAACTCTTCAGAGAACAGAGAAACCGAATCAGTAAAAAGGTTTTCTCGGAAAACCTGATCTTTCTATTATTACCCCGTTCAGAATCAAACCAACCCTCTCCCCGTAATACGTGAAAATACCTACAACTCGCTATTTTCAAAACCAAAAAGAACGTGTATCGAACAAAATCCGAGATATTTCATATATAAGTTTGTAACAATTGCGTCCCAGACATGAATTTTGGTAAACTCATAGCAACAGATCTAGGAGAAAATAGAAAGCCGCTCATGGACATTGTAGGCCAAAACTTAACCTTAAACCAGACTTACATATTTGTGTTTCTGCACTAGAATTTTCCCCTTGTGCATACAATACGAAATCGTGCATTCGTGACGAACATGGATATTAAGCATGGATGTCACTTCAATCAAACATCTACCACTGGCCAACCATACAAAACAGTTAGTACTACCTCACATTTAACATTTGACTTCATACACCCTTTAAAGGCTGTCAACATTCCCCACCCCACCCCCCGAGAAGTAACAACGTCGTAAATTTGGTTTATACTTCATTATTTGAAGAAACAATAAAATTTGTTATCATACTAATGTTAATTTATGTAGATAAAGAGGAAAACATTGACAATAATGCGATGAAAGTCCGACTCGATACAAGCGAAATGCTCAGTTAGTTAAAACAGTTTTTAATCGAACACACAGGGGTTAAGTGACATAACATATTTAATGTTAGATATTTCAAGCTATATCATTATCATTTTTTTTATATTAGGGTGAATATAACAGGTAATTTTCATCATCAAATCAGTCGGACAACAAATTTGAAGGCCAACTTTGATATCACGCTCTCTCTCTCTCTCTCTCTCTCTCTCTCTCTCTCTCTCTCTCTCTCTCTCTCTCTCTCTCTCTCCTCCATCCGTGTTTACACCAGGGACGTCATGAAGGAGTCGGTCTATTGGACCTCTAGTATTACATCCGAAACCGGATGTGATACCGAATGGGTAAGCAACTAGACCATATACACTCGTATCTTAAAGGGTCACTTTCTTGGAAGTATAAGATAATGATTATCTATGTATATGTTCCTAATTACATTTACAGTACAAGTAGAGTTTTCGGTCACTTCACATGATAAATATTCTGAAAGAGAGCTAATGTCGCAATGCTGATTTTTAATCTCTTCCCCTGAGCCATAATTAATTTAATAAAAAATTATAACATAATCTCTTTTTTCTATGCAAAGGCGGGAATAAGCAATGATCAACTTTCCATTGCATTGGAACCTGAGGCAGCTGCCATCTGGTGCCAGCAGCTTGAATCACTAAAGACTTCTGAACCAGGCTCGTCATCCACCGCAAGGTTCTTCACGCCAGGGATGAGATTCATGGTTGTGGATTTAGGAGGTGTGCACAATTTATACAATCTCACGACTGGTGATACTTTTGCGTCGATGATCTCTGTTTTACATGATTACATTTCCTACTTCTAACGCTACGTCGTATAATATTTCTCGGCACTAAATAGTCAGGATGGTGCTGATGTGCCGTTAAATCAGACACATACCATAATATTACTGCCACTATTACTGTTTCCTCTCTTCCAAAAAACGCCAAAAACTTTTAGTGTGGTGCAAGTTGTCATTCTTAAGCACCATTATAAGTGTTAGCTGACGCAGTAAATGGACTTTTATTCTGACTAGATAATAATGATGAACGCTGTGTTGGTTAAATGTCGTGGTGTATGAAAAAACAAATACAGTCTAGTTTCTTTTCAGAGATTTAACTCCTTATTCTCAAACACAATAAACAATAATCATAACAATATCTCTATACGCATTAAAATCAATAGTTAATTATCATTTATTATCTAGTCAGAATAAAAAATAAGCTTCTTTTTAGTACTAGATATCACGCACGACTGCGTCTATTTTAAAATGAACCATTATTGCATAGAATTACATCGTAGCAATATTGACAACTCGCTAGTCATGTGTGTCTTTGGTAGATGTTTCAGAAATGGTTGATTCTGTGAATGTGACTCTTAGACATTAAGCTGTCCACGATATTTTGCGTATTGCACTTTAATCCTTCTATGTCTTAATATATGTAGATATTTTGGTTATATTATAACAGGTGGAACTGTTGACATCGCTGTCCATGAAATAAAGCAGGACGGATCTTTGGGAGAACTTTACAAAGCATCCGGTGGCCCGTGGGGAGGTACGTGTGTCGACAAAAACTTCCTCACTTTCATCGGCAAGATCGTTGGGCAAGACGTTCTACAGAAATTCGCGGGAAAACACACATCAGATTACATGGATCTTCTGAGAGAATTCGAAACTAAGAAGAGGACCATCAAAAGCAGCATGGATACAAAGATTACTCTTACAATGCCGATTGCTATGAAGGAAATATTTGAGGAGAATGGTGGGGATGTAAAAAATGCTATTGCGCGTTCTGGATACGAAGGCAAAGTTACGTGGGACAGAGATAAATTTAGATTCGACCCGCGTCTCGGAGTCGGTTTCTTTGATGAGCCGATTCAGAGTACAATAAACCACGTGCGAATGTTACTGTCCGATCCCTCTTTGAACAATGTAAGCACTATACTATTGGTCGGAGGGTTTGCTGAGTGCAAGCTTGTTCAAGAAACCTTTAAGAAAAACTTCAGACAAACGATGATCATCCCAGAAGAAAGCGGACTCGTGATTCTTAAAGGTTCCACGATCTGTGTACATGTCCCCAGGGCAATCACAACAAGGATAGCCCGATTTACGTACGGAGTCCAATATACAATTAATTTTGATCCTGCCGTTCATCCAATAGATAAAAAGGCATGTTACGACGGTAAATATTGTTTTGATTATGCTTTTGGTAAATATGTGGAAATAGGTGCAACTTTAAATGTAGGCCACACTGTTACAAAGATATACACTCCTGTGAGTGAAGATCAGACTAGTTTTGTTTGTAAATTGTATGCCTCTACCAATAAATCCCCACAGTTTACAACTGATGCATCATGTCATTTGCTTGGAACATTTGAAGTCCCTATGCCAGACGGAAAAACACTATATGACAAGAAAACTGAACCGTCCATGATATTTGGGGACACAGAAATTATTTTCAAAGTGAAACATATCAACACCGGCAAAGAATTCAGAACTTATTTCAAATATGACTGAAAATAAAAATCACTGCATTGTAGAACACTTACAACAAACTGTGAAAGTCATTTGTTTGTGTTTATTCACAGATTTAAGTGAATACAAAGATATATTTGAGTTCAGTCCGCTTTTTCTGTGCATTTGTATGTAGAGTGCAGGTCAGTGTATATATTATCCATTCGGTACACTTTAAAAAGAAATGTAATAATAAATAATATAAAAAAAGAAAAAAATTAAATCAAGCTACTTGTGTCTGTTATTGGTATTAAGTTATTAATTTTCGGCAAAATCTACATCTGGATATTTCTTTGTATAAAAATCCTGCAGCATTAGAGCGGTAGACTTTGGATCGACCGATATGTGTCCGACATTATCCTCCGTATTAGTTATATTGAATTCTATACGGTTTTCGCTGCAGACTACTCCAGTATATCTTTATCACAAATCAACAGTCAGACGATATTTGTTCTTCATCTCTTTCATTATCTATGCATTAATTCTTCCTTCGTTGTGTTATTCCTACTCTGCATATCTTCGTTCTTCTACTTTTGACCGTGGCAGGTTGCATTTTATATATTACACTATATGAAATGTGTTCTTTTGTGGAGTTAAAGCACGAGGCAAAGTCCGTCTTATCATTGACGTTAAAACATAATGGCTTGCTCAATTAATTCACACAGGATAAGCATAAGATTTTACCGCAATAGAGCTAGAATTGTACATAGTAGGAAAAGATTACACTGTAATGACGTTGTATTTATCAATCTCCTTATTAATTTGTGTCAAGACACTGTTACAATACTGTTCAGTTGACATCTTGTACCATTCATATGTTGCAGTGTTGAATTATCAGAGTTTTTGCCACATGTCGGTAGTATTAATATATATGATAAATTAATCTACACTGGAATACTTTTACAAATCTAGTTTTCACAAATTTGTTCATTTGTATAATATGGATGTTTCTAGTTCTTATATTATCCGGTGACATTGAACTGAATCCAAGTCCAATATATGTATCAGATTCATCTGATTCCTACAGCTTCAATAGTTCACTTACGTCATCAACGGATAATATTTTATCTTTTGTACATTTAAATATTAGATCTGTTCGCCATAAATTAGATTTCGTCGCTATATATTTTGATGGTTTTGACATTATTTCACTTACAGAGACTCATCTAGATAATAACATTACTGGCGATAATCTTAAGTTAGAAGGTTATCATAAACCAGTTATGTGGGATCGAACAAATCCTGGGGGAGGTCTAATAGTCTATATTTCAAAAATTTATATTTTCAAACCATGTACTGATCTGTTGATACGTACCCTTGAAGTGATAGGGCTAGAAATATGTGTAAAAGGTATAAAATATATGTTACCTGCAATCTACCATCCTACATCTGTGTCATCACACTTCTGGGATTCGTTGAATATCATCACTGAGCGGGGCTTCAATGTCTGTGATAATATTATAACTATGGGTGATGTAAACGAGGACTTACTCAGTACTGAATTCAAAAGTCTCAGAGAGGTGATTATGCCTAATGACATGTAACATATAATAACTTAACTGACCAGAGTAACAGATAGCTCTGTAACTCTGTTAGATCCCATTATTATTACTACAACCATAGACGTTCTTCATTCTGGCTAAAGCGAATCCTTGGAGATCGATGCGGGTTTTTATCAGACAATGAGAATCTATTTTAAATTTATGTTACTACAAAGTTTATATTTTATTCTGGGTTGATTAAAAACGAATTTGGATGCTAAATAGTAACTGCTTTGCTTACTATTGGGCCTTTTTGCAAACATAGTAACGTCCTTTACGTTTTTCTGTTTTAGTATTTGTTTTATTTCATTTTTGTGCCATTTAATTTTCTGGGTGTTTTTGTCTTTGAGATAATTTATTGTTTTGAGTTTTATGTTTGTCCTCTTCAGCAAACTATTAAATATGTTTGTATATTTCTCTTGCTAATAGCTATTTTCAGTTTGCTCTTCATATACTGTAATTATATGTTTGTTTTTCTGTAAATTGTTGGGGAAACCAATTGCTTAAAAAGTTAACATACTAATCTTTAATTTGCAATGACAATGGGCATAAAAAAGCTACAAGATGTAATTTTTAGAGATTTTGGCTGGTAGTATGTAACTATTATGAGATCACAAGCTAACTCCATGCGACTTCTTTGACCTGAAAAAGTACTGCTTCGACTCATATAGAGCATCTTACATGAGCGTTCATTTGAGAAAAAAAAAAATGTAAAACGAGTTGAATAATATTATTTTGTAAGAAACCTAGTGTATATGCCATTTTTTATTATATTGTAAGAAACCTAGTGTATATGCCATTTGTATTTACGTCTCAGTATATAGCTTTGTTAGATTTTAGCGATTATTTGTTTGATTATGGGAAGTCGGTGTCGAGAAGATATTTCTGAAACCGAGTAAATTAGCCAATTACTAAGAGCAAACGTCATAATGTAAAGTATTCACGACACTTTATGGTACCATGGATTGGTTTCGTAAAATGGACCCTCCGTAATTTCTTAACTTAAGGTATTCTTGGGATATTCAGGCGTATAATTGTTTGGTCATTTGAGATAATTACTCTCTTACTTTGAGACGGAGGTAAAAACATATTATGGTTCGTTTTTACATCCTATTTGTTGAATTATGTTTATTTTTCATCTGCTTGTGAATATCCTGGATAACGTTATTTGCTTTTGGATGTGTTCATTTAACAGTAAGCAATCAGATGTTCGGCTCTAAGTAAGACTCCTTTCTGAAATAATGTTGTTTTTATCTTTCTATTTACAATTGAAAATACAACTGCAATGAGATGTTGAGGTTTACATGAAAATTCCATGAGGATTGACGTCCTAAATTTATTCTAAAAATAATTCAGTTCATTATCTACAAGACTAATTTTTTTTTAAATAAAGACAACAATATAAGTAGGTAGTGGAGATATGAGTGCTTTTTGAGCAGTTTTTCAAGTCGATCTATAGGAAGAGCAATCCTTCTTAATAATAACTTTGAAATAAAAAAAAAGAAATTAAAAAGGACAAAGAGGAAAATAAGATTATTTTAGATATGAAATCGAACATTAGTTAATATTTCTGAACCAAACAGAAACTTGCCTAATGTTTATGATCAAATGAACGCTGATTTAAATTCTTATTATGATTATTTTCTTTACATATTATGGGATATTTCAATTGGTTTGTTTCGACTCAAAAGTGTTAAAAATATGTAACAGAACGAAAGTGAAACCAACAATGTAAGTAATATCAACAAACAATTTATTTCCCTACAATACAAAGTGAAATTCAAAAGATACTTACAATATTGTCAATCAAATTTCAAATAATCCTAAATGTCCTAATCACAAGTTCCAAAAATATAAAATGTTCCGAATGAGTTCCAATAGTATTGAATGTCCAACATATACCACAATGATACAACCCAAAATGTCTTTGAATAAGTTCACCAAAGTCCAAAGTAATATATTAATTCAAAAGTCAATAAGCACTTTAGTAATTCCAATGAATATCTTAAATAAATAATTCGTCTCGAATTATATTTGATTTCAGCGGCACAATGTAAAATCTGATCACAAATGGATTCCCAAAGACAGATCTAAAACAGGAATGAATTATTTGTTTACTAAATCCCTATTATACTCATTTTCACTTGACCTATATCAACAGGATATGAAGCAATAAAATGGGGAAAAAGCCAGTTTAACTGTCAACATGACCGGCCTTGAACTCAAATTCTAGTAAACATTCTCTTTACTAGTGACCAGAATCTAATGTACTACATACATCATGGACGAAATTTAAAAACACATTATAGATTAAATATACATAACAGGTTATGCACCGACACAGTGATGCATAAAAAATGTCAGGCTGAATAAGTCAAGATTCAGAGACAAACATAAACATATTTAAACACAAACTTAATGATTTTCTGCTTATTGATTATCATGACCAAAACGAAAATATATATATACCTGGAGGTGTAGAATTAAAAAAGTCAGAGTTTATTTTTTTATTTTTTTAGAAAATGTGCTGACAGATATTGAAACTGTATATGTATCTGCATATGGAATCGATCGTTCTCTTATAGGTTTAGTGTACAAAATTAGGAACTTTAAAAAGGGAAAACTCATTTTGAATTCAATAATTTATTACATAAAGATAAGTTACATTTTGGAAATATAAAACATGTAATTAAAAATGTAAAGATGCAATAGTTCTTTGCTATTTATTATCAAAACAAAGTTAATAAATATCCAGATGATGAAATTAAATGACTTATTGTTTTTTTGTTTTTTTTTAAATAGAGATTAAAGCATAAACACTATATTATCTCTCTTATTAAAAAAAGAAAAACAAAGGGACAAGTTTTAAATCAAGAGATACATACCTTATTAAATGATAATGAAACTAATAGTTAATTTTAATGGGAGAAAAACGAAATAAAGTACAAGAATTACGTCAACAAAAACTGCAAAGTCACTCAATACGGTTTAGAATTCGATGGATGAAGACAGTGAGAAAATGACTCAATATTGTTTGTAATTCAGACTATAATACATATCTGAGCAAATATATCAGAACTATAATAAAAAAGTGTTAATATTATTCTTACAATACGAAAAAACTATTCTTGAAGAGACAAAATCACACTATAAAAGCCTGTATGCCTCTAGAGACGTAGAAAATGTTAATTTTAGTTTCATGATTGGTTATCAAATATTCCAAAAGTTAAATGAAAAGAGAGGTAAAATATCTTATACAGAAGATTTAGATACTGTAATAACTATAATAAGAAGAGTTATGGTTGTCATGGTTTTACTATTGAATTCTGTTACGACTAGGGGTAATGTAACAAAAGAAAAGACTCAAACAAGCTTTCAAGATTCAAAACACAACTCTTTAATTTCCTAAAATATAAAAATATTTCAACAAACAATCAAAGTGAAAGAATGAAAAATAACTTACAGTATAGAATATCCTTATCATTGTTCTAATGTTCACTAATCCGGAAGTTAATCCAAATTATTCCGAATGGAGAATATTCCGAATGAAACCACCAATGTGCTGGCGTGCCAACAAGAATCAGTTATATCCAAGTGTTATTAATTCCAAGTAATCCTTGTGAATATAGAATATCACACAAGTTCTAGAGATGTTTCCGATAATTCCAACGGAGCTGTATAATTCTTAAATATCAGTAGTTAATCCCAAAAATGTAATGTCTGGAAATATTTAAAGTAGCAGTACTAAATCCAAAATGTACTGTATAATAATATCTCTGAAGCATAATATCACATACAAAGAAAGAACCAACTTCGTTAAAGACCCCTCAAGCTGACGAAACTATGTAGAATGACGAACGCTGCGATTACATCTTATTTTATAGTTTCTGTACTGCGTCATTGAAACAAACAAAATTCTTATTCCGTCTCAAATCAACATCTTAATATTACGATTTTACTATCTAACCTCTGGTCAACAAAATTAATCATTCCTGAATTGCGAAATCCAGGTCAGGTCAAAAGTGCAAACCCCACGCGCTGAATCACGTGACATGACTAATGCTTCAAACGATAATATTGATTTTCTCAGGACCAATGTACTGGGTCACATTGAAATTACAGTATATGTGTACTCTGCAAAACGACACCTATTAGACGATAATGCAGAGGTTATAAACTAATAAAACTATACCATTATTTAAAAGAAATGATTCATAATTCCGTAACAATTCATAATAAGGACTATGGTTGTCATGATTTTACTATCGAATTCATAATAAGTTCTCCTGTTGTCATGGTTTTACTATTGAATTCATAACAAGGACTATGGCTGTCATGTTTTTACTATCGAATTTATAACAAGGACTATGGTTGTCATGGTTTTACCATTGAATTCATAATAGGGACAATGTTGTCATGGTTGTACTATTGAATTCATAATAATGACTATGGTTGACAGGTTTTACAATTGAATTCATAATAAGGACTATGGTTGTATTGGTTTTACTATTGAATTCATAATAAGGACTATGGTTGTCATGGTTTTACTATTGAATTCATAATAAGGATTATGGTTATCATGGTTTTTACAACTGAATTCTTCCTAAATATATTTGAATTTATTTAGTACATTTTCTTGTAGGTCCGATACATTATGGTTTTCAAGCAATTAATCTCTCATCAACTTAAAATGAAGGACTTTTTATTTGTATCCATAAAGCTGATTACAAATTAAAGATTATTTAAACGATTGTAGGCTAACATCTTTACTTAACACTATCTAGAAAGTGAACTCATCGTGTATTGCTATAATGATTGGAAAAGTAGGATCAGATTTAATTAATTATATTAAACTGGTTTTATGAAAATATAGAATAGGATGCAGTGTTTTATATCGAAATGCATAACATACCTGGATTGCTACAACAGATTGATTCGAAAGGCATAACATACCTGGATTGTTACAACAGATTGATTCGAAAGGCATAACATACCTGGATTGTTACAACAGATTGATTCGAAAGGCATAACATACCTGGATCATACCTGGATTGTTACAACAGATTGATTCGAAAGGCATAACATACCTGGATTATTACAACAGATTAATTTCCAAACGCATTAGATTATGTGGTATGGAGTCTTCTCTTTAAGATATTGATTTTTTTAAACATTGGTTATTATGTTACTCGGTCGATATAAGCATTCCATCTTAATATAAAATATTGTGTTGCGGTTAATGGACACTTATACGCTTGCTTTCAATTGTGTGAATGATGCAGATAAGGAGACTTATTTTCAACTTGTTTGACTTTTACTTTGTGAAGTAAAATTACATATATATGAATAAATATTGCGCATCAAAACGAAATTTTCCAAAAATATTGGATCCCTAGAAAAATGTTAATGCTCCTTACAAATATGAAAGGATGCAATATTATGTATGGTGTTTTGATGAAAGATACAGAAATATCAGTAGTTAGAGCAATACATAAATGGCAATGACTTACTCCACTAAACCAAATTCTATTGAATAGTTCATTTCGCTTTAACATATATATAAAAAGAACCAATAATTATATTTTAAGATGGTTTCAATACAAATTATTGCACTGATGTCTTAGAGCAAACTATTTCTTAGGGGATAAATGGAATAGCAAGCGATAATTAATGTTCTGTCTGTATATTTCACTGAAACACTGAATCAATTTTTCTTTGGAACTGTTATGCTGTTTTGGAATAATTTAAATCATTGGATTAGAAATAATACTAATTTTTATTCTCATTTTTCATTTATGTACATATTGGAGATTCCCTGAAGCTCATATTGTATTCAATTTTATATATTTGATAGCTAAAAGAATGGCATACATATAGACATATAACAGAATATTTAGATTGTAGTAAACATTTCAACAGGTGCAAATACTAGTAAGATATATTTATCTGTATAAATTATATATATTTTGCTGTTTGTTTCTTTATAAATGCACCACTTTCATATATATATATATATATATATATATATATATATATATATATATATATACATATGTATTGTTACGACTCTATGGTCTAAGAAAAATGTAACAGAAAGAAAGTGAAACCAACAAATCAAGTAAAAATCAACAAGCAATTTATTACTAGATAATTAAAATGAAAAATCAAAAAGTCACTTACAGTAATGTGTTTTGAAATCCTAATAATCCAATAAGAATGATTGTTCTAATCACAAGTCCTAAATATAGAATGTTCCGAATTCACGGCTGTGTCCTTGAATGTTATGATGTGTTAATGGTCTCCAAAGTCCTGATGTACTAGTAATCTTGATGTGCTGAAGTCACAATGAAGTATTCCAAAATCTCTGAATAAGTTCACATCAATTTCAAAATTGTCAATTAAAAATCCAAAATCCAAAAGTTTATGAGCACTGTTATAATCCAATGAATATTTAAAATAATTCCTCTCTTAGAATTTGGAATGAATTTTCACAACTGTAATAGCTCTTTACAAGAGTGATGGTAATGTCAAAACTGAAAAAAATGTCCACCAAACATGATATATATAAAGATTGGTCACATGACAGAATGTTCTAGATTGGTCACATGACAGAATGTTCTAGAATGTGTGTCATCTTAATGGAATTCTAACTGTAAACAAAAATTCAACCTTGACCTTCAAATTGAGAAAACATATTGATCAAAACAACCTAATTCAAGGACACTAGTTAAACATGTTTTTCCTGATAACATTAAGATTTAAGCAAATATTAAAGTGAAGAAACATTTATAATTTCCTAAAATATTTATAATATTATATAAACATCATACATAACACCTCCCCTCATAAAGAAAAAGAAAGATTTATATAATAAAGCTTTCTTTTGAATATACATCTAATACTACAATAACCAAAATTACATAAGAACATGTTTTATGATACTGGACTTAATTACATCAAGCAATATTACATTTCTAGGCACGTGAGAGTGCATCTGCAATCACATTGTCTTTTCCCCTGATGTGTTTGATGTCAATGTTATATTCCTGCAATATCAAACTCCATCTCAACAATCTCCGATTTTTATCTTTCATTTTGTTGATGAAAGTAAGGGGATTGTGATCACTGTACACAATAATTGGAGAAAGAGCTGAGGTAACATACACTTCAAAATGCTGTAAAGCCAATATCAAAGCCAAACATTCCTTCTCAATTGTGGAATAATTTTTCTGGTGCTTGTTTAGTTTTTTAGAAAAATAACACACAGGGTGATCCACACCACTTTTGTCTTCCTGAATCAATACTCCACCAACCCCTACATCACTTGCATCAACAGATAATTTAAATGATTGGCTAAAATTTGGTGCAGAAAGAACTGGTGCATTCTTAAGTATGGCCTTTAACTTGTCAAAAGATTCCTGACACTTGTCAGACCAATGAAATTTGGCTTTCTTACTCAATAAACTTGTCAAAGGTTCAGCAATTTTGGAAAAATTGGAACAAAATTTCCGATAATATCCAGCCATACCTAGAAATCGCATCAGTTGCTTTTTGCAAATTGGAACTTAAAATTCAGAGATAGCTTTGACCTTAGCTTCTATAGGTTTAACTTGACCTTGTCCCACAATATGTCCTAAAAATGTGACACAAGCATGGCAAAACTCACTTTTGCTCAAATTAATTGTCAGATTCGCATCGCTGAGTCGATCAAAGAATTTTCGAATGGTTTCCAAATGATCTTCCCAGGTGTTCTTGTAGATAATAACATCATCGATATAAGCGTCACAATTATCAAGACCAAATGTTATCATGTTCATTAGACGTTGAAACGTTGCAGGCGAATTTTTCATTCCAAACGGCATGACTTTATATTGATAAAGTCCATCTGGAGTTACAAATGCTGAAATTTCTTTTGCCCTTTCCGTCAGTGGAATTTGCCAGAATCCTTTTAAAAGGTCAAACTTGGTGACATATTCCGCATTTCCAATTTTATCAATGCAATCGTCCATTCTTGGGATTGGAAATGAATCGGTTTTGGTGACACTGTTGACTTTTCTATAGTCAGTACACATACGGAATGTATTATCTGGCTTGGGAACAAGAATACATGGTGAACTCCAGTTACTTTTACTTGGTTCTATGAAATCATTCTCCAGTAGATATTGAATTTCTTTCTTCAGATAGTTCTGTTTGAGAGGATTCATCCTATAAGGATGCTGTTTCACAGGCGCAGAATCTACAATGTCAACGTCATGATAAATTTTACTTGTTCGTGTTGGAACATCAGGAAACAAGTGCTCATAGTCATGTAATAGCTGTTTTAGTTCATTTCTTTCCTGTTGTTGTAGATGTGAAAGTTTCTGGTCTAGGTTGTTCAATATTTCTGAATTCCGAAGATTTGTTATACCAGAGTCACTATAGTCTGATCGTATTCCATCGTTGATATCTTCACTGTGTGGGACAGGTACAACTAAATTAACTGAATAATTAGCTGAGCTATCTCTGTCAAAATATTCCTTTAACATATTTATATGACAAAGTTGTTTCTGTTTCCGTCTCCCAGGAGTGTTAATGATATAATTTAAGTCATTTACTTTCTTTTCAACGGTATAAGGACCAAAAAATTTAGCCTGAAGAGGATTCTGATGTATGGGAAAGAGAACCAGAACTTTGTCACCAGGATTAAAACTCCTTTCCTGTGAATTTCTGTCATACCTTAATTTCATTTTTGACTGGGTATTGTGAAGATTAGTTCTTGCTACTTCACAGGCCTTTGACAACATGTATTTGAAATCAGAAACATAATCAAGAAGATTAATCTTTGAATCTTTATTTGAAAGAAGTTTCTCTTTTAATAATTTCAGTGGTCCACGGACAGTATGACCAAAAACTAGTTCAAAGGGACTAAAACCCAACGACTCTTGAACTGATTCCCTAACAGCAAACAACAACAAATGAACACCCTCATCCCAATCCTTTTCTGTATCAAAGCAATATGATCGAATCATATTCTTCAAAGTTTGATGAAATCTTTCCAAAGCACCTTGACTTTCAGGGTGATAGGCAGAAGATTTAAACTGTTGGATGCCTAGTTCATGCATAACTTGCTGGAAAATTCCAGACATAAAATTTGACCCTTGATCCGACTGGACAGATTTGGGAAGGCCAACAAGTGTAAAAAACTTCACCAAAGCTTTCACAATAGTTTTAGTTTTTATATTTCTCAGAGGAATTGCCTCTGGAAATCTTGTAGATGCACACATGATGGTCAACAAGTATTGGTTGCCTAACTTGGTTTTAGGTAAAGGACCAACACAGTCTACCATTATTCTACTAAATGGTTCATCAAATGCAGGAATAGGTTGCAGATGAGCCTTAGGTATCTTCTGATTGGGTTTTCCTACCATTTGACAAGTGTGACAAGATCTGCAGTATTTAGAAACATCACTTTTGAGTTTCGGCCAATAAAAATGATTCAAGATCTTGTGATAAGTCTTACGGACTCCTAAATGACCAGCCAAAGGAGTTTCATGGGCTAAATTAAGAATTTCCTGTCGATATGACTTAGGAACAACAATTTGATAGCTCACTGACCACTCGTCACCAGCGGGTACATCAGGTGGTCTCCATTTCCTCATAAGGACCCCATTTTTCACAAAGTAACACACTGGAACTTGTGTGGCTTCAGTTTCACTAATAGCCCTCTGAAACAAACAAGATATCTCGGGATCTTGCTCCTGTTCAACGACAAGAGATTGTCGTGTGTCACCCTGAGTAGGACAAAGAGAATGAGTTGCCAAAATAGGATCACTGTGATCAATACCATTTGATTGATCAATACCTGAGGAAAAAGTGACCTCATCAAAAAACTGACCACTACATGTGTCAGCTAAAGGAATAATATCCTGATCAACATCAATCTCAAGAGTTCTTTTTGCCATAGCTCTAGTAACTGCACAAGCAGGGTACAAATCAGGGATTTCAGTTTCGACAGGATCAACTTTCTGATCCAAACAAGGCTTGTCAGTTACAAGTGGATTAACCACAACCTTATCTCCAGCTAGGTCATTGCCTAGTAATAAAAGAACACCCTCTATGGGTAAAGAAGTCACTGCCCCAACAGTCACAGGTCCAAAAACTAAGTCTGATGCCAAATTTACACAATGGAGAGGAACATTTACAAAGCCGCACTCAACTCCCTGAACAAGAACGCTTTCACTTGAAGAAGACTCCTCAGACAAAGGCAAAGTACCTGATAATAAAAGACTCTGAGAAGCTCCAGTGTCCCTTAATATTTTAATTGGGATAGGTTTGGCAGAATCACCAATAAGTGATATAGAACCTTCTGACATGAATGGTTCATAAGCCTCCAAAATAAAATCAGACTGGGGTTTGTTTGACCCAACAAATGTATTGCTTTCAATACAAGACCGTGACCTTGACCTCGTAGAAATAAGAGCATTTGGAAAAGCTCTGTCTTTACTATGTTGCTTATTTTTCAACTTGAAGCAATCCGAAATAACGTGCCCTTTCTTTTTACAATAAGTGTACGTAGGAAGAGATAAGGATTTCTGATCAGTCTTATCAGATGTTTGATTCCTAACAGTTGTGCTGTTGTGAAATTTGGAAGTACTCGAATGAGATTGAAATGGTTTTTTACCAGAAAACTGCTGAGAGGACGATTTATTACCAAATGAAATTTTGTGAGTCAAGGAATAATCATCAGCCATACGAGCAGCATTTTCCAAAGTTTCCACATTCTGCTCGTCAAGATAGGTTTTAACATCACCATGGATGCACCTTTTGAACTCTTCAATTAACTTTCTCATGCACTCTATCCCCTCCTGGATAGGTTTTGAAATGAAATTCTGAACATTAGATGACATTGTAAATGCTTGTTGGTTTCACACAAAACAAATTTCTGTATTAAAAATCTTTGCCAAAGATATAAAAAAATTCTCCGAGACAAAATCAATATGAATTTCAAAGATAAATTTAATATCTCTAATATGCTTTAAAGAAATTCAATCCCGGACGAGCCCCCAATTTCTGTTACGACTCTATGGTCTAAGAAAAATGTAACAGAAAGAAAGTGAAACCAACAAATCAAGTAAAATTCAACAAGCAATTTATTACTAGATAATTAAAATGAAAAATCAAAAAGTCACTTACAGTAATGTGTTTTGAAATCCTAATAATCCAATAAGAATGATTGTTCTAATCACAAGTCCTAAATATAGAATGTTCCGAATTCACGGCTGTGTCCTTGAATGTTATGATGTGTTAATGGTCTCCAAAGTCCTGATGTACTAGTAATCTTGATGTGCTGAAGTCAAAATGAAGTATTCCAAAATCTCTGAATAAGTTCACATCAATTCCAAAATTGTCAATTAAAAATCCAAAATCCAAAAGTTTATGAGCACTGTTATAATCCAATGAATATTTAAAATAATTCCTCTCTTAGAATTTGGAATGAATTTTCACAACTGTAATAGCTCTTTACAAGAGTGATGGTAATGTCAAAACTGAAAAAAAATGTCCACCAAACATGATATATATAAAGATTGGTCACATGACAGAATGTTCTAGATTGGTCACATGACAGAATGTTCTAGAATGTGTGTCATCTTAATGGAATTCTAACTGTAAACAAAAATTCAACCTTGACCTTCAATTTGAGAAAACATATTGATCAAAACAACCTAATTCAAGGACACTAGTTAAACATTTTTTTCCTGATAACATTAAGATTTAAGCAAATATTAAAGTGAAGAAACATTTATAATTTCCTAAAATATTTATAATATTATATAAACATCATACATAACAATATATATATATATATATATATATATATATATATATATATATATATATATATCCGCTGAGAACAGCCTTTGTCTTCCTGTTTACCTTTCATGACTCTCATATAATCCATGTGATATATATATATATATATATATATATATATATATATATATATATATATGGGGTGTGGTGCCTAATGATTGCAAGAAATTATCTTGTAAATTATGCTGACAACATTGAATAAATAAAAGCTTTTGATATGCGTTGCGTAGCACCGATACCTGGGCGTGTCCAAAGATAACGCTTGCATATTAAATCGGTTTGTTCTTTGAAATAAGTTGTTCGGTTTAATAAGTCATACTGTTATATATTACATGCACTATTCCGATGCATATGTCCTTCTGGAATAGTGCCAAGCAATCAGATGCACGTGGTCGCCTACAGTGCCTTCTGTTGATTAAACTGTTTCGTCTGTTTCCCTATTTACAAATATTTAGACTGTAAATGGGAATATATTCGATGAATTAAGGTAACATTGGCATCACAGTATTCAAGCCAATGTTATAACGGAAGCTCAGAATGGGAATTATTACTCTTCATTTTACTTCTGTCCAACTCAGAGGAGAAAAAGTTATCACTATCCTAAAGGCATTTTCCCCAGGAGCATATTGATTGTTTGGTGGTTGTCACCTCGTCAGAGAGTGATAAAGTCGCAGAAAGGGTCATTGTTGACAGTAAGGGTCAAATCCGACATAAGCAATCTAAATACACATGAATAAAGGTTCCATATATCACTTTCTGGAACGTAGAAGCTAAAAAGTGACCACCTAAAATTATACCCAAAAGTACATGGAATATTTTTATGATGTCTTACTTGCTAGATGATGTCAAAGTCACATAGAGGTCACTAAATACAATAGGAATCAAATTCTGGGTGTCCAACTCGTGCAAATTTGAAATATTATTCCATTTTCACTTCCAAACAAAGCAGAAGACACAAGAATGACAATTATTCTAAAAGTATATCCTGAAGTGTAAATTTTCATATTGTAACAGTAACCAGCTCCTTTTAGCGTATCATTGTCACAATTAGGTCATGTAAATCAAAGTGTCTTAAGAAAAGATGTATACCAAATGAGGTTGCATCATCTGATAAATGTACCCGCCAATATATAATGTATTCAAGACACAATGATTCCGAATAATAATAATAATAATAATAATAATAATGACAGCATGTTAAGAAGCATATTTAGTCTCGGGTTAATGCTTTTTACATAAGTAATGATTACAGTTTCATTTACTATTCTTTTTTTTTATAGAAATCTTGTGATATTCAACAAACATTAGATTATGATCTCTCCATCTCAGCTTCCGCATTATTATCCACATGTTTACTTGGGTTTGAATTTTTCCCATATAAGCAAGCGATAGCTTGCATGTAAGGATGCTTGTGTCTTACACATAAGCTACTCTTCTCCTATACTCATTTGTACATGTGTACAGTGATAACTTAATGTACGTTTTTGGAACTGTGGCCTGTGTTCTAATAGTGTAATAATCTGTTTAGTAGATTCAACTGCTTAGTCATGGTCAGAAAAAGATGCAAGTGTTACAATAAATAGTGTCTGACTAGGCTCACCAGACTTATGCATTATGTTTGTCTGTCTGTGAACCCTTTTTATACATATCACAAGAGCATCTATTTTTGGCTCTACATTCGCTGTTGGCTTCACTTGAAACATAGAGACATTAAATTCAATCAAAGATGGCACGTCTGATTATTACGAATGTTTTCTCGACATAATCTCTTTACTTAACTTTTCTCAAGATTGAACATAATCTCTTTACTTAATTTTTCTCAAGATTGGACATAATCTCTTTACTTAAATTTTCTCAAGATTGGACATAATCTCTTTACTTAAATTTTCTCAAGATTGGACATAATCTCTTTACCTAAATTTTCTCAAGATTGAACATAATCTCTTTACTTAAATTTTCTTAAGATTCGACATAATCGCTTTACTTAACTTTTCTCAAGATTGGACATAATCTCTTTACTTAAATTGGACATAATCTCTTTACTTAACTTTTCTCAAGATTGGGCATAATCTCTTTACTTAAATTACCACTGCCCAGACTAGCAAGCACTGTACGTGTCGATTCTTAAGGAATATATCAGAAGCGGATCCTGGAATATGTTGGGGGTTTTATTTCGGGGGGGGGGGGCTGTTGAGGGGGCAGGGGGGAGTTAAACAAGTAATCAAGGGGTCTGTGGAATGGTGGAATGGAACCCCTGGTGGAGCCCACGAGGTGAAACCCTGTAAAGTTCCTGCATTTTAAGCGTTTCCAGGTCACAATTTTAACCATCTAACTGTAAAAAAATAAAAAAAATAAAAAATTCTCCGGTAGTTTCGCGCTAATTACTTATTTATTTATTTTCTTTTTAGGAGGGGGGTGGATATTCACTACCATCCCCCCCCCCGACCCACCCCTGTATATTCCAAGATGTTTCACTGTCATGTCCAAAACATTAACAAGTCGTATTGCGTCCAGTGCATGAAAGCAAGAGAAGGAATATTCTATTATTATTTACTCCAACACACAGCTATAAGTCCGGACATTCAGTATCATAAAATGTCAACATCGCTCGTCCGTCAACCACACTTTACAGTTTTGGTGGTATAAAGAACGATTCTAGTGTCAGCTTCATAAGTGTTTGATTTCAGAAATTAAAATTTTTCTCCACCAGCCGCCTATACCTGCATATTTTCCGAAAACCCACAGAAGTAAGGATCTTCTCTTCATGGAAAGAAAGACTCGAAATCGCCGACTTTATTTCAGTCAAAAACAATTTGTGTATATATTCAAGAGCTTGATCTACACAATCTAACTAAAAACATTTTTCTGGTCAATGGAAAAATAAAATCCATCTCTTTAAAATAACCTAAAAATGTCCTGCTCAATTTGATATAAAAGAAGCATATCGTCGATCAAATACATCCCCCCCCCCCCGTAATATATCTAATCCATACAAGTACAAAAGGAAAGTTCATTACTAATCTTATCCACTCTGTACTTTAAATATCCTTTTATGACCTTTAAGAGAAACTGATCACCCGACTAGCGTAAGTAAGAATACACGGGACAACATTTTCAGCATGTTCGTCATATTTCTTGACTGGATGATCAATGTGCATAAACTTTGAAACGACGTACATGTAACTTAGACGAAAATAGTTTATTCGTCCCTTTAAGAACACAAAACCCCGTTATATGACCTTTTCACCCTCAAAGATTACATGCGCTTTTCGAATTAATGCTAGAGATGTGTGCACAACATTAAAATTAATTCTAAAAATTACGACACATGGAGTGGACCTCTCGCTCTCTCTCTCTCTCTCTCTCTCTCTCTCTCTCTCTCCTTATTTAATTTAAGATTGTTTGGAAAGAACATGAGTGCACACACATATATGACAAATTAAGCGGCAAGTAGATCGCATCATTTAAAAGCACTGGTCAACCACTGAAATCGTGTGAACCGCTTAAAATGATCTTTCCACACGAACCAGTTGTGACCTCAAAACTTGACACATTATAATTAATGCAAAGAACATGCTACTATCAGATTAAACAGCAGCCGGGAAATCGAAGCCGTGTGGAGACAAAAGATGCAAGATATGTTAACACAGGGAGAAAAAAAACACATTTATCCTCTTTTTTTTTTCTTTTTTTTTTTGACAATTATTCTTCAGTAAAGTAAAACCAGCTGAAGAATTAATACCTGTGATAATATAAATAACTTTCACTGTGTATCGAACATCTTCATCAATTGACCTTTCACAGCAGCCACTTCCTTACCAAACGCAGATAAATGTCATTTAGAACGTGGGTCATCTTCCATGGATTCGCCACCATCTTTGAAACCACCTCAAAATGTTGGATATAACAGAGAATTGCATCCATAAACTGTATCCAAGTCGGCTTTGATATCAGTCAGAGGACCCTACGAGCAACGGGATTTCACAATATGCTCTTTGCACACAAGCAGAATTGTTTTTCCTTCTCCGACATTTTTACGTAACTGTCATTTACCTATTCTAGGTCACACACGCATATATCTGCAGGTACACGGCGTGCTGCGTGTACATCTGCATACCATTTTATAGAACGTTATGTTGTCTATCGATCTGCATTAAATTTATTGACATGTTCAAAGAAACGAAAAGGTTATAACAAAATATTCAGAACTTTTGAAACACCTTTCGAATATCTTCCAGTATTAAACCCATATAGAGTCAGTAAGTAGAATGCCGTCAGAATTATAACAGTTTTATTTCAGAAACTAAGAATGTATAAAAAGAATGTATAACAATCTATAAAAAAAAATAATAATACCAGAATTTTAGAGTCGGAGTTGCGAAGCAACGAAGAGCGGAGGCTGAAGCAATGCCCCCAATATATCTAAACAACTTTAGTATCTATTTTATTTCTGATTATCTCT
Organism: Margaritifera margaritifera; assembly: GCA_029931535.1. Classification (NCBI taxonomy): domain Eukaryota; kingdom Metazoa; phylum Mollusca; class Bivalvia; order Unionida; family Margaritiferidae; genus Margaritifera; species Margaritifera margaritifera. The sequence continues at coordinate 489,646 of JAQPZY010001644.1, read as the reverse complement.
ATCTCCAACATAAACCAACATGTTTAAAAAAATTGCCTAATTATAGTGAGAAAAGTGAGTATATAAAAGTAATAATTAGCGACAAAAAAAATGATAGATTTATACTGTAACATTAAGTTACAGAAAGCAGCATTTACTGAGATTTAGGTTGTAACATTAAGTTACAGAAAGGATCATTTACTGAGATTTAGGTTGTAACAGTAAATTACAGAAAGCAGCATTTACTGAGATTTAGGTTGTAACAGTAAATTACAGAAAGCAGCATTTACTGAGATTTAGGTTGTAACATTAAGTTACAGAAAGCAGCATTTACTGAGATTTAGGTTGTAACATTAAGTTACAGAAAGCAGCATTTACTGAGATTTAGGTTGTAACAGTAAATTACAGAAAGCAGCATTTACTGAGATTTAGGTTGTAACAGTAAATTACAGAAAGCAGCATTTACTGAGATTTAGGTTGTAACAGTAAGTTACAGAAAGCAGCATTTATTGAGATTTAGGTTGTAACATTTAATGACTTTTAGGTACTTACTTTTCTCGCTGTCTAATCAGCATGACTAGGCTGTGTCCTTAATGCCCTCATGCAAGAAGATATATGTGGAATTTAACTAGTCACGTGTAAAACAAGCATCCAAACAACACAGATGAATTCAATTTACAGCAAAAGCATTTGCCTGCAATAACATCGAAAGTCAAAAAGCGGCCAAATAAAACACAACGATTTGAAATTTTTTAAAAATGTTGTAGAAGAAAGACTTCCTAAAGACGACAAAAAAATAACAATTGAGGAAGCATTCAAGTTGCCTACAAAACGAACTGAAAATTCGACGTGAGATATTAGACATCCTGAACAGATTTTTCATTTTACAACGAATTGAACAAACTGAGATTGTATAAGCCTGTACAAGTCTGTGTTTGTGTGTAGTTTGTGAAATAAATTATGTATGTATATATATATATATATATATATATATATATATATATATATATATATATATATATATATATATATAGAAGAAGAATTCCTAAAACCATACTGATATTTATTCTGTATAATGTATTTATATATAGTATAAAGTTTTGAACTAAGTATGTTTCCAATTGGATGCAGAATGCCTTCTGTAGGATTTTAGATATGATGCTCAGAATGCTTACTGGCTGATAATTTTCTACTTCAGATCCACTGATTTATTTAACAAGGATTTTACCCTCGCTATATTCAGTTCATAAGGTACATAATTGATGTGAATAGAAAGATTCACTATATGAGCAATAGGGGTCTTGAGGACATAGTCTGCATCCAGGGCCGGATTAAGACCTTTAGAGGCCCAAAGCACTAAACAAAGATTATGGTCACTCAGTCCTACGACTGACAAATGTTTTCATGATCATTACACAAAATGTTGTCTAACGATGTTGAAGATGAATTGGTAATATATGTAATTTTAAAACCAAATGTACATTTCTCATTTTTAGAGTCATTTCAACTTTTCAAACAATGTGCTTGTGTAGTATTCGTATAGTCTTGGTCTGCATCAATATATTTGAGAAATTTGTATATTTTCAAAATTGTCATCCTTATTTAGAACATAAACAGATTTGTTTCATACCGGTAATTTTTATCCGGTCTGATGCAGCTACATTATAATCATTTTTAATGCATTTTTGGTTAATCTACTATTATCCATAGAAACAAGGTTATTAGGTTATCATATTTGTCTATTGTCTGTGAGTTGATTCCATCCAACCGACATCACAATGTACTGCTATTATTATCCATAGAAACAAGGTTATCAGAGTATCATACTTGTCTATTGTCTGTTAGTTGATACCATCCAACAGACATCACAATGTACTGCTATTATTATCCATAGAAACAAGGTTATTAGGGCATCATACTTGTCTATTGTCTGTGAGTTGATACCATCCAAACGACATCACAATCTACTGCTATTATTATCCATAGAAACAAGGCAATTAGGGTATCATACTTTTCTATTGTTTGTAAGTTGATTCCATCCAACTGACATCACAATGTATTTCTAAAATGGTACAAGTCTGTGGAAACCTAGAAAATACCGTTTACAGAAAATCTAGCCCGACTTTGGACCATGTCGATGCAGTTGGATGACGTATAACCCCAAATTGATGTGCAGTAACCTAAATTAGGTACAACAAGGCTACTAAATAATTCCTCAAAAGTCCTATACGAAATGTATGTAAATTATAAATTTAGACACAAATTCTTCCTAATGCTGAACTACTTCATTCTGCAAAAGTCTCTGCTGCACAATGAAAATCCAATTTAAAAAAAAAAAAATATTTATCAGTGTAGTCACTGATACAGCTTCCGAGTTTGAACACAAAGTTACGCATAGAGCTTCTTTTCTGTCGAAAATGCAAAACCTTTAACTTCGATTATTATTATTATTATTATTATTATTAAGTTGTCTATATTTACAGGAGGGAGAAAACGGAATAATTGCCAATCATTTCGCGTGGAAACTCAAACGCTCTCCCAAACCGTGCTAAACAGAAAATTATTCCCTCTTCTAAAATCAACTAGTGTGCCCTTCATTATGCTTTCCACCGAAAACCTTGGAACGTTACATTCCTTAAATGTGCAGTCATACTTGTGACTACTGAATTGTCGGTTTCTTAGCTTTATTGCTTTTTCATCGTGCTAAGCATTAATAAGTCCCTTTATCATCTCTCTCTCTCTCTCTGATCTACCTAGTTAATCGAATATATCTATATATATATATATATATATATATATATATATATATATATATATATATATATATATATATATATAAAGAGAGAGAAAGCGCTTACATCACATCTAGGCATGTTAAAAATCATTAAATTACCGTAATTAAAAGTGATTTCCGTCTATTTTTTTATTCAAGAGGGATAATGAAATGTCACACATTTTTTATTTTAATTTTAATTGTATGCCTATGTTTTGACTGATTTTATTCACATTAGTAAATAATTATATAATTACCTTTGATTGTGGCAATTATTAATTGAAATCTTATAAAAGTCTTCTTAATAATGAAAATCTATGTTGATATTTTAATATTTAACTATTATGTTATTGTAAAGATTTTCTATTACATCGCTTGGAACTAGCAGAATTAAAGATAACGACAGGAAGTACTTAAGGATTAGAAATGCCCCACTGGTGCCTCTTCACTTTTCAATAACTGACGTCTGTGTCACTCTCGAGGTAAACATGGACAGGTGTGATCCTTGTAGGTTTAGGATAATTGTGTGATACCGTTGTTTTATCCTGGAAATATGTGATGCTGACACTAGACTATCAGTACTGGATGGCCAGACAGGACCATTACACCTGTCTGATCACCTATGTATTCGCTTTGTTCTCGGCTGTACAGGTAGCGGCCATTAACACATGTAAGTACACAGCTGAGGTCGTAATCTAGATCACTGCGTATTGGCAAATCCGTCTGACTCATCGATGTTGTAAATGTAGATATGGACGTTTGGATGCATACATTTATTTATGTTCCCTCTATAGAATTTCAATCAAACAAATGTGGTTATGTTTCATGACGACTGTGTATGTAACAGTGTATATTAGAAAGAGATAACCGTGTGTATGAGAGAGAGAGAGAGAGAGAGAGAGAGAGAGAGAGAGAGAGAGAGAGAGAGAGAGAGAGAGAGAACGGTTTTCAGTTTTCATGGGAAAAAGTGGGCGCAGTGGAGAAAGGGCTTGAAGTAAAATTATACATGCGAAAGGGGCACATAGTGTTATACTCCTCTCTGTTCCATCCATCCGTCACGCCTTCGTTATGTTTTGCGTTTACTTTATGTGTAGTTTCTCATACATTGTCGGTTGCTGAGTCGTTCAGATTTGTTTACATCTGTATTGAAAAGCAAAACACAAACCTATTTTAAAAAATACTTTGTGTATTAAAGATCTATGCTCAAATCTCCGTCCTTTAAATTAATTTAGACAGAAGCTATTTGGTTTGAGAGTATGAAAACCAGTCCGCTACAACTATGTGTAGAGTTTAGCATCACCTGGGAACAGAGACTCTACAGTTTGGGAATTAATGTCTTTACAAACTTAGATCAGTTACCATGTATGAATTATTAGATCAATTACCATGTATGATTTATGTCCAACAAATTTGAAGAAATTAAATAATTTTAAATTTGTGGTCAAAAAGGTGTATACTCCATATGGTAAAATAGTATTGAAAACTCTGTTATAGTCAAAATTAAATCACCTGTTTTTTATGTTTGCCAAATCCGCCTAAGAACTTTATCAACAAGTTAAACAATATGTTGGATACATTTACTTTGGAATAAATCTACGGATTAAAAAAGGTTGATTAGTGTGAGGGTTTATAAAGAAGGGGAGGGGAGGGGGGTAAAATGATTGATATCGAAACTATTACAATCCTTTAAACTAACATCGATTGGAAGATTCTTGAAAAGTAACACAAAATAGTCAAAATGAAATGTTATGTATTCCATTTGGATACATTTCACCAAATTTGGATACATTTCCCTAAGTTTGGATATATTTCACTAAATTTGGATACATTTCACTAAGCTTGGATACATTTCACTAAGTTTAGGGTGAATTTCATCAAGAATATGATTGGAATAATAGATGATCTCTTTTGAAAGCAATTTTTTTTTCTTTTTATGTGAGATTCTTACAGATATGATACAATATCATACCTAGATCTTGTGTACGAACCGCTTTGGTGCAATCGAAATGTAAAGGTTGGAGGATCGTGTATATTTCTAAAAAAAAATGGTTTGGTTAGGGTTTTCATTATATACCCTGCATTATCTAACTAATGATAAAGGCTACTTTTATACCCTGCATTATCTAACTAATGATAAAGGCTACTTTTATACACAGCATTATATAACTGATGATAAAGGTTACTTTTATACCCTGCATTATCTAACTAATGATAAAGGTTACTTTTATACACAGCATTATCTAACTAATGATAAAGGCTACTTTTATACACAGCATTATATAACTAATGATAAAGGTTACTTTTATACCCTGCATTATCTAACTAATGATAAAGGCTACTTTTATACCCTGCATTATCTAACTAATGATAAAGGCTACTTTTATACCCTGCATTATCTAACTAATGATAAAGGCTACTTTTATACACAGCATTATCTAACTGATGATAAAGGTTACTTTTATACCCTGCATTATCTAACTAATGATAAAGGTTACTTTTATACCCTGCATTATCTAACTGATGATAAAGGTTACTTTTATACCCTGCATTATATAACTGATGATAAAGGTTACTTTTATACCCTGCATTATATAACTGATGATAAAGGTTACTTTTATACCCTGCATTATCTAACTGATGATAAAGGTTACTTTTATACCCTGCATTATATAACTGATGATAAAGGTTACTTTTATACCCTGCATTATATAACTGATGATAAAGGTTACTTTTATACCCAGCATTATATAACTAATGATAAAGGCTACTTTTATACCCAGCATTATATAACTGATGATAAAGGTTACTTTTATACCCAGCATTATATAACTGATGATAAAGGTTACTTTTATACCCTGCATTATATAACTGATGATAAAGGTTACTTTTATACCCTGCATTATATAACTGATGATAAAGGTTACTTTTATACCCAGCATTATCTAACTAATGATAAAGGCTACTTTTATACCCTGCATTATATAACTGATGATAAAGGTTACTTTTATACCCTGCATTATATAACTGATGATAAAGGTTACTTTTATACCCTGCATTATCTAACTAATGATAAAGGCTACTTTTATACCCTGCATGATATAACTGATGATAAAGGTTACTTTTATACCCTGCATTATATAACTGATGATAAAGGTTACTTTTATACCCTGCATTATATAACTGATGATAAAGGTTACTTTTATACCCAGCATTATATAACTGATGATAAAGGCTACTTTTATACCCTGCATTATATAACTGATGATAAAGGTTACTTTTACCGGGGCTAATCTGAAACCTTGTATCAGATGCGCATCTGATACAGATTTAGATTCCTTGTTGTCAAGGATGACGTCACCAAACAACGGTCTCGTAACAGTTACGCTATATTTAGACGCAATGTACATTGTGAGATGGAATCAAAGTAATAGTACAATTGTATCTTTTCGATCATATTATATTAGCCATTTTACTATATGGGTGTGAAGTTTGGGGATTTGAAAGTATCACAATTATTGAAAATTTCATATCGATTTTTTAAGAAACATTCTAAAACTGAGGAAAAGTGCTCCCATTTACATGCTTTTTTCAGAACTAGGAAGGAAACCTATTGATATAATTATCAGATCCCGAATGATAGGATTTTGGATCTCTATTATCAATGATAAATGGGCTATCGTATTATCTCCCAAATGTTTAGTATTCTTGCTCTTATTGTAAATGTTGACCAGTAATGTGATTTGTATCTTCATAGGGTAATGACGTCACCTTATAAATTGTAGCAGTTGTGGTATTCTCATATGCCACCTATGTGTGGTCTGAGATTTACTTTCATTAATAAAAGTTTTGTTCTGTTCTGTTCTGTACAAAAATAACATAAATGCTTGGGTTTTTTTATTATGAAATAATTGTTTATGGCATATAATAAACACATCATCAGTACAGTAACTTGGTATGGGTTGCTCGTGTTGCGTCATGCTTGATAGCGGAAAGACATAGGCTCACGATCGACCTTTCGACTCTCGCGAGATCAGATGCCTTCCGCTATAAAAATCGACGCGATATAAGCACCCAGATTACGTTACTGTACCAATAACATGTATTTATCATACACAAGACCTCTTAGACAAAGATGACTGTTTTATTACACTTGATTGTATTTATCATACACAAGACCTCTTAGACAAAGATGACTGTTTTATTACACTTGATTGTATTTATCATACACAAGACCTCTTAGACAAAGATGACTGTTTTATTACACTTGATTGTATTTATCATACACAGGACCTCTTAGACAAAGATGACTGTTTTATTACACTTGATTGTTTCAAGCATGTTTATGGTATGACAGCAAATCTTATAGAATATATAAGTGAGTAATGAGGGCAATAAAACACGACCAAAATAGACTGGGGTTTACTAGCAAAATATCCAGATCTTCATTCCTTTGATTCAAGTGATTCATTCACATACTTATAATGAAAGATACTTATCCCTTCCGATTTTTCCACGCGAGGTTATTTTTATTGGCTTTTATTGTTCGCACTCCCTTTGCAGATTCTAAAGTGGGTATTCGGGAAAATTGTGTTCGTTTGACCCGGTTAACATTGGAACTAGTTTCGAAGTTGGGATGAAAGTCTCCATCAGAAAACCGAAAGTTTTTGTGGCTTAGACATTTTAATCACAAATTCTTTCAAACGTACTAAATTTCTTAGCAGCTAAATCCCAAAATGAAACAGCACCCTAATAAAAATCGCACTGTCGGCACATTCCTGGCAATAGAGTGTCGATTAAAGCTAAAGTTCTGAAACTGTAAAGGAAACAATATCGGGAAAAACATTAGGAAGATAAATCCTTGTCAATAAACGTAAACATTTAGTACTTCAGAATAAAAGGCATAGATCTTAAAAAGATTGTAACAATATAAAGGTTACAAATTGCTAAACTCTTCAGGAATAAAACCCTTCCAAAATGACAGTGCTGATTGAAATACTGATAATGTGACAATAGGAGGTAATTTTAATTTAATAATGGATCCACAAAATGATTTTTTTTAAATTAAGTAATCTCAAAATTCCAATAATCTCAACAATCCAAAAGTACGAGGGATATGTTGTAGAAATAATAGATGACATAGCAGATGTAAATAATGATTATGAGACAATAGAGGTAATTCTAATTTAATAATGGATTCAGAACATGACTCTTTTAATTATAGTAATCCCAACAAGCCAGGACACGAGAATATGGTTTAGTTGACACATCTGAAGAGAACAAAATATGAGTATTCACATGTATACATGGAGAAAAACTAATCCAGTTAAACAACTACGTTCAGATTTATTTCTTACATCAGAGAATTTCTTTACCTTAACTGAACAAACAGTTATGGAACCTGGATATAGAATTTAAATTAGAGGTAAAACAATGTCTCGTGTAGCTTATAAAATGAGACAATAAGATCAGCTGAAGAGACGGTTAATAAGTGAAACTGATAATTTCATGAAGACCAATCAAATAAAATGAGACAATAAGATCAGCTGAAGCGACGGCTAATAAGTGAAACTGATGATTTCTAGAAGACCAATCAAATAAAAAAAGAGATTTAAGATGACAAAACGAATAAAATGGGAGAAATTAGAAGTAAAACTATCATTTTATCCAGCTTATAAAAAGAGATTAAGATACGCTGCAGAATCAGCTTATAAAAAGAGACCAAGATACGCTGGAGAATCAGTTTAAAAAAAGATACCAAGATACGCTAGAGAATCAGCTAATAAGTGAAACTGAAGATTAAGAAAAGATTAATCAAGTCAATCAGATTTTAGAGAAAAAAAACTAATGAATTTGTTGAAATACGAAGCAAACAGTTGTAGAGATAATAAATGGACTCAGGATTTGGAATGGGATTGACAATATTAGTGCGATCTAGAAATCAGAAATAAGTATAATGATGCCTACTCTAATATAAAAAAAACAACGGAATTTATACAAATAGGTCTAAAAGAAATTTGAGAGAAAACAAGATTGTACTATCAAAACTTATATTAATCTCATTATGTTCATTAATTTAATCTCGGATCTCTTCTTAAGCATTGTGACATTTCTAAATTAAATAATAAACAAAAAGAAGCAATTACCAGGCTGATAACAATTACAAAAACTACGATAAATCTATAGAAATTGCCTATAATGAAAGTCTAGGATCAGACGGGTTCACAGTTGAGTTTTTGTTTTCTTTCTAAATATATATGTAATTTTTTATGTAATTTGAATCAATTTTTCATATATTTTATGGAAACTCTCATCTGCACAAAATGAAGGAATAATAACTTGCCCACCAAAAGGTGATAAACCCAAACAGTTCCTAAAATACTGGAGACCCATTTCACTTTTGAATGTATCCGACAAAATTGCCTCAGTATGTATAACTAGATTATAAAATCATTTTACCCATTAATTGTTGTTCATTCAGATCAAACTGGCTTTGTTCAAATCAGATACATAGGAGAAAATATTAGTTACCTTTATGATCTTATGTTTTTTACAAACAAAAAGCTGGGCTGTACTTTTACTAATTTTAATAGACTTTGAAGAAACATTTGATCAATAGCATCGTCTTTCATTAAGAAGGTTTTAGATTTTTTATATTTTGGAATTGTTATAAAAACATCGGATAAAATTGTTTTATCATAATATTGAGTCCGCTGTTGGAAACGGTTGTAGAAGTGTCATACATGGGCTAAACGGTTGGAAACGGTTGTAGCAGTGCATATATGGGCTAAACAGTTGGAAACGGTTGTAGAGGTGCCATATATGGGCTAAACGGTTGGAAACAGTTGTAGAAGTGCCATATGTGGGCTAAACCGTTGGAAACGGTTGTAGAAGTGCCATATATGGGCTAAACCGTTGGAAAACGGTTATAGAAGTGCCATATATGGGCTAAACAACGTGATGTAAGTTGTCAAATTCAGCCTAAGTCTCGGATGGATCAGAGGTCATGTGTGAGATTTAAAAATGTCTGAAAACTAGGAAGCCAGCTTGGATAGCTGACTTAAAAAGGCTATTTGGCTAGCAATCACTCTGGATTGGAAAGATCGCAGTCTGAAGGTGAAGATGGATGACCATGCTAATTATGTATCTAATATTTTGCTTCTTAAATTGAAGTAAGCCTTTGAAAACACATACCATAAAAAATTCTGGAAAATTGTTTTTCTTCTCCTCACTTAATTTGTGTGCATAACGCTCTATTTTGGAATGGATAGTAATAGCTAATTAATAAAACGATTTCCAAGACAGACGAAACTTGGTGTAGAAACTGTTAATGTGATGAATTCTGATCTAGACCTCAAGCAATTAGCGATTTCTCCTAAATTATCTATTTCGGAACACACACACACACACACACACACACACACATATATATATATATATATATATATATATATATATATATATATATATATATATATATCCATTGTAAACACAATTGATTTATTTCCTAGAAATACCAAAAAAAATGTTCTGTTCTGGTGTGGAGATTATATAAAATACGTCTCCTATATACAATATATTATAAATAGTATGCAACATGGGCTTCACTATAAATAATAGAATAAAATACCAGGACTTATCAGTAATGAATAAATCAATCAGTCAGTCACTCAATCGATCACTCACTTTCATCATTTCTTTTGCAATTGCTTTATTTTGCTTTATTAGCTTTAGTTGCCACACAGATTCTTTCTTGTGATCGTTATTCACTCATTCATTCAGTCAACTTGCTAAAGAACGAGAAAGTAAACGTGTATATGTCTGTGTTAAATATTTTTCTTATTTGTTTCTTCCTATTGATCTTTATTACATCTGAAAATGAATGCCATCCTCTTCCTCTTAATCATCATTATCAACATTATAATACGCAGTTAACCGAATTACATAACTATAAAGGAGAAATCATATGAAGGTGAGAGTGGTCTCGTATTAACTGTCACGGTCTTTTGGCTTGAACTAAAGTCGTAATATGTTAATTGATTAATTAATTCCAACCTTAATTAGGTTGGTTTTTTACCACTGTTACCCGCTAGGCGGATTCCGCGTGAACTTTATAGGTCAGGTCATATGACGGTGAGAGTGGTTTCATATTAACTGTCTGTAGGCTTGCACAATAAAATGTTGGCGAATTAAATTCCTTTCAAAAATTCGTTAAAAGGATTGTCTTGTCACTGATAATAAAGTCCGTTTTTATGCCGCTTGTCACTGATAATAAAGTCCGTTTTTATGCCGCTTAGATATGATTAGGGTCCTAAGTTAAAATGGCAAACTCGAGTTGATGATGATATGACTACGATGCATTCCTTTTATATAATATGAGAGTCCATTAAAATGTAACACGACATAAATCTCCAAGATAGTAGCTCCCCGTCCCTTTATGTACTTACCGGGATTATTATTTATATTTGTTTTGTATAGTGTAAATCAAGGTGTTAAAGCAGTGCCCCGCGGAAGTTTGTTGCCTTGTTGTGACTGTTTGTGATCTCCTATTTGCTGACGACTATTCCCTGAATACCAAATCCGAGTCTGACGTGCAACAGAGTATGGACCATTTCTCTTCAGCGCGTGACAATTTTGGTCTCACAATCAGCATCAAGAAGACAGGTGATGCACCAACCTGCACCATGAAAGCTTTACGTAGAACCTACCATCACAGTGAATGGCCAAACCCTCCAGGCAGTGGACAAGTTCACCTATCTCGGCAGTACACTGTCACGTGCAGTTCACATCGACGACGAAACCAACGCCATAATTGCCAAAGTAGGTGTGGCCTTCAGTAGACTACATGCAAATGAGTGGAAACCCAGAGGCAACAGTCTACAAACACAACTAAAGGTCTACAAAGCCATTGTGTTGCCGACTCAGCTGTATGCACGCGAAACCTGGATGGTGTTCAGACGCCATGCCAAGAAACTGAACCATTTTCATATGGGCTGTCTGGGGAAACTGATGAGGATAAAATGGCAGGACAAGGTCCAAGACACCGAGGTTGTCACACGGGCAGGCATTCCAAATATCCACACTCTGCTGATGAAATCATAGATGAGATGGGCAGACCAAGTCATCAAAATGTCAGACGAGCGACTACCAAGGAACATCTTTTACGGCGAGCTGAAAGAGGGGAAGCAATCTCACGGAGGTCACTAAAAACGCTTCAAAGACTTACTCAAGCATTCTTTGAAACACTTCGGCATGGACCTTGAGTCTTGGATTGTTCCACCTGGCGCAGTCTAATCCATACTGGAGCTACAGACTATGAGCTGACGAGAATTGCATGAGCAGCGTAAATCTCGGAACTGCAGCACGTCCTTTGTTGATCGAGCAACCCCAAGCGCATTTCCTATCCAATGTGGCACAGACAGTTCAGAGCACAAATTTGCCTGATCAGCCACTCACGTGCTCACAGGAACCAAACCAGTTAGTGATGTCATTGCCATCTTCGATCTCGAAGGACAAATAACACAAGCACACCTTTGTTGTTACAAGTTATATAGGGAGTTAACCTGCTGAGTTAGGTAAACACAAACATTTTGTAAACGTTTTAAACGAATTTTTAATGCATACATAAAAAAATAAACTTTTTAAAAAAAGAAATTAATGTTATGAATAATGGCTTTGGTAGCAAAATCTCTCTCTCTCTCTCTCTCTCTCTCTCTCTCTCTCTCTCTCTCTCTCTCTCTCTCTCTCTCTCTCTCATATTTGAGTCTGAATATTTCCAAAGTTTGTTTTTTGTGCCATTCTTAATAGTTGTAACAGTAGTATTAGTGATGGTTGTACTTATTCTGCTGCTACTACTACTAGCAATCGGGCCGTAGTTGCTATTCATGCATACATATGTCCAGTTAACACGATCGGCCTTCGTGTAATTAAATCACACGGTAGTTTCATAGGGTTGTCGCTTTAAACAGGGGCTAGCAAAATTAAACGACATTGTGTCGAACCCTGCCTGCCTAATGTCGATTAGTAGAATATCTTTCGAAAAGAGAAAGGTCAGAGGATTGCTTGTCACGGTGACACAGGAAAACGAAAAGAGAATAACAGAAAGATAACAGAGATAGAAAACGAAAAATAGATGCAAAGATAGATCCAAATATTGGTCTCGAGATATGGCGTGTTGCAGCAGTTTTATAGTTTCTCATTTTTTTTTTCTTTCTCTTAGATAAGATGGACCTGAAGTGTGGGGAAGATATCAGCCTAGTTCAAGAAAACGTTCACACAGGAATAGTTCGTTTTAGATTTTCTACCTATCTGGAATCCAACAAAGACTGCTCCATAATTCTCTCCTCCTGGTTTTCTGAGAATCGCATCTCCTTTTACTTCACCAATTTAAAGATAGGTCCCTCCTGTGATTATGGCTACCTCGTGGCAAAGGATGGAAGGGACCCAGCGTCTGTCAGAATAAGAGGTAATTAAATCATAAGTTTGTCTATCGATGTATAATAGTGGGTTTATGACAGAGCAAGGCCACCTTTTACTTCTGAAATAGTACAACCTTTTGGCGAAATTTAAAATTATTACCGTCTTGTATGGGGTGCGAGTATTTATCTGGCTCAATTGTAAATTAAAAATAATACGATCTGTTCGATGATATGGTGTTTAGAAAAGAGGTTTCTAGAACCCTGCTATCGTGCTATTGAAATCTTACTGCTACACGCAATGGAATTGACAAAATGCTATAATTGTGGTACTGAAAAATGACCAAACGAAATGGAACGATGGAATTCCAGATACCAATGTTATAGAGACTCCTCCTTTAGGAAACAGCTTGATTGGCGAAGATCGAAAGTGTATTTATACATGTTGGACGAATTTGATGAGTACACATTTAAATATTTATGTGGTATAACCATTACATTTAGATATTTTTTACGAGCATGTTAAAAACAAAAATACGCATATAATACAAACAGAAAAAAGGAGAATATAAAACAGGATAGAAAGAATGATGGCAGAAAATAGAGAGAAATTCATTGTCGATATCAAGGAGAAATTCATATTTGCTTCAGCATTTATGTGAATCGCTGCTATTGATTCTATGAATGAAATTTGACAGAAGTCTAAATGTTCTAATGATTGCATTCTCATTACCCTTTATGCTGGTCAAGATCTCGTAGACAAGCTTGTAATCTTTTACAATTGATTTGTTTTTCAGATTTTTTAAAAATATAGTGAAAATCAAATTCATAATTTTCGACGTTGTCCGTTTTAATTTGTTTTGTGTTTTATTTCCTAGCTAAGAATGCCTACATTATAGTCGCTTTATCATGTATTTTCATGTGTACCATTGTGTTGTTTAACTATGATGTTTTGGGATATACTTTCTTTCCCCCCTTCATGTTTCATTATGAATATAAATCCGCATGACGTGCATGTTTTAATTTCTTTACTTTCAAATGCGCTGTTATTTCCACATCTGTCCCATTCTTGAAACTCATTATATGTCAAAGGCTCTAGGTTGTCATGCTTCATGATACTGATATCTATGTAATGTCATTCCGTTATTGAATTTAATGGAATGGTGTTTTCTGCTGGTTCCCAACTGTTCAGTGATTTATCTTTCTCTTAAACCAAACAGATTGTAGACTATGACACAGATGATCTCTTTATCTGTCTCCTTTCTTTGTTTTGCTTGGGTGAAATCTTTATAGCACTTCTCTCTATTTTCTGCTGTCATTCTTTCTATAATGTATTCTTCCTTTCCCTGTTCGTATTTATGTATATTTCTGTTTTAACATATCGTGAAAATATTTATATGTAATGGTTCTACCACATAAACACTTAAATGTGTAATTCACCAGCACGTAGAAAAAAAGCTTTCGATCTCTCCAAATCAAGCTGCTTCCTAAATGATTAGTGTATACAGCTTTTATACCTGGTATCCCTTCTTTCCATTCCGTTTTGGTGATTTTTGCAGTACGACAATTATAGCATTTTGTAATATCCATTTATTGTTGTAGTAAGATTTCAACAGTATAATAGTAGTGGCTATACAAGAGTATATAGTAAATTCGACGCACCAGTGTTGCAGAAACCTCTTTTCTAAACACCGTACCATCGAAAAGATCGTATTATTTTTAATTTAAGAGTGAGCCAGAAATACTCTTGAACCCCCCTATACGACATAGCAGTAATGGTAAAGCAAAATAAATTATGTAACCCCCCCCCCCCCACAACAGTGTTCTAAAAACCTCCTTTCTTGACAACCTACCATCGAACAGATATTACTGTTTTTAATTTACACGTGTCTGAAATATTCTCGTACCCCATATACGAAATTATACTAATTTAAATTTCGACAAACTGTCGTACTATTTTAGTGGTACGTGGTGGGCTCGCATTGTTATATACCCTTTATCTATCTATCTATCTATCTATCTATCTATCTATCTATCTATCTATCTATCTATCTATCTATCTATCTATCTATCTATCTATCTATCTATCTATCTATCTACCTACCTACCTACCAACCTACCTACCTACCTACCTACCTACCTACCAACTAACCTACCAAACTGCGGATAATCATAAAATAGGATTTATATCTGTTTACATTTGCATAGTGCAGAGTTGTCTAAATGCCTGCAATTGTTCAGAAATAAGCACGAATGTATCTACCCGTCGTTTTCTTAGGACAACAAGGCGATAGAGCAGTACCCTCCGTCCGTCTTTCCTTCAATCAGTCTTTCTATTAATCCGTCTGTCATTAATATCGTTTTTGGACGGAGTGGGAGAATTATACCTCACTTGGTTATATAACTGCCTACGTGTTGACCAGGTGCTAAACGAAAAAGGTTGTTATTTTTGGCCCCACCACAGAGGGTTCACTGGAGAAATTTATATTATATCTAAAATTTGAAGAGATGTCAATTACATACTGTTATGTACATAGAATCTATAATGAGTGCCTAAACTTTTGGTCTATGACTGTACTTTAAAATACGGTCAAACAGCAAGTAGCACTTTAAGTTTGGTTAACATGTCAGCGAGGTATTTACTGACCTTTGAGTTCAAGGTCAGAGTTGTTGACCATTTCTTGGGGATTTTCCACTCGAATGACGCATTTTGTATTGCATTGTGGGTCGTAAGATGACACATGTCCTGTTGTGAAATAGGCCATTTGCAAAGAGTATATAAGAACTTGTTGAACGCAGTATAATCATTCCAATTTTAAATCCTGTTTTAAAAACATTCCTCTTTTTATGATCAGTCTGTTTGGAATCATCAGACTGTTTGGAATCAGAGTTGTGTTGTAGTGCAGTAATACTGTAATGCTGTATTGCTGTAGACATAATTCGAAAGGAATTATTTATTTGAACATTCATTGGAATTAACATAAAGTGCTTATTAACCTTTGGATTTAATTAATTGACTTTTGGATATTTATGGGCATTCTTATTTATATTCTGGATTGTATTGTCGTGATACATCATGACATTCAAGACTATTGTTTTGGTACATCGTGACATTCACTTGTTGTGGTACATCGTGACATTCAAGACTATTGTTGTAGCACATCGTGACATTCAAGACTACCTATTCATTCGGAACATTTATTCATTCGGAACATTCTACAATTTCTGACTTGTGTTTAGGATATTTTAGATTATTTGGAATTTAATTCATAAATTGTAAGTGTCGTTTGAATTTTCATTCTTAATTACAGAGAAATAAATTGTTGATTTTACATACATTGTTGGTTTCACTTTATTTCTGTTACATTGTTTTAAGACCAAGAGTCGTAAGAATACAGAGACATTTATTAATATTTACAACCAAAATTTTTATATCCAAGCGTAGATGAAAGATGCATAAGATAAGTGTCTGAAACTTTGATGATACCTTCACATCTGCTAAGCATGGTCCGGTAAATGAGAAAGAGTTCAGATTTTGGGACTTGGTTGGCCCAGAAGGGGGAGAGATGAAAACAATTCGGGTTTCTTTTACAAACTTGCACATGTTTGACTCAGATCAAGGGCTGTCTTGAATTAATATTTTGCCAGATCATTTAAAACTTATGTGTAAAACTTGGGGATTGGCGATGTTTATATCTGTAAGCGTACTAGTTTTTAACGTTTTATTCTTTCTTTGTAGTACAGTACAAACTTATTATAACCACTCCTCTACATAGTAATCCTCGTTTCCGTTAGTCCTTCCATCCGGCACACAATCTCGTTAGCACAAGTAGTTCAACAGTTTTGAAGGGATTGCCATGAAACTTGGTAAATACAAGGGGTATTTGAAGACTTCTGAATATTTTGTTATAACTTTATTTATTCGAACCTGTCAATAAATTTAATGCCGATCAGTATACAAAATAACGTTATATAAAATGGTATGCAGCTACAGATGCAGCACGCCTGACACATGCAGATATATACGCGTGACGTAACATAATCAAATGTCAGTAACGTAAAAATGTCGGAGGAGAACAATTCTGCCATTGAGCAAAGAGCATGCTGTAAGATCTGGACGACTTGGATAAAGCTTATTGATGTAATTCTCTGTCACAAGTAGTTTCATCGTTTTAAAGATGTTCGTGAATCCATGGAAGATGACCCACATTCTGGAAGACCGTTGCCTGCGATTGGTGAGCGGGAAGTGACTGCCGTTAAGGGAGCAATCGATGAAGATGCTCAATACACAGTGGAAGATATTTCTATTATCACAGGCATTAATTCGTCAGCTGTTGTTAATATATTGAAGAATCATTTAAAGATCAGAAAGATTTGTGCCAGATGGGTCCCGTATTTGTTGATGGCTGATCGAAAACAGCCTTGGGTTGAAGTCGCCAAGCAGCTACTCGTCAATAGAGTAAATAGAGACGTTTGAATAAGAGAGTCACAGGTGATGAAACATGGATTTGCTCTTTTGAACCCGATTCATGAGAAAATAATAATGTTTGGCTCGGAGAAAACGAAAAGAGACCACAAATCGCTCGACGTAGTCGGACTGTCGGTAGAGTTTCATACGGATTATTTGTTGATACAAAAGGCCTTGTCGTTCAGGTACATGTGCCTGACTCTACTAGTCTTGCTGGACATTTATATGTCTCCAAAGTGTTGCTAAAATCTGTGAAACACTACTGAACCATCCGTCTGCGCACGGTACCCGAGGTATTCATCTACTCCACGACAACGCACTGGCGCATACATCCACAGTCGTGACATACTTCCTGAAAAAAGCACAGCAACCAAACTTTGCCACATCCTCCATACAGCCCTGATTTAACTCCAAGTTATTTTTGGCTGAATCCTGTGATCAGAAGATTTGCTGAGGGGCAGACGATTTGAAAATCTCCATGCCGTTGGAGGTGCAGTTTTCCAGTGTATTAACAACATACCATAAGGTGAATACAAAATGACATTTAATAATTGGATAATCAGACTGAGAAAGTGTGTAGGTGTATGGGAAGTACTTTGAGGGGATGCACTGACATACTGTTCACTAATAAAGAACTATTATTGTACAGCGTACTAATATTCCGAATTTTTTAAATACCCCTCTTATTATGTTTGTCAAATGAAGATGCTCCAGTAAAGAAATCACTTTCCTCACCCCATATGTGTTAGAGTTATTGCCCTTTTTGTCTAGTTGCTTAATGCAGTATGACACAATCTCGTAAGCGCAACTAGTCCTGCAATTTTTGATGGATTGCTACGAATCTTGGTAATTAATTTGGCATCCCCTGAAGATGCGCATCGTCTTAAAACACTATATTCGTGCAATTTTTATAAGCATTATTGTCCTTTTACATGCAACTTAATGCAGTGTGTAACAGAATCTTCTGCAAGTCTTACAGATTTAAATAGATCGCCATGAAACATGGGAAATGTTATGACCATCACCTGAAGATGCGCATATCGACAAGTCACTGTGCTCCTGCGATTTTTGTAGAGTGATTTCCATGTTTGACTTGGAGACTGATGTAATATGTGACAGAATTTTGTGAACACAACTAGTCTCAGTATTTTTTTTTTCGTTATGAAACTTCGTACATGTTATGGTCATCATTTGAAGATGCGCATATCTACAACTCACTTTGCACTCATAATTGTTTAGTGTTGTAGCCTTTTATGTACCGTAGCTGAATGCAGCGTAAGACAGAACCTTGCGAACGCAACTTGTCATCCAGTTTGTATGGATTGCAGTGAAACTTAGTATATCTTGTGGTCATCATCAAGAGATGTACATATTGACAAATCTTTGTGCTCTCGTGATTTTTGTAAGAGTTATTGCCCTTTTATACTTTCGGCTGATTGCAGTGTTCATCAGAATTGTTTTTAATGCAGCTACACTCGACGTTTTTAGTGGATTGCTATGAAATTTAATACATGTTATGCTCATCATCAGAATATATGCATGTTGACCAATCATTTTACTCAAGATATTTTCAGAAGAGTTTTGCGCTTTTGTTGCTATAGACTCGTCTCTATCATGGGGCAGGGGTGAGGGTGGGGATGAGCGGGTATATTTACATGATCAAATTGCTCACCATTCCTCTAGTTAAACTAGTGTAGTTGATTATTACAATCATGTCTCTAATGCAAACACTATTTATGATTGTAACCCTATTCCAGAGTCGCCTGAGAGCAATAAATAATAACATTTGCCATTCAGTGCGATCTCAAAAATAGTTTCATATACCTGTACCTGCCCTGGAGTTCATTTCTCGTTTCTTGACAGAATTTTTATGTTGTCGCACAGCAGGTTAATTCAAATTTTTTTATCTATGTTTCAGAACTAGCTATGTGTTTTTCATCCCTCTGTGGAGTGTGGTCGTGGTGATGGGGGCGGGAGGGGGGTTCAAGCTGATATGATGCAAAATATCTAGTCAGGGAAAACATTTTTTTTTATAGTGCAAAACAGATACTCTCATTTGATTCCCTCGAGGTTTAACACACACACACACACACACACACACACACACACACACACACACACACACACACACACACACCCCTTGTTTAATACCCACGCGTCGATATATCATCCTTTTGTCCATTACCCTATTTCCTCATAAACTGCTAGGAGGAAATTCATAAAACTTGGTGATTTATTTGTTCATATGTACCAGATTTCTGTCACAATTTACGACGTTCCCAGGGGTTCCTGGAAGGGGTGGGAGCTTTTGAAAGCCGAGATTTCGACTACATTTTTCAACATTGTGTTGAAACTGTATATACTAGTAATTATGTAGTCATTGCAGGAAACCAAATAATATATGTTACTCATTTCTGGTTATGAAGCTTGAGTCAATGCCCAGGAAGGAAGGGGAGTAAATGGGCCAGAATTATATTCTTTCAGAGTAGATAATGCATGAAAAGGGGTGGAATATGTGATGGCGATCCTTCGAAATTGCTCTTTTTATTTGCCTTCACGTCAATGCTACCTGTCTTCAGCACAAAGGAGCACATACTACGTGGGGCCTATTCCTCTTGGATCTGTGCCTAGTCATTCAAAGATAGACAAACCTCGTAAAATAAGTGAAGTGTCGGCATGTATATCTCTGCTTTCGGTTACAGCTTATATATATTGCAAAGAATATTCCTCACGTCATTTTATAAATGCTTTGAAAAGCTACATTATTTACAGAATGAAATTATCCTCATGGAGCACAGTGTAAAAAAAAAACACGTGCATAAATATAGATTCTTTTGCTCTGCATTATGAAATTTACTATGTGTGTTTCCGATTGACTATGTATAAGTTGCTATTTATGATTAGCTATACAAATTTATTGCTAACAATAAAACTGTACTAGTTGTGGTTAGTTATACATAGTATCTGTAGTGCTTTTTTTATATTTTACCAGACCCGAAAACTATTGTTTTTCTCATCTTTGATAAATGTCCATTTTCTATTCGAAGTTTATCTAGCAGTAGTCAGTATGGTGAAAACAAATCTTGATTTATTTTACTTCAATTTCAGGTTTTCCAGAGAGGCTATGTGGAGATGATGTCAGTGTTGTAAAGGAAAATCGATACTTCAGTTGGGGTAGTAATATAAGACTTCAGTTTAAGGGCACAGAGATAACACCGCTTAATGCCGGATTTGATATTGTCTTTACTACTTTTGACGATGGTAATTTTTGCCTTTACCTACTTTATATATCTATGAATCCCACAATAGCGGAGCGGGGTATTGTACTCGCTCATGTGTGTGTGTGTGTGTGCGTGTGCGTGCGTGTGTGTAAATGTGTACAGAATATCTTGTGTATGGGTGCGCAGAATATATATTTTGTGTGCGTGCGTGCTTACGGGTGGGTGTGCCTAATTTATATTGTGTGTGCGCTGCGTGCTTATGGGTGGGTGTACATAATATATAGTTTATGTGCGTGCGTGCTTATATGTGGCTGTGCAGAATATATATTGTGTGTGCGTACGTGCTTCTGGGTGGGTGTGCAGAATATATATTTTGTGTGCGTGCGTGCTTATGGGTGGGTGTCGAGAATATCTTGAGAACCGTTCGATGGAATTTTTAATGAAAGTTTGGAGATAATTGAAATTAATTATAGGAATAATAACTAGATGTTGGAGATTGTTTGTCAACAACTGCTGGAGTATATTCATTTTCTTTTGGTCCACAATATTTTCACTACTCTTTCTCACCTACAAAGGACTGGGTTCGTTTTACCCTCTAAACGGCCCTAAAGTCTGGTAAAAAATACATTTTCATGATTAGACATATATCTATCATAAAATGTTACAATATCGATAAGAGTTCAAACTTGTACCGCTACGACGTCAAAGGCACGTGCCAACGTCATGACGTCACGTGAAGAAATGGTAGTGGAATGTTGAAAAACGCAATTTTAGCTAGAAATATACCCTTTTGGACGATATTTAACAAAGAGCGCATGCATGTCCCATCGCGATATTTTGTCAAGTGGTATTAAAGACTAATCATCACATAATGTGAAAAAACTAAGTTGAGCCATACATAGGCTCTATATTAAAATTGAGGATATTTGTTCTTCATTGCTCTTCAGAAGATCATCCAAGGATCACAAAAACAACAGAAAGTTCTAAATTTCCAAAGCAAACTTGTAAGAAATAAAATGAGAGCATTTAATCATAATTAGCTTTAGAAATATTATTAAATTAGGTTTAGAGGCCTACATGTTTTACGCTATTTCATTCATTCTCTACGTCAGCGGAGATTTACGAAGTTAAAATCAGACTTTCGAGAATAATTTTAATTACTTTTTATGTGAAAAGATTAATTCTGTTAAATATACAAATAAATAAATATTTGGATTTAATTATTTCCGTTTCTACTGGAAATGCTGATTATACCACAGAAATCGATCGGATAAGCTTTGTTTTCCGCTTCTGTAGTCATAGTATACGTGCGCGAAGATGTGGGATATACATGTACGTACTCCTTCTAAACTATTTTTTTTTTTAATCAAAATGATGTGAATTTGTTGAATTGTCAGTTTGTTGGAAATAAATTGCAAAATGCCTGTGGAGAATTTAAAGAAGGTGTAATAGAGATGTAGTTCTACCGAGTAGACAGTAAATAGCAATCTTTCGAGAGGGATGAACGATATATACTTGACAAAAGTACAATGACTCCATGACTATTAGATAAACGACTCAAACTGAATATGCTGAACTCATTATTCTAGAAATACTTGCCTTTGAAAACAAACAAACATGACTTTTCTTTTTTTAGGCCTCAGTTCAACAAATATGTGTATATAATAAACGAAGTCTTTATTTGTGCCGGAGATGTAAAGGTAACGATAAGTGTCTCCCCTGCCCCTGCCCCCTCCCCCTCCCCTCACCCCGCCGTTTGCAAACCTGGGTTGAAATAATATATGGTATGGATACGAAAGTCCATACAGATATGGTATAGGTACTAAAGTCCATACAGATAAAATAATATATTGTGTGAATACGAAAGTCCACACAGAAAAAATAATATATGGTATGGGTACGAAAGTCCATAAAGATAAACAACCTAACACTATCTTCTGCTGGTATTGATAGCTTTTTAAAAAATAAACATCGGTAACGACTACGTCGATACAGCAAAACTAGTCCAGTGTTATCGCGAGATGCCTTGGGGGTTGGGGGGGGGGGATTGGGGTGGCGGTATTTACGTGAAAAAGGCGATTAAAAGTTAAAATATTACATCAATAGAACCTTGGTACTGTGTTTCTGATATAATGTGTCCATCAACGGACTTTTTAAAAAAAAATAATTTCTTGGGCATCATCAGGCTCAGAATTAGTTACTCCCTCTTCCATCCAATTCGAGTGTTTCTTGTCTGATAGTCGCTTTCATCGTCTCTCGCTTCTTTGAACGAATATTGTATAATTATTGGAAAGTCCATCCGTGTTTCCCGTCCAATTATTCATTGTACAACATTATTATCTGTCTAAAACTCCGTTCACTCGTGTGCACTTTTTCTCTCCGTTTACCCTCTCAATCCGACCGTCTGTTTGTCCGTATATGGGCCCGTCCATTTATCTGTTCACCCATCTCTGTATCTTAAAATACGTTTGTTCAAACAGACGATCTGTTAAAAATGTAATACATCACGAATGTTTGCTATATTTTCATATTTCTTTTCATATTTTTATATTTCATATTTTCATATTTAATATATTTTCCTATTTCCTATTTTCATATTTCTTTTCATATTTGCACCCCTCCCCCGACCCCAACCCCCGTTTTGCACTTTAAAGGAGGATTACAAACTTTTATTCAGATGAAGGAAATTAAAAGAGGAAGCTATAGATTTGAAAAGAAGAGTTGTTATTCTTCATCATGTACATATCTGCTTACCTACATAACTACCTACCTACATACATAGTACATATATACAACAATTGAATATTTTGCTAATAACTATTTATGCTTTTTGAATGCATGTCATTCGAAAAATAAAACTTTAAACACACTTGTTTAATGTTGTATTGATTGCGTCACATCTGGTCGAACATTCAAGCTCATCTCAGATAGGAAATGACAGCTAGCAATGTGCATGATTTAAGATACACAGCGCAGGTGAGCAGAAGCAACAAATTATTTTGGTGTATTAATATTATCTTCATGAAACGGCAACTGTGTCTGTGTGTGTGTCTGTCTGTGTGTGCATGTGTGTGTGTTCAGGAGGATGTTTTATTGCTCTGACGAAAACGAATGTTATTGCATTCACGTTTCCTTTCTATAATTTACTTCCATAAATATATACCCATTCTAATCACCCTACCATACCCTTAGACCCGTAATAAGGGGCAGTAACTCTCAAAGCGGTAAGGGAATTCATTAAAAATGAATGATGCTAAGGGTGCAAGAACAGTTTTTATGCACAAATTTAATGCTGAGTCCACCTGCCCAATCCAAAAATTCATTCAATGAGTCCACCTGCCCAATCCAAAAATTCATTCAATGAGTCCACCTGCCCAATCCAAAAATTCATTCAATGAGTCCACCTGCCCAATCCAAAAATTCATTCAATGAGTCCACCTGCCCAATCCAAAAATTCATTCAATGAGTCCACCTGCCCAATCCAAAAATTCATTCAATGAGTCCACCTGCCCAATCCAAAAATTCATTCAATGAGTCCACCTGCCCAATCCAAAAATTCATTCAATGAGTCCACCTGCCCAATCCAAAAATTCATTCAATGAGTCCACCTGCCCAATCCAAAAATTCATTCAATGAGTCCACCTGCCCAATCCAAAAATTCATTCAATGAGTCCACCTGCCCAATCCAAAAATTCATTCAATGAGTCCACCTGCCCAATCCAAAAATTCATTCAATGAGTCCACCTGCCCAATCCAAAAATTCATTCAAAAAAAGTACACAAGTGAGGTCAAAAAGGTCCATATTTTTTGGATAGCTATAATACAACAAAACATAAGAATATCATTCACTTTACCTGACAAGTTAATAGACGTTCATAGCATAAAAAGTTTATGCACCCAACCCCCAATGTATACATGCATTTTTCATGTCCGAAGGCCATTTTTGACACAAAGTGATGCTCACAGTGCAAACACAAGCCATTTCTCTGGGTGATAATTTTGAAACACATTGTGTACTAAACAGCTTGATGCAATTCAAAATAGTTGGCATCCAGTCAGTTTTTGAGATATTCTACTTGCCTTGAACACACGTGTCTACTGCTATGGATGGCTAGCTCTGCTTCCTAGCCGACTATTGGTATTTCACTGTCTACATACTGTGAACTGACTATGGGAGGTGTACATGTCTCACATCAGTTTGAAGAACAACACAAGGCCGGAACACCTAATTGACAAATATATCCATATCTTTAATTATTAAACAATAATATCTGAAAAAGTCACATCATAGCCTTTTGTTAAGAAATTTGACAGGGGCCAATTTACGAAACTGTCCCCTGTCACATAAAGAAACCTTCTAACCATACCGCCCCTCCCCCCCCCCTCGACACTACTATTATGTAATTGTTGATACATATTAGTATTCGGCCATATTTTCCAGTAATACAGACAATTAACAACAGCAGTAATAATGAAGATGAATTAGGGTGTTTGACGTGACCAGGTCTGATATGAAGGTGAAGAAACATTAGTTATTTTTTTCTATAGTAGTAATTTCGACATCATCAACTATATCCAAATAGCAAAACTAACTGCACTATATTACAACAATAAATCTGTAGCATAAATTGAATAATTTCACCAAGAAAATAAGTCCCAGTGATACAAACGAGAACCGTCGGCAGCTGATCCAACAAGCCTTATAATCAATGAGAAAATGTTCGCTATATTGAGAAAACTTGTAGAATAATATAGCTAATAAGAAACATATCAGTTTTAGGAAATATAAACGTATTCCTCTTGCACATCTATGTATACACTGTAGTACACAAACAGAACGCACCGTTCATAACGTTGATGCACGTCATTTGATGTTTTCTGCTGTATATGACATCATCGTGATTTGGATTAAAAACACAGTAAAGGCTAATGCCCATGTCGAAAATAAAACTGTTCTATGAAGTACCCATATAGTAGATACATTCTATGAAGTACCCATATAGTAGATACATTCTATGAAGTACCCATATAGTAGATACATTCTATGAAGTACCCATATAGTAGATACATTCTATGAAGTACCCATATATTAGATACATTCTGTGAAGTACCCATATAGTAGATACATTCTATGAAGTACCCATATAGTAGATACATTCTGTGAAGTACCCATATAGTAGATACATTCTATGAAGTACCCATAAGTAGATACATTCTGTGAAGTACCCATATAGTAAATACATTCTATGAAGTACCCATATAGTAGATACATTCTGTGAAGTACCCATATAGTAGATACATTCGTCAAAATCTGACGCATGGCCGATTTTAGTCAAAAATGAACCTAGTTCTATACTTTCCAAGCAGTTCAATTACACTTGGGAGGATCGTGAGGTGCCATAAGTGGCACGAGACCTTTTCTGTGACATCATGTCTTATTAGTCAACGTAAATGTTATAGCAAGATGTCGTTGCTCCAAAGATTTGACATATCTGATTTTTATATATTTTTACGAGTCCAGGTGCGTGTAGGGATTACCACTACAAGTGTGACAACGGCCATTGTATCATGGGTGATCTGAGGTGTTCCGGATATGACCCTTGTGGAGATGGTTCAGACTGCATATCGGAAGGTCTGTCAGGAGGACAGATTGCTGGGATAGCCATCGGATGCTTCATTGGACTCCTGATGACAATATTTGTGGTCATTTTCTTGGTTTGCTGCAGGAAGAAATTGGTATGAATTCCATTTATTTTCAGCTACAGTGGTCGCCATCGCAGTTATCATCATTATCTTCTTCATTATTATTATTATTATTATTATTATTATTATTATTATTATTATTATTATTTTTATTATTATTATGGAACTATGATTAATTATCCCGTCCCTTGGGATCAAGCCACTTCCCTCAGCCTTCGATCTTAAAAACCTTTCATTGTTCTGGTGGCCAGTGTTGCCACGGTTCGCCTCTGATTTAAAAAAGAGAGAGAGAGTGTGTGGTTGTGTGTGTGTGTGTGTGTGTGTGTGTGTGTGTGTGTGTGTGTGTGTGTGTGTGTGCAGGCTGTAGTCTTGTTTATTTACACTGTATTCCTCTTTCACCAGGGATTCAGGCGAGGTTCTACTTCCAATACAAGATCGTACACGGCGCGAGTTGCGTTCGGAAACCAATCTAGGGATCTCGGTTCGAACTCAGGAGATGGAAACCAGACGGCAGCACCAGACCCAGTGGTGTTTATGTATGGCCCGGGAATTTCCGATCTTCCACCACCATATGAACAAGTGGTATACGAAGGGGGATCTGTATTCCCCAGTGGATCTGATTACGTATTTAAAGACCTGCCGACATACGAAGAAGCTACATCCGGGGATATAGGGATCGGTGTGAACAAGTAGCTGAGAGAGAGAGAGAGAGAGAGAGAGAGAGAGAGAGAGAGAGAGAGAGAGAGAGAGAGAGAGAGATTTCAAAGGAAATCCTTTCAGTAAATCTTCCCATCTGAGTTTTTGAATCACAACATAACAGTTTTGAATTATACGCTACTTCAACTCGCTACAGAACCTTTGTGCTCCGTAAGCTTACATATTCATGAAAAGACTTGCCATTCACTGTTACTTCAGTTTTTGTCGTGAGTTCACTTGTTGTGAAACGTGTTTTGTGTAACGTACGGCAGAAGACAAAATATCAACGATCCGTTGACCTGTGTACACATTATTTTAAATCGATGACTTGAAAAGGGGATGCAACTATATCATATAACAATCAGAAATGAGTAATTTTAAAGTTTGCCACATTCATTTTTGTACTATAACAGTGATTGTGACACCTGCATATATTTGCGCATATGAATGATATTAAAAGACTGATCTTGATCATGCAGAATATGTAAATTGTACATGTCTTTGTATGCAAAAAAATGTGTTATTAATTTCATTGCTTGAAAAGGTGAATCGAGGTGTAGTTGGTACTGATGTTGTCCTGGAGAAAAGGATACCTCTCCAATAGGATGTGCTGGAGAAAAGGATACCTCTACAATCGGATGAATTAGATTTCACAATTTTTTTGTGATGTTTGCAATATATAGTCGGTCACTAATTCTGGAATTTACATTTTTTTTTTACACGTTTGCAATGTTGTTTTGTTGTCAGTTGCTTCAGGTAAAATGTGATCACAATGAAAGTTAAGAGAGAAGGCCAGTAAAATCAGTGAGCCTGATGAAAGATCAATGTATTGTGCCCTATGTCGGCAAACAGTGTGGTGTTTGATATTTTTTGTATAATATTGAGAAGTTAGTTTGTTAAGAAGTTTGATGCACTGAAAACACAAAATACGTGTGGTACGTGCTCGATCTGACGACAGAGTATGGACTTGGCTTATTATTACTCATAGGGATGGAAGGGTTGTTGATTTTAGCTTGATCTGATCCTATATTCGCAAGCCTCTCTGCTAATTATCCTTGATATAAAACTGTCAAAGTATTATTATGTGTGGTGCATATGATTGTAATACAGCCATTTCAGTATATTCAATTACATCTTGCGCGCACTGTTTTAACCCCAAACTAGGTCTACAAACAGCTGAAATATAATGCAGGTGGTATTGTAACAGTCGTGTCCCTTAGTAGAATTTTAAACAATATCCGAATGGGTTTTTTTATGACAAGTTTCTCGACCTAAACAATGTGTATGTGTAATTTGAAAGGATAATTAATTTAATTACGAAATTTATCCAGTATGAATGCCGGAAACTACAACGTAATAGAACATGAACTTCGCCGTAAACGTGACTATAAACCAGCTCAAATATGTGTAGGTGATGTTGAATAAATTAATGATAGTTATCCAATGTTGATACAAACCTGTTAACATAATGTAACATACTAATTACTTTTAAGTGCGGGTAGATTCATGGAGAAGGAGGGGGGAGTGGAGGGGCGGCCTGAAGTCATGGTATTTCCAGTCAAAATAACACATCACCGTCAAAAGCTAATGTTTTAAATGTATTTGGTTAGATATTTATGTAGATTCAGACACTTATTAGAGTATTTAACATTCGTTAAATGAGTCTTTAATTTTTTTTAATCATTTTAATGCAAACAATATAAATCGATTAGAATTAAGAAGTATTCACTTATTCATGCAAAGAGCTAGATACATGTCATATGAGGATAAACAAAATGGCAATAAGAACAGTGTATACAGAAATCGGCTTCAGCAAGCGTATTTAATTATACACACCAGCCATTGAGCTGGAACGTCTTAATAATGCATACAATATGTATTCTCGTAGAGACAAATATACACACAGCGTGACAAAAGAAACTATACTAAGTTTGTACTTTTACTTACAAGTATAGGGCAAGTTGCTATGCAATTTCTTTTTGTAGCGGGAACCTCCTAACACATGTGGCCTGTTCAGACGCAGCGATAATTTGTTCTGTGCGGTAGGATTTATTTAACACAGTATACACAATCGATTACATTGTTTAAGGAACGATGTTTACGATTAAACACCAGTGAATTGTGATGAAACTTGAAACCTAAATTTACCCCCACCACAGCCCACCACAGCAATAGTATTTTATTGTTATTTATTTATTATTATCGTTGTTTATTATTATTATTATTATTATTATTATTATTATTATTATTATTATTGATGTTGCTTTTGTTTTTGTTGCTGCAGTTGCTGTTCGTGATGTTGGCTGAATATCAAATCATCAAACTGTTTACAAGGGACCTACGTGGAAATTTTTGTGGGATCAAACGATAAAACTTCAGCGTCAATTAGTCTGGTACTGAAGTTGCTATGGATGAATTGAATCATTTGAAATGAATTTCTTATTTTTTTAGCTGATTATTATACTCTTTATGTGCAGAAAAACTTTCATTTAGACTACCCTCCGCATGACGGAGTCATATTGCAAACTTTCATTCATACTACCCTCCGCATGACGGAGTCATATTGCAAACTTTCATTCATACTACCCTCCGCATGACGGAGTCATATTGCAAACTTTCATTCATACTACCCTCCGCATGACGGAGTCATATTGCAAACTTTCATTCATACTACCCTCCGCATGACGGAGTCATATTGCAAACTTTCATTCATACTACCCTCCGCATGACGGAATCATATTGCAAACTTCCATTCATACTACCCTCCGCATGACGGAGTCATATTGCAAACTTTCATTCATACTACCCTCCGCATGACGGAGTCATATTGCAAACTTTCATTCATACTACCCTCCGCATGACGGAGTCGTATTACAATCTGCATGTTTGAAAGAGAACGTTTTGTCTGTATTCCATCCTTGCGTATATGATTCAGATAATTTAGGGGAATTAAAGAGAAAGTCATGAAAATTTTCACTTTTTATTATTTGAATGATTGTAACTTCATAAATACGGAAAATTTGAAATAGGGGAAAAATATGGGAGATCTGGTGCTAATATCTTAGTTCAAACGTTTGAAAATCTAGTGTATCTACCGTGTGTTCGGCACCGCCATATTGCAAATGTAAAATGTACGAATGATATGGAAGCATTATAGTCTCTCCGATTGGTTCGTTGCGTCACTAGGTCGATGTGTGTTTACTTCAGTGCTATATACACTACAGCTTAGAACGTTGTTCGAATGAAATATTGTCATAATATCAGAAATTTTACCTTGCTAAATCTTGAACTATGTTTGTTTTTAATTCAGCTTTGCTTTTTTTTTTTTTTTTTTTTTTTTTTTTTTAATGGACTTGAGGATTTCTGACCCGAGTAAGGACGACGCTGTGGTCGATAGAACTATCACTTTCAAAACAGATAAATCAAGGTTTGTCTCACCTAAAAATTAAAAGCATAGGTTCATATTTTAGCTTTTGCATCAGAAGTGTCTAACTAGAAAGTAAATAGTTGGATATTTTCAAGATGGAAAAACTGTAATTACGAATTTTAACTTGTGTAGTACATGTAGCCACTTTAAACACAAACCGACTTGGTGATGTTTCAGATATAATCTGATGGCGGCTGACACTGGCAGTGATAATACGCATTCTCAGACCATTAATTTCATAGAAATACAACAGCAACAAAATTCCCTCTAGCGTGGAGATTATAAAAACATGGTTCCTGCATACTGTATGTAATAAAATACAACATGGACTTTCTCTTTAATGAACTAATGTACATAAATATACAAATGACCATATCAAGAATCTGCCAATAATGTAATTAATATATTTTTAAGTTAAATAAACTTGGTAAGACTGTGGGCTCCTTATATATGTATATACTCTCTCTCTCTCTCTCTCTCTCTCTCTCTCTCTCTCTCTCTCTCTCTCTCTCTCTCTCTCTCTCTCTCTGGGCCACATTAATTTCCAGTTTCTTCGCAATGTGTCATATAAGACGCGAGTAAGTACCTCATATCAAGTTCGAACTTGTATGATAGTCCGCTGGCAGGTCGACCTCATAAAGCCTTGCAAATGGATCCTCTCCAGAAAGAGAAAGTTAGCTCCCTTTATCTGAAATCTTGGAGGCATTTTGAAACTTTCTTTTCCCCGCCTTTTTTAGAAAAGAAGGACATAGTATCCGCGCTTCCGTTCGTCCCTCACACTCTTCCTTCCGCTCTACAACTTAAAAGCTGTTTGATATTGAGGGAGGAAACTTGGTATACTTGTAATTCATCACTAGAAGGTGTCGCGTACCATATTGGGGGTTCTATTTTCAAGGTCAAGGTCACGGCTCAGTATTTTACGTGTTTCCATCGCACTTTCCTTTTCGCTCTGTAACTTTAAAGCCGTTTAAGATTAAGGGATGAAAGTTGGTACACTTATGCATCATCACTAGAAGGTGTGTCGCGTACACGATTGGAGGTACTATCTTCATGGTCAAGATCACGGCTGAATATTTTACGTTTTCGTCACATTTTCTCTTTCGCGTTATAATTTTAAAGCTGTTTGAGATTAAACGATTCAATTTGGTGTATTTACCTATTCTTATAGAGCAAAAACAACTAATTTAGTTCATACACCCCGTAATGTTAATATTTGGCCAAATTAATATACTTTCGTGGTAAGATGTACAAAACAAGCTTAAATCCTATGAACGATTGATCTAGGAGGAAACTTTTAAAACGATGAAAATTAAGTGCTGCCCTCCTCGTGTTTGAGAAAAATGCCCTTGGAGGTGCCCGCTATAAATATCCGTCCTGGTGAGGTCTCCTGGTTTACATCAAGTTGTACCTGTGCGGCGAAGGCGATAAAATTAAAATGGTTTAAGGTTCAAGCCTACTATTGCGTACAGTTTACCTATACATAGGCTTCTTCCGAAAAACTATGTTAATTTTTCCGGTAATTATTTTCAGCCAATCAGTGACCACCATTCTTTGAAATACGATATTTAATATACAACCAGAAGTAGACTGGTTTCGTAGGTCATAAAATAATCAGTTGGCTGTGACCGTTACTAGAACGTGTGTTGCGTACCATACAGAGGGTCCCATCTACAAGGCCATGGTCAGAGCTCAATATTTTACCTTTCATCACACTTTCCACTCTATAACTTTAAGGTTGTTTGAGATTAAGGAATGAAACTTGGCATATTTATACATCGTCGCTAAAAGGTGTTTCGCGTACCAGCTCAATATATTTACAATTCATCATACTTTCCCCTCCGCTCTACAACTTAAGTGGTTTGAGATTAAGGGATGAAACTTATCATCATTAGGTATCATCACTAGAAGGTGTATCGCGTACCACATTCGGGGTCCTATTCTTCAAGGTCAGGGTCAAAGCTCAGTATTTTTACGTGTTTCCATCACACTTTCCCTTACGCTCTGTAACTTTAAAACCATTGAGATTAAGGGAGGTAACTTCGTATACTTATACGTCACCACTTAGCAGGTGTGTTGCTTACCATATTGGGTCTACTATTTTCATGGTCACGATCACGGCTCAGTATTTTACGTTTTATCACATTTTTCTTTCTAAACCCTTAAAGCTGTTTGAGATTAATAAAACTTGGTATATTATCATTAAAAGTTATGTTAAGTACTACATTGTTGGTCATACCTTTAAGGTGAAGGTCACAACTCAATATTTTACGTTTTCATTACACTTTACCTTCCGCCCTAAAAATGTAAAGCTTTTTCAGATTATGGAATAAAACTTGGATTACTTATACATCATAACTAGAAGATGTGTCCTTTACCACAGTTAGGGTACTAGCTTCAATGTCAAAGTCACAGTTCAGTATTTTGTGTTTTTATTACATTTTGCTTTCCGCTATTTAACTTCAAAGCCGTTTGAGTTTAAGGGGTGAAGCTTGGTATACTTATATATCATCACTGGAAGGTCTGTCGTGTACCACATCTGGGGGCATATCTTTAAGGTCAAGGACGCAATTCAGTTTTTTACGCTTTCATCACACTTTCCCTTCCGCTTTATAACTTTAAAGATGTTCGAGATTAAGGGAAGAAACTCTTGGTATACTTATACATCATCATTTGGTACACTTATACATCATCACTTGGTACACTTATATATCATCACTTGGTATACTTATACATGATCACTTGGTATACTTATACATCATCATTTGGTACTGTTATGTATGATGTTTATATAATATTATAAATATTTTAGGAAATTATAAATGTTTCTTCACTTTAATATTTGCTTAAATCTTAATGTTTATCAGGAAAAACATGTTTAACTAGTGTCCTTGAATTAGGTTGTTTTGATCAATATGTTTTCTCAATTTGAAGGTCAAGGTTGATTTTTGTTTACAAGTAAAATTTCCATTAAGATGACTCATATTCTAGAACATTCTGTCATGTGACCAATCTTTATATATGCCATGTTTGGTGGACATTTATTCAGTTTTGACATTACCATCAGTCTTGTAAAGAGCTATTACAGTTGTGAAAATTCATTCCAAATTCTAAGAGAGGAATTATTTTAAATACTCATTGGATTATAACAGTGCTCATAAACTTTTGGATTTTGGATTTTTAATTGATGATTTTGGAATTTAAGTGAACTTATTCAGAGATTTGGGAATACTTTATTTTGACATCAGCACATCAAGATTTCTAGTACATCAGGACTTTGGAGACCATTAGCACATCATAACATTCAAGGACACAGCCGTGAATTCGGAACATTCTATATTTAGGACTTGTGATTAGAACAATCATTCTTATTGGATTATTAGGATTTCAAAACACATTACTGTAAGTGACTTTTTGATTTTTCATTTTAATTATCTAGTAATAAATTGCTTGTTGATTTTTACTTGATTCGTTGGTTTCACTTTCTTTCTGTTACATTTTTCTTAGACCATAGAGTCGTAACAGAACACTTATACATCATCACTTGGTGCACTTATTTATCATCACTTGGTATACTTATACATCATCACTTGGTACACTTATAGATCATCACTTGGTATACTTATACATCATCACTTGGTATACTTATACATCATCACTTGGTATACTTATACATCATCACTAGAAGGTTTATCTCATACCACATTAGGGATCCTATCATCGTGGTCAAGATCATGGCTTAATATTTTACATTTTCATCACACTTTCCCTTCGGCTCTATATTTTTTAAAGCCATTTAAAATTAAGGAATGAAATTTAGTTTACTTATATATCATTACTAGAAGGTGTATCGCGTCCCACATTGGGGGTGCTATATTTAAGGTCAAGGTCACCGCTTAGTATTTTACGTTTCCATCACACTTTCCGTTCCACTCTGTAACATTAAAGCCGTTTCAGATTAAGGGATGAAACTTGGTATACTTTTACATCATCACTAGAAGCGGTGCTGTGTGCCACATTAGAGCTCATCACTAGAAGCGGTGCTGTGTGCCACATTAGAGCTCATCACTAGAAGCGGTGCTGTGTGCCACATTAGAGCTCATCGCTAGAAGCGGTGCTGTGTGCCACATTAGAGCTCATCACTAAAAGCGGTGCTGTGTGCCACATTAGAGCTCATCACTAGAAGCGGTGCTGTGTGCCACATTAGAGCTGCTACCTTCAAGATCAATACCATGGTTTAATATGCTGATTTTTTTCCATCACACTTTCCTTTCCACTCTATATTTTAAAGCCATTTGAGATGAAGGGATGAAACTTGGTATAACTACGTTATACGCTTGAGCATTTCATCATTTCTTAATCCATAAATCGAAATGCGAGTTTAATGATAAAATCTTTCGTCAAAAATATATTTGATGCAAAACTGCTCAGTAATTCTACACACACACACACACACACACACACACACACACACACACACACACACACACACACACACAATTCGACCTGCAACATGAAGGACAAAAGAAAACAACTAGAATTGTAATTATCAAAAATGGACCCTATGTATACATCTGGAATGTATGTATCTTGAAAATAAATTAAGTGCAATGCCAATTTACGTCAGGGCAGAGTGTTTGTTTGCTTCATGTACAATTTTCAAATCTGATTACGTTTTTTCTCTCTTTAGTATTAATACTTAAACCAGAGTAATTGGTGTCTTGATAGAGAATTTATAATGCAGATTTCAATGAGTACGTTTTTTCTCTCTTTAGTATTAATACTTAAACCAGAGTAATTGGTGTCTTGATAGAGAATTTATAATGCAGATTTCAATGAGTACGTTTTTTCTCTCTTTAGTATTAATACTTAAACCAGAGTAATTGGTGTCTTGATAGAGAATTTATAATGCAGATTTCAATTATTTTTTTTGACCATCGAGAGTAAGTGACGTGTCATCAGCGTATTGTAATATAAGTTTAATCACATCATTAATTTGTATACATTTAATATCCTTATTTTTTCCTACCCACATGAGCTGAAATCTCTGCACACAAAATGAAGGTGTAGGAGCAGAGTAGAAAACTTTGTTTGCTGCCTCTTTCAACATTAAAAACGCAGACGTGTGACCATTTACAATGATACTTTGTGATATTGTTATAAATTATGTGTATCCAGCCTTGTATTAAGTCTCCAGGATTAAACAATTGCAAAACATTGTTTATGAATATCCATGCAAAAAATTCAAATGCCTTTTCCAAAATGTATTAACAAAATTAGACCAGGGATGTGTTGTTTTTTTTTTTTTTGTTTTTTTTTTGTAGCACGAGATCATACATATCTTTTTATATTCTCACCTAAATAGATACTTTTTACAAATCATGTTTGATCATTATGAATAACTACAGGATGAACAGTCTAAAAGTCTAAATAATGCTTGATATACACACAGAAATTATTTTCTAAAACATTTTGAAGTGAAATAAGTCTTTAGTTTTTGTTAGGAATTGCTTAGAATTGTCTCCTTTGAATATATATGCTATGACCCTTCATGTTGTTAAGGGGATAACTCACCTTTTGGATTGAAACATTTATAGCTCTAAGAACACACCAATATCTATCCAGAAAAAACTTAAAACATTTTTAAAACATGTTTTAAAAATGTAGAAAGCTCAACAGTGAAACCGTCAGACCCTAATTCGTGTTATTTGGCATTTTCCTTAAAAACATTTAATGCTTCAGAGAAGATATAGCACCATTTAATAGTTTCATTTAAATTTTAAAAAATCAAAATGATGTTGCAGTTTTTCAAAGTCAACAGGTTCAACTTCACGCTTTTTATATAAACTCACATAATTGTGTTTTTTTTCCAAAATGTCTTTCTTATTTTCTGTTAATTTAACATCACCATTTGCAAGTACCAACAACATTTTACTAATATAATTGAAAATTTTGAAATAACAAAAGTAGTTACTTATTTTCTTTTCTTTTTTAAACAATTTTGTCCTGGATCGTACCGTAACGTCATCCATCTTCACCTTGTAAATTTCTTCCAACGCCGTATTCTTATGATTTAATATTATTAACTCATCTAAATTGTTTCTTTTTCCTAGCAAATTAATGTCTTCAATAAGTTAATTTTCCTTTGATCCAGATTTTTTGTTCTTGTAAGGTGCATGTGAAATTGTGACTCGTCTAATTTCCAACATCGTATCAAACTTTAATTGATCATCTATTATAAATTTCTAATCAGATAAGGATATATTTTATAATGCTTCGGGATGCTCAGGAGAAACAGCTTATTTTACCTTTCGTACATAGCTTGGATCCTGTAGAATGAATTGTTACACTTCAATAAAAAAAAAATTATATATTTTTTTTTTCTATTTTGCGAAAAGGTTCAACAGAACCAGGTGTCTCACATGCGTCCGTGCGCTTGTCAGAATAGCCACTGTTTCAGACTTCAAAACATTAACATTGTTGACGACGACGACGCCGACGCCATAAAAGTGACTATTATAATTCACTATGCTTCAAAAACAATTTTAGCTTTACCAACGAATAATATATCCTATATCCTGGCTCAATAACATCATTTTCTATATTTGTAAATATATTTTGGATTCTAAGAAGAAGTCGCACCGTTTTACTGAATTATGTTTCCCCCAAGCATATATACATGTTCCAATATTATGCTCACGAAATATATCTCTGAGTTTGTTTTCAGCCCACGTGTCTGTTTTTTTTTTTAAAATGACTATAGCTGAGTGTATATACAGATGCATCTATGACCAGGTTAAAATCACCCCTATTATAACGATTTCGTTTTCCAATTCTGATATATCCTTTTTTTATTTTCAGGTCCAAATCAGGATTGTCTCTGTTTGGTCCATATATGTTGATAACTGTGAATTGGTGATTTCAAAATGTAATATCCAAAACTAATTTATTGCCGATACCACAATATTTAGCACTGTAGAATAACCTGAAAGTTATTATTTAACAAAATATCTACTCCTCTAGAATTTGAACCACGTGAGTTAAACAGCATCCATATCCCAATAATGCTCTTATCTAAGTCTCCCACTTTTCAATAAAATGTGTATCCTGAAGGAAAAAGATTAAATGTGTTTTATATGTTTGAGAAAAAAAAAAAATTAAAACACCCCATATATTTTCAACACCTAACACAGAATTTTTTTATTTCAGGACAAGGCTTTACTGTACAATAAGCAATAGGCTTAATTATCCAAAAGCCGTTTCCTTAGATTATTTAAACTTAAGATTCAGACAAACAAAATGGCATTCACCAGCAGCTTAACTGTTGTTGCTGTTTAGGTTTTTTTTTATTTTTAAAAGATTATAATGAAAATACTTTGTGTATTTTCTGAAGAAGAAAAAAAGTTAATACGTGTGTTCAGCTATACGCCAGAAGTTAACACTAGGCTCTCTCACCTGAGCATAAAGATATGAGCATACACAAATATATAGAGGTACTATCCCATTACTAGTCTACTTCTAAGAATAACGTATACCGATTGGAAACTACCTATACTAGTAAGCTAACCAGAGTTACATCCCCAATGTAAATATAGACCTGTCAACAAATCAGCGGTCGCGCACGGTAATTTCTAATAACAAATTTAATTCAGATAAAAAGATATATATTTATTGGTTGTAGTATTTAAATATTCATCGTAATGAGGCAGAATGGTGAAAGGCTAATTTATTTAATCGCCAAGCTTAGAAAACTTATATGTTTCCATAAGTCATTGTTCTTTACCATTTTTCAGTTTTGCAAAAGAATTTGTAGTCGAAGATCAATGCTTTCTCAACGCAATCCAGTTCTTAACATTTATCTAGGAACTCAGTTGTTTGTTTGGAAGGTCCTATTCAATGACAATACATGACACTTTTTTAAATGTTCTTCTTTTCAGGACATCCATTTTTTTTTTTCTTGATGTGTACTTGCCTATAGCCGGCCGATTGGAATCAACCGAATCAATGAGCGATACTGATATTATTATGTATAACTGTTAGCCCAACTTACTTTTGAAACATTCCACCACTTTCTCAACGCACTGCTCATAGCTTCCTTTCTTTTCTCTCTCATCCAGACGATAGAGCTTTATTGAATCTTGCGAGTGTGTTGTTCCAATTC
Source organism: Margaritifera margaritifera (assembly GCA_029931535.1). NCBI lineage: Eukaryota > Metazoa > Mollusca > Bivalvia > Unionida > Margaritiferidae > Margaritifera > Margaritifera margaritifera. The sequence continues at coordinate 450,809 of JAQPZY010001644.1, read as the reverse complement.
ATTTTGTTTTCTTGATTCTCTTCTTTGCACTTTGGAGACCAGTAATGTAATCAGCCTCTGATTTATTGACTATCTCCATGGTCACAATTTCCTTCCTTAAGCCCCCATTCTCAATTTGTGTTACAACGATCTAATCTGTAACACTATTAATCTCTTCCTTCATTTTTGAAATCTCTTTTCTGAAACCCCCTGCATTTTCTGCGTATTGTTCTGTAGCGATGTCTCAAAAACTTTATGTCACAAGTTGGTTTATGTTAGTTTCAGTGTATCCCCTTGAAGCCATTGTATTTTTTTTATTTTTTTATTTTTTATTTTTTTTTTTTTTTTTGGGGGGGGGGGCACTTTTTGGACCACTAGATCAAACTTTGTCTCAATTGCCTCCATTTTCTTCTGTTTTACCTAATCACAATCTGTGCGTCCAACTGACTCCGCACGAATTGCCAATTAGACGTCTGTGAGGGCGATGGAGAAAAAGAATCATCTCTCAATGACAATTTACTTTGAGGAGCTGCACCGTCAGGCCCCAACTTATTTGTATCCTTCCCCGTATCCTACTGGGTTTTACTACCCGTACTTGCAGTGCGCGTTTCCACCATGAACTTGCACTTTAAAGAACTATTTATTACCCAGAAAGCTGATTCAATTGTTGTTGTGCTGAGAAAGATTCATTTTGCTTTCTTCGTAAATAAGCCACAATATCGCAGGAGTATCAATGTTCAGCTGATGAAATAATGCATTCCTAGTGCACAAGGGTGTAATATTTCGTTAGACGTAATGACGAACTCAGATTTTTCAGATGTTAATGGTCCGTTGTACATTGGTCCATTTTGTGTTACTTTATATATATATATATATATATATATATATATATATATATATATATATATATATATATATATATATATATATAGTCGGATCACCACAGGTCAGCTAACGTGTTGTGTTCTTGGGCAAGACACTTTACTCCAATAATTACCTTGGCACTAAGTAACCTACTTGTGTTGCTATGCCGTAAAACATCAAACCAATTATATTATGATGACAATATATTAACATTGATAAAATATTTTCGATTTTTATCAGTTTATGCATAAATCTTGGTGCAGACATGACGGACGGACGAACTGGTATATATCCGTAATGTCAGAGGTGTTAATGTCCTTTATGGGTTGTACAATATTTATGCCAGAGCAGCGTTATTCCGAATAGTAGTAGGTGTAGGGTGGAGACATATTTACAACATGATTTATAAAACTGGTTGTTTGTAAGACGATAACAGCAGCGAACAAGGCCGGAATAATGACCTGGATATATCACTCTTGCCTGTGTCTTGGATTTATGATGCATTCTCTAAGTTCAAATTTATATTCAAGGAATCGCACAGGTCAACTTACTGTACGGGTAATAACCTTGATATGTCACTTCAACCTCTCTCCTTGGATTTATGACACATTCTCTAAACTCGAATTTATAGTATGTGGATCGTAAGAGTCGCATTACTGCACGTGCATTTCGCCCACGGATTTACACATAGTGTCCATTGATTTTATTTTCATGCCGATATCAAATGAAATTGTCAATGATCTGATTTGCATTGATATTATATTTCTTACCGATAACAAATAATATTGATATTCAGTGTATACATTGTTTATCAGCTAAATGTATGTATATGTACTGAAATGTATATAATTTATTGTGGTACATGACTTAATGCGACATTTTGGTCATTTTGTTTAAATAATAACTTTTGTATGTTCTCTCTAAAATATGAAAATGAAACTGATAAAAATAAAAGATGACGAGCATCCTGATGATGAATTTTGACATCTCTCTGTGATTTGTTTTATACGATTGCTCAGGTAAATTCCTAACGTGAACATGTAGGACGTGATATGATGTGGAACCTATTGTACTGCTGTACACGTGTGCGATGTAGCACTAGTATCTGTACGTAAAAAAAAACTAAATTATCTGGTTATTTTCCACCACTTTCCCTGCCGCCACAATCTCTCGTGCTTTGTTTTTTGTTGCTGTTGTTTCTTTCTTTTTTTTTCTTTTTTTTCTGTATATATATATATATATATATATATATATATATATATATATATATATATATATATATATATATATCTTATACCTTTTATTATAATCTCATTGTCCATCTGTTCTAAATTTAATTTTCCACTTGTATCATTGTTTTATTCCAAAAAAGCGATTCATTCATGAGCGGAGCTTAAAAGTTCTTGTGAGTTTTTGCCCTTTTTGAAAGATAATATTTAATTTGTTTTATATAAACGTCATGGTGATGCAAAAGTCAATTGAGAACATTCCTTTAATTTACTTTTGTCATATTGACAAGAATTGCAAAAGTCAATTCAATTCAACTGAAACTTTTATTGCATTAAACACAGCGTTGACAGCAAACACATACATATAATACAACTTGCAGCTATAAATAACCACATTTATTTATATATACATGTATCATGACAAACTGTGTTTTTATCTGGAGCAATAAAGAGAGCTATAAATGAAGAACATAGCGGTTAATTAATATTGCATTATTCTTTTTCTCAGAGTGTAATAAATACATTTTGATAATTTTAGAAGTGCGTTTCTGGAGATGAAAGGATGCTGCTCTCCTTACAATAAAATGTATATCTTTCAAACAATATTGGAGACAACGTTAGGCAAGCGGCTCCTTAGGCATAGGTTAAATAGGTCATTCATTATGCCATACTTCCATGTGGTGTCATAACATTTCTCCAAGTCGAAAAAGACGGCAGCCATATGTTATATCTTTATCAAAGTTTCCCTAATAAATGCTTGAAGTCTGACAAGATGGTCTATTGTGCTTTTCTGGCGTCTTAATCCACACTGAACATCTGATAATAGTTTGTTGTATTCGAGATTCCAGAGCAGTCTATCATTTATCATCCGTTCCACGGTTGTGCAAATGCAGCTTGTTAATGATATGGAAAGATAGATGGAACGGCCGTTATGGTCCTTTCCAGTTTGGGAACTGGCATTACCGTTACTTCTCGACAAGACTTTAATCGAACATGTACTCCTGAAAATGCTTTTATATACATATAGTTCTATTTTCAGCTTCGATAAATCTCCTTGTGAAGTCAGCAAAGATGAGCAGAGGACCAATTATGTCATCTGGAGTTCCGGCAGCCTCCTACAAGAGCCTTCATGGATGACATGATAATTACATCAAAGTCAGTACCAGAAGGTAGAAGATGTTAGAAGATCTTGGAGACCTGATCAGCTGGGCCAGGATGAAGTTTAAGTCATCTAAGTCAAGAAGTCTGGTCCTGAAGAAAGGGAAGGTGCAAGATAAATACCGGTTCAAAATAGGAGATGAAGTTATACCAACACTGAGCGAGCAACCAGTTAAGAGCCTCGGCAAGTGGTTTAAGGACTCCATGAATGACAGTGAGATTGTGGCAGACATGAAGCAGCAAGCCAAAGACTGGATGGAATCCATAGACAAGAGTGGGCTACCTGGGAAGTACAAGGCCTGGTGTTACCAGCATGGTATTCTACCAAGAATCCTTTGGCCACTTCTAGTATACCAAGTCTCATTGACAGCCGTAAAAGAAGTTGAGTGAATGTTCAATGCATATATGCGACGATGGATGGGAGTGCCAAGAAGCTTCAGTAGCATTGGCTTGCAAAGTACCGGCAGCAAGCTTCAGTTACCACTATCATCAGTGACAGAGGAGTTTAAGGTGACCATGGTCAGACAGGTGATGATGTTGAAAGACAGTGCAGATGAGAAGGTGAAAGAAGCAGCAATGGAGGTATGGACAAGTAGAAAGTGGGTAGCAGCAAAGGTATTTGAAGAGGCAGAATCCAGACTGAGACACGGTAATATGGTGGGCACAGTAGCGACAGGAAGGTTGGGGCTGGGAAGTGTGAAAAGACCTCCATGGCAGGCAGCAAGCACCAAAGAGAAGCGTGCCATGGTCCAGAAAGAAGTATGTCTGGCAGAAGAGGAAGATAGGCAAGTTAAAGCCGTCGGCATGAGGAAGCAGGAAGATTGGCTATGCTGGGAAGCTGCGAGGTCCAGGAAACTGTCTTGGAGCGACATCTAGAGAGTTGATGCCCAGAAAATCAGCTTCCTCATACGCTCAGTGTATGATGTTCTCCCTACACCAACAAACCTCAAGACATGGGGAGTAACTGATGACCCAAGCTGTAAACTTTGTGGGAGACTTAAACATTTAGAGCACGTGCTGTCATCCTGCAATGTAGCTCTGACAGATGGTCGTAATCGTTGGCGCCATGACCAAGTGCTTGCTGAGATTGCTGCCAGTATGGACATAGCCAGGACAAAGAAACACCAAGTGAAAAGTGGTCCCAACTTCATCAGCTTTGTGAGAAGCGGTGAGACACAAAGGCGAAAGACTGAAGCAAGAGTCATCTTGACAACAGCGCAAGATTGGGAAATGCAGGCAGATGCAAAAGGACACCTGAAGTTCCCAAGAGACATCTGTAACACCAGCTTCAAACCCGATATTGTACTGTGGTCAGGAGGAACCAAGCAGGTGATTTTGTTGGAAATGACAGTGCCATGGGAAGCTAGAATGAAGAGGTCCATGAGAGGAAATTGGCTAAGTATCAGCCACTCGTCCATGAGTGCCAGCAGAATGGATGGAAGGCTTGGAATCTACCAGTGGAAATATAATGCCACGGCTTTGCAGCACAGACCTTTTGGCGTGCCTTGGAAGTCATCGGGATTACAGGACCTAGCCGCAGGAATTTAGTAACCTAGGTTGGCACACAGGCGGAGGAAGCCTCACATTGGTTTTGGCGGAAGAGAGAGGAGCGATGGAAAAGCTAATCAGTTCCGGGCTGAGTCTGATCAACTCAGTCGGCGCACCCCTGGAGAGTGTTGTGGGCCAGCTCCGAAACACTCTAGGATAGGGGATCCCCACCTGATGATGGAACCGACTGCAGCACAGAACTGTATTCATGTATATATATATATATATATATATATATATATATATATATATAGAGAGAGAGAGAGAGAGAGAGAGAGAGAGAGAGAGAGAGAGAGAGAGAGAGAGAGAGAGAGAGAGAGAGAGAGAGATACAGAAACAGACAGTGACAGTGACAGAGAGAATTACAAATATACACCAGAGCGGAAAGTGCTATCCCTGGATTTTACTGGAGAATGCTTGATAACATGAATAGAATTTTTAAATACGAATAAATAATATTATAGTAGAAATACAGATGGACTGTGTACTTAGATGAAAATTAATTACTGGGTCGACATGCGGGTATTTCTGCAACGCACGAATGCCTATACCACCAACATTGTAGCATCATTTTTGGTTATGTGTGCATGGTCGAGATGGTATAGTGGTTGGTGCTTACAGACAAGGCAATGGATGCGGTAAAACGCGGATCCGGGTTAAAATCTCCTTAGAGTACGAACTAAAATTCTCTAACCTATATCATAATATTTATTCATATTTATATATACACACACACAAGAGTTACAACGGTAAAATTTTGCCGTCTCGAAATTGAGCCTGAAAATGGGACATAGATTGACGACTCCAAAATAGAAACCATAATCAAAGTGGATCAGAACAAATTAGAGAATTCTTAGAGCATGCATACTAAATTAGTCGATAATTATGAATTTCGAGTTTAAATAAGATTCTGTGTTCAAGATCTTTTGCTAGTAAAGGGCTTTGGCTTTTCAGTACTTTATCACGTATAGCTGTCTATACTGACTCAATTATCGCAATATCACACAAACATTCAATGAGTTGTTGTGGAGCAGCAGGCCACAGACTTATCGTTTGATGCTGAAACTGTTTTACATCTTCACATGTCAGAAAGGCGTAATCTATAGTCGGTAGACATTGTTCCGGAATCGCAGGCAAAACATTCCTCCATTCATAATGGTGTTATCAGCTAATTGCAGTTTAAAACTAACCAGTGATCTGCCCGATGAAGTGGGATACATATCTATTTGTTACAAACAATCATCTGCATTACACACAAGTCATATTATTTCAACATCTAAAACACAATAAGTATGGAAACTAATCTGTGATCTGCCGGATGAAGTGGAATACATATCTACTTGTTACAATCATTTGAATTACACACAAGTTACATTATTTAAACATCTGAGATACAACAAAATGAAGAAAGCTAAATATACATATAAAGTTATTTATCATCTTCATCGTTGTTTTCGTCATCACTATTATCATGATCATTGTCTTCGTCGTTCTTGTGACCTTCAACGGTTTAAATGATTTATTTCATCTATAAATTCCAGTCAACTCTATGAATGCACGGAAAATAACTCCAATATCATATTTCAAAGTGACGTCCTTAAAGCTATGTTTGCAACACACATTCAACAACGTGTTAGATTAGTAAAGTTTTTATAAAAAAAAAAAAAAAAAAAAAAAAAAAAAAAAAACACTAGAGGTTGATTTATCAGAGAAAAAACACTGATAAAATGTGGTTGCTACTGACCTAAATTCCTTTTAAGCACAATTGACATATAGCCGGAACAGAAGTAACTACAACTTCTTGTTATCATAGGAAACACACAAATTAAAGTGATTGATTAATGATTAATTACAGTAGTATTTTTGTGCCACTGCTGGGTATATTTGAAAAATTTGCTGAAAAATGGTCGGAATGGTTGAAGCTTTGACTGTTTGAATTGGTGTATTATATATAATGACATTCATCTAGGTGTCAGACACATTATCTAATTGCTCCGACAACCTGTTAGTGTCTCACTGTGACATAAATAGTTTTGGTCAGTGGTATATCGGAATTGTTTGAAATTTACTGACATATACTGGTAGGTGAATGATAGGAAACTTCTGTTTCTCTCCGACATTTGAATAAATGCATTTTCTTTAATATGTCTTTAAAGTCTTTGGTCATTTGTTTTGCAAATTTTACTGTCACAACAGAATTAGGTTTGTGTGTTTGTAATTCAGATTTTCATTGTCTTAAAAGTTGCGTTTTATTTATTTTTTTGATCTGTCAATTTTTATCTTATACCAGAGAACTTCTTTATTCCAAAGGTTTTTATGAGATTTTGAATGCATTTTGTTTGTATCTCCATGTCCATAATTTTGTAAAATGGGTGGGTCGGGGGGGGGGGGGGGCGAGGCACAATATTTCTTGCTTACTTTCAGTGAATAAACCTTTAGGTCATCGTTCATTTTCTCTGTATTCTGTCCACTAGTCCACTAAACAGTCTTAGAAACCTGTATTTTGATATAAAACATAACATTGTATAATATCACATGAATATATGTGGTAATATTGTGGTATTGATATTTTTCTCTCAGTGCAATCAATAAAAACATCAACGCATAGTTTACAGTTACAACAATGTCCGCAAAGGTGTCAGCTTTACATGCTGAGGAACAGAGAAAAAACGATACTATTATGCCAAATCCGTCAATAGGAATTGTGGTAGCATGGATTTTGGGCAAACATTCAATAAACAAGAGTTTTCTTGGAAGTTTTTCCAATAGCTACTTAGTCTTTGTACCCGAAAGAGATGGTCATGTCAAGTTCTTCGCTAACTTTTGCTGTCCAAGTATTGAAAATGGTCCCATGGATGCGTGTTTTTGCTTTTTTGTTCCCTAAAAGATCTCTTTCTTTTCAGCTTTTCTATCTTTTTCCACTGCCTAATTTCCTGTACCCTAAGCTGATAAGAATAGGCTGACAAATATTGTGAATACGTGTAATATATGACATGCCGAATGATATGCAGCTGCTCAAGACCAATGTAAGTGGTTGATTCTTGTGACTCAGTTGGCTCGAAGAGAAGAACAATTTACAATATACTTAAAGGGGAAACGGACTAAAGTATAACATGCACTCAATCGATGGAGTTCACTTAATTTATTACATCTGTAAAATCTTTGCACAATGGGCCCAGTAGTTTAGGAGAAATCAGTCTTTAATTTTTAAATTTTGCTAACAAGGTTGTATACATGATTATAAAGAAAGAAATTGATAGAGAATTACACCAATGTAATCAAACACGTTAGAGATTTATAATACGTTCCAAGCAGCTTTCCTCACTGTTCTATTCATTTGTTGAGGCGGGGGTGTCTGGGGCACGATTTATACAAATGAATATATTACAAAGAACTAACTCCTTACAAGACGTTAATACACAGTTTTAAAAACTCTTAGGGATACACTACAAGAATCGCACGCATTAACATATTTTTTTTTTTAAATTACAAAATATTCGATTCTTTTGCTACACTCTGTATATATGTTTTGCATTCAATGTAGACTTACAGCGCATGCGTATGAATGCTGTCCACAACTAATTTATTGCCATAAAAATATGTTGAGACTTAACCTAAAGTCAGATAAAAATAAATCAGACACTTTCCTTAGATTGAGAAATTTACTGCTACTTCCGATGTCAGTACTAAAACTGTCTTCAAGTCTTCGTTCGCTTCTATAAATATACCGGGTAAGAGTACAGTGATCCGAAATATCGAATTGGATGGAAATGTACACATGCCCATGACGAATTATAAGACTGATGACGGTCACATCAGTCACAACAGTAAACACTCTCGGTATAAAAACCGTAGAATATCGCTAAAGACTGTTGTGAAGGACTTTTAACATTCAGCAAAATGAAGATAACTGGAATCATGTTTGTATCAGGCATTCTTTTATTCTGGACAATATCCACTGTTCGTGGATTAAAACTTTGTGAGTTTTTCTTTCAGTCTGCATACACACACACACACACACACACACATATATATATATATATATATATATATATATATATATATATATATATATATATATTCACCCGTGTGTACATAGGAAATCTGAAACATATCCATACATTAATTAATACATGAATAAGATATGGATAAATTAAATATTAAATAATAATAATAATAATAATAATAATAATAATAATAATAATAATAATAATAATAATAATAATAATAATAAGGATATATTGCTGATTTTCTTTTCAATGAAAACATTTTTATTTTCCTTAAATTTCACTGTATGCTACTAGGGATGGGGTGGGGTGTTACATTAGAGTGAGAGACAGAAACAAAACAGAACTTTATTTTCAAATCAGGTCTAAGAATACACATACTATGAGTATTTTGAAAAGTTCTGAACACTCGTATTTTGTTAGAACTTTTTGTTTCTTTGAACCTGTCAATAATTTAATGCCGATCGATGGACAAATAACGTTCTATAAAATGATTTGCTGATATCAAGGACGACTTGGATAAAGTTTACGGATGTAATACCCTGTCATATCCTACAATTATGAAGTGGTTTCGTCGTTTTAAAGATGGTGGCTAATCCATGTATGATGACCCACGTTCTGGAAGACCGTTGTCTGCAATTGGTGAGCGGGAAGTTGGTGCTGTGAAGGAGGCAATTTTGATGAAGATGTTCGATACTTCGTGGAAGATATTTCCATTATCGCCGGCAATAATTCGTTAGCTGGAGAGCAAGTTACAGAATGCGTCGTAATCATTGGTCTATAAAGTTGTGATACTGAAATACACATTTATACATTCTGTATTTCCGACTTAATATACATGCTAGTAATCTGATATGTTAAATTTATTGTAAACATTTATTTATAAAGTATAATTAGGACACACTCTATATTTATCACTTATCTGGCAGTCAGGGGATGGCGAACTTCTATTTTCGAAAAGAAAGCATTTGGCTCGTTCAAGGTGGCCAATTATTATTTGATATTTGTAAATTTTGTTGACGAAGTTGTATTTTATTTTTTATATCCACGTTAGTCAAGCCGTCGCCCCTGACTTTATAAACACAGAATAATGGAAGTGGATAATCAATCATTTTAATTTCAGTTTCTTAAGCTGCAGATGAATTTATCACATAATCCCCCTACACACACGCACGCAATCACGCACGCACGAGCGCGCGCTACTATTTACTTCAGATATTATCACACAAATCACAAAGATGTTTACCTATTCTGCAATTTAATATATAGCACATGTACGGAGGGTATTTGACAAAAATTTCCAGGTAATCTCATAACATGATTAGACGTGATTGTGTTAGGTAGACTACATGGTTTCTGGGTTCTTATTATGTACAGAAACATTCTCCGAATAAAATATGAATTTGGGATGAGTCATTTATTGTAATTTATCATGTGTTATGGACTACCTTTCTATGATTTTTTTCTTTGCAAAGAAAATGTTTTGACGAGTTAAAACATTTTATCTTACCAACTAACAATATCGTGTGACTTCGAATGCACCCTCAATGAAGCAATTAAAAATGCGTGTTTGATTAGGTAAGGAAACATTTATTTCTGGAAATGGAAACCGCAAAACGCCTTTCTGTGCACATAACTGAAATTTCAGGAATAAAACGCCAAGACTTGATTTACTGTCCTCTTTTTTTTTTTTTTTCCTTCTCTTTTGACGATTGTTTATTTGTGGCAAAGAACTTCGCAAGCAATATTGGTATATTTGACTGAGGTTCAGGATTGCACGCGGTGACAGGTACCAGAAACAAGGTATTAAATACAAGTGCATTGCAACAAATTATCCAGCGGTGGCTGATGATTCGACGTTCATTCAAACGCGCCTTTATATTTTGGCTGAAGTCCGCAGCATTTAAAGCTCTGTGCTCATTACACTTGTCAATTTTTAAAATGTAAGCGACTAGAGCAACGTTTTACTATCATCGCTAACATAGTACACTGTGACCTACATTTCTTGCCTGAATTGTTTTGTGAGAAAAATGCATTGAGAGAGGGGGGAGGGGGGAGAGATGAAGCTTTATATCATGTAGTCATGAGAATATAAATATAACCGAACATTCGGGTTATCATACTTCTATGCTAAAACTCCATAACTATGACGAATTTCATTTTCAATCATTTGTAACCTACTTGTGATTAATGAATCACTGATTCCTACTCACCAGTTAAAAGTTAACATGATTTAAATTCCAGTTGGCCACTGGCCAATGCTATCTCTATCTAGAAGTGAGTTATTCAGTCATTGAGACTATATTGAAAGCGTGTCAGAACACTCTTGTCTGATACTCAGACACATAGTTTATTGTTATTGTATAAATATACTATTATACCTGTTCAAATACAGTCAGTCATAAATTCCATATTTTTAATCCAGTTGACATGAAGCTCTCGGTAAATACATTTATTATATACCTACCAATTTTCTACCCAAGAAAGAGCCAGAATTTTACCATCATTTCCTTCAAGCAGGAAAACGATACTATCATTTTCTAAATCCGTATCACCATACTCTCAAACGAGGTTGGAACTACTTTATCCTCAAGGTTTCCTGGTGGCAATAGAAGCGCCCCTAGCGACGGAATGCCAACACTCGCAGTAAACAAAGCTCTCATAGAGACATTAGTTAAGAAACCTTGTATTATATGTAAAACATCTGAAAGGTCTAAACCATGTTTTTGTCACAACAACAATAAAAAAAACATTTATTCCTTTATTTTCAAGTAGTAAAATGTAGGCAAAATGTTCGTCTGAAACAAGATCATATTCGGAAATCGCGTACCAAAACATTACAGTTGTGCAATACAACCCATTTACGGAAATTCATAAATGGTAACGTTAGTGAGTTTCACGCATAATGGAAGAATCTGAAATTATAAATGAGTAACATTATCTGCAACAAATCTGTATTATCAAGTTCCAACAATTTCTCCAATCCTGTTGTAAATAACTGTCAAAATAATAGTGTCATTCCCATGTCAAGTTCCTATCGGAGCCTCTCACAATGTTCCGCCAGAAACAGTTCAACCGCATTCAACCTGGCCTCCGAAAGAAACTTCCAGTCATTCAGCTGGTGAAATCTTCCCTGATGCAAAATTTGAGAACTGCACAATAACTGTAAATCACATATATGAGTCTGCTGCCCCCAATCGTCGAAGAATTCGTGTTATTGACAGTGATGGTAGTCAAACTGAGTGTGCGTTGTTTCACAAGCTTCATTCATCAAACTAATATTCATGCGCATGTCAGCCTTTCAAAAAGTAATTCGGTTTATGCTTTAAGATGAAGTTCGTATTAAAGAGGTTGAAATGTTAAGAAATTTCTTGTGTTTTTCAGCTACATATAGCGATTTTATTAAATTATCTGAAAATTGATAGGTATATAACAAAAATATAATTATCACAGTAATGCAGTTTTGATTGCTAGATCACGTACCGTTGTCAGCATAAAAAATCCGGATCATGAGTCGACGCTTCGCGTCTCGTAATGATCCGGATTTTCTAATGCTGACAACTCAACGTGATCCAGCAATCAAGATCGCGTTACTGTGATAATAACATATATGTATTTGATATTCATAACATAGCTGGTAAAAATCTGCTCTGTCTCTATTTGGTCCATAAATATTAATAAGTGTAAATCTGTGGTTTCCAACGATTATTTCCATCCTAAATTTATTGTCCGTATTATCTTTCTTTATTCCATGCAGGGGGGTGGGGTGAACTGGAAATTATTAGTCAATAGTATGGCTACGCCTCTTGAATTAGTAGAATATGACCTAAAAGACCATTCATATCCCCAGGTAGTCCGTATGAAATTTTCCCATTTTTCAATCAAGTGTGTACTTTGAAGAAAGTATACTCAATATTTTGTATTCTTTGGAAATGTAAGTACATGTCTTCATTTCTTGAAAAACCCCAACCCCTGATAATTAAATATTTTTTGACTCAGACATAAACATTTAGGAAGGTATATACTATTATTATTCCGTGTGTGCAGAGACCATAAATACAATTTTATGTAACTAAACTTTTTAAATAACATGTATAAAAGATGCATTTGAAATTGGTGTCACCTAATTTCTAATAGAAGCATATCAAAGAAAAGTTGATCATTTATTGCACATTTTAAAAAAAAGGTATATTCTCAAAGGTATCTAAATGGTCAGCACATACATATTGATGTTTAACTTGTAAGATAGCTTTGTTTACTGTTGTAACATATTCCGGGTCTTTTAATAACGAATTAATACATTTCCAGAATGCTTTCCTTTTAATTTCTTTTTTGGAAAGCTATCTTCATTTTTACAAGAGAATGGTCAGACATTATGTTTCACTATACGACAATTTTGAACTATAACCAACATATTTTATCAAAAATATAACACTGTCACTTTGTAATTTTTTTCTTTGACACACGGGAAAAAGTGTTGTGGAAACATCAATGTAAAAACTCTTCCTGTTTTGTTTGTTTAGAATTTAGTTCTGCCGGGCGAGCAACAAATGTATTTTTTATGAGGACGAAAAGAAAACATTTCAAAATTACATTACGTTTGATGTCCATCTTAAGATGAATGATCGATACTCTTTGAGAAGAATTCTAAAGAGTTAATGTGTATTTGTGAACATATATTAAAAATGTATGATTCTTTACATTTTAGACCGTATGCACAGGCTTTGTAATAAAAACATCTCCATGACGTCAGAGGGTATCTATGCTGCCCGCTTAGTATTCAGTTCAAGCCGACGTTATGATTGCTCTGTCTATGTGGAGGGAAGGTTCACAGCCCCATATATACGGTTTCATTTTGAGAAAATGAACATCGGGAATGAGACAGTGTATAACAGATGCAAGTATCCTAAGCTAAGAATCAAAGATGGCAAATCAACAGATGCACCGGAAGTGGGTGGTAAGATTTATAGTGTTTTGTCTTCTTTTTAATAAATAATGCAACAGCTGTCATTTTCCTTTGTAACTAAATTATACATCTTTTGACCTGATATGTAGACAATGGGTGTAAATATTTAAAAATGTCTCAAAACTGTGGTCCCGACAAACGTCGGAATGTCTGTGGATTTTACTCAAATAAAACAGCTATTGAAAGTAGACTTTTTATCTATATATCATGAAACCTTGTTCAACAATTGAACTTCTTTCACTCCTCCTTGTGTCTAATTATAGTTTATACTTATTTTATAGCCATACATTTTGTAATATACAAGGAAAACTGATTGAAAAGAAGCTGTAGAACTTACAAATTACTCTCCTTTAGAAACATTTCATATGAAGCATGCAGGAAAAGGATATACGAAGTCAATTTAAACAAATTGTTATGGTGTGTATATCTGGATAGTCTGGAAAGAGATGAAGTAATGTTACAAAGAGTTAATGGAATAGATTTGATTCTTTGCGATACGAGGGGTATTGGAAAAGTTCTGAATCTTTTGTGATAACTTTTTCTTTTCTCTGAACCTGTCAGTAAATGCCGATCGATAGACAGCACGCCCGACACCTGCAGATATATGCGTGTCACGTATCATAGGTAAATGACAGTGGCGTAAAAATGTTGGAAAATTCTGCTATTGAGAAAAGAGCATACTGTAAAATCCGAGCGCTTTTAAGGTACTGTCTGGCTGATATCAAGGCCGACTTGGACAAAGTTTATTGATGTAATTCTCTGTCGTATCCTACAATTTTGAGGTCGCTTCATCGTTTTAAAGATGGTCGCGAATCCATGGAAGATGACACTCGTTCACAGCTGTGAAGAGGGTAATTGATGGTGATGCTCAATACACAGCAGAAGATATTTCTTTGATCACTGGCATTAATTCGTAGGCTGTTGTTAATATACTGAAGAAATATTTGAAGCTCAGAAAGGATTGTAAAAGATTAGTCCCAGGTTCATTGACGGCTGGTCAAAAACCGACTCGAGTTAAAATCACAGCTACTCGCCAATATAAAAAAAGTGACCAGAGACGTTTCAGTGAGATTGTCACAGTTGATGAAACATGAATTTACTTTTTGAACTCGACTCAAGAGAAAATAATAAAAAAGTCTGAATCGGAGAAAACAAGCAGAGATCAAAAATCGCAAGACGTAGTCGGACTGTCAAGAGAGTTTTATACGCATTATTTTTGGATGCAAATGGCCCAGTCGTCCAGATACCTGTGTCTGCTAGTGTCACGTGACATTTTGTGCCTCCAAAGTGTTGCCAAAATTTGTAGAACACTACCGAAGCGGTACCCGATGCATTCATCTACTCCATGACAAAGCAACGGTGCATAAATCCGCCGTCCTAACAGACTTCCTGAATAAGCACAGCATCGAAACTTTGCCGCATTCACCATACGGCCCTGATATAGCTCCAAGTTATTTTTACTGAATCCCGTTATCAAAGATTCGCTGAGGCTCAGACGAGTTGAAAGACGACAGGAAGTGCAGTTTTCCAGTGTATGAACAACATACAGAGAAAGAGAATACAAAGTGGCATTTATTAACTGGATAATCAGACTGAGAAAGTGTGTAGAGGTGCATAGGGAGTACTTTTAGGGGATGCACTAACGTACTGTTCACTAATAAAGAACTTTGTTGTACAGCGCAATAATATTCAGAACTTTTTAAATCCCCCTCGTATATCAAGATGCCTTACTCCTGCTAAAATTAAAATTGTATTTGTCCACTTATAGTAAGATACATATGGTCAAATACCGTTAATAGGACTACTAACGGGACTTAAGAAAAGTGGACTTATTTCTGGGGAAGTCCTCCTATCAGGGGTCCGCTTTCTGGCATCCGGCATGTGGATTATGCATGTATGTATACATCTATGTAGATAGATCGGTAGCTAGGTGGTCATGTTCATGTTTTCCTTGTTAGATAGAGCGCGTTAATGTGGAGATATGATATCTATGATCTACTGCGTACCTTAGATGGTCGCTTTTGCTGGGTTAAAAACCAAATTACCATAAAACGGGACTGGAACTACTGATCTAAATCTGTCAAAGCGATGTGATCTCATTTCTGGTGTGTGTGTGTGTGTGTGTGTGTGTGTGTGTGTGTGTGTGTGTGTGTGTGTGTGTGTGTGTGTGTGTGTGTGTGTGTGTGTGTTGAAGCTCAGAATATATTATTCGGTGTTTCAGGTTTACCAGCAGAACTCTGTGGTAAGAATAGTCCTAACGGAGTATACCGCACCTCAACTAGATACCTTAGGATAGAGTACGATACTGTCTACACTCTTCAAGAAAATGCTTCATTTTCTATCGTATTCAATAGTTTTTACAAGGGTACGTAGATCTTGTTATTTTCAACTTTCACTTTTGTATATTTTCTACCATGTCAAATACCTTTTTTTTTCTTCTTCCCAGCGAGCCGCGGTAGATTCATTGGTAGAGTGTCGGACCAAAGGTCGCGGGTTCGATACTAGCCCAGGCCAGCCTGGGTCAGATGCCTCGGTGTGTTCTTGGGATAAGCCACTTAGCTCCCATTTCCCTGCATGATATAGCCAATAATGTGTTAAAAGTGCCGTTAAAATCAACACTCATAAACAAGCAAACTCTTCTCCCCTCTCAGAAATGTTAGGAAAACATTTTTGCGAAGGAAGAATAAACCGTCGATTGCATCACACCCTTTATAGAATCACTTACATGCATTTCATCAATATGTACTTCTAGCACTTCTGTTTGCATGTTACATGAACAGTTCGGGAATAGAGCATACTAGTTTGTTTTCTTACCCGTTTCTAAGATACAAACTTTTCGCACAAAAGCAAAGTCAAACAAACGATCCCGGTCTTGCACTGAAATTGTATAATTAGTGTTGAACAGAAATTACGATTTTACGATTTCATTGGTTTAGGACAGAAAAAAGTAATTTTCTTTCTTCGCCAAGTGATAGGTGCTTTCAACGTATGGTCAAAAAGGTGAATTTAGTTCGGATCTCACGATGGCTACTTCTCAATTCTTTTAGCACGGCATTTCATTTTAGTATTAAGCCTACAATGCTGAATATGGCCGGGAAGGTTTGGGTTAGATAGAGATATCCAATACTGGGAAAATCATATATCTCCTTCGTTTTGTGCCATGGAAATTGGACATGAACTAACTTTAGGTGCACTAGTAGACTGATACAGACTTTACTCATTCACTCTGTCTTTCCAGGCACCTGCAAGAAAGATGAACACACGTGCAGCAATGGACATTGTATCGCAGAAGAATTGGTGTGTAAGGGGCATAACCCATGCGGAGATCACTCCGACTGTCGGTTGTCAACTGGCGCCATTGTAGGGATCGTACTTGGTGTCTGTGGAGGTTTGGGACTCTTCATATCGTGCATATTTGCATATATCAGGGTCATCCGTTCTCGAAAGAATGTGAGTTTAATACGGCAAGCTAAGGATTATACTCTCTCTCTCTCTCTCTCTCTCTCTCTCTCTCTCTCTCTCTCTCTCTCTCTCTCTCTCTCTCTCTCTCTCTCTCTCTCTCTCTCTCTCCAGCACTTAAAAGAGGATTCTTTGTATTCGCTAATTCAGTACTGCCACTAGAGAACTGAAAATAAAATTTGTAGATTGATCAAATGAGAAAATCTTTCAATGGTTTTAGAACAAAAGGTAAAACTATACACTTGATGAAAGGAAAATAAGACAACCGCGATTACATGACATGACTGTAATTTTTCAAATGGATTGTGTACGTATTTTATTGAATTTTGACATTGAATTCTAGATAGAAAAAGAGGATATCTTTTCATACATACTATAAAGTTATGTGCTTTGTGTTAATTACACACGTGTAAAAGTGCATTGTAGCAAAGATCTATTGCACAGATGACCTACCTTTGTCACGACTTATGCTGAATGTAAATGTTGGTGTGCGCGTGGTTGCCGCGGACGCAATCAAAGAGATAAAAACAAACCAGCACGTGTATCGGTAACAATAAACGATATTAGCACTTACCTGTAATCAGAGGCACATACATAAATTTTATTACCTGGAAAAGAGTAATTTCGATGGATATTGAACTGCAGGTATTCAAAACATAATCATCAAGTATTATTTGCCGAAGTGATAGTGAAGATAACAGACATATCACTTGCACTATACAGATAGATACTCAAGCCAATCGTTCTCATGGCTGTACAAGTTTGATATCAATCCGGTTAACTTCTTTCCCATTGCCATTGGAGAAAATATGCGTGTTTCAAGATTTACATTCGCCGTCAATTGAGACAAATATGTTTAAAAAAAATTGTCCCAACAAGTAGATTCTTTTTCATTTCAACATTAAATCTTTGTTATGATGCACTTTACAATTGTAAAATGAACAGAAAGTCCCTGACTTTATCAGACATGTTTAAAGTTAATATATGTTTTCCCTTGAATTTTCTGTGTACAAATTCTTTAAATATGTAAAAGTCCCTTAAAAGAAACAACAAATGATGATGATGACGATCGCAACAAGACGATGACGAAGATGAAGATGAACAAGAGAATTATGACGATTTAGAGGTAGACATATTTTTTTGCAGCTTGAGTTTGCAAGAAATGTAACTGATTGACAAGCGAGTCGGAGAATTGTTCAGAATCATTGCCAAACATATTGTTCAAGCTTTCAAAATCTTTTATAGCAAGTCTTATTTGACATTCAATTTTTAGAATTTTTAGTGAAATATACGTGAGCTATTGGCTATCAATAGGCTGTGTTAAGGTTGTTTTGCCATGAATTTTAGCTATGCACTGAAAAGCTTGACCGTTATGCTTAAAATCTGCTTTATTCTCCGTGTACTTACTTTTCCTCACAGCAACCTCGACAAACAACCTATATCAATTTATGTAATGCACAGCATTTAGTGAATGTCCAAGAATTTCAGAGGTGACATTTTTCTAACATGGAGCACTCTTTGAAAGATTTTCTAAATAGACACGTACGTAACAATTTTCTTTCTATTCATTTTCAGCTCAATAGCTCACCTTTAAATGGATCAGCAGCTGTTACCATCCCAACTGTTACTTCTGCTACCACCATCTCTGGGCGATTTAGAAATCAGTGTTACGATGACTATCTACCTCAGTTACAGTTAGGGGTAGGATTGTACAGTAGTCCACCACCTTACAGCGAACAACCAAAATACCCATGTCACAACGCCAGTCAAACGCAGTTTGCAACAGAGATGGGATATGAAGATAATCCACCTCCTTACACTGTCACCTACGTTACCTCCACTAGTAACATACGATACAATGCCAACCAATTAGACATGATGTCAGAGATGGAATATGAAGAGTATCCACCTCCTTATTCGCAATGACAGGTTGTAACGATCAGTATTTCCTCGTCCTTTTTTGTCAGTACTTATAGTACTTTGATTTTCTTTTTCCGTGTGGAGTGTACATGTATCTGCGCGGGCATCGAAGTATAAGGCTGAACAGTTATAAGGTTTTGATGCACATGGTGGACGTGTGAGCTCTCTGGCAGGCCGGGAATAATTTTTTTTGTAAAATATGTCAGAATAGGACTATTTTAAGACAATATTTCCCGTGCAAGAGGCTGACAAAAGTTTATTATCGTAGCCTGTAAAAGTTCTGGGGGAAAACTAGTTATCTTGAGGTTTCAGCTGTGTCTAGTATGCTACAAAAGATCGTGCACGTGCTCCACATTGTGCTTGATACTCTACGGATGGACAGATCAATGTACAAAACGCTTAACCAGTTTCTCTAGAGTGTAGACCCCTTTCTTCCAATCTTGTAAGACTGATAGATTCTTTTGTTCGTATTCTAGTAACAATGATCCAACATTCTACGTCATGGTTAAAGATGGAAAAACTACTATCTCCCTTGGCAATTCTTGATGATGTCTGTGCCCGAGACCCAATACGACCGGATACAGAAGCTTGATGTTAGGCTCAGACACTTACGGACAGTGAAACGTGTGTTATTGTTTCTATGGAACAACGAAAGCAATGAAATTCAGAAATATTATAAATCTCTGTTCTTCTCTTTTCCTTTTCTCTTCTGTCTTTCTTTCTTGTATATAGAATGTACTCAAGCCTTAAGTTTTCAATACATATGCGAGTTGAAACCACCCGTCTTTCTTGATTTTCCCTGGTAACGCTTACACACACAGTTGGTAACAAGTGTTATTTCGTTATACTTTGTTACACACCTACTTTCTCTTATCTTCTAACTGAAAAAGAATTGCTCAGCGACCTAAGAAGATCGAGCTCTCTAACCATTCGGGCATGAAGTACTATCATCTAAGATTAATAAGTTTGGGAAATAAAGAAGAACATTAAGAATCGCCCACTTTAGTTTCCACCCAACCAGTTGCCTTCGGTGTCACATTTGCAAGACACTTTAGTAACCCATGTTCAATGCCAGCCAGCTGCATTTTGTGTCAAAAGTAGGATATTGGAGCAATGTGCATCTTTACCCCTCCTAAATGGCACTTGTTACAGTCTTCTGGCGGCACAGAAGCGCATTTCTCCTTCAAATACATTACCTGATCACATTACATTAGGATAACTTTCTCTGCTACTTCCGAATCCTGCCCTCCCGGAAAAACGGAAAAAAACGTCTTTCTGTCTATATATACAAAGGAAGCAACTCTTACACGTTAACTTCCCTATCTACCCGCTACCGTTATATCCGGCTTTAAGCAGCTTTCCCTTTCGCTGTTATTCTGTAAAGATGTCCTCCATAAAATCCATTTAATCTTGTACTTAAATTTCAAATCATCTATCTTTTATTTTCAGTAGTATAGTAAGTCAAAATGTTGCTTTATATGGTGCATACAACATTGTTGTGAATCCGGTGAATGTATTCATATATTTGTAATCATCGTACCGTTCGTTGTCACACGTGATTTAGATCGGTAACATTCAATTTCATCGGAGAAATTTTCGGGCGCTGTACCAATAAACTATTACATTTCTAAGTCGTTTCAATAACGCGGTTTACATTATTTCAGTTTATATATATATATATGTATATATATATATATATATATATATATATATATATATATATATATATATATATATATATATATATATATATATATTTTGTTGTATGCAGTGTCAACGATTTAAGGTCGTTGAGGATGGACACTAGACGTGTCTACGCATACAATTGCTCGTTGGCACTTTGCTACGAAAATGCTTGGTCCAACGTTTTGAAAAACAGCTCAAGGGTCGCAAAAACCAGCATGCTCCAAGACTTTTAACATACACCTCATGTCTAAATTGCTGATTAGTCTCATGGGGGATGTCGAGATGCCCTCCCCACCCCCACCCCCCATGCAGATACAGAAACAGCACCAGAACATACTGTATCCGTGAATACTGTAGAATTGTTGATTAGTCTCATAAGTGATGTCGAGATGTCCTCTCCACCCCCATGCAGACGCAGAAACAGTGCCAGAACATACTGTAGAAAGCACATGCGCTTCCAATCAGGCCTTGGAATCGCATATGACCAATATGACTCAAAAGGCTTTGTTTGTCGATATGTCGACGAGTAGAAATGGCGTTTATATATCGTAATCCCACCAGGGATAATCCTAGGACATAGCCAAGGAGGCGCGAGGGCTCACAAACAAATAGGATCACACCCATGAGGCGTGAGGGCTTGCAATCACTTACCCCGTCTGTGCATGAAAATATTAAGAAAACCATACGGACGTGACGATTTGCTATGTGACCAATACGATACGGACGGATGGTTCGTACCAATATGGACCGACCATACCGCACCAGCCGGCCGGACCGCAAGGCATATATCGTCTTTGGTACGCCATTCCGACTGCCGACTACCGGTCCAGCCGTACGAACGAGCTATGTACAATTACAGTGGTCAGGAGTCTGTTATCTCCTACTGGCGAGCCGGCCGTCCAGACAGACCGCATAGCCGGCAGGCCGTGCCAACTGGCTGGACCGCAACGCATATACCGTCTTTGGTACGCCGTTCCGACTGCCGACCAACCGGTCCAGCCGTACGAACAAACTATGTACGTTTACAGTGGTCAGAAGTCTGTTATCTCCGACTGGCAAGCCGGCCGAAGGATCGACTGGACCAACCATTGCTTCGAAATTCATAGCGAACGGGTTTACTTATGGAGTCTGGGAAACTTTTGATGGCAAGACAATAATCAAGAACGGAATCCCACAGGGATCTCCCTCGCATGTGTATAAACAAATTGTCTCTCGTTGTGCTAAACTAACATTAGGAGAACTTCATCCTTTTAGTAGAGCAATCATGCTCCTACTGGGTGACATAGGTAGAGGTAGGATGCTCAGCATTTCCTCCTCCTCTTACCTATTCTCCTAATGTAATGTGATCAGGTATTGTATTTGACGGAGAAAGCAAATTCATTTAGTAAATTATGTTTCTCCAGACAATACTTACCTGATCACATTACAAATAATCCCTCCACCACTTCCCCGCAATGCGAGCATCCTTTAAGGCTTCGCTCAAGTAAAAAAACTGTTTAAAACCGGGTATAACGGCAGCCACCTGTCGGGTTGAAAGGGGAGTTAACCTGTATGAGTTGCTTCCCTTTGTCTACATAATAGGTGATGTGTGTGTGCACGGTCGAGAGGATATAGGGTTGGTGCTTACAGGCAAGGCGATGGGTACCGTAACCCGCGGATCCGGGTTAAAATCTCCGTAAAGTACGAATTATAATTCTCTAACCTGTATGATAATGTCATTTATTCGTATTTAAGAATTATGCTAATGTTTTCAACCATTATCCTGTAGGATCCAGGGATAGCACTTTCCGCTCTGTTTGGTGTATATTTGTAATTCTCTCTCTCTCTCTCTCTCTCTCTCTCTCTCTCTCTCTCTCTCTCTCTCTATATATATATATATATATATATATATATATATATATATATATATATACACACAGAAAAAAGTTGTTTATTAGGATAAAACATACACAATGTTTGACATAGCGAATCTAAATGTCATGCACAAGAGAAAAATCATCCCAACATTCGTGTACTAATGAAAATCATCAAACGGCTCATACACATGTAAACAAACGTTTTCTTAGGTATTATACAATCTATAATCTGCATACTCTCTTCGTGAATCTGTTGAAATCGTCTCTATGAAAAGTTCACTGAGCATCTGCTAAAATACCAAATACGCATCTTTCATCATCTGTCATATTTTAAGTTTTGTCTGTATATTTACACTATATGCCGTCTAATTTAGTGCTTAAACTATAACGGCTTTCACACACACACACACACACACACACACACACACACACACACACACACACACACACGTGAATATGTTAAAGCAGCCTAATGTTATCTTACACCTCTGTTGACTCGTCTGTTCAATGCACTGTTTCAAGCCACCTACTTCCCTATAGATTGGTGTATGGCAATAATTATACCCATGCATAAAATGTTGACAAAGATAGCCCAAATAAATATAGAGGGATCAGTCTGCTACCAGCACTAGGTAAGGTCTTCACGTCAATTTTGAACAAGAGGATTACAGAATGGTCTGGGGAAAAAATCTGATTGGTGATGAACAAGCGGGTTTCAGAAAAGAACACAGTAGTATAGATAGCATATTTGTTTTACAAACACACATGTGGAAATATCTTCGAAAATGCAATGACAGATTCTATTCTACATTCCCAGAGTTTGCGAAGATATTTTATAGAATAAATAAATAGAAAATCTTTGTGGCATTAATTTCAAAACTAAAAATTTGTAGTAAATGTAAAACACGCTTACAGCAATATATACTAATGCTTTTAATTGCCCTTTAGCTGTATGTCAAGTTTGCATTATGCCGCCATTACCTTTTTCCTTATTTTTAACACCTTGAAGGTGCATACTCCAATAACAGTTACTGTGTAGATATTGATGGTGTGTTAAAACTATGTTTGTTTTGCTATATGCCGATGATCTAGTTATATTTGCTATATGCCGATGATCAAGTTATATTTGCTAAAACACCTATTGACATTCAGTGCTTACTTAATCACTTAAATCTTTTTGTGATGAATCGGGATTAAAGGCTGATTGCGATAAAGCATATGTCGTGGTTTTCCGGAAAGGAGACTAACTACGGAAGCAAGAAAACATGTTTCTCTGGGAATCACAAATTAAAAGTTGCTTCATGTTATAAATATCTTGAGCTGGTATACTCGTCACGTGAGGTTTGGTGTAAATGCCGGAAAATATTATCTGAACAAGCGTCTAGGGTATTATTCTCAGTCAAATGCAAGTGGCTTATTTTTGGAAAACCATCTTTAGACATAATGTTTAAAATTTGTTATCCATCTTTAGACATAATGTTTAAGATTTGTTATCCATCTTTAGACATAATGTTTAAGATTTTTTATCCATCTTTAGACATAATGTTTAAAAAATTGTATCCATCTTGATACATAATGTTTAAGATTTGTTATCCATCTTTAGACATAATGTTTAAGATTTATTGTACTAAAATAATGATTGTCCTATCCTACAGAGATGAAGTTTTCCGGCTTTTGTCATGGAACTAACATTGAAAGAGTACATGCAAACGACTGTAAATATATATTGAAAATTATAAAACCTACTGCTAACAGTTTTGCTATCGGTGAATTAGAGAGACACAGTCTTAAATCGACCTAAATTATGAAGTCAATAAAATACTGGTCGAAAATATTCAAAATATCCGAGAGTAGACTTCCTAGAATCTGTTTTATTATGCAACAACAATTGTCGTACTCATCGAATTGTAAACTATGGGCTCATAAAATCAAATGTCTAATCATTATAGTTTTGGAAAAGCTTGGTACAATCAAAGTGTAGGAGATGAACTGATATTTATGAAATTATTCAAGCAGAGATCTATTTATATTGATATATAGACCTAGAATGCAGAAAATGAATGAACTGGTTAGATCAAGAGTTTTCAAATTAAGTTGGACTTTTAGTGGAGAACTATATTCAGATATTAAAGAAACCCCATTGTCCCTTATTTAGATATTATAAAAAAACCATTGTCCCTTAACCTATTTTACAAATTTAGAAGCAGTTATCTGAATGTGAGTGAAAATATGGGTAGATACGCTCATACTCCATACCACGAAAGAGTATAGATACGCTCATACTCCATACCACGAAAGAGTATAGATATGCTCATACTCCATACCACGAAAGAGTATAGATATGTTCATACTCGTATACCACGAAAGAATATAGATACGCTCATACTCCATACCACGAAAAAGTATAGATATGCTCATACTCCATACCACGAAAAAGTATAGATATGCTCATACTCCATACCACGAAAAAGTATAGATATGCTCATACTCCATACCACGAAAAAGTATAGATATGCTCATACTCCATACCACGAAAAAGTATAGATATGCTCATACTCCATACCACGAAAAAGTATAGATATGCTCATACTCTATAACACGAAAAAGTATAGATATGCTCATACTCCATACCAAGAAAGAATATAGATACGCTCATACTCCATACTACGAAAGAATATGTATCTTTTGTGACAGTGCTATTGAAACGGGATGTTATTTTTTGTGTGAATGCAGAGCTTTTGATTTACACTGTAAACTGTATTGACCGAAATATCTTTATGTACACCCTTCAGAAACGTAATTGTTATCTGCCCTGCACAATAGAAGTAAATATACATTGAACTCAATATGTAAATTTCTATTGCACGCACTTAAACATATACAGAACCTTAAGAACTAAGAACCTAGTAATGTACAATATGATGAATAATAATGATATTGTTTATTGTTTGTTTGAGTGTGTATATATATATATATATATATATATATATATATATATATATATATATATACATATATATATACATATATATATATATATATATATATATATATATATATATATATATATATATATATATATATATATATATATATATATATATATATCGCTCACAGACTAATATTGTTATATTTGTTCCAGGTATTATGTAATTTGGGCCAGTGTCCAACATTACCTCAAATTTGACAATTGTAATAAAGCGCAATCTATGCAGTATAATACGGATATGATGAATTATGGAAACAAAGTAGTAAATTTGAGTCCGATAGGTTCACTATAAACGTGTTATTCTGTAAGTTATGAGGTTTGATAATGATCCTACATACGTTTAAATTTACAGGATTTGAAGCGTCATTATCCTATCAAAGCGTCATTATGATGAATTAAAGGGAAATAATTCCTCCTGTCCATTAAATGCAGTATTGGTTTGGTTTACGCCCGTACCCGGCTTAAATTAGCCAGCCAATATTATAGGCCGGTAACCAGTAAAATCTGTGTTTCTCTTTGTTATTCGTGTAGTTGAGTGCATCACAGGAAACATACGAAGCAGGGAACCAGACTAATGGACACCGTGCATCATGTGGAAAAAAGTATAGATGGAGGATGCTATAGAGTTATATGGGGTCTTACGAGTACCAGAAGTTTGATGCAGTTGTCAGCGTATAATCGGCTCAGAAAAACCTAAATGACGAATTTCTCCCATTCCATGATTTAGCCTAGCTCTAATGTATCATTCTCATTCCATCCACCTGTCTGTATGTCTTTGTGCATGCATGTACAGTAGGTAGGCAGGTAGCAACGGTCGTTTATTCATTTTTACCCCATTTTCATAACAGTATGTTTCAAATTTTCAAGCGTGATATTTTACATTTATAATTTGTATGCATCTATTTTTCTACATATATGCATTGATTTACTTCTCAATAAAAACTTGTATCTCTAAATAAAACCCTCTTGTTATCAATGCTGGAGAAAAATGTATTCGTGACCTTTCAGCACGCTTAGTTACATAGGGGACGTTAATGCCTGATATAATTTTCATTAGTAAGACACCGGAATTTAATCAACCAATGAAAAAACAAAAAGATTCTGTCTGAAGCGTGAAAATAAACTTTTCAATATGACTCGACTGTTTTTGTTTGGTTTTGATGTTTGTTTGTTATTTATCAGAACAGGGTAAAATATGGTGTTTTAGGAAATAAACCCATTTAACTATATTCAAGCTTGCATTATGGTTCTCACATGCGATACCTGATACTCGCACCTTGATAAATGCTCATCAGAAGCTTATTCCTGACATACATAAAATCTGTTTCAACAACGTCGAGTGTGTGTATATATATATATATATATATATATATATATATATATATATATATATATATATATATATATATATATATATATATATATATATATATATATATATATATATAACTCTGCAAACAAGAGTGCCCAAAGTAGTACTATGTGCTATTTGGGGTCTCTACGAGAATTAACTGTGAATTTACATTGCGTCGTAGGTTAACGTTGGTGACCGGCATGGGCCCCTATGTGAATAGTGAATGGGAATGTGAAAAATGTCTATAGATTACACTTTGTGGGCCGTTATGGCCTCCTATTGGAATGGTAATGTTAAAGTAGTGACCAATACCCCATACTATACCACCAACGCATATTTACTATCCAACACGCTGTGTGTAGTGACCAATAGTTAGTCATCTACTATCAAGCACCAACACATACTATCCACCACGCCGCTTGTAGTGACCAATACCCCACATTTACAATCAAACACGCCTTGTGTAGTGACCAATATTCAGTCAACTATTATCCAGCTACCCACACTATACCATCAACACACCATGTGTAGTGAACAATACCTCATATTTACCACCCAACACGCCATGTGTAGTGACTAATACCCCACACCATAATATAAACACGCTGTGTGTAGTGACCAATACTCAGCCATCTACTATCCACCACTCCATATTATGCCATCAACACGTCGTGTTTAGTGAGCAATATCCCACACCTACTATCCAACATGTGTAGTAATCAACACCCAGTCATGTACTATCCAACATCCCCCCCCCCATTATACCATTATACCATCGACACGCCGTGTGTAGTGACCTGCTGCCTGGTGGCTTATGCACATATCTGATACTATATATAAAGCATTACCGATATCATAGATTATGTTGCCGATGTCACTAAATTTGCATATATTCTATTGATGTTATAAAAAGCTATAATCAAGGGAAGCAACTCATAATAACACTAAAATGACTGCAACTAAAAGTAATGCTAAAATTACGAAACTATAACGGAATTTAGCGGAGAGTAGAAAAAAAACCTCACAACATTAAATTAAAATCGCCGAGACCAAAAGTAGTACTAAAATTCCGAAACTGTCATGTACTTCAGTGGAGACAGACAAAAATTCAAAATATCAGACTAACATCGGCGAGACTAAGGAGTAGTACTAAAATTCTGAAACTGTACCGGACTTTAGAGGTGCCTGACAAAAATCAGAAGAATTGTCACAATTTTTGCCTAGACTAAAAATAGTCCTCAAATTCCGAAACTGTGACGGACTTTACCGCACACTGAAAAAATCCAGAAACATTTTAAAATATGGTCGAAACTTAAAGTAAAACTAACATTTTTACACAGATACGGAATTTAGCGGAGATTAAAAAAGAAATTCCCCTAAAATTATAAAATGTGTATGAAAGAGTTTTACAAGTTTAAAGTAAAACATTTACAAAATGTACATTTTTTACAAATAAAAAGAAACAGCAAATTAAGCCGAATTTAGCGAAGACTGAAAAATTTCCAGACAAACTTAAAAATTAAATGTTTATAAATTGTAAATATTAAATTTAAAATTTTAATAATTTTCTTTTACAAGTTGTGAAAGATATGTATAAAAAAATTAACAATTTTACGCCGTTTTGAGTGACCAACACCCCGAACTTACTAAACAACGAAAAGAGTAGAGTGACCAACACCCAGTCATCTACAGTTCAACACCCCTTATTGAGTACTATCCAACACCCACTTTTTGAGTACTATCCAACTCCCACTTTTTGAGTTTTATCCAACACGCTGTGTTTAGTGACCAATACTTATTCATAACACCCCACTCTATAGTATCGAAAACCCAATTTTGTATTATTATCCAACATACTATCCAAAACGAGTTGCATAGTGACCAAAAACCCCACATCGACTATCCAACAAAGAGGGTAGGATGTAAAAGAAGGGGGCTGGAATAACACAGACATACAATGACACCACGCCAAAGCTCTGTGCGCGGATGTGAATGATAACACTTTCTTTTACAACGTTAGACGAGAGAATATGTTAGAGCATGTCCAAAAGAATTTGTTTCCAAAAACCAAAAGACAACAAAGCAACAACAACAACAACAAAAAAGCTAACATTATTTTTTTCTTAAATCATGATGATTTTAAATCATTTCTAGCCAGTCACGTTCACTGAAACATCAACAAAATCAATGAAGAGGTAGGATTTGGGCTAGTCCCTTCCTCTTTATTTACAAATACCAAACATGAAACAGGAACGTATTTTCAAAGTTGACAACGTTGTGGAGTTAGACTAGACTTCCAATGATCTAATACAGTATAATTTTGCCATCGATGCACACTAAGTTTCTATGCTAAAGACATACTGCCATAATGTTAAAAAAAAAACACCTTTCTATTGTATTATCGTTTCAAGAGTACTCACGGTCAAAACAAATCACTAAATATTCTAAGGGAAATCTAAGACTGCGTTGATGTAGAAAAAAACACAATATTGTCCACACACAATGGAATCTGATCATTGTACTCTAACATTTTTTAATTGAGGATATACAGCATTCCTTTTCATAAAGTCAATGATGTCATCTTCCAGAGGAGGAAATGAATAAGAATCAAAATATTCCACACTGTGGTCGTTGGGAAATTAGACGGCTGCCCAATAGTCTCCTGGGCGATGACTCGTCCGTGTTGATGACATAGGCTTGAATGTTCTTAGGTTTTCGATGTGGATATGCATCCATCTTTGGCACACACCACGGGATTCCAAAAAGTTGTGTACAGACTGTCAGTCAGAAGGTAATGAAGTTCCCAGTTATTCATTCTTTTCACAGGTAATTATATGTCATCAGTTCACACTTGACCTTCCATTGAAAAAAGAACGTTGATGAGCGGGTAGTCACGGTTCTCTGTTGCTAGAGAAGAGAGCTTCGATGCGTTTCGTTTCCACAGAAGTCAATGGAGGTATGGAATGGTTACTCAAGTCTTTATACCTCTCTTTCAAATCTTCTCTTCTGAGATAAGAGTCCGTGCATCTTCCAGATACTGTTCTAACTTTTCTCCTTGATTCATTATCAAACATTTGTAGTGTTGCTTCTGACTAGGGTGATCGATTTGGCAACCATGACAGTGTTCTCTAGTCAGTTGCTTGATTCTTTCAGCCAAGCAAAACAGGAGACTAAGTGTTGTTCTTGTTCTAGCCATCTTGATATCATGACTGTATTTTTCTATTGTTCCTTTGTGGTCAGTGACTGTTGTTGTTGTTCTGGACAGAACACATCCTCCTCGCTTATCTCCATATGTTCCATCTTTTCTTTTCTAATAGGTCTAGGATCCCTTCTGTCAGACTGTTGATTCCAGAATAGAAGATGACGTTCACTGAGTTCGCCAGAGATAGTGCAGACTGAAGTTCCACACGAAGTTGACCTGATTTTATAAGGTCGAAATGTCCTTCGTCGCTGCCTTGGTCTGGAGTGAAATCAAAGTCCTACAAAGCATATTCTCCTGCATAATCGTCGTATGAAATGTTGTGGCTACTTTTGGTTCCTAATTGTCCTGTGGTTTCAAGCAGAGTCAACTAAGATGTCAAGTAATTTTTTGGGGCAAAGTTACGCTCAAAGGGTCTGGTACACAATGTCTGGCTATCTCGGGTGACTTCTATTTTGGACACGTTCAAATGTTAGAACTCGAAAAGGTTTGATCGATAGTGCCGTTGAGGGTCGCATTGCTGACGATGCCGATGAGCAAAACGTTTTGGTAGTTGACCACGGAGAACATGATCTTCGATCATGGATAGGAGTCCAGAGGCAGTGGTGAAGAATTTGACTTCCACTGGTCATAGAAAATACTTGACTGTCGTTCTGCTCAGAGTTTTTGATTGATGTCGTTTCACACTTTAAGTAAGACTTCCACGCGTTGCACGTAGAGTCTGGCTTCTTCGATGTTCGTTTTGTACTCGTTAGCATTAGCCATTAAATGGAACAAGGTACTACTTCGATTCAGTCTCTGACGTATATCCACACCATTTATTAAATACTTGTCTTGCAACCACATATTCAAATGCAAACGATCCATTGTTTCTAAAGTACGTCTTTCTTTGATTTTCATTTCGCGGTCGTTCAGTCCTACATTGTGGTCTGCATCATCATCTACAAAGAAACCTGTGTCGTTGAATTTGTCCAAAGTGTCAGTTTTCCACACCACTGAAATATTCAGTTGTGTGTTCTTGGCTTTTTTCCGTATGGCAAGAGATTTTTTGGGTACGCTCGGTAAGGGTAAGTGGCCATGCCCCTGCTGACCAGTTTGTTATTCAAGTCCAAAACCACTTCGCTGAGCAACGAATGCATTAAATTGTTGACGGAGCTACTCTGGCATCGACTGCTGGATTGGTGCTGTCCGTTTTGGGAACTTTGACTTTCAGGTACAATTAAATGTTATTCAGATCAAACTAATCTTCGATCTGTTTTTTAATTTCAAATTCGATAGGTGCTGAGTTACTCAAAGGCGGCAAAGGATGAAATTCTACCCATTGGGAGTCTTGCATCGTCATCATCGTCGGTGGCATGGATAAGAAGATTAGCTAGTAAAAGTATAACATAGTACCATTGTTACTGACAATACCTTGCAGAAAATCAACCACAATGACTTCGAAAAAGGCGCCGATTTGTACAGGAATATTCTTTGCGATTTCCGTTGACTGCTACAAATTATACATCTAACCGAAATTGAAATTCATTTACTTTTTTTATAAATAACTGACTTTCTTGTTTTCAGGCCTTTTAGTTGTTATCAACTTTACGAATTATCTTTCAGAAAAATGGAAGTGCTTACATATTCAACCCTAATGAAATAGACTTTATACAGTGTGTTCCGTTCAATATTTATTTATAATTCAGCTAAAAGCAAAAACCGAAACAGGTTATTTGGTATTAATTGTCTTGTGTGCATAGTAGATCTGAAAGATCAAGAGAAATTACAATGCAATATTTTAAAATCAACCGTAGACATCTAATTGTGTACTACATTTAGGCAGCTGCCTCAATGGTCATTGCAAGATAAAATGCAACCTTGGAATTATTTCCGGATTGTTTCTATGAATTTATTATTTGTAGAAGATATTTTTATGTAACTTTATCTTCAGTACTAACATTAAGATGCAAGCATCATCTATGGCATACAATTCTTTTGCTGTACATACCGGATAGTTGCAGATACACACTGCTACGAGCAATTTTTATTAGCTATACAGACAATAACAGATACGGTGCAAACGTTTTCTTTGTTCTCACGTCCAAATGTATTAACTCTGGTACAGTTTACAACAAGAAGAGTGTGGAAGGACATTAGCCCCAGCAAGGTCCTAAGTTCAACATTGTATACATTTATTTTAATACTTAAAACCTTTACCATAACCAAATTTAAAAATGGCGACACTATTAAGCATTCTAGTTTACTGACCTAGTGACACACTACAGTCAGCGCCTCAACTTAAGGAGCAAAACTGTTCAAAATAGAATGTAAACCTATAATGTTCTTTCAGTAAATACGACTGTGTGAAAATTCTTTGGTCAACTTTCAGCTCAAAAGTCTAGTATAAAAAGTGGAGAAAACTAGGTTATATTTCAAACAAATTTATAGAAAATTCAATTGTATATTTGTGTTTCCAATCGTCGTTATGTATCTCGATGGGTATTGAAGCTTCTCAGTTTCCAGTCACCCCCTCGCAGCTTTTATTTGCAAGATTCAAAGAAAGAAAATGTAGAAAATTTCCTTGCAAGGCCCTAGCAACGTTATCAGCGGATGAGTCAAAAAAGGAAATATACGTTTTTGATGAATAAGATTTAAGAGAGAGAGAGAGAGAGAGAGAGAGAGAGAGAGAGAGAGAGAGAGAGAGAGAGAGAGAGAGAAAAAAGGGACATAAGATGACGGAAACATATAGAAAATAATATCTTCCCATTCCATCTACCACAGACTCTAACTTTTTACTCTAAGTTTGATCCGAGACATGCAAGATACAACACAATGGCTGTCGAATCAAACTCGCTGATCAAAAACGTCTTGTCGAAAACAAAGACAAAACACACACATACGCTAAAAGGACAACACACACAAAAGATTTGAGACTCCGGGATAAGTCATTGTCGCATAGGCAATGCAAGATATGTTTGAAAGAAAAAGATTGTGTGTTTATGTTATTATTATTTACTAAAATCATCGATGAGCAGTTGATCAAATGGACATTTTTTGAACGAGTTCAATGATTTCTATTCGGAGCATGGCAAGCCTGTTTTAATGCAGTGCAAAAAATAATATATGACTTTTCTGACGTACACTGTTGGTCATGTTCCATCCAAATATCTACCATAATTAATTTAGTAATCAAGGAGACGTGGAAATGAATTTAGGTTAGATATGACTATTCAGCATGGTGCCTGAATGTGATACCGCAATTAAAGGTTGAATAATTAATTGTTGCATGCTTGTAGAATGTTGTATCGAAATATCTCTAGTTAACGCATGACCAGTTGAGTACATACATACGAATATACACACAGACACGCAAACATACATACCATAAAAATGTGTAAGAAAAGAATGGACTTTGCCTTTTTCGAGATAAAAGTCCGTTAAACTGGATACCTTAGGCTACCTTAGTCAACACGTCTCACATCAGGTAGGCACAAGATTCTCCCTGTCCATAAAACACACATGAAAAATGGTAAAATATATTTTGATTTTTTTCTTACTTAAATAAATACAAATACATGTTGACTTACTAATTATATTTTCGTAAAGTGATGAGTATACCGACGGAAGGTACCACTATGTTTAAATAACAGATTTTGTTTAATATTAGTGTTATCACATATAAACGAATATAAAAATAAATAAATATTCCTGTAAAAAATACTATATTTTTTAATACACAAGAAAAATTATTAGAACACAAGAGTATATATAAAGAAATGTTTTCACTGGTCAAAGAACATGCGTGATAGCAAGCGAAATCATATTTTATAAAGATAGAATATCTTCTGAAGAAGAAGTAGAAGTGCACATAAAAACGTCGAAACATTTATTATGTTAACTTCATCACTGAGATAAGATTTCATCGCCCGACAAGCAACTACTCCTGTAATAACAACTATTGTAACAATTGTAGTTAAAGACACAAATGCATCAACAACTATTAAACCAGTATACATATTATTCATAAGGCATTTTAATTTTCAGATTCGTTATTTTCTGGTTTCTTTTGGAAATTATATGTTGGAATGTTATCAAACTAGCACTCAATACAGACAGAGGTAATCCCAACTTAAACGATACAAATCCAGTAAAGTATCTGATACCATTTGATGTGACGCAGCCATCATAAATTTAATTTACAAGCTAAGTTGTCTATCGAAAAAAAATCTGTTAATCAGTGATGTGACAGTAGAAATTGCAGAATCTGACAATGATTTGGACATTTTAGTACCTCCATTATTAACAGAGATTTTATATGTCTTCTTGATTTATTTCCCGTCCATTTTTCCAACTATTTTCCAGTTACATATTTACCGGTCATGTTTTTTTTACCATTTAGTTTTCATCTATGTCGTAACATTACAAGAATCATCATTGGACTAAGCAATATACATATATGTGTGTAAGTATGCATGTTTAGGCCAGCGCATATGTGTATACGCATGTATGTGTGCATGTAAGCATATGAATATATAAGCATGAGTATATATGCATGTATACATGTATATGTGTTTACATATGCATATAATATGTATGCCTATATGCGTGTGTATGTTTATATTTAAGTATGCATATTTGTTTACATGTATTCGAATCTATTATAATACAATCCAAACATCATTAAATCTATTCGTCCTGGGATGCCAGTATAAAGTTCAATAATATAAGAACCGTTCATATATTTGAATATACGTATCTATAAATATGTGTGTGACCTATTAGCACATGGGGCTCACCTTTCTTTGTTCTTTTATATTTTCGCACCATAAACAATGATTGATTTAGATCATTATAGTTCTTACACTCATTCAAATGTCATTTCAGTTTTCTTTGTTAAGTTTCACTTGATGCATGAAATATTATGTGTTTTGTATTTGTTATGGGAAAGGCTATTCCAAGTTGGAAGAACTTGTGCCTAAAAGTTTTGCTTTACTAATATATGCAATAAAATATGCTTAAAACCAAAACATTACCCACCTAACATTAATAGCTGCAATAACTTTTTCATAGTATCTGTTACTCTCGAAACAGACTGTGTAATAGAAACTTTGCCTTGAACTTGTGCGCCTAATATGAGAATTACAAAAGAGATTATACTCTGATGGAACCATGCAATACCCTCATCCGTGAATCCGTTGCTTTCCGGCTGAAAAAATCAAGCCCATCCAGTATGTCCATCGTTGTCGGTCATAGAATTCATTTTATCAGCTGAGAATGTTCTCCAATATTCAGCCCTATCTGCTCCATAGTTATATTTATGTTTGGAAGCAGCTAACACAGCAACAGTTGTAAGCTCCCCAATGCCTTGATGTACAGTTTTTTCTTTGATGTGACGACAGTTCTGTTGTGGTAGAAGTTTATGATTGCTGCATATCAACTTAAATTGTCTCATAAGTAATACTATTGATATTGGACTTTAATACTTTTGCATCAGCGAAAAATGTATTTACATTCCAACAGCAGTTTTAAACATCTGGAAATCAACATAAAATGTGTATTCTGATTTCTCTAAATCTGGTGCAGTTTTGTCTCTCAAATGCATCAATGGAATCTTACGACCAGATGTTGCCATCCACACCATCCAGTTTAGCTGATTTCGCTAAACTCTTATTTTACACTGTGATATCTATATTTTCACAATTCAAAAAATAATATTTTGAACAATATTCACCTATACTTAAAATATGTTATTGGCTTTTCTTGGGCAAATATATTGATGCTCTATTTACTACCATTCCACGTTCACGTGTAATTGCGTCTTGATTTCTCTCTCTCTGTTCATTTCCTATACTGTAATACCATTCATTTTGGTTGATTTAACACACTCTTTACATCACTTCTATTCTTTGCTATTTCTTCATTCGCTTTATCTCTGTTGCATTTGTAGCATTTTACAACTGACTATACCCTTTTCATTAGTTTAATTTCAATAATTACTAGATGTTAAATGAAAGTTCTTAACACAATATATCTTGAAAATCTAAATATTTGCACACCGTTATGGGTTTATAGGATTTTCATTCATCCATGTGGTGTAAATACACTTCCCATATTAACTGATTTTGGCTAATTTTCTGGTAATTCTTTGTACAAAAGGTTTAAAAGATATACTATAATTGTACGTGGAACAAATTAGTCTAAGAAAAAGCATAATTGATTGTGTGGTTGCGCAAAGCGCACGTGCTGTTGACAAGGTTGAAACGAGTACTATACATTCTTTGGGTTAATTTTAAAGAAGTTTCAGCTTCTTCATGATTGGATCACCATACATTTATTAGATTCTCATTACCTTTATTATTTTGAAACTTTCATAGACAGGATGATAGTCTTTAAAATTGTAGTTGTTTTTCAATTTTACATGATGTAATTGGAATCAACTTCATCTTTTTGAATGTTATCTCTTTTAATTTCTTCAGTAACTTCATTTATTATCCTTCTGTGACACTGTGTACAATAAAGTCGCCTTATCTTATTTTTATGTGTTCCATTGTGTTATTTACTGCTGATATTTATGAACTTACTTTCTTTTCTTTTTTCCTTTTGGTTTCGTTATCAACATAAACTTAAATGTCGTGCATGTTTTAACTACTTCATTCTCTAATACACTGTTTTGGTTTTGGTTTGCTTGTTTGTTTGTTTTTCTACATCAGTCAAACGTACAATCTCGTTATTTTTAAAAACAGAAAGTTTTGATGTTGCTTAATACTTCAATATATATATATTGTGCTTCCTCTATCGTCTCCTTTTGGATAGGTTTACGCACGGCACACAGACACGTTGTGTCCCACGATGTCTGCCAGAGGCAGAGCGTCGTTCATCACTTATTTAAATGTCATAATATTTCTAGCTGGTTCCCATTTGTCAATAGATTCAACGTATCCTTAACATTTTACGTACCGTTCATTCTTTTTTGGTCTTCGGAATCTTTTCAACTTTGTATATGTCATCGAGTTTGTCGTATAGAGATAACTCTTGTTCGTAAAACGTGCCCTCTGTGTCATCTCAGTTTAAGTCTTCTAGTTTGTACAAATTACAGGATCACCTAAAATTGCTTGCCTGATTTTAACTATTTCCTTGTTAAAGATTGGAAAGTGTCCCTTTTCAAAAATTGTTTAGTATTTTGAAAGTCTGACTATTTCATCTATTTGGAATGTAGGCGTTCCAAATATATTGTTCTCTGGCAAATGAATAAATAACCATACTTTTGATTTATTTTCTTTCTTGCTTGCTTCAATCATGTCTATTGATTTGTTATTGTACCCCACAGTTATCTTTAGCAAATCGTAAGCCCATGTTCTGGTTTCATTTTTGGTTAAATCTTTCTTCATATTAGTCCTTAACTTTCTGGTAAACCTTTCTACTACTGATGCAATTTTGTCTGAGCAGGTTGCAAAGTATGTGATGTTTTCCTTTTTTATCCAATCCTTAACTTTCCTGTTTTAAAACGTTGTCCCTCAATCCTTATCCTTTCCAAATTTATGTTAAATTTTGCCATTCCTATTATTGATTAAAAAACATCTGCTCATTTATTGTTTTAAATGTAACTTTGTTCTACAGCTGATTGGATTGATAGATTTGAGGATCAAATTCTGAAAGCTCTACTAAGGAAGATTTAGAAACGATCATAAAATATTAGGTGACTTTAACATTGACTACATGAAAACTCCACCAACAAAATGGATAAGTAACATTGAAACTTACAGCTTTACCCAAATAATTAACACTAGAACCAGAGTAACAGATAAAAGTGCTACTATCATTGATCATGTTTATACTAATAAACCTGAAAACATAAGTGAAATTAATGTCCCAGAGTATGCATTGATTAACACTTGTCCAGTCTATATAACTAGACATGCTCCCAAATTGTCTCAAAAAATGGTCACAGCACTGAAACTCGATACAGGGACTTTAAACAGTTTGATGAGGAAACGTTCTTAAATAATTTAATTTACAAACCCTTCTACTCAGTTAGCAATATATTTCATGTGAACAGTGCCTTATACACATGTTATAAATTATTAAATACAGTCTTAGACAAGCATGCTCCGATTAAAACAAAAAGGGTTAAACACCAAATTACACCCAAGTGGATTACCCCTGAGATCAATGATGCTATGCACCTAAGGCCTAAATTCCACAAGAAAGACATGAAAAACTATAGAAAATGTAGGAATAAAATTAAGTAACTGATTCATAAGGCAAAAGAAGAATACTATAAACAGGCTATTGATAAAAGTAAGAGTACCAATACAGATGAAACCATCCAAGCTTAACCCATCTAAGTACACTTGTTTCCCCCCTGGACTTGAGCAATATGATGATATAGCAACATCTGTGCAAGATATTGTTGAAATGTTCAATAATTTCTTCACAAGCATCTCCAGTAACTGTATTCAGAACCAGAATAATATCCCAATTCAACTTAATGACTTTCTATCATTTATAAGAGCTACAATTCCTGATGATAAACACTTTTCAATGGCTAATGTTAGTGAAGCTTTTTCGTATGCTCAATAAGCTGAGCATTAATAAATCCTCTGGACTGGAGTTCTTAAAATTGCTGCACCAGTAATAACAAAGTCTTTAACGCATGTTATAAACTTAAGTATAATGAGTGATAACTTTCCAGATACCTTGAAATGTGCAAAGGTTAGACCTATCTTTAATAAGAGAGGGAAAAGGAGGATCCAGGGAAATAAAGACCAATATTCATTCTACCTATATTATCAAAATTATTTGAAAAGCAAGTAGCTATGCTGGTCTATGAATGTTTTTAAACTTACTTTCTATTTCATAAGGCATCATCAAGATACAGAAATTAATGAAGATTTAGAAAATATATTTCATTCGAAACAGAACTCACCAAATTAACAGATCTTTGGCTACAAGAACTGGAAAATGGTTCTTTGACTGGGATTGTTTTCCTGGGATTGTTTTCCTTGACTTCAAGAAGCCTTTGATCTGTTTGATCATGAAATTCTGCTGCAAAAGTTGAACTGTCACAGGTTTGATAACTCTTGTTTAAACTAGCTTAGATCATACCTAAACCAAAGGTCTCAACAAGTAACCATTGGCAATATTAGCTCACAAACTCACTATTCATTCAAGGATCCCTCAAGGCTCTGTTTTAGACCCTCTCCTTTTTCTTATTTACGTAAACAATCCTCCATTAAATAATGAATCCACAAATACAGATTTTTTTGCAGATGATGCAACCTTGTTTACATCTAGTTCTGATACCGAAGTTATCCAAACAAGACCAGACTCAAACTTTATCAGAGTTCAAAGTTGGGCACAACATAATAAGATGGTAATTAATGAAGGTAAAACCAACTGTATGATTTTGAGGACATCACGCTAATTACATAAGTTAGGGAACCCAAATGTATCTCTTACAATAAATAATATTCATTTAAAAAATGTAAAACATGAAAAGCTTGTAGGTGTGTCTGTAGTAATAATTTACAATGAGATTACCATATTGACAAACTTTGTAAAGCACTGTCATCCAAAATTGTCCTACTCAGCAGAATCAAAAAATATTTACCAACAGAAACTCGCATTCTATACTACAATTTATATATTCTTTCAACAATGTATCATTGTTCAATTGTATCGGGAAACTGTGCCAAACCTCAGCTTGACAGGATTTATAAACTTCAGAGACGCACAAAATATATGAGTGATCTAATAAATTGTAAACTTTGTGTTTGTAGTGTTCTCGTATCCCAATTCGGTATTTTCAAAAATTATTGCGTTTACACGGGATGAAATCAATTTAAACCGGTTCACGCGTCCAGGGACTTGGGATAATTGTTTTTTTTTCTTCAAAATATAAATGATGTCGCATTATATATTATGATACAATGACATGGGCGAAGTTTTGTTTTTTTAAAAATTGAGTTTTCCAGAAATGCTTTCATATCCATATACGTGATTTGAAAATATAAAATGATTGATCGAGTTTTCGCGATTTATACCTACTCGAAAACCGTCAAGACCAAATCATCATTTTGGTTTTAAGTGTTCTTTTGGCTTAATGTGTTCATTGTACTGAAAACGGGGAAATTCAAGGTTTTCGTGTTCGTTTATTTCTTTGTCTCTTGTACAATGAACGACAAAACATAAATATTGATCTTTTATTATTAACACAGCAATTGAGTTCCATTGCGTATTTGTAATGATAAATCATGCTCTATCCGTCTTTTCTACAGCACACTGCACCTCGTTAATACCAAGAATGCATATTAATTCTTAGTATCTTTTTTAGTTGTTCGAATATTGTTCAGAATTTAGTTACCTTAAGGGCATGTATAAACAACGAACAGTGCAGTAACAACGTACAAAGGATTGGAATTTTCGTCCAACTAAAAATATGGCATTAATCTCCGAACCGAGTTACTTATCTGCTTATCTAAGACGATATGCAAACACCTTGGGCATGATTGACCTTGGTAGAAAACAATGAACCCTGTTTTTGTTGTTGTTCGTCCTTCGAGTTCGAATATGACCATGGCATCACTAACTGTTTTTGGTTTCTGTGAGTACGTGAGTGACTTATCAGGCCAATGTGTGCTCTGAACTGTCTATGGCACACTTGACAGGAGATGCCGCTTGGAATTGCTTGATCAATAGAGGACGTGCTGCAGTTCTGAGATTTACGTTGCTCACGCTTCTGCACTGCCTCTGCAATTCTCCTCTATTCAGATTATGTAGCTCCAGTATGGATGAGACTCCGCCAGGTGGAGCGATCCTGTGTGAGATCTTCCCAAGACCAAGGTCCAATGTTGGAGTGTTTCAAGGAGGACTTTAGCGAATTTTTTAAGCGTTTCTTCTAACCACCTTGAGATTGCTTTTCCTCCTTCAGCTCGCCAAAGAAGATCTTCTTTGGTAGTCGCTCTTCTGACATCCTGGTGATGTGGCCGGCCCATCTCAACTGTGATTTCATTAGCAGAGTATGGATGCTTGGAATGTTTGCCCGTGTGAGAACCTCAGTATCTGAGACAATGTCCTGCCATTTTATCCTCATCAGTTTCCTCAGGCAGTCCATGTGAAAATGGTTCAGCTTCTTAGCATGGCGTCTGTACACCGTCCAGGTTTCGCATGCATACAGCAGGGTCAGCAACACAATGGCTTTCTAGACCTTAAGTTTTGTTTGTAGACTGATGCCTCTGAACTCCCACACATTTGCACGTTGTCTACCAAAGGCCACACTTGCTTTAGAAATTCTGACATTGGTTTCATCATCGATGTAGACTGCACGTGACAGTGTGCTGCCGAGATAGGTGAACTTGTTCACTGCAAGGAGGGTTTGGCCATTTACTGCATTGGTAGGCTCTACGTAAGGCTTTCCAGGTGCAGGTTGGTGCATCACCTCTGTCTTCTTGATACTGATTCTGAGACCGAAATTGTCACAAGCTGAAGAGAAATGGTCCATACTCTGTTACATGTCAGACTCAGATTTGGCATTCAGGGAACAGTCGTTAGGAAACAGGAGATCACGAACAGTCACTTCTTGTAACATCGTCTTCGCCTGTAGTCTTCTCAGATTGAACAGCTTGCCGTCAGTCCGGTATCTGATGTCGATCCCAGTGTCATAGTCGCGGAAGGCATCAGTAAGCATGGCAGAGAACATCATACTGAAGAGGGTTGGGGCCATCATACAGCCTTGCTTGACTCCGTTGGTAATTGGAAATGGTTCAGATGACTCACCGTCATCCACAACACGAGCGAGAATGCCATCATTGAATTGCCGAACCATCATAATGAATTTCTCTCGCCAACCAAATTTTGCTATGATCTTCCAAAAGCCTCCACGGCTGACTGTGTCAAAGGCTTTTGTCAGGTCGATGAATGTCGTGTACAGGTTAGAGTTCTGTTCCTGGCCTCTCTCCTGGAGTTGACGAGCTGCAAACACCATGACTGTGGTCCTTCGTCCTTTCCTGAAGCCACACTGACTCTCTGGCAGGAGCCTTTGATCGATATGATGCACAAGATGATTCAGCAGAATTCTGGCAAGGATTTTGTTCGGGCTATTGACACCAAGGAGATGCCCCGATGGTTGTCGCAGAATTGTCTGTTGCCTATCCGCTTGTACAATTGGACGATGAATGCATCCTTGTACTCGTGGGGTATAGTTCCCTGAGTCCACATTGACTGCAAGAGTTCAGTCAGTTTATGAGCCATGTGCGAGCCTCCGGCTTTGTAGACTTCTGCTGGTATAGCATCTTCTCCAGGTGCCATTTGACAGCAGGTCGATTGCTTTTACAGTTTCAGTCAGCATTAGAGGATCAGCAAGTGATATGTTGATTTCCACTTGGGGCAGTCGATCAAATACCTCCTCACTGATAGATGACTGTTGATTGAGCATGTTATTGAAGTGTTCTGCACATCTTTGAAATATCTTTTCTTTGTCAATGAGCAGCGTGGCGCTGTCAGAATTCAGTATTAACGATGTTCCTGATGACTGTGGCCCGTAGATTGTCTTCAAAGCATCATAGAAGTTCTTCATGTCATTCCTGTCTGCATAAGACTGAATCGCGTTGCCTTATTGCTCAGCCACGAGTCTTGCAACTCTCTGAGTTTGCATTGGACAATCCTATTGATGTTGTTGAAGGTTGCCTTCTTAGATGATGAAGTGCTGTCTTCTAAATAGGCCTTCTGTAGCCGATGTTTCTCATTCAGAAGTCTCTGTATGGCAGCATCGTTCTTATCAAACCAATCTTGATGTTTACCTGTGGGTTTTGGATGCAGTTGAGTACACCGAGTCTCTGAAGGATGCCCAGTTTTCCTCGACATTCTCGGAGTTTGTAACAATTGTATGCAGTTGGCTGCACAATTCTTCGGCAAATGCCTGTTTCACATTTACCTGTTTCAATTTGGCAACATTAAGCTTTTCCGTCACGTTTTTGCCTTGTGGTCATCTGCTATGCAGAATCCAGATATTGAGCTTGGAGACTATGAGCCTGTGGTCAGTCCAGCGTTCTGCACTTCTCATGGCCTTCGTCACTCGGACATCCTGCCTGTCTCTTCTCCTGACGATAACGTAGTCAATAAGATGACAGTGCTTGGAGCGTAGGTGCATCCAAGACATCTTGTTGCGGTTTGGCAGGCGGAATACTGTGTTGGTGATTAGGAGGAAGTTCAGCTCATTTTCTCAGTAGGAGGAGTCTGTTGTTGTTGCATTTGCCAAATCTTTTTTGTAAATGACACATGTCCATGTCTGGCGATTTGTGCCAGTTCTAGCATTGAAGTCACCAAGGATGATGAGTCTGTCTGCCTTTGGTACTTCTGCAATAAGAGACTCCAGGTATTAATAAAATGTGTGCTTGATCACAAATGGGTTGGTCATGGTGGTGCATAGGCGCTTATGATAGTTGTATGTCTTTTTCCGGATAGTGGGTGTCTCATTTCCATTAATCTGTCATTCACGCCCTTTGGGAGATTTGTGAGATTGCTAATTGGCTGTGATTTGATGTCAAACCCAACACCAGCTACACGTCGCTATTCTTTACTCCGGCCATTCCAGAAGAAGGTGTAGCCGGCTCCTACTTCGGTGAGTTGTCCTTCCTCAGCTAGGCGAGTTCACTCAGGGCTGCTATCTGGATGTTGAATCTGGCTTGGTATCTAGCAACTAGAGCTGTTCTTCTCTCTGGTCTATCTGCTGTTGTACTGACAATTAGTGTGCGTACGTTGGAGGCACCGATGTGAGTTGCGTCATCTTTGTTATCTTGTTAGGTTTTCAACCGCCAAGGTGAGATCCCCGTCAGCCTCGGTGTGCTGATCAGGGTTAAGGTGAAGCAGGCAATGTTTAGCGCCCCTTTTCTAGCCCCTTACTCATACTCCGGATGTGAGCAGTCCCAAAAAGGGCTGCTCAGTCACCCAGAGGGCTGCCGAGTTCCACTGCTGCTTCAGTCCAGTGAACAGCGACCCTATGCCCTGAGCCGCCTGTGTGCAGGTCTGCAGCTACAGCTCCCAGTGTATCCACACCTGCTGTTTTGCCGCTGGCCCATCGCCACAGGACTTGAAGGTATCTGGTGGGTGGAGGGTAATAGTGTCATGATTTGCGCGTGAGTTGGATTTAAGTGAGGGAATGTTGCGCAGAGTCGCCCTCAAACTCTCGTCCAGACCTGTCTGAATCCAGTAGCATGACAGTGTCGAGACGTATGGAGACACGTCCGGATGCAATAGATGGCCATCAGTTCCTATCGCACCTGAGCTGATGCCCTGCGCTGTCCACACAGCTCTTGCATCTGCCTTTACAGCCGGGAGTTGAGCATATCTGCTAGGCCACCTGATCCACCAGAGGGAGCCAGGTGTAGCTGTCCACTCTGGATTAAAAGTCACATGTAGTACCGTCTACTGTTACTGACGGTAGCAGGCGATGCCTGACAAGACCTGCAACAATGACCCCTAATTGCTCTTGTTATGCCAAAACTTCTGAGTTGCTTAATAATTTACTTAAAGAGAAAATACCGCCTTCAAACTTGTTATCATTATATTAATTTTTCATTAACTTCTTAGCTAATGTACCAATTATGACAATTGTGGCTAATCAAATAACCATGATTTAATTATCACAGGACTGTGCAATAAAATGAACACCTTTACCCTTCTGGCACATTTCACTAGCGATAATGGTTGGGATGCACACG
The DNA here is from genome assembly GCA_029931535.1 of Margaritifera margaritifera. Lineage (NCBI taxonomy): Eukaryota > Metazoa > Mollusca > Bivalvia > Unionida > Margaritiferidae > Margaritifera > Margaritifera margaritifera. The sequence goes on along the minus strand of JAQPZY010001644.1, from coordinate 405,896 downwards.
TTTTTAATCCAGTCTACATTTCTAAGATTGGTTCAATATTTTTGTATTTACTACATTTTTGCACCTAATATTTATTATTATAGAGATTAATCAAAACAAATACATGTGCATAAGGATTCAACAAGTTTATAGGCAGCAAATCAATTCTGCTTCAAACATGATTAATGCAGTATCCATACAAGATCAGCTTTACCCAGCGACTGATTAAAGAAATTACAAATTGAAAAGTTCATTTATATATGAAAAATATACAAATACTAATAACGCTGTGTTTCTTTTATTTGTTTTGTTACTGTGAGAAGGCCTAGGATCTAAAATGTTGAATCGCATTTCACAAACCTGGTCAACAAATTCATCAATGTTAAAACGTGTCATTTGACATGCTTAAATTCGCTCGTCATAATTCACAGCACGTGATTGACATTGTTTTGTAATATTGGCATGCATAATGAATTTTAAATGAAATGTATTGATAACAGGTGCTCATTCTTTACATCATGCTGTTATTTTATAGCACTATCTACGTATGCAACGAGCTCACTCGTACTGGCAATACCAATTATGACTCTTTCTCTCTCTCTCTCTCTCTCGCTCTCTCTTGTGCGCGCACAGGCAAACACACATACACACGCGCGCGCGCACATGATGATCGAATCGAGCTGAATAGAACTGACAGCTCTAACACGGCAATAATGAGAATTAGCTGCTACATGTCACAAATGCAGCACTTCTACGAGAAAATGGCGTACTTCCTGTGTCATGGAAAAAAGACTGATTAATCCGAAAATGATGGGCCAATGGTCCTCAGATTTTATACATGTAATAAAAATATGAACTATGTTGATTAATTACATGCGATATGTTAGCCCACATTTTCCCTTAAAAGAAACAGTTCCACTTTTCTGCATCGCGCTTTTAGTGGTAATAGGAATGTCTCTAAAATACCTGCAAATTGATTTTATAACTTACTGCATAAGAAACCTCCAAAGGATATAAAATAGCAAACTATACATTTACAAACAAGAAGTTAAAATATCAAAGTTATTACTAATTTCCTGGCAATCATTTGTGCAATAATTTGACCGGTGACACATTTCCTCATTAACAGCTCGCTGAACAGTTCATTGTTGATTTCAACATGGTTGCACCCAACTGAAAGGAAATTAAATGCTTTATACATTCCAAAGTGAATGTTTCTAAATTTTCGGACGTTTTACGATATTTACATACTGCGGTTGAAATAGATCTATCTCTAAGTATATTTTTATTTTTTACTTTTTTTATTTTTACTCTTTTTTTGGGGGGGGGGGGTAACTGTTTTGTCTTTGCATCGTTCACATTTAACACACACACACACACACACACACATATATATATATATATATATATATATATATATATATATATATATATACACATATATATATATATGTGTGTGTGTGTGTGCGTGTGTGTGTGCGTGAGTGTGTGTGTTTATGTGTGTACCTACGTGTTTGTGTGTGATTTTGCACGATTTCTTCTCACGTTCTCTTCATATATATTGACATTGGTCTAAATCAAAAGTTGTAGTAGGAGTAGCAGCAGCAGTATAGCTGAAGTCCATATTATGGTGCAAACAGCAGCAGTATAGCTGCAGTCCATATTATGGTGTAGCAGCAGCAGTATAGCTAAAGTCCATATAATGGTGCAAACAGGAGCAGTATAGCTGAAGTCCATATTATGGTGCAAACAGCAGCAGTATAGCTGAAGTCCATATTATGGTGCAAAAAAGAAATATAATTCAGCTAAATCCTAACCTGTCATTTTCCCCAGGACAAATCCATTATTCAAGAAGATTTAATACAAGTTAGCGGATACACTGAATGTACCGTAATCATAAGGCTGTAATTCTGATATATACTTTTATATATTCTATATTTCAGGCTTGTTTTATATGTTAGTAATCATATATGTTAAATTTGTTGTAAACATGGATTTAAAATTGCATGATATGCACAGACGCTGGTCAGGAGATGACAACGTGTGCGTGTGCGTGTGTTTGTGTGTGTGTGTGTGTGTGTGTGCGGAAACAAATCATTTGGCTCGTTCAAGGTGACATTTTTATTTTTTCTTTAATTGTGACGTAGCTCGTTCAAGGTGACTTATTTTTGCTTCTTTAATTTGTCGTGATGTATTTGGATTCTATTTTTGGAACAGATGTTATTCCGGCCGTCGACACTACTTTTTTTAAACCGATGACAATTAATGTAATTCAAGGATCCTTGCGTGTGCATTAATTTAAGTATCTTCAGCTGCGGATTAATCGGACATACAACCCTCCTCACCGCTGTTTACCTTAGGTATTGTCATGGAAAAGAATGCACATAAATCACTAAGAGATTTGCCTATTCAGCAACTTAAGATATAATACATGTACGGCGGGTATTTGACGACAATCTCCAGGTCAGGTAATCTCATACAAGATCAAACGCGATTTTATTAGATAGACTACGTGATTTCTTGATTTTTATCATGTACGGAAAAATTCTGCAACTGTCAAGAATTTGTCAGTGGTGGAGCTGTCATCCTTGTGATTGGTAGTGAGATACACAAGAAATCAAAATCTTCTGAAATCGTGCTTTTCGAATACAATATGAATTCGATGTTAGTTATTTATTGTAATTAATATTCGGTAAATATTTTAATGTATCATGTGTGATTGATTACCTTTCTAAGATTTTGTTCTTATCACAGAAAATGTTTTGAAGAGTAAAAAGCCTTTACTTACTTACTAACAATATCGTGTGACTTTTCAATAAAAAAACCCCTTTAAAACAACAACAAAAATACTGTTTGATTAGGGAAGTAAACGTAAACCGAAAAAATACTTTTTGCTTTGCACAGAACTGAAATATCAGAGATAAAAATCCAAAATTTGATTTATTTTCCTCCTTTTACTTCTTTCTTTCTTTTATTTATATTTGTTTAATTAGTGGCAAAGATCAGGGCCATCGCAAGGGTATTTGGCACCTTAGGCGAACCTTCAGCCTTGCGCCCCCCCCCCCCCCCCCATTAACTTTCGAAATGAATATTGTGCATCTGTTTTTATATTTCTATTTTTAGACGCTTATTATCTTTTTTTAACGCTATTTCTCTTTCTTGTTTGATTCATTTAGTTTTATTGCCCCCCCCCCCCCCCAAATTGTGCCGCCCTAGGCGACCCATTAGTTTAACTTGCCCTGGCAAAGATCTTCACAAGTTGGACTTACATATTTCATTCAAGATTGCAAAGGCATTTTCCCTCCATTAGATCAAATTATCTAGCGGTGGACAATTATTCAACGCTCTTTCAGGTGTGCCTGTATATTTGGGATGACGCCCTCAACATTTAAAGTTCTGTGCACATTACACTTGTCAATTTTATTAATATGCAAGTGACTGAAACAAATTTTCACTACCATTGCTAACACCGAACACTGTGACCTACAGTTCTTGCCTGAATGGTCTTGTTACACAACTGCATTAACTCTCTCTCTCTCTCTCTCTCTCTCTCTCTCTCTCTCTCTCTCTCTCTCTCTCTCTCTCTCTCTCTCTCTCTCTCTCTCTCTCTCTCTCTCTCATGTACTCATAATAATTTGAATATGAATTAACATTCAGGACTATAATAATTCAATGCCATACCCCATCTCTATGACCGATTTTCATTTTTAATCACTGAACATTCAGGACTATAATAATACCATGCCATACCCCATCGCTATGACCGATTTTCATTTTTAATCACTGAACATTCAGGACTATAATAACTCTATGTCATACCCCATCGCTTTGACCGATTTTCATTTTTAATCACTTGTTATCTACTTGTTGTTGACGAATCTCTAATTCCTACTTGCAAATCAAAGCTACATACTTTAAATTCTATTGGGCGTTACCCAAAAAATAATGCGATGGCGTGACATTTTTACATCTATGCATTACCCGCGGGTACAACAGATTGATAACACGTTTATTGCGGTCATGGTCATCGAGTGTTAGTAAATAAACAACTGATGTAAAAGTTAAATCCTGTTTTCGCAGGCACAGTGTGAAGAAAGAGTGTTGTTTCAATCATTTGCAAATAATTCATATCTTAACCATGCATCTAAATTAAAAAAACCTAGAGTTAAAGCTAGTGCCCGAAAACGAAAAGAGCGAAGGTGTATCAAATTGAGAATCCCGATACTAACGCTTGGGATAGATACAAATAATTTTTCACAAGTAATATTAAAACAGAAATATAACTTTCTTAGTTATCATAGAAGAGTAATAACTGTGCCATGAAGAACAAAAAAACAAAAAAACAACTGCATTAAGGAAATATTTCAACAAGCGCACGGTACGACTTAAGTGCAACGTGGCCTACATCAGTTCGTGCATCCTCAAGAGGTTGGTAGACTATTTTTAAGATCAATCACTTAATATATGAAATGATTATCTTGAAACTAAAGAATGACTGGCAAAGTTAAGAATTCCAGTCATGTTGTGGATGTCAATGTTCCCCTCACCCACCCCCTCCATTTTTTCGCATTTCCAGACTTTACCGACTGTTTTTATTGCAGCAGCAGTAAATTCCTCTGGCTCTACTTACGCTTTGTACAGTCTCTGTTCGTTTTCCTAGTTTGTTATTATTCTTTTTTTTTATAATAAACATATGTTTCGCAAGCTTTTATTGAGCAATCCAAATTGGATTGCCATTGTCTTGCACCCTGCAGAGGTGCCCGGATATGTACTGTGACGTCACGCCATATTTTCTTTTATAAAACAGCCACTAACCACTGACCAAATCTATTACTTTCTAGATGTGAGTCATTAAGTAATTATGGTAATTAAGTAATTATGGTAATTAAGTAATTATGGATACCCTGAAAGGTTGTCGAAACACTCTTGCCTGGTGCTCCGAAATATAGTTTATTGTCATTCTATAAATACATTACGACACAACTTCAAATACAATAGGTCATAAATTCGACATTTTTAATCCACTTTTTAAGGAACAACTCACTTTATTCAAACACTTGATATTCATATAAAATTATATGTGGTTATTCTCAAAGCAAAAACTAAAAAAAATTCGATTTTATATAAATCGTTATGCAAATAAGTAGGCGTGATTATCGCATCCCTGGCGACGGGTTAATTTTATCAGTTAGTTCTTCAGACATTTGTTTTACTGTTGCATGATTCTGAAGTATAACCATCGTATTGTGTCCAAAAATATGCCACTGTGACTTTGTACATTTCTCTTTCAAACACGGGAAGCTGTGCTGTGGGAACGTCAGCTTTAAAAACTCAAGTTTTTTTTTTTTTTTTTTTTTTTTTTTTTTTTTTTTATTTTTATTTTTATTTTTTATTTAGTGCTACCTGCCTAGGAACCAAGATAATTTTGTTTTCTGGGGACGAAAGGAAAACATCTCAAAATCAAATTGGTTTTAATGTGCTGATTACGATGAATTATCAATACCATCAGAGAAGAGTTATCGATAGTTAATGTGCTTTTGTGAACATGCATTCAAAATGCATGATTTCATTACAGTTTCTACCTTTGCACAGACTTTGTGATACAAATATCTCCATGATGTTAGAGGGTATCTACGCAGCCCAGTTAGTATTCAGTTCCAAAGGACGTCATGATTACACTGTCAATGTGGAGGAAGAGTCTACAGCCCATATATACGGTGAAGAACACATGCAATTTATATTATGCTAAAAATCAAAAATGACGAATCGACATATGTACCGGATGGTAGGATTCGTGTGATACATACATACATACATACATACATACATACATACATACATACATACATACATACATACATACATACATACATACATACATACATACATACATTCATCATTCGATCCATTTACGATGACAGGCTTTGTTTGTGAGGTTTTCCTGTTGACTTATTAAGATTTTATTTTCAATAACGACTGTAACCCGATCGTGTTTTGACAGACATTATAATTAAGTTGTTTGCTGCTCAAGTAATCTGATCTGTACGAATATAATTACAAAGACGCTTTTTTATGTCGCGCCTGGAGAACATAGAACAGAAGTTATTACAGTAAGATTAGCTCGACACCGATATATTTTTGAAAAGAAATTTTCAGACCGGTTGACAAATTATGATCATTGTTTAGGATGTTTAGTGCTGACTTCACGTTGGCCTTAGTGATCAGAAAATAACACAGGTTGAAAGAAATGAAAGAAATATTTGTGGATGCATTTCATTCGGTTTGATTAAAGTTGGAACCAATTTGCATATCAGATCGCGTTTCTCTCTCATTTATTAATTATTGTATTTTTGCTACATGTATGTAGTACAAATACTAGTTTATCTTTATACATAAAGCATAGTTAATACGTGGCTTATTGATGTAATATGTCTGATATGCATCAGGACAGTGTGTGTGTGTGTGTGTGTGTGTGTGTGTGTGTGTGTGTGTGTTAATTTAACTCATTTAAGATGACTGGCTATGCTCTATATGTTTTTTATTAACGCTTTACGTTTTAATTTTCAAAAACGAGTGTAACCCGACCGTGTTCTGGTAGATGCTATAGTCAATTTGTTTGCTGCTCAAGTAATCTGATCTGTACGATATAATTGCATGGACGTATGTTTTGCCGCACCTTGATAAATCGGCTTTTAAAATAGAAAATAACTTAATTTATCAGACTAAGATCAAATAATTTCAGCTGTTGACAATCGTCATGCTTGTATAGGACATAGTAGAACTGACATCACCTTGACTCTTGCGATCAGAAAATAACACAGGTTAATAAAACATTTTCTTCGATGCATCCGATTCGAGTTTTTATTAAATTTGGAACCAATAAGTATATTACTTTGTGTTTCTCTCTCTTTTGTGCATTATTTTAGAAAATGAAGTATCTAGGTAAAAAAAAAGTATAGTTATTGTTATACGTCAAATATGCAAGACATGTAGTGATGTTCAAAATATTCCACACAGTGTTAATCTACTGAGAAAATATATAATTTTTTACTCAAAATAATTTATCAAGTAGGATAAATTATGCAAGTGATAAAAGCAGGGCCGGATTAAGACCTTCAGAGGCCCTAAGCACTGAAAAGATTATGGTGCCCCCCCCCCAATGTAATTAAAAAAAACCCCCGTAATTTCTCTTTTTTATTTTCTTTTTTTTTTTGGTGCCACTGCCTTGCTGGTGCCCTAAGCACGTGCTTAGTCTGTCTATTGGGTAATCCAGCACTGGATAAAAAGTAAAAATTTGTCAAATATGAAGCTGTATTTCTACTGAACTAGCAAGATTTGCATGTAGTCGAATTTTCTTCTTCAATAAGTGAGATTTTAACAAATAGAATTTGATGTTGTTCAGTGGATTTTTTCCACTAATTGTCTGTATTCATGTGTTCTCCTTACTTCATTATCTGTAATTGATCAGCCTTTCCTACTGTTGCCATTGGTAAATTTTCATGGAAACATAGCTTACCGTTCAAAATGTATAGGGCACGGACAAAGGATTTAACTAGCGACAAACGGACTAACCGACGTATTAACACGCAAACACACACACGCACGCGCTACACACACCATATTTATCACAAATCTGACAAAAATCTTATATTTTCGTTCCTTGCTTAAAGTCAGCCATCTGCCCGATATAACTAAATACAAAAGATAATTTATCTTTCCCTAATTTAATCACAACAAGCTTTCGATGCAAAGATAGAAATATTTGTACTCCACATTCCTTATTTCGCGACATGCCTAAAAGCGCGGAAATCGGAAGCATCTGAGTATTTAGCACTTCCGCTTCCGTTGCTGCAGTAGTCACGTGATTATCAACAGGTGTACCTATATTGGTGTTGCTTGATACCAGAAAAATTCGCCTCGTTCAATACCCCTTCCACAAAATCATCCAGAATATTCATGATAACAATTCTATATACATAAGTGTCTCAACTTCAGATTGTCTGCTTCCAGTGATTGTGTCCACAATTCTCTGATCACATGATTCACATATAGAATGTTAACTGTGCTCATCTGAACGTACGAGATATATATATATATGACGAATCAAACATTAATTTACTGCGGTTTACTAAGTCCAATATATAATTAAAGGAGCCTCTTTTCAGTATTTTAAGGATTGATGATGATGAGGATTTGTATAATCTATGCATGCCACATAAACGCGGATTACGTGGATTTATCAAATTTAATACAGTCGAATGAGCTCAGTCTTAGGGTCAATACTTTTCATGATAATGATCTTAATACAATATGGGATTCTAAGTATAGGAAGAGTTACTTTCCCTTAGTTACACAAATAAGTCTTTGATAGAGCATTTCCGCTTTCATGAATCCTACTGTTACTGTATAGCCTGACAAGCAAAATATGACGTGCGAGTGTTTTTAATATTCATAGCAGTTATTTTAATCATCTCTTTTAGGGTAAAATGGTCATTAAAACAAGAGGCCCAAGTTGGCCTGGTATCGCTCAACTAAAGGTAAATCTAGTACTAACAAGGCAGGTAACTTAGGTTCAAAGATACCCATGTCAGGACCACATTTGGTTTAAATTTGTGGTATTTAACATGTAATTATTGTATTTTCGACTCAGGTTAAATTCAACTGAACTTGATGTTGCATTTGCATCTTTTATATGAATGTGAAAGGTGTTCTATCTAGGATTCTACATATCAAATTTTGTCTGATATTGTTTCACAGTTTTTGGAGTGAAAGTTGTGTTAGGAACTTGGTGGGAGATGAGTATCATTTGCAGGTTTTCCATTTGGTTGTTATAGAAACCAAACTTTCCAAGGAGAGCCACTCTGAACATGAACCTGGCACAGCATATCCTAAGAAACATTCCTAGTATTTTTAATCAAATTTGGTTTAGGCATTCTGATTCCGGTCTGATTGCTAGGGGTTCTACTCCTGAACAATACTGGTAGTGCATGTACAAAGAATCACCACTTCCAAGTTTGATTAAAATTGGATCAGGCCAAAATAGGTACTTCCACCTTGTTACATTGAAGATCACGGTTTTGCTAGGGGAACCATCTTGAACATAATTCTGGTAGAACATGTCCTATGAAAAGTTCCTACCAAGTTTGATCAAAATTGGTTGGGTCATTCAAGAGAAGAAGCTGACAATAGGTTTTATAGCCAACTCAGTTTATTAACAATTGACTGAAAATAAGTTTTTCACATGGTTGCTATGGAAGCAACAACGTTTGTACGGGAGCCACCCCACACAAATCTGATAGAGCATAGTCTAAGAAACATTCCTACCAAATTCGATTAAAACTGACTCAGTCGTTCTAAAGAATATGTTAAAAATAGGGTTTTCATGATTGTTATGGAAACCGCTCCATTGCAAGACCAGCCAGCCCAAAGTCTAAACCTAACAGAACATATGTTCTATGAAACACTCCTGCCAGTTCATGCAAAAGCCACACTGTTGCCAGGGGAGCCAACCAAAACACAATTTTAATAAAGCACGTCCTAAGAAACGTTCCTATCTAGTTTAATCAAAATTTAATCACTTTTACAAGGGAAAAAGTTGCTACGAAAGCCACTCAGTTGCTAGTGGAGCCACTAGAGAAATAATTTTGATAGGGCATGTCCGCAGAAACATTCCTGCAAAGCTTAATCAAAATTGGCCAAACCGTTTTGAAGAATAAATAAAAAATAGTTTTTCTTATGCTTGTCACCCCGAACACAATTTTGGTAGAGCATGTTCCGAGGAACATTCATGCTAAGTTTTATCCAAACTAATCCCGCGTTATTTTTTAGAAAAAGTGTAAAATAGCATTGTAGACGGATAGAAACAGACCACACGCAGACCATAGCTCACGTGTCGTTATGGCTAGGTTAGCTAAATAACATGCACTGTGCATTTTTACGTTGTGTTTGCAATGCCAATATTATTTAAAGCTTTGAATGAAGAAGTAATATTATCGTGAACCTAAAGTTCTATCGCGATATCACCACATTTTTACGATATCCTCGCGATGATATAACGATGTTTATATTAATTTTAAGCGAATAGTATATTCCCCAGCCCAATTGATGACCCATGTTTGGTCAAGTGCCGTGGCCAAGGTTACAGCTCGCTGAAAATTCCAATTCCTTACTACTTATTACTGAGAGAGAGAGAGAGAGAGAGAGAGAGAGAGAGAGAGAGAGAGAGAGAGAGAGAGAGAGAGAGAGAGAGAGAGAGAGTTTGCAAATTAGATGGTTGGCTGTAAAATCCAGTATAGGATCAGTTATAAACTACTATTACATACATTACAGTATAATGAGTTCCATTGGTTATTTGTAATCGATATTTCATGGTCTATCTGCCTTTCTATCAAATTAAGCAGGCATTCAGACTTTTGTCAGGACCACAAATCAGATTGTTTCAAATAAATTGTATATCAGTTTTAAAATTTAGTTTAACTCCGAAACATTCAAAGCTGTAATTGCAAAGGTAAATTGTTGAGATCGCATACTTGTGAAAAATATTTTAAGCTGTAAACAATTCTAATGATCACTTGTTTATACCATATAAGGATGTTTTACACTTTAATTTAAGATATGTAAAAGGAGATTTTAACATCATGTTTAATGAACTAAATCAAGATATTTCCCTTCAAGAGGTAGAAAAGGCTTTACATCAAATAAAATTAGGCAGCAGTGCTGGTCCATATATGATTATCAATGAGTTTCTTTACCATGGTAAAAATATACTTTTAAATACATTTTGTAATTTATTTAATGCTGTATTTCAAAGCGGTCAGTATTTAAAAGTGGTCAGTATTTAAAAGCGGTCACTTTTCAGAAATGTGGTCCTAAGGTCTAGTAATACCATTGCATAAAAAGGCAATTTAGATGATGTTAATAATTATACAGGTATTTAGATGATGTTAATAATTATAGAGGTATTTAGATGATGTTAATAATTATACAGGTATAACGCTTCTTAGTTGCACAGGTCAATTATTCACACGTATACTTAATGATAGACTTACTGACTGGGCAGAAAACAATCATGTATTTATTGAAGCACAGGCAGGATTTAGAAAAAACATGAGTACAGTTGACAATATTTTTATTTTACATGGGCTTATCTCACATATCATTAATCAAGGTAAAAAAATATTTTGTGCTTTTATTGATTTCACCAAAGCGTTTTATTATATAGTAAGGGATAACTTATGGTATACATTAATAAAGCTTGGTTTAAAGGGGAAATATTTTAGATATAATCAAATCAATGTACAGCAATGTAAAGTCAAGAGTTAAATATGATAATAAGTTAAGTGATGAATTCTCTTGTATTTGATAGACCGATAAAACCTATATTAAATTATTGTTGCCAAGTTTGGGGATTTATTCCTGCTAAATGCATTGAAAGAGTGCATTTAAATTTTTGTAAAAAGATATTAGGAGTGAAGAAGACGAAACAAAATGATTTTATTCATGGCGAGTTAGGGCGTACGACAATGATAGTCAATAGATTTTATTACATTGTGAAGTATTGGTTTAAGATATTAGAGACAAAGGAGGACAAATATATAAAATATATATACCAAAATGATGTTGAACGATTTAGAAGCTCTACCCAATAAAATAAATTGGGAATATTTAGTTAAAGATTTATTGTCAAGATTAGGACTCTATGAAGTTTGGGTTAATCAAGGGATCGGTAACACTGACATATTTTTACAGTCAATTAAATTAAGGCTATCGGACAATTTTATCCAAAATTGGATAGATCGTCTTAAGAACAGTAGTCGAGCATTATTTTATGTAAATATTGCAAAGTATCCTCTCACAGACTCGAAGTTGAAGCTGGTAGATGGGCGAGACCATATAAACCAATTAATGATAGACTTTGTTCTATTTGTAACCTCATTGAAGATGAATATCATTTTGTCCTTGAATGCGTATTGAATAAAGATCTAAGAGCCAAATATATAGAGAAATATTTCAGAAAAAGACCAAATATGTTTAAATTTATGGAATTTATGAATATCCAGAATACCAGAATTTTGAATAATTTGGCCACTTACATTTATAAAGCTTTTAATCATAGAAATACCGTCGTATATGGATAGATCTTGTAAATATTGTGACCGACCACCATTTCAATATGAATTTGAATTACATAACCTCTGATTTTATCTTCATATTATTACCTTTGTTAATGTAGATATCTCTTTCTTCCTACGGAGAAGTTTTGTGAATTAATATGCTTATTTCATTTGCATGGATTTGCATCTGCATGCATATGAAATTTCGTTTCTTACTATGATTTCGTTGTATATTGTAGACTATAAATGATGATATCTTGTTGTTTATTGTACTATCTGCCATTCAATTCAATTCATTGAAAATGTATCCTCACAGTCCGTTTGGGCTATTGGAATGAATAAAGACTCTCTCATATTGCAATTAAAGAAAAAGTTTACTCGGAGTTGAAATTTGGAGATTACAAAAGAAATATTATTACAGTAGAGAGACCTGTGTGAGACATGATCCTAATATCTGTAAAATATATATTACTGTGTTTCCTACGCAATACTGTGTTTCCTACGCAATACTGTGTTTCATACGCAAATGTGTTTGAACATAAGGCTTACTGAACGTCTAAGGATCCCCTTATGGATCATACCATCTACCTCCGGTACTTGTATCGATTCGCCATCTTTAAGTCTTAGCCTAGCATAAGCACAGTTGTAGTCCTCGGTGTCATTTCTGATGACTATTTTCTCAGAGTGAAACCATATATATATAGGACTGTGCACCCTGCTTTTACATTAACATTGCAGTCACGACGTCCGTTTGAAGTGAAAACTGGCTGTGATGCGGCTTCAAATTATGCGATTATGAACGAAATGTTAGACTATACAATCAAATGTTTTGATCAGTTACAAACTGTATAATTACAGTATACTCAGTAGTATGACATGTGTATGTTATTCCGTATTGAAAACACATATTATTTATTGTAGCACAAATAAGAATAGTGGGGTCAGGGCCGGATAAAGGCCTTTGGGGGCCCTGGGCACAGCCAACAATACTGTTAAAAACACTGCCTGCGAAAAGCATACGATAATATAAGCCCTGGTCCGCGGCCCCTTGAGCCTCTTGGGGCTCTGGGCACTTTGCCCACCTTGCCCAATGGATAATCCGGCCCTATGTGGGGTAGGAAATGAACAGACACAATGATTGTCTCTTGTAATTATTACGTGAACAATTGATGATAAACACAGATTGTGGGTGCTATATTTTCGGGACATCGATCACGCTTTGAATGAAATCCAGTTGGTTAATGATCACAGAAGAGTGCCTTTTATTTCCCCTCCAAAATATCTGTCAGTATATTATTACAATTGCCACCTAATCACTTTTAAATCGGCGGCATGCATCAAAATAATCTTAGACAAGCTGGTTTTTCAGAGTCGGCAAGTGCGGCACATTTCGCAGCACACTTACAAACTGCCCTTTGCTAGGTTAGGACTTGAAGTCGGCGAATTCCGTATACTTACAAATATTACGATTTAAAATGTAAATAAGCTAAAATATAAATATTTATTCCTTATTTGTCAAAACTTGTTTCAAACAGTAAATATTCACATTATCGTGTCTGCGCGCGAAAATGCGAGAGTGATCTTAAAACTGATACAAAATAGAAATGACAGACTTTGACGGCGTATCGTGTGAAATAAAGGATCGAAAGATGAAAGACACCGCGGACAGGTATGTAATTGATGAATGCGGTACATATGACTGCTAAATAAACGTGCTGATATATGTACTGTGTCGAGATCGCAAAGAATAAAATGTGTCGAACATAAAGCATTACAAACTGACCACGACCCCCTCCCCCTCTCTCCCTCTTTCTCAATTTGTTTTTTCACTTGCCCGCGAGCAAGTGACTTGCAAACTTGAGCTTTGCTCTAGCCGAATCTGAACTTGTTCCGGGCGTAGGGCAAGTGATTTGTAATGCTCTGAATAATGTGGCTGTGAAGAAAGAAATCAAATCTATTACAAGTAAAACTGATCAGGACCTATTTTATTCTTTTGACCAATAATATATTCTCTGAAATCAACATTCAGTCTGCGATACTCTGACAAGTTCTTTTTCAATTTTACATCCGAAGCAACTTTCAAGCACTGGGAAAGAATAATATCAAAACCATGAATGTGTTTTAATACCAAATGAAATTATAACCTTTTCGCCAAAATTAGAATATCCAAATTTCCCAAACTATAATGCTCAGTTGTATTTCTCTTAAAATTTTCAAATCCATCAAATTAAAAGACGCTAAATAAAACTGCATCTTTGACGATCAAATTCGCCTAAAATTTCTCAGCGTCAATAGTACCTGATACACCGTAAATGGATGGAAGGCGTGAGAGATGCATGCTTTACTGCGTTCTTAATTTCAGCAGATGAGATATTCAGACAATTCAACACAAACAGGATCTATAATTGATTCACATTAAAAGACAAATAAATAAACACACACACACACACATAACTTAAACATCGATAACTCGAATACTAAGCATCAATTAAATGACTGGCATAGTCGCGATCCAGAACATTCTGTAGACTGAAACCATGCAAAACTCGAAACGGCTGAAAACCCAAACCATACTTTTGGACCTGCAACCCTTGGAGTTTTTGAAGTTCTAATGTTTTCACAAACATACACAAGAAAACACAAATATATGAAAACTAAAACTTCTTCCTCCTGTTGATTGTATTGAGTTTTATTATGATGTTTTCATTGTGTCTTGATGAATTAATAAAGAACATTCTCACAGCGCATCCATTGATTCGCAACCATAGTCTGCTTAGCTAGTTTATCAATTCCTTTTTTTAAAAGTCCAAAACAAATACCATCCAGGTCAACTGAAAAGGTGAAGCGCTTCCTTATCCAACTTCTGGTGCGAACTGTATTGTCGGGTTTTGAATCAGGGTTACTCAACTGACCAGAGACGGTTCCCGCGACAGTTTAGGCGACAACTAAAATGAGTGCGTCATATCCCAATGATTGCAACGCTTAAACCTTTCAGATGCCGATTCTTCCTCGTTTGAAGAATGAACAAAGTAGTAACTATCATGGAGAATAAGGCGGTGGATTGTCTTCATATCCCGACTCTGACATCATGTGCAGTTGTTCACGGACTGTTGTAACGGAAATTGCAGTATAGGGAGGTGGATTATCGTCAAAAGCTACATTTGACTCAAATTGTGCTTGGTTTGCGTTGTACCTGGAATTACTAAGTTCTTCAGTCAATGTGTTAACGGAAGTGAGAGTGTAAGGAGGTGGATTATCGCCATATACCGCACTTGATGCAAATTGTGTCTGGTAGGTGTAACATGGATTACTAAGTAACCCAGAAGAGATAACTGGGACAGTAGCAGCTGGGAATGCAACTGAAGATGAAGGATTGGACTGAAAATAAATAGAGACATACATAATACGTACATGTATAACATTATCGGCAGAGTGATTATATTAGAAAATTTTCATAAATGAAATCCTTTTACTTTGACCAATCGTTGTTGTTCATACACGTCGATAACGGCTTGTATGTTAAACTTGTTGACAGGAGAAATTCAAAGGCCTGAAGGTCCTTAAGGTTTGACAGCCATCAAATGACAACTTTTTAAATGTATTTTGGAGTTGCATTGCTTGACCATCGGTGCTGTTTTGTCTGTTTTCATTGGATATTCTTGCGACATGCACAAGTATCAACGTACCTAATTTCTCGTTCACATGTAAGTACACGCCATTCAAGATCATACAGTGCTCTAATAGCCGCATTCGGAAAAGATGTCGTGGCATCATTAATTTTCATACAGTTATCTCCCAGAGGTCCAAGTCATTCTGCCACAACAATAACAACACTACTAAAACATGCAGTCACCTTTCTTTCCGGGGGCACAAAATCACAAATTCTGCACGATAATCTATGACATTTATATTTCCTTTCCAAATCAAAACTTCCCTTCATTATGTTGTGCTGTAATATATGGGCTCATATTAAGAATCGAATGGGATAACACTAACCTAAATGTGGCTACCCCCCCCCCCACCCTCACCACGTTGTTCATATCTGCAAACTCTTATGATTTGAACAGTTGAATTGAAATCTTTCAGTTTACCACTTTTACTGGTGATTCAGCAAGAACTGTACCTTCAAATAATTTAGTTTTGCTCGCGAAATAGTCATATACGGAGACCCCATTAGCTGCTGCTATAGATAAAAGGTACGCGGCTTTCATTTTTATTTCATAACCGTAGTCTTCGTCTCAGTTGATAGAGCGTCAGACTAGTAATCCAAGGGTCGCGGGTTCGATACCCACCCATACCAGCCCGCGTCGGCTCCCTCGGTGTGTCCTTGGGAAAGACGCATAGCTCCCTTTTCCTCGGCGTGATATAGCCAATAATGTGCTATAAGGGCCGTTAAAACAAACACAAAAAAACAATCGTCGAACAATGAATCTTCCAGATTAACTTGCAATCTTCTTTACATCCCTACTGCTGTGTATCCTTGGAATAATATGTTGCAAATTTAAGTTATTTTCATCTTCGTCTTCTATAAATAACCGCAGTTTACCATGGCTTCTGACCGACATCAGCCTGTGTACATGATTTTCCTTTCATCTATTGTACGCATTTTTTAAAAAATCTCCTCATCTGCAATTTTCTTCACTATATGGCAGTTTTTATGGGTATGCTTTGATTGTACATAAATAGACTTACTATGAATATTTGTATTTACATCATTATGGAAACATTACCAATCAAAACGTCTTCTGTAACAAGATCTACCTTTGGTACCTCTGGTAAAGACCCGTATGTAAACAGGTTAGGTAACCGCCAGCTTTTTCTAAAGCGGCCATAAATATAAAGTGGTCATGTAAGAGGGCAAGAAAGGTAACATGATCCCGATTTGAGTTGAAATTAGCATAAACTAAACTGGGCAAACAAAGTTACCTTCAGCGGGACGTCTAGGATATGGCCATGATATTATCACTTTTTAAATGAGAATGATTGAAGCAAAGAAGAAGGGAGGAGGGGAAAAAGAAGGAAGAAAGAGAAGGAAAGGAATTTTTTTATATATTTGCCGAACGATAATCACCCGCTTATCACTTAATCAACTACAAAATATAACATTTTATCCAAAGAAACTTAGATAAATAAAGAACAATGGAAATGAAAGTGATGATTAAATGTATGCAAAATACGCAGAATTTTTGTTTTTAATATATTTTTACAACTGTTACAAAACACTCCATCATCCTATGGCTGAATCCCTTGCTTTTTTGGCTGTACGTCGTTAGTTTGTCAGCGACGACCATGTCTTTCCCAATCATGTTTATGGGTATGGAGTTATCAAGGTAGCAGCTGTTATATTCACAGCTCATTGCAACTGGTTCTCACTCATACACTGACAGCGATAAATAAACACTACGAAGTAAAACTTGAAGCTTTCTACACCTTGTATTGCGCTTGGCAAAGGAATGCAAATACTCTCTGAGTAAAGTTGAACTTTCCACACCTTGCATTGTGCTTGGCAAAGGAATGCAAATACTCTCTGAGTAAAGTTGAAGCTTTCCACACCTTGCATTGCGCTTGGCAAAGGAATGCAAATACTCTCTGAGTAAAGTTGAAGCTTTCCACACCTTGCATTGTGCTTGGCAAAGGAATGTAAATACTCTCTTGGGTAAAGTTGAAGTTTTCAACACCTTGCATTACGCTTGGCAAAGGAATGTAAATACTCTCTAAGTAAAGGTTGAAGCTTTCCACACCTTGCATTGTGCTTGGCAAAGGAATGCAAATACCCTCTTAGTAAAAAATGATACTCCAGACTTGAAAATATTATTCTAAAGCTAAAATGTAGCCTTTAGATTGGTAAGAATATTTCAGAGTACAATTTTACAATGGAAAACCATGCTATCAAACATAAAAATGAATGAACAAACAAACAATAGACGATGACGTCTTGCAATCTGTATCTCAAGTTCACGATACAACAACATTCATGTACTATGTTGATGGTAATTTGACACGTTAACTACTATAAAGCATCTGTCAATTTTATGTCACCTCACACGCATCAACATTCATGTACTATGTCGATGGTAACTTGACACCGTAACTACAATAAAGCATCTGTCAATTTTATGTCACCTCACACTCAACAACATTCATGTACCATGTCGATGGTAACTTGACACCGTAACTACAATAAAGCATCTGTCAATTTTATGTCACCTCACACTCAACAACATTCATGTACTATGTCGATGGTAACTTGACACCGTAACTACAATAAAGCATCTGTCAATTTTATGTCACCTCACACTCAACAACATTCATGTACTATGTCGATGGTAACTTGACAGCGTAACTACAATAAAGCATCTGTCAATTTTATGTCACCTCACACTCAACAACATTCATATACTATGTCTTTCTCCTTATCATCTTCATCGTCTTTTGCATCGTGTTGGCGTTCTCGCCATTGTTCCTATCATCGTCATTAATTTAGTTTCATATTTTAATCATTTACAGCAATCCGCTTTATTTCCATTATTATCTCTGTCCTTTGTTGTCTGCACTTGTTATAGGTATCATTCTAAACGTTTCGTTTGTAGATGAATCTAAAACTATTTTGCTGTAGAGTGCTATCGGTTAATACAAAGCTTGTCAGTATTAAACTATATAACTAAAATCAACTCACGTTTCTATTGGTACGGATGACCCTGATATACACAAAGATGCACGATATGAAGATTCCCAAACCTCCACAGACACCAAGTACGATCCCTACAATTACACCAATTGACAACGGGCAGTCGGAGTGATCTCCGCATGGATTATGCCCATTACACATCAACTCTTCTGCGATACAATGACCATTGCTGCACTTATACTCGTCTTTCTGGCAGGCTCCTACCAAGAAAAGATAAACAAGTTAAAGTCTTCATTAATCTAATTTTGGCTCCTTAGGTAGGAATTTATCCAAGTTTCCAAAATATGAAGTGACCTTGAGATATTTCTCCCTGACTCTCTTTCTCTCCTATCTATGGCTTGTAGCAGTCTAGATCTGGATTGAATTAGTTTTGAAGTTAACTGATTCAGTGAGGAAAGAACAGAATTTGGCCGTTGATCAAGAATACATGCCTCAAGGATACTTTATTGAAAAAAGTACTTGTCAATCTAAGAAAATTAATTACAGAACAACTATGTATGTTGCATTTCTTCAAACAAATAAAACCTTAAATAATATTTTCTGTTTGTCAGTCACAAGACAGACATCTTGATAAAGACAAAATAAGACACATTTCAGGACTGTTCGTTAAATTTTATCTTTACTCTTAAATCCTGGATTCACAGATACTGGTAAAGAAGAGATGGTGCATCCAACCTTGAGGGAGTCAAAACTAGTGCTTGCAGCAGTTCGTCAAAGACGTGACAATTAGATAAAATTAGTGCTAGCAGCAGCGCGTCAAAAACTTGACAACGAGATAAAAGTTACACCGTGTTGATTTCGTGATTACGCTTTCTAAAAATGACCTCTTAAAATGCACTATACATTCAAGAGTTCGTTTGTACATATCTCATGTAATAATTTTCTGCATTCATCAGAATGAAAAATACAGAAATGAGTGACATGATAAACTGTGAGTCGACAGATTTATTCGATTTGGACCAGTTGATCTCAAAGCAACATTCCATCTCAAATAACATTTCCCTTCATACACGCCCATCACGCTGCAACTGGCAAACTCTCGGCGTGGTACATGCAACTATACAAAAAATTCGCCCCCCCCCCCCGCCCCTCCCCATTATAACATCCAGGGTTTTCACAGCATCATGTATAGCTTCCAATGTCCCGGTGACGATTTGCGTGACTGTTGTGCCGAAGATCAGCCCTGTTCTATACGACGAGCTGAAGGTCAACACTTCATATTTGTTCTAATCCTGTATCTCGGTTTATTAACCTGCGAGATCGATTTATTAATCCGACATCTCAGTTTCCTAATCTAAGATTTCGATTTACTAATCTGAGATCTCGGTTAATTGATTAGTAAACAAAAGATGTCCAATTATTAAATCGAGATCTCAGATAAGTAAACCATGACCTCAGAGCAGTAAATCGAGATCTCGAATCGGTAAACCGAGATCTCGGATTAGAAAAATGTGAATTGTGTCCCTTCAGGGCTTCCGTAATTCTACCTTTAATTATGTAATATAACTATTTAAAATCCAAATCAAAGATATGAACATAGTATGTGTCAACAACCTGCCACCTAAACACGAAAGGGCGCCACGTTTTTAAAACCGACGCGCCATGAATTACTACTGTCAAGTGCTTGTAAGACAGTCATATTAAATAGTAAGGAACTAACCAGTATCAGTCAATGTGGTGTGTCAACTTAAGCATCGTGTATTGTAATTAATGTACGTCTAAGTAAGCACATTCTAAAGCAAACACAGAAAATAAAAAGATAAAAAACATGAAAACAAACAAGACCTCCTTACCCTTGTCAAAAGCATTGAAAATGATGGAAAATGAAGCATTGTCTACAATAGAATATTCGCCATCGTACTCTATTCTTAGGTATCTGGTGTAGGTACTGTATACCCCGTCCGGTGCATCATCTCCACAGAGTTCTGCTGGCAAACCTGCAACGCCAAGACGATATACAAAGATAACGACCAGGACCGAGTTAAAATTGGGACTTGGGGGGGTGGGGGTGGTTTCTCGTGTTCATTTTATTACAAGAATAGAACATTCAGGACCAGAAAACTACAAGTATATCAGTTTCGAGTAGAATTTGGGTTACTAAGGTTCGGTCTTTGTTTATTTCTTTGTCTCATGTACAATGAAGAGCCAAACATAATTATAGATATTTGATTATGAGTACCGTAACACGACTTTCTTAACCAACATTTCAGTTCCACTGGCCATTTGCAACGATACTTCATGGTCTATCTGACTTTTCTACAGAATACAAGTTAATATCAAGAATGCATATTAATTCTTCGCATATTTTTGCAGCTGCGCGGATATTATTCAGAATTTCTTTGAATTCTGACAAGAAAATCGATGTCTCCAACAGGTTTCCATTTTACTGACTCACATAACTCAAATTCCGAAATGTAATCTTCTTTCAACAAATTCAGCAGGCATTCATTCTTTTGTCAAGACCACAATTCAAATTGTTTCCTAAACACCGCATATCAGTATTTAAATTTGGTTTAATGCGTAAAACATCGTAACTTAACTGCGAAAGAAAATTGTTAAGGTCGCATACTGCAAAAAATAAAATGGTTGAATTTAAATTGAAAATTTGAGATTACAAAAGAAATATTGTTACAGTAGAGAGACCTGTGTGAGACATGATCCTAATATCTGTAAAATATATATTACTGTGTTTCATACGCAAATGTGTTTGAACATAAGGCTTACAGAACGTCTAACCATCTGCTTATGGATCTTACCTTCCACTTCCGGTGCTTGCGTCGATTCGCCATCTTTGAGTCTTAGCCTAGCATAAGTACAATTGTAGTCCACGGTGTCATTTCCAATGTCCATTTTCTCAAAGTGAAATCCTATATACGGGGTTGTGAACCCTGCTTCCACATTGACAGTACAATCACGACGTCCGTTTGAACTGAATATAAGTCGAGCTGCGTCTATACCCTCTGATATCATGGAGATTTCATCATTACATAACCTTTGCATACGGTCTGAAATACATTGAGATTGGACATTTAGTATACTTATTTTAAAAGGCATAATAAATATTGTGAAGTGAGAACACAATTAATATGAATCATTCAACCGAAGCAATGCCGCTAGAACAATAGAGTTTTGATGTTTTTCCTTTCTTTCACTCTTTCTTTTGTCAAGATAAGGTTTTCCCTTTTTTTAAAAAGACGCTTTACGCTTTTGCAAAAACTGGCCTCAAACAACAAGATTCTTGACGACATTTTTTTTTTAAAGATTCTCAGATCCCGGTTTCACGTTGGTCAGAGGAAACTTTTTAATGTCACTGCGACATGATTTTTTAAAAATATATTACTGTGATTATATTGAAACTGACCAAATAGGTCATAGTGATTTAATTTTGACAAGATAGAAAAAAAAACTGAATGACGGCTGATACCATCAAAATTGTACAGATCAAGCAATTAACATATATCTGTATGCAATATTTTTGTAATTAATAAGGCATATTTTATTATGATGAATGTATGTACAAGGTTTAGTCTCTACATGACTTTATGGACTTAAGGTATTTTCTTCCATGCTTTATAAATGGCAGAAATCGTGAAAATCGTGGAAGTCTAAGTAACTTACATTTTATTACGGAGGCCCCAAATAGGCTCCCGCTTTACCATGATAGTTGTTTTAAATATTTTAAATCGTCTGTGATTTTCCGCCAAGAAGCTGCTGTTTGCATAGTTGGTAGGGCAGTTACTATTTAATTTCGGGCAGGAATTTGAAAAATTTGTACCGGTCACTTTCATCAAAGTGTTTTGCTCTCTTAAGGTACTCTTGATTTCTCGCCAGCGTAATTAGTTTATAGTGGGTGGCTCCCTATGGTAACTTGACTGAAGAAAGAAAAGCCTTGATACCAAAAATGAAAGTAAATGAGCAAAAATGATTTTAAACGGAAATGAATGTAAGAGATTGAATAAAAAAGGGAATTCCAACCAAAATTGAACTCGAGTCACGAAGGAAAATAAATGAATTATTTATTTAATTTTACTGATGATGGGATTCCGCCAGAAAGGCAACGATATTTCTACGCACTGACAACAATAAAAAGGGCCGAAGCGGCAGCCACGGAGAGGGTTCATGGTCGATTTATCTGTTATATTCATATAAAGACAATCCTGCTGCTGGATATATATATATATATATATATATATATATATATATATATATATATATATATATATATATACGATTTCATCATTACTTATTCTATAATAAGTGCCTCTTGTATATGTTTGTACTAAATGTGTGTCTTTGTACACAACTATTTGAGATATACTTAGTAATCCTGATTAAGAATTACACAATAGATTATTCAATCACAAGAAAATTGGTTAAATACAATAAATATGTACAATACTGAAACGCACACAAAGATTGGACTGACAAGACTGATGTTTTGATATAGTCCTCATGCATGACTCGTGGTCTTAGCCTCTAGCATTACTAATGATGACGGCTGTAATGTTGATGGCAGGTGACATCAGAGTCACTTGAGCAAGGGAAAGTGGAATTTTTACTGCCCCACACACGTCGTGGTGTTTTCTGGCTTATATTTCGTAGCCAAGGCTCCGTACAAATGTGTGACTTAAATGCTGTCGCTAGCTTGTCTTTTTTGTCTGCATGCCATTATTACACGTTTCTTCAGTTGATGTTTTGTCTGCATGCCATTATTACGCGTTTCTTCACTTGATTTTTAGTCTGCATGCCATTATTACGCGTTTCTTGATTTTTTGTCAGTATGCTGTTATTACGCGTTTCTTCACTCGTTTAGTTACTGTTAGGGGTTTTTATTTCAGTCTACTGATGTCTCCAATGTCAAAATAGTAAAAACAAATTGTGACTGCAGTGCTCGAAAATAGGTGCTGAATTGGGACTTAATAAGTGTCTTGTAACTCTGACCTGATGTATGGGTAAATAATCAAGCTATCAACATTTGCAATTTAAACATATCCATTGCAATTTAAACATATCCATTTCAGCTTTGTTACAAACATGAGCCCGGTATACGTCGTCTAAAATAATTTTGAATTAGCTCTTAAATTACCCATCGTAATGAAATCAAACATCATCAGCGACGTGACGTCAGATCATCGGACTAGGATCACGTCATGGAAGATTTACGAGCTTTAAGCTATGACATTGCGGACACCAGGTGCATTCGAAAGGCCATCTTTTCATAGACCCCCGCAATGTTAATTCAATGGAAGAAAATCGTTGTTATATCTATGGTTTGTCTGAGAAACACCTTGTGACATCCCGAAACATTGATTTAAATAAATTTAAAGTATTTTCAATACTTATGTGTCACAATAGTTAAGAATCATTAAGGCAGTTAATGAGAAAAGAAAAAAGAAATATACAAGATCTTTTTAAAGATAGTTTTTGGTTCCTATTGTCCGGTTATAAAAAGTTTTCTATTTTCCTCATGTTTGTAAAGTTTGCATTGTCATCCTTATCCGTATTATTATTATTATTATTATTATTATTATTCAGATCGGATTTGACTTCAATTTGACAAAAAGACGTTTTATTGTGTCACTTGGCCCTGAAAATTTGTCAAATCAATTACACATAATGAAGTAATGAGCACACGTGATTCCTGAATAATAATGGAAATCAATCCCGTCTACAAGATGATATTTTATTGTTAAAATATCCTTATGTATTCAGGAAGATAATTCTGACACTATTCTTGCTAGTACAACTGAAACTCCTCTTCCTTTTTAACTAATTTTACCGTAGATCTTGAGACTTGCAGAATTAATTCTACCTTATATATCATTTTGAGTCACAAAACATTTCATATTTTCTCAGTACGTTAACACAACGTGGAATATTTTGGAAATCATTCACCACATGTCAACAATACTTTTCAACATAGATTAGTATTTCTTTTTTACATAAATGATTTAATTTCTTTTTTTAAAAAATATGCGTAAATGAGAGAGAGACGCGATGCGATATACTTATTGGTTATAAGTTTAATATAAATCTCATCCAATGCATCAAAAGAAAATGAACTATTAACATGTGTTATTTTCTGCTCACAAGGACCAACGTACAGTCAGCACTAGAACGTCCTATACACGGATGATGATTGTCAACTAGATGGTGATAGAGCATTTAAAAATATAATTAGACAGTCTGATTATTTTTGAAATCAATATCACCGAGATGATTAGTGCGATAAGCCCTGTTTTTTTTAAAATTTATTTTTAAGCTCATTTATCCACGTGCAACAAAAATAGTGTCCATTATAATCGTACTAATCAGATTACTTGAGCATCAAACAAATAGATTATAACGCCCGTCAAAACACGGTCGGGTTATAGTCGTCATACACAGCATGTCAAAACACGATCGGGTTACAGTCCTTATTGAAAATGAAATCTTTATAAGTCAATAGGAAAACCTCACAAGAAAAGCCAAACGTATTAAACGAATCTATGACGATTTCTTTGTGAATATGTGGATATATATATATATATATATATATATATATATATATATATATATATATATATATATATATATCTATATATATATATAGAGAGAGAGAGAGAGAGAGAGAGAGAGAGAGAGAGAGAGAGAGAGAGAGAGAGATGCACACGCACTTTCTGTACCGATGAGTATCGGACATATTACAACAAGGAGTCAGCCCAGTAAATAGTCCAGACTATTTCAACAATAGATTCATTCAAAATCACGTCCTTACGGACCTATAGCTGTAAACACTTAACGTATCAGATTACTTGAGCACATTCCATGTGCAATGATAAATTTCAACCCGGACCCGGTAAGAAACAAAGATTATTGTTTAACTAGATTCCTGCCAGGTACAATGATAATGGACTCTGGATATATCCAGTGTTCAACAGGAACAAAACTAAAGACAAAACTAACAGAAAAACGCACATACAACTAGGTGTATATGTATTTTAACCCTCTTACGTTCAATACGTTTGGTGTTAGTAGTGTTTCCCCAGCAGCTTTCAGAATGGCGCTGAGCAACGCTCGTATTCTCTTGCGCCCTGATGCGTCTATTCAGTACCATGTTTTTTAAGAACCTGTTCACCACACTGCACTTGATGCATTGAGGCTTAGGTTCTTGCGTCAACCGGAAAAAACTACTTTTTGGCAGCTGTGTGTTTTTAATCCTTTTTACGGTGATTTCTTTTTCATCTTTTTTTTCAGTTGTGATTATTAGTGTGGTTATTTTTTTAAAGTTGTTCCTGGGCATTTGGAATTTTAATTGAACCAACTTGTGTGTGCTCTTGTCCATGTTTTAATTCGTGACAATGATACATTTTACATCCACCATATTGGTTTATAACCAAAACTTCCTGCGATGAGATACGTTATCATTGGTAAATATATATATATATATATATATATATATATATATATATATATATATATATATATATATATATATATATATATATATATATATATATATCGTAGATATGGTTAAGCCAGATTCATATTTACGCATTTTTACAATCATTTTAGCTCTTTTTATTGTCAGAAACGAAAAGTAAAAGGAGTTCAATCCTTCTAGCCTCTAGCAATACTTTGCCCATGTTAACAAAGCTGGCAATCACAATCAAACAGAAACATGGATACCATACAAACATGGCATTGTTCCTGAATATAGCACGTGATACTGAATTCAATCCTTATCATAACAATGTCTGTTGCGCAGTATATTCAAAGAACGTTAGAATCAACAATAAGACCAATTAATTGTGATAACTGCCAGAAATGGATTAATTCCAGGTGTGTGAATATCAACCAAAAAGTGTACCAAAAGTTGATAATAAACGATAATGATTGGATTTTGCCCATTCCGTAATAGCTGAATGTGAATTTGTAACGGTTGGGTTCTGAATTCACGCAAGGCTGTGTAATGTGACTCTTACTATCTTAGATCCACAGTGATTGCTCATATATAAGCAATTCTGATTACGATACAATTTGGGTTACTTCCTGTACTTGGATATGACCTAAATGTTAAATTCTACATTTCTCCTTATATTTCTTTTTGGAAACAACCCAACCATTCAAATCAAAATCATATTTAATATCTTAAATAGGTAAGGCATGGTAATACTTCATAGATATATAAATAGGCAATGGTAATATTTCACAGAAATAGAAAAGGGGAATGGTAATACTTCATAGAAATATAGAAAGGCAATGTTAATACTTCATAGAAATATAAAAAGGCAATGGTAATACTTCATAGCAATATAAAAAGGCAATGGTAATACTTCATAGAAATATAAAAAGGCAATGGTAATACTTCATAGAAATATAAAAAGGCAATGGTAATACTTCAAAGAAATATAAAAAGGCAATGTTAATACTTCATAGAAATATAAAAAGGCAATGGTAATACTTCATAGAAATATAAAAAGGCAATGGTAATACTTCATAGAAATATAAAAGGCAATGGTAATACTTCAAAGAAATATAAAAAGCCAATGGTAATACTTCATAGAAATATAAAAAGGCAATGGTAATATTTCATAGAAATATAAAAAGGCAATGTTAATACTTCAAAGAAATATAAAAAGGCAATGGTAATACTTCATAGAAATATAAAAAGCCAATGGTAATACTTCATAGAAATATAAAAAGGCAATGGTAATACTTCATAGAAATATAAAAAGGCAACGGTAATTCTTCACGCATATATAAAAAGAACAATAGTACACTGAATACACAAATGCAGAGAAACCTGAAAACCTTAACACTCAATTCTGCAGTGTTTTAACCAAGTCTAATTACACTGTAGCTGTAAATTTGAGGTTAATCATCAGTAACATCAGTGATCTCTATGGTTTAAATAGATTAACAGTATGGTGTGAAAACACCTGTGCATGTGCTCTCATGTTCATTTATAATGGTTGTTTCAACATAGTTTGAAATATTTTCGACTTGTTCATTTTCTGGTGAAGCTTTGGAAACTACAAAATTAAATTGCTTGTTTAAGTTGCAGTTGATTAAATACATTTTACTTTTTTGTAATGAAATTACCCTAATCAA
This sequence comes from Margaritifera margaritifera, assembly GCA_029931535.1. Lineage (NCBI taxonomy): Eukaryota > Metazoa > Mollusca > Bivalvia > Unionida > Margaritiferidae > Margaritifera > Margaritifera margaritifera. Next base: position 378,023 of record JAQPZY010001644.1, on the reverse strand, counting down.
AGTAATTCTATCGGTTACATTTCGATAGTCCGACGGTTCATTGGTCCAAAGGTTCCATGGTACAAAAGAAAGGTTCACTGTTTCGAAGGTTCATTGATTCGAAGGGTCATCAGTCCGAAACAAAGGTTCAATGGCACTAAGGTGCATTAGTCCGAAGGTTCATTGGTCCGAAAGAAGGGTTCAGTGCTCCGAAGGTTCAGTGCTACGAAGGTGCGTAAGTCGGATGGTTCATTGGTCCGAAAGAAGGGTTAAATGTTCCAAAGATTCAGTGGTCCGAAGGTGCATTAGTCCGAGGGTTCATTGGTCCGAAAGAAGGGTTCAGTAGTCCGAAGGTGCGTTAGTCCAAAGATTCCAATGGAATGAAAGAATGGAAATATTGAATGTTCGAACCAATTAACCCATTTTCAAATGCCTTTGGACCAAAGAACCTTCGGACTTGTGAAATCTTTTTCAAATATTTTCGGACTAATGAACCCTCGGACCAATGAATCCCTTGTTGTCAAAAACATTCAGATTAACGAACCTTCGAACTTGCGAACCTTTCAACCTTTTATGAACCCGCAGATCAATGAACCTTCGGATTATTGACCCAAATATTCTTCGAACTTGCGAATCTTCGGAACAATGGAACTTTGGGCTAAAATGTTCGGAAAATAGAGCTCTTGTACAAAAATAATTCGGACTTATGAACGTTCGGACAAACGACCCTTCGGAACATCGAGCAGCTACCATCCTATCAGTTCAAATTAATTACAATGTATAGTTTGAGCTGTACTCATTTGAAGTTATAAAGCCAAAATACATGGTGTAATGGCCAAGAAGGCACATAAACCATAACGTGTTCTTTCTGGGGGACAATTACCATGTTCTTTTGAGATCCTAACCTAATGACCATCTATTTCATATGTGATACCTTAAACATCTAACACCAGACAACATACACCGAGTTACTTACAGTGTATGCCAAGGCAGGTTACAAATACTCCCTTTTCCAGAAGCACCCGCATGTGAAACTCCCTGCCAACCGATTCTACTGTGTAAGTTTGTATTTTGACACTGATATTTCAGTAATTTACATGTATCCATGGTGCATAAAGACCTAAATCTCCCAGTTAACAAATATGAATATACAAATTCAAACTGAAAAGAAAACTTACATATTTTCAATCCATAGACTGCAGATATTGTCCACAGAAATAGAACTCCAAGCGGGAATATCTCCATAGTCGCCTTCATTTTAACAATGTAAGAAAAAAAACAACAACATGGTTAGGAGAGCCTTGTTTACTAACGTCACTCTTGTACGCGCCATTGATTTTATAGATCGCTCTATACATGTATTCTTGTCGGGTGGTATCCCGGTTCAGGCTGCTCTTACCTGGAACTAGGACACACTAAGTGACCATTAAAAGTGTGTGTTCCAGCCTGGAACGAAAAATCGAATCTAACATTTGTGACTGGATTTAGTAATGACATCAGTTATTGCAGTAAATATGAGAAAATTAATACATGGAAAGTTCCTGATTCATATTTATGTGAATATGAAGCTAGGTTTTACTATATTTTATTGCTATCAAATATCCATTACTAACATTTACTCACGCGAGATCACTTTACGTGAGTTGCAAGATTCGTTACCCTTACAATTAAAATGCATATACCTAAAGAAAAAACCCTCAGACAAATATATAATATATAAGTATGCTAAAGATATAAATAATTGATATCTAGAGTTTACAACTGTTTATTGAATTCTCTTTCCTAAATTTGTGTGCAATCTATTTTAATATTGTCGACATACATACATACTCCCTAGAAGGGAGAAAGATGATATGGCTGTCCCGGACTGGGTAAGTGATCACATCATTTAAATATCCCTTAGACAGTGTGAATCAATTTATAAAACGTTTTCTTATTCAAACATTCAACATCAGGCTTTACAATGCATACTATAGTCTAATGTCTACTGAATGTAATTGTACACCTGTTGCCTGTTGTCGGTGATTCCTAGTACAAAGGTTACTAATAAAAATAGCCTTCCGTTTGATGTACTTCATGCGCATATAGAGTAGGAAATAACAACTTTAATAATAAAAATACAAAACATGGTACCATTGCTCGTTAAGCCAAGGTATGGATTCCATACCTACGTCCCGTAGTAATGTATTATTGGTAATAATGTGTTGAAAGTGCCGTTTAAAACCAACCAATCAGTACTCATATTATATCTTACAAGCCCATATGTACGTCAATCAGTTTCCTATGCTCAATAGTACGTGATGAAGTGTCCATCAGAATTATACCAGTACGCACACAAACACACACACACACACACACACACACACACACATATATATTACCCTATGTTCGCCTATTTCTTTTAAATGATAGTGATATTAATTACAGATACAAAACCATGCGCCCATTTTTTTATATTTTGACAGCATTTTTCTTTTTTCTCCTATATCCGTAAACTTGTATGTACACGTATGAGCTTCGGGATTTTTTTTTTTCGTGAGTGCGCGTCCTTTTTAGTTTGCGTTAGTATAAAGAACATTGGCTTTATTAGCATGAGCTCCATATGATTTGTATGTGTGGTTGTTTATATTCCTTTGTCGAAATGCATTTTCAAATGACCTATCATAGTCAAGTAGCTTGGCATGGCCCCTCAGTGTAAGTATGTATGTATGTATACATGATGCATGTATGTATGTATGTATGTATGTATGTATGTATGTATGTATGTATGTATGTATGTATGTATGTATGTATGTATGTATTTATGTTTTTTTCCGTGTTGCATTTACCGGATGAACTCTCATGCTATGTAGAGTCCAAACAAATCCATCCATTTTCCTTTCATGTTTTGCCATATTCTTTCATGTTGTCTCTGTTACTTCCACAAATCTAACATATGTTGGTACGTTGATACCATCTGTGGTAAAACCTATCAGTTGTAAAAATTCTCAGTTGATTTACATTATTAGCTTTACTGAAGAGTGTCAAGAGAAAGCAATTTTGTAATGGTCTCTTCACCTTTTATGCATACAATTTCGTGACAGCACTGATTCTCCTTGTTAATCTTAAGTCAACATACAACCAAATCTAACATAATTCCGAATATTGTTATATAATCCATGGATATTAACATAGACCAGTATAGGGCTCTAGTTGAGTGTCACAATGCAAGAACATCCAGACTTAAAAGCAAAAAGACGATTAGATACTACCTATTAATTTGGGCTTTAGTAATACATGATTTTAATCACATAGGATTTGTACCATCTACCTTGTAATAGGCAGTTTACCGAATGACCTAACTATGAACGGAGAGGTCAAATGAAGGTGAGAGTGGTCTCTTATAAAGTAACACGGTCTGTAGACGTGCATAGAAAACATAACATTTTAATTACCGTTACCCACGAATTGGATTCCGCGGGACGGGGTAAGGTGGGGGTGGGGGATCGTCTTGTTCTGTTACATAATGTAGCAAGGTGTTCTTACCAGATTTGTCATCGTCACTAGATCCCAACTGTAGACGTGTAAAAATAAGAGAATTAAGAGGGATGTCACCTTTCATGCGCCTGTAGCTCTTAGTTGCAAATAACAATGAAACCAATCCGAGTGCATGCATCGATCCCAATCTCTAAAAATGAAACCAATCCTAGTGCATGCATCGATCTTAATCTGTAAAGAGGCCTTTCATTTTGCCACGTAAACTGTCAAGTGTTACCACAAGATCGACCATATAAGTATGGAGTGGAATATGTTTGATCTTATTTCAACCAGTGAGATGTGGTTAGACAGATAAATTCCAACGGAAGATATTTTAATGCCGATTTCCCAACCGTCTCAATAGAAGTAGAAATGGACATTGGATAGCCATGCATTTTTAAAGCAAGAGTAGTAGTGAAATGGGAAATTGAGACCACCATACATGATATTTTGCTAAGTCACGGAGCAGCAACATTTTTACTAGATCCCGTGAGCCTTTGGTGGGTGGATGGAGGTGGGTCTAGGCAGGCCTCCGGCGGTCATGGTAGCATACCAGCAGGTGGACGACTATCACCAACACACCAATTAGAGACGTGAGGGGTCTATGCGATACTGTCATGACATTAAAGAGTATAGGTCGTAGGTTAATCAGGTGATACCGTTGCTTGAAACCGGACGACCAATGCCGGTAGTTGATGATTTATGTGAGATACCTCCAGGCACGGTACGTTACGCATGGGATACATATCACTATCCTCCACATAAGAAGATACTGTCGGAGGCATTTTCCAAAGGGATGGAAGACTTTTATATATCTTGGAACGAAAGCTTGTTAGAATTAAAGATTTTAGAGAACGCGATAGCCGCAAAGAAGGCGGCTAAGGATAACAAAAACCAGCCACATCAGATAAGAAGTGATCAACAGCACAACAATTAGAGATGCAGGTTCCTATGATATACCATCGTAAACCATGGGTCACAAGGGAAGTTAGTTTTGTCCCTGGAAGCCTTTAGTCCATAAGTCACCTGCGGGAAGAAGTGCTTTAATACTTACTGCACCGTTCACGCCTAGAGATACGGAGACGGGATTTGACTCCTGACCTATTGGAAGTGCGGAGCAAGCACCCTTGCCGTCCATTACATATGCAACAGATGTGGAGATGGTCACCATGCCGACAACCTGAAACGCACAGAACTAAAGGCCCGCCGACAGAATAGAAAGGGTCTTAGCGAGCTTATGACCAAGATCCAACCCACGCGCAAGCCAACCTACGGCCATATTAGAACCGCGCTGAAGTAAGAGCATAAACCCGCCTGACCGCGACAGTCGCCTATTTAGAGAAAGGCCAGGGGCGGTATAATACATAGTCACAAACCTGTCCTCCGCGGCAGCAAACAACAAGCATCAGCGATTATACATTTAGAAACTAGCAGTACACAATAGGATACCATAGTCCAGTATAGCCATGCCTAGCACAGAGCGAATGAACGTCCTGCTCAGGGAGGGGTTGATAACCGAGAATGAATACGATGATATGCAGGAGGCAGCACAGGGCAACCGAGCACAGCTGCAGATACCAGCAGCTACCGGTCGACCCACGCCAGCTCCTAGGCGACAAAGCTCACACCGGCTCTAAGGCAGCCACCCATCACGGCCCCGAGGCTATCCAAAGCGACTAAACGACGGGCCGGGTGAAAAACCGTCAAGGAAGCAGGGGCCCCTCCCCCAGTCCCTGCTGAATCATTCCCTTTGTCCATTCTCGTACAAAAAACAGTCGTTCTGGAAAGGATAAAATCATCGTCGACTATCAAGCCATGATACCAAGAGGTCACCCCCTAGAAGTTGACCTCCCTAAGTTACTCAGAGCCATGACCCACGGACTGATCAACATCCTGACACAGGAGATCGGAAAGAATTGCGTCAAGTTTAACCTTAGCGTTAAGGTTCAGTTAGAAAAAATAACAGCGGAATGGGAAGCTGTCTCCATGCCGGCCTACTTATCGGCCAGCCGAGCAGAAGTGGTCTTGCTGGCCGATGACCTCGAGGAACTGGTAGCTAAGGCCATAGCTAAGATCGAGGAGCTGCTGAACAAGTTTATGGACAAGGGCTCAGGTTGGGGGCTTGTCGCAGTGCCGTCCGGAGGCAACGGACATATACCCACGCTCACGTGGATTCAAAAAAGCCGTCATTAAGGTAGAAAACCACGACGCCCGATATTTTGAATGGGCCGTTCTTTCCGCACTCTACCTTGCCGATGACCACACCAATCGTTCCAGTAATTGCAGTTATCTACCTGCTGCTTTGCTACCATGACCGCCAGCGGCCTGCCTAGACCCACTCACCTCCCACCTCCATCCACCCACCAAAGGCTCACGGGATGTAACTTAGCAAAATGTCATGTATGGTGGCTTCAATTATTTTTCACTACTAATGCAGGAAAGAACAGCTTAATAATACCGAATCTAGAGGCCATTTGGGCTGAAATAATTCTTGACGGAGGAAACTTTCAATCGGAATGTTTTATATACCCCAGAGATTCGATGACTGGACCTTGCTTGAACTCTCAATTGAACAAGCGAAACATTATTGTGAAAATATAATAATCTTAGTGGACTTCAGCTAAGACACCATGGCATCAGATAGATGCAGAAATATTACGAATGTTATGAATACTTTTAATTTATACCAAGTGATTGATCAACCCACAAAGAGTAACGAACATAGCTCTACATTATTCGATTTAATACTCAACGAATGATACGCTGAATTGTTGTTAATAGGACATCTTAAATCCTTTCTGTAGTAACAACAAACCTGTGCATTGTTCTACAAACTTCATGAATGCTCGGCAACGTATCGTTTTATGACTATACAGTCGCTAATTACAAAATGTACAGAGACTATAGAGAGTTAATTGGGATTTTTCTAATCTTTCAATAGATGAACAAGTCTGTAAGATTTCTATCAAAGCAGCCCATTCCGCTATTCCCAATAACATAATACTGATTAGTCCAAGAGATCTTCCCTAGATGCAAAATAATATTAGGAAATTAATTGGACAACGGAAAAGAATAAGCCGCTTTGCTCAAAGAATCAATCTTTATATACACTGGGCGATATTTAAAATTATTAGAAACCGAGTTATAAGCGCCGTGCGAAGTGCAAAACTTTAATAGTATTTTAATAAAATAACTAATGCCATTCAATATGTTACTATTGGTCCAAACGTTTGGTGGAATGTTGCCAAAACATTTCTGAAGCAGAACAAAAAGTCTTAGTATGCGAACTTGATATGCGATAATGAATATCTTCACTCAAGTCTTGATAAGGCAAATTTATTGAATAGATACTTCTCTGAATAATCCTTTACATGTGACACTTCCACCACCCTGCCTTTTACACCTCTTGTGGACATGTACCCTTGCAATTATTTACATTAGCAGAAATGATGTTGAAGCACTTTCAAATCTAGAAATTAGCAGCGCGGAGGGTCCTGACAATATCAAAGTAAGGATACTTAAGGAAGGCGTTCCTAAATTATCGCGACATTTATCATAAATATTTAATAATTCGCTCCAAACATATTTTCCTAAATCGTGGAAACAGGCAAAGTTTACTTCAAGTCACAAAAAAGGGGACAAAACTATTGTTCTTTAATTGTAGACATATTTCTTTCCTAAGCAGTGTGGGTAAAGTATTTGACAAATACATCGTCAAACATTTGTATAACAATCTTACACTTAATAACTTAATTACTGATATGAATCTAGTTTCACCCCTCAAGATTCAGATGTTTTACAGTAGTATTATATCTATAACACCTCTTGTAAGGCATTCTATGAAGGCAAGGACATTAGTGATATTTTGTGAGATAAGTAAGGCCTTCGATAAAGTCTGGCGACAGGATCTAATTTATTGACAAAGAAATATTGGAATTGGTGGTATATTATTGGGATGGTTTAAAGACTACCGTTCTAATAGGACTCAGTTAGGTGATATTTTAAGGTTGCACTTTAGATCAACAACATGTCAAGGCTGATGTGCCTCAATGCTCTATGCTTGGACCACTATTTATATTAACGATACTGTTACAGATATATAGTCCAGTGTAAGACAGTTTGGATAAGATACTTCGTTATCAATAACAGTAGAGGACCCAACTTTGGCTGCAGGTGTCTGAACGAAGTCCTACATAAAATAGATGCGTGTGCCTATCAATGGTTAGTAGATTTGAATCTAAACAAAACCGAATCAACTACCATATCTAGAAAATCTCAAAAGAAACAACATCCACCCCTTTTAATGACTGATGCAGTTATTGCAAATGTAAGTTCTCACAAATACTTGGGTTTAACTCTTGATTACTCCGTATCTTAGCATACAGGAAATAACTACAAAAAGCGTGGAAAAGGATAGACATAATACGAAGCTGAAATTTAAACTTGATGGAAAATCATTGGAACTTCTTTATTTCACCTTTATAAGACCTCTTTTGGAATACGAGGATATTGTTAGGAATAACTGCAG